>CAWUFW010010534.1:0-686231 GCA_963921515.1 Calotriton arnoldi
TGTGCTTCGTTTCAGTTACGTATTTGCTGCTACAGGGTGACAAATGCAAAAACAACAATTGAGGGACAGAATGCAGAACAATGTCGTACATTCACCCCAGTACAGAGATCTGGGCCTAAATCCATCGTTTTTTTGCTCACCATGCCATTCCAGTTTGGACCCAGCCATATGCAAATCAGTCTTGACCCTGCGCCCAATGGGAACAGTCCAGCCCGAACTGCCAGGCCAGGTCCTCCTGGACTGGAAACAAGCATCCTAGGACCGGTTTCGGGCTTTCAGCCCTCATCAGCCAGGATAGCTTGACTCCAGTGGCATGGAGAGCACGGGACCCACGTCTGGGCATACCCGTCCCACTCGGGGTGACAAATGCAAAAACAACAATTGATGGACAGAATGCAGAACAATGTCGTACATTCACCCCAGTACAGAGATCTGGGCCTCAATCCATTGTTTTTTGCTCACCATGCCATTCCAGTTTGGACCCAGCCATATGCAAATCAGTCTTGACCCTGCGCCCAATGGGAACAGTCCAGCCCGAACTGCCAGGCCAGGTCCTCCCTGGACTGGAAACAAGCATCCTAGGACCGGTTTCGGGCTTTCAGCCCTCATCAGCCAGGATAGCTTGACTCCAGTGGCATGGAGAGCACGGGACCCACGTCTGGGCATACCCGTCCCACTCGGGGTGACAAATGCAAAAACAACAATTGATGGACAGAATGCAGAACAATGTCGTACATTCACCCCAGTACAGAGATCTGGGCCTAAATCCATCGTTTTTTGCTCACCATGCCATTCCAGTTTGGACCCAGCCATATGCAAATCAGTCTTGACCCAGCGCCCAATAGGAACAGTCCAGCCCGAACTGCCAGGCCAGGTCCTCCTGGACTGGAAACAAGCATCCCAGGACCGGTTTCGGGCTTTCAGCCCTCATCAGCCAGGATAGCTTGACTCCAGTGGCATGGAGAGCACGGGACCCACGTCTGGGCATACCCGTCCCACTCGGGGTGACAAATGCAAAAACAACAATTGAGGGACAGAATGCAGAACAATGTCGTACATTCACCCCAGTACAGAGATCTGGGCCTAAATCCATCGTTTTTTTGCTCACCATGCCATTCCAGTTTGGACCCAGCCATATGCAAATCAGTCTTGACCCTGCGCCCAATGGGAACAGTCCAGCCCGAACTGCCAGGCCAGGTCCTCCCTGGACTGGAAACAAGCATCCTAGGACCGGTTTCGGGCTTTCAGCCCTCATCAGCCAGGATAGCTTGACTCCAGTGGCATGGAGAGCACGGGACCCACGTCTGGGCATACCCTTCCCACTCGGGGTGACAAATGCAAAAACAACAATTGATGGACAAAATGCAGAACAATGTCGTACATTCACCCCAGTACAGAGATCTGGGCCTAAATCCATCGTTTTTTTGCTCACCATGCCATTCCAGTTTGGACACAGCCATATGCAAATCAGTCTTGACCCTGCGCCCAATGGGAACAGTCCAGCCCAAACTGCCAGGCCAGGTCCTCCCTGGACTGGAAACAAGCATCCTAGGACCGGTTTCGGGCTTTCAGCCCTCATCAGCCAGGATAGCTTGACTCCAGTGGCATGGAGAGCACGGGACCCACGTCTGGGAATACCCGTCCCACTCGGGGTGACAAATTCAAAAACAACAATTGATGGACAGAATGCAGAACAATGTCGTACATTCACCCCAGTACAGAGATCTGGGCCTAAATCCATCGTTTTTTTGCTCACCATGCCATTCCAGTTTGGACCCAGCCATATGCAAATCAGTCTTGACCCAGCGCCCAATAGAAACAGTCCAGCCCGAACTGCCAGGCCAGGTCCTCCCTGGACTGGAAACAAGCATCCCAGGACCGGTTTCGGGCTTTCAGCCCTCATCAGCCAGGATAGCTTGACTCCAGTGGCATGGAGAGCACGGGACCCACGTCTGGGCATACCCTTCCCACTCGGGGTGACAAATGCAAAAACAACAATTGATGGACAAAATGCAGAACAATGTCGTACATTCACCCCAGTACAGAGATCTGGGCCTAAATCCATCGTTTTTTGCTCACCATGCCATTCCAGTTTGGACACAGCCATATGCAAATCAGTCTTGACCCTGCGCCCAATGGGAACAGTCCAGCCCGAACTGCCAGGCCAGGTCCTCCCTGGACTGGAAACAAGCATCCTAGGACCGGTTTCGGGCTTTCAGCCCTCATCAGCCAGGATAGCTTGACTCCAGTGGCATGGAGAGCACGGGACCCACGTCTGGGCATACCCGTCCCACTCGGGGTGACAAATGCAAAAACAACAATTGATGGACAGAATGCAGAACAATGTCGTACATTCACCCCAGTACAGAGATCTGGGCCTAAATCCATCGTTTTTTGCTCACCATGCCATTCCAGTTTGGACCCAGCCATATGCAAATCAGTCTTGACCCAGCGCCCAATAGGAACAGTCCAGCCCGAACTGCCAGGCCAGGTCCTCCCTGGACTGGAAACAAGCATCCCAGGACCGGTTTCGGGCTTTCAGCCCTCATCAGCCAGGATAGCTTGACTCCAGTGGCATGGAGAGCACGGGACCCACGTCTGGGCATACCCGTCCCACTCGGGGTGACAAATGCAAAAACAACAATTGAGGGACAGAATGCAGAACAATGTCGTACATTCACCCCAGTACAGAGATCTGGGCCTAAATCCATCGTTTTTTGCTCACCATGCCATTCCAGTTTGGACCCAGCCATATGCAAATCAGTCTTGACCCTGCGCCCAATGGGAACAGTCCAGCCCGAACTGCCAGGCCAGGTCCTCCCTGGACTGGAAACAAGCATCCTAGGACCGGTTTCGGGCTTTCAGCCCTCATCAGCCAGGATAGCTTGACTCCAGTGGCATGGAGAGCACGGGACCCACGTCTGGGCATACCTGTCCCACTCGGGGTGACAAATGCAAAAACAACAATTGATGGACAAAATGCAGAACAATGTCGTACATTCACCCCAGTACAGAGATCTGGGCCTAAATCCATCGTTTTTTTGCTCACCATGCCATTCCAGTTTGGACACAGCCATATGCAAATCAGTCTTGACCCTGCGCCCAATGGGAACAGTCCAGCCCAAACTGCCAGGCCAGGTCCTCCCTGGACTGGAAACAAGCATCCTAGGACCGGTTTCGGGCTTTCAGCCCTCATCAGCCAGGATAGCTTGACTCCAGTGGCATGGAGAGCACGGGACCCACGTCTGGGCATACCCGTCCCACTCGGGGTGACAAATGCAAAAACAACAATTGATGGACAGAATGCAGAACAATGTCGTACATTCACCCCAGTACAGAGATCTGGGCCTCAATCCATTGTTTTTTTGCTCACCATGCCATTCCAGTTTGGACCCAGCCATATGCAAATCAGTCTTGACCCTGCGCCCAATGGGAACAGTCCAGCCCGAACTGCCAGGCCAGGTCCTCCCTGGACTGGAAACAAGCATCCTAGGACCGGTTTCGGGCTTTCAGCCCTCATCAGCCAGGATAGCTTGACTCCAGTGGCATGGAGAGCGCGTGCCCCACGTCTGGGCATACCCGTCCCACTCGGGGTGACAAATGCAAAAACAACAATTGATGGACAGAATGCAGAACAATGTCGTACATTCACCCCAGTACAGAGATCTGGGCCTAAATCCATTGTTTTTTTGCTCACCATGCCATTCCAGTTTGGACCCAGCCATATGCAAATCAGTCTTGACCCTGCGCCCAATGGGAACAGTCCAGCCCGAACTGCCAGGCCAGGTCCTCCCTGGACTGGAAACAAGCATCCTAGGACCGGTTTCGGGCTTTCAGCCCTCATCAGCCAGGATAGCTTGACTCCAGTGGCATGGAGAGCACGGGACCCACGTCTGGGCATACCTGTCCCACTCGGGGTGACAAATGCAAAAACAACAATTGATGGACAGAATGCAGAACAATGTCGTACACTCACCCCAGTACAGAGATCTGGGCCTAAATCCATCGGTTTTTTGCTCACCATGCCATTCCAGTTTGGACCCAGCCATATGCAAATCAGTCTTGACCCTGCGCCCAATGGGAACAGTCCAGCCCAAACTGCCAGGCCAGGTCCTCCCTGGACTGGAAACAAGCATCCTAGGACCGGTTTCGGGCTTTCAGCCCTCATCAGCCAGGATAGCTTGACTCCAGTGGCATGGAGAGCATGGGACCCACGTCTGGGCATACCCGTCCCACTCGGGTGACAAATGCAAAAACAACAATTGATGGACAGAATGCAGAACAATGTCATACATTCACCCCAGTACAGAGATCTGGGCCTAAATCCATTGTTTTTTGCTCACCATGCCATTCCAGTTTGGACCCAGCCATATGCAAATCAGTCTTGACCCTGCGCCCAATGGGAACAGTCCAGCCCGAACTGCCAGGCCAGTCCCTCCCTGGACTGGAAACAAGCATCCTAGGACCGGTTTCGGGCTTTCAGCCCTCATCAGCCAGGATAGCTTGACTCCAGTGGCATGGAGAGCACGGGACCACGTCTGGGCATACCTGTCCCACTCGGGGTGACAAATGCAAAAAGAACAATTGATGGACAGAATGCAGAACAATGTCGTACACTCACCCCAGTACAGAGATCTGGGCCTAAATCCATCGGTTTTTGCTCACCATGCCATTCCAGTTTGGACCCAGCCATATGCAAATCAGTCTTGACCCTGCGCCCAATGGGAACAGTCCAGCCCAAACTGCCAGGCCAGGTCCTCCCTGGACTGGAAACAAGCATCCTAGGACCGGTTTCGGGCTTTCAGCCCTCATCAGCCAGGATAGCTTGACTCCAGTGGCATGGAGAGCACGGGACCCACGTCTGGGCATACCCGTCCCGCTCGGGGTGACAAATGCAAAAACAACAATTGATGGACAGAATGCAGAACAATGTCGTACATTCACCCCAGTACAGAGATCTGGGCCTAAATTCATTGTTTTTTGCTCACTATGCCATTCCAGTTTGGACCCAGCCATATGCAAATCAGTCTTGACCCTGCACCCAATGGGAACAGTCCAGCCCGAACTGCCAGGCCAGGTCCTCCTGGACTGGAAACAAGCATCCTAGGACCGGTTTCGGGCTTTCAGCCCTCATCAGCCAGGATAGCTTGACTCCAGTGGCATGGAGAGCACGGGACCCACGTCTGGGCATACCCGTCCCGCTCGGGGTGACAAATGCAAAAACAACAATTGATGGACAGAATGCAGAACAATGTCGTACATTCACCCCAGTTCAGAGATCTGGGCCTAAATCCATCGTTTTTTTGCTCACCATGCCATTCCAGTTTGGACCCAGCCATATGCAAATCAGTCTTGACCCTGCGCCCAATGGGAACAGTCCAGCCCGAACTGCCAGGCCAGGTCCTCCCTGGACTGGAAACAAGCATCCTAGGACCGGTTTCGGGCTTTCAGCCCTCATCAGCCAGGATAGCTTGACTCCAGTGGCATGGAGAGCACGGGACCCACGTCTGGGCATACCCGTACTGCTCAGGGTGACAAATGCAAAAACAACAATTGATGGACAGAATGCAGAACAATGTCGTACATTCACCCCAGTACAGAGATCTGGGCCTAAATCCATCGTTTTTTGCTCACCATGCCATTCCAGTTTGGACCCAGCCATATGCAAATCAGTCTTGACCCTGCGCCCAATGGGAACAGTCCAGCCCGAACTGCCGGGCCAGGTCCTCCCTGGACTGGAAACAAGCATCCTAGGACTGGTTTCGGGCTCTCAGCCCTCATCAGCCAGGATAGCTTGACTCCAGTGGCATGGAGAGCACGGGACCCACGTCTGGGCATACCCGTCCCACTCGGGGTGACAAATGCAAAAACAACAATTGATGGACAGAATGCAGAACAATGTCGTACATTCACCCCAGTACAAAGATCTGGGCCTAAATCCATCGTTTTTTTGCTCACCATGCCATTCCAGTTTGGACCCAGCCATATGCAAATCAGTCTTGACCCTGCGCCCAATGGGAACCGTCCAGCCCGAACTGCCAGGCCAGGTCCTCCCTGGACTGGAAACAAGCATCCTAGGACCGGTTTCGGGCTTTCAGCCCTCATCAGCCAGGATAGCTTGACTCCAGTGGCATGGAGAGCACGGGACCCACGTCTGGGCATACCCGTCCCACTCGGGGTGACAAATGCAAAAACAACAATTGATGGACAGAATGCAGAACAATGTCGTACATTCACCCCAGTACAGAGAACTGGGCCTAAATCCATCGTTTTTTACTCACCATGCCATTACAGTTTGGACCCAGCCATATGCAAATCAGTCTTGACCCTGCGCCCATTGGGAACAGTCCAGCCCAAACTGCCAGGCCAGGTCCTCCCTGGACTGGAAACAAACATCCTAGGACTGGTTTCGGGCTTTCAGCCCTCATCAGCCAGGATAGCTTGACTCCAGTGGCATGGAGAGCACGGGAACCACGTCTGGGCATACCCGTCCCACTCGGGGTGACAAATGCAAAAACAACAATTGATGGACAGAATGCAGAACAATGTTGTACATTCACCCCAGTACAGAGATCTGGGCCTAAATCCATCGTTTTTTTGCTCACCATGCCATTCCAGTTTGGACCCAGCCATATGCAAATCAGTCTTGACCCTGCGCACAATGGGAACAGTCCAGCCCAAACTGCCAGGCCAGGTCCTCCCTGGACTGGAAACAAGCATCCTAGGACCGGTTTCGGGCTTTCAGCCCTCATCAGCCAGGATAGCTTGACTCCAGTGGCATGGAGAGCACGGGACCCACGTCGGGGCATACCCGTCCCACTCGGGGTGACAAATGCAAAAACAACAATTGATGGACAGAATGCAGAACAATGTCGTACATTCACCCCAGTACTGAGATCTGGGCCTAAATCCATTGTTTTTTTGCTCACCATGCCATTCCAGTTTGGACCCAGCCATATGCAAATCAGTCTTGACCCTGCGCCCAATGGGAACAGTCCAGCCCGAACTGCCAGGACAGGTCCTCCCTGGACTGGAAACAAGCATCCTAGGACCGGTTTCGGGCTTTCAGCACTCATCAGCCAGGATAGCTTGACTCCAGTGGCATGGAGAGCACGGGACCCACGTCTGGGCATACCCGTCCCACTCGGGGTGACAAATGCAAAAACAACAATTTATGGACAGAATGCAGAACAATGTCGTACATTGACCCCAGTACAGAGATCTGGGCCTAAATCCATTGTTTTTTGCTCACCATGCCATTCCAGTTTGGACCCAGCCATATGCAAATCAGTCTTGACCCTGTGCCCAATGGGAACAGTCCAGCCCAAACTGCCAGGCCAGGTACTCCCTGTACTGGAAACAAGCATCCTAGGACCGGTTTCGGGCGTTCAGCCCTCATCAGCCAGGATAGCTTGACTCCAGTGGCATGGAGAGCACGGGACCCACGTCTGGGAATACCCGTCCCACTCGGGGTGACAAATTCAAAAACAACAATTGATGGACAGAATGCAGAACAATGTCGTACATTCACCCCAGTACAGAGATCTGGGCCTAAATCCATCGTTTTTTGCTCACCATGCCATTCCAGTTTGGACCCAGCCATATGCAAATCAGTCTTGACCCAGCGCCCAATAGGAACAGTCCAGCCCGAACTGCCAGGCCAGGTCCTCCCTGGACTGGAAACAAGCATCCCAGGACCGGTTTCGGGCTTTCAGCCCTCATCAGCCAGGATAGCTTGACTCCAGTGGCATGGAGAGCACGGGACCCACGTCTGGGCATACCCGTCCCACTCGGGGTGACAAATGCAAAAACAACAATTGAGGGACAGAATGCAGAACAATGTCGTACATTCACCCCAGTACAGAGATCTGGGCCTAAATCCATCGTTTTTTTGCTCACCATGCCATTCCAGTTTGGACCCAGCCATATGCAAATCAGTCTTGACCCTGCGCCCAATGGGAACAGTCCAGCCCGAACTGCCAGGCCAGGTCCTCCCTGGACTGGAAACAAGCATCCTAGGACCGGTTTCGGGCTTTCAGCCCTCATCAGCCAGGATAGCTTGACTCCAGTGGCATGGAGAGCACGGGACCCACGTCTGGGCATACCCGTCCCACTCGGGGTGACAAATGCAAAAACAACAATTGATGGACAGAATGCAGAACAATGTCGTACATTCACCCCAGTACAGAGATCTGGGCCTCAATCCATTGTTTTTTGCTCACCATGCCATTCCAGTTTGGACCCAGCCATATGCAAATCAGTCTTGACCCTGCGCCCAATGGGAACAGTCCAGCCCGAACTGCCAGGCCAGGTCCTCCCTGGACTGGAAACAAGCATCCTAGGACCGGTTTCGGGCTTTCAGCCCTCATCAGCCAGGATAGCTTGACTCCAGTGGCATGGAGAGCACGGGACCCACGTCTGGGCATACCCGTCCCACTCGGGGTGACAAATGCAAAAACAACAATTGATGGACAGAATGCAGAACAATGTCGTACATTCACCCCAGTACAGAGATCTGGGCCTAAATCCATCGTTTTTTGCTCACCATGCCATTCCAGTTTGGACCCAGCCATATGCAAATCAGTCTTGACCCAGCGCCCAATAGGAACAGTCCAGCCCGAACTGCCAGGCCAGGTCCTCCCTGGACTGGAAACAAGCATCCCAGGACCGGTTTCGGGCTTTCAGCCCTCATCAGCCCGGATAGCTTGACTCCAGTGGCATGGAGAGCACGGGACCCACGTCTGGGCATACCCGTCCCACTCGGGGTGACAAATGCAAAAACAACAATTGAGGGACAGAATGCAGAACAATGTCGTACATTCACCCCAGTACAGAGATCTGGGCCTAAATCCATCGTTTTTGCTCACCATGCCATTCCAGTTTGGACCCAGCCATATGCAAATCAGTCTTGACCCTGCGCCCAATGGGAACAGTCCAGCCCGAACTGCCAGGCCAGGTCCTCCCTGGATTGGAAACAAGCATCCTAGGACCGGTTTCGGGCTTTCAGCCCTCATCAGCCAGGATAGCTTGACTCCAGTGGCATGGAGAGCACGGGACCCACGTCTGGGCATACCCTTCCCACTCGGGGTGACAAATGCAAAAACAACAATTGATGGACAAAATGCAGAACAATGTCGTACATTCACCCCAGTACAGAGATCTGGGCCTCAATCCATCGTTTTTTTGCTCACCATGCCATTCCAGTTTGGACCCAGCCATATGCAAATCAGTCTTGACCCTGCGCCCAATGGGAACAGTCCAGCCCGAACTGCCAGGCCAGGTCCTCCCTGGACTGGAAACAAGCATCCTAGGACCGGTCCCGGGCTTTCAGCCCTCATCAGCCAGGATAGCTTGACTCCAGTGGCATGGAGAGCGCGTGCCCCACGTCTGGGCATACCCGTCCCACTCGGGGTGACAAATGCAAAAACAACAATTGATGGACAGAATGCAGAACAATGTCGTACATTCACCCCAGTACAGAGATCTGGGCCTAAATCCATTGTTTTTGCTCACCATGCCATTCCAGTTTGGACCCAGCCATATGCAAATCAGTCTTGACCCTGCGCCCAATGGGAACAGTCCAGCCCGAACTGCCAGGCCAGGTCCTCCCTGGACTGGAAACAAGCATCCTAGGACCGGTTTCGGGCTTTCAGCCCTCATCAGCCAGGATAGCTTGACTCCAGTGGCATGGAGAGCACGGGACCCACGTCTGGGCATACCCGTCCCACTCGGGGTGACAAATGCAAAAACAACAATTGATGGACAGAATGCAGAACAATGTCGTACACTCACCCCAGTACAGAGATCTGGGCCTAAATCCATCGGTTTTTTGCTCACCATGCCATTCCAGTTTGGACCCAGCCATATGCAAATCAGTCTTGACCCTGCGCCCAATGGGAACAGTCCAGCCCAAACTGCCAGGCCAGGTCCTCCCTGGACTGGAAACAGGCATCCTAGGACCGGTTTCGGGCTTTCAGCCCTCATCAGCAAGGATAGCTTGACTCCAGTGGCATGGAGAGCATGGGACCCACGTCTGGGCATACCCGTCCCACTCGGGGTGACAAATGCAAAAACAACAATTGATGGACAGAATGCAGAACAATGTCATACATTCACCCCAGTACAGAGATCTTGGCCTAAATCCATCGTTTTTTGCTCACCATGCCATTCCAGTTTGGACCCAGCCATATGCAAATCAGTCTTGACCCTGCGCCCAATGGGAACAGTCCAGCCCGAACTGCCAGGCCAGGTCCTCCCTGGACTGGAAACAAGCATCCTAGGACCGGTTTCGGGCTTTCAGCCCTCATCAGCCAGGATAGCTTGACTCCAGTGGCATGGAGAGCACGGGACCCACGTCTGGGCATACCTGTCCCACTCGGGGTGACAAATGCAAAAACAACAATTGATGGACAGAATGCAGAACAATGTCGTACATTCACCCCAGTACAGAGATCTGGGCCTCAATCCATTGTTTTTTGCTCACCATGCCATTCCAGTTTGGACCCAGCCATATGCAAATCAGTCTTGACCCTGCGCCCAATGGGAACAGTCCAGCCCGAACTGCCAGGCCAGGTCCTCCCTGGACTGGAAACAAGCATCCTAGGACCGGTTTCGGGCTTTCAGCCCTCATCAGCCAGGATAGCTTGACTCCAGTGGCATGGAGAGCGCGTGACCCACGTCTGGGCATACCCGTCCCACTCGGGGTGACAAATGCAAAAACAACAATTGATGGACAGAATGCAGAACAATGTCGTACATTCACCCCAGTACAGAGATCTGGGCCTAAATCCATTGTTTTTTGCTCACCATGCCATTCCAGTTTGGACCCAGCCATATGCAAATCAGTCTTGACCCTGCGCCCAATGGGAACAGTCCAGCCCGAACTGCCAGGCCGGTCCTCCCTGGACTGGAAACAAGCATCCTAGGACCGGTTTCGGGCTTTCAGCCCTCATCAGCCAGGATAGCTTGACTCCAGTGGCATGGAGAGCACGGGACGCACGTCTGGGCATACCTGTCCCACTCGGGGTGACAAATGCAAAAACAACAATTGATGGACAGAATGCAGAACAATGTCGTACACTCACCCCAGTACAGAGATCTGGGCCTAAATCCATCGGTTTTTTGCTCACCATGCCATTCCAGTTTGGACCCAGCCATATGCAAATCAGTCTTGACCCTGCGCCCAATGGGAACAGTCCAGCCCAAACTGCCAGGCCAGGTCCTCCCTGGACTGGAAACAAGCATCCTAGGACCGGTTTCGGGCTTTCAGCCCTCATCAGCAAGGATAGCTTGACTCCAGTGGCATGGAGAGCATGGGACCCACGTCTGGGCATACCCGTCCCACTCGGGGTGACAAATGCAAAAACAACAATTGATGGACAGAATGCAGAACAATGTCATACATTCACCCCAGTACAGAGATCTGGGCCTAAATCCATTGTTTTTTGCTCACCATGCCATTCCAGTTTGGACCCAGCCATATGCAAATCAGTCTTGACCCTGCGCCCAATGGGAACAGTCCAGCCCGAACTGCCAGGCCAGGTCCTCCCTGGACTGGAAACAAGCATCCTAGGACCGGTTTCGGGCTTTCAGCCCTCATCAGCCAGGATAGCTTGACTCCAGTGGCATGGAGAGCACGGGACCCACGTCTGGGCATACCTGTCCCACTCGGGGTGACAAATGCAAAAACAACAATTGATGGACAGAATGCAGAACAATGTCGTACACTCACCCCAGTACAGAGATCTGGGCCTAAATCCATCGGTTTTTGCTCACCATGCCATTCCAGTTTGGACCCAGCCATATGCAAATCAGTCTTGACCCTGCGCCCAATGGGAACAGTCCAGCCCAAACTGCCAGGCCAGGTCCTCCCTGGACTGGAAACAAGCATCCTAGGACCGGTTTCGGGCTTTCAGCCCTCATCAGCCAGGATAGCTTGACTCCAGTGGCATGGAGAGCACGGGACCCACGTCTGGGCATACCCGTCCCGCTCGGGGTGACAAATGCAAAAACAACAATTGATGGACAGAATGCAGAACAATGTCGTACATTCACCCCAGTACAGAGATCTGGGCCTAAATTCATTGTTTTTTTGCTCACTATGCCATTCCAGTTTGGACCCAGCCATATGCAAATCAGTCTTGACCCTGCACCCAATGGGAACAGTCCAGCCCGAACTGCCAGGCCAGGTCCTCCCTGGACTGGAAACAAGCATCCTAGGACCGGTTTCGGGCTTTCAGCCCTCATCAGCCAGGATAGCTTGACTCCAGTGGCATGGAGAGCACGGGACCCACGTCTGGGCATACCCGTCCCGCTCGGGGTGACAAATGCAAAAACAACAATTGATGAACAGAATGCAGAACAATGTCGTACATTTACCCCAGTTCAGAGATCTGGGCCTAAATCCATCGTTTTTTTGCTCACCATGCCATTCCAGTTTGGACCCAGCCATATGCAAATCAGTCTTGACCCTGCGCCCAATGGGAACAGTCCAGCCCGAACTGCCAGGCCAGGTCCTCCCTGGACTGGAAACAAGCATCCTAGGACCGGTTTCGGGCTTTCAGCCCTCATCAGCCAGGATAGCTTGACTCCGGTGGCATGGAGAGCACGGGACCCACGTCTGGGCATACCCGTACTGCTCAGGGTGACAAATGCAAAAACAACAATTGATGGACAGAATGCAGAACAATGTCGTACATTCACCCCAGTACAGAGATCTGGGCCTAAATCCATCGTTTTTTTGCTCACCATGCCATTCCAGTTTGGACCCAGCCATATGCAAATCAGTCTTGACCCTGCGCCCAATGGGAACAGTCCAGCCCGAACTGCCGGGCCAGGTCCTCCCTGGACTGGAAACAAGCATCCTAGGACTGGTTTCGGGCTCTCAGCCCTCATCAGCCAGGATAGCTTGACTCCAGTGGCATGGAGAGCACGGGACCCACGTCTGGGCATACCCGTCCCACTCGGGGTGACAAATGCAAAAACAACAATTGATGGACAGAATGCAGAACAATGTCGTACATTCACCCCAGTACAAAGATCTGGGCCTAAATCCATCGTTTTTGCTCACCATGCCATTCCAGTTTGGACCCAGCCATATGCAAATCAGTCTTGACCCTGCGCCCAATGGGAACCGTCCAGCCCGAACTGCCAGGCCAGGTCCTCCCTGGACTGGAAACAAGCATCCTAGGACCGGTTTCGGGCTTTCAGCCCTCATCAGCCAGGATAGCTTGACTCCAGTGGCATGGAGAGCACGGGACCCACGTCTGGGCATACCCGTCCCACTCGGGGTGACAAATGCAAAAACAACAATTGATGGACAGAATGCAGAACAATGTCGTACATTCACCCCAGTACAGAGAACTGGGCCTAAATCCATCGTTTTTTACTCACCATGCCATTACAGTTTGGACCCAGCCATATGCAAATCAGTCTTGACCCTGCGCCCATTGGGAACAGTCCAGCCCGAACTGCCAGGCCAGGTCCTCCCTGGACTGGAAACAAGCATCCTAGGACTGGTTTCGGGCTTTCAGCCCTCATCAGCCAGGATAGCTTGACTCCAGTGGCATGGAGAGCACGGGAACCACGTCTGGGCATACCCGTCCCAATCGGGGTGACAAATGCAAAAACAACAATTGATGGACAGAATGCAGAACAATGTCGTACATTCACCCCAGTACAGAGATCTCGGCCTAAATCCATCGTTTTCTTGCTCACCATGCCACTCCAATTTGGACCCAGCCGTATGCAAATCAGTCTTGACCCTGCGCCCAATGGGAACAGTCCAGCCCGAACTGCCAGGCCAGGACCTCCCTGGACTGGAAACAAGCATCCTAGGACCGGTTTCGGGCTTTCAGCCCTCATCAGCCAGGATAGCTTGACTCCAGTGGCATGGAGAGCACGGGACCCACGTCTGGGCATACCCGTCCCACTCGGGGTGACAAATGCGAAAACAACAATTGATGGACAGAATGCAGAACAATGTCGTACATTCACCCCAGTACAGAGATCTGGGCCTAAATCCATCGTTTTTTGCTCACCTTGCCATTCCAGTTTGGACCCAGCCATATGCAAATCAGTCTTGACCCTGCGCCCAATGGGAACAGTCCAGCCCGAACTGCCAGGCCAGGTCCTCCCTGGACTGGAAACAAGCATCCTAGGACCGGTTTCGGGCTTTCAGCCCTCATCAGCCAGGATAGCTTGACTCCAGTGGCATGGAGAGCACGGGACCCACGTCTGGTCATACCCGTCCCACTCGGGGTGACAAATGCAAAAACAACAATTGATGGACAGAATGCAGAACAATGTCGTACATTCATCTCAGTACAGAGATCTGGGCCTAAATCCATCGTTTTTTTGATCACCATGCCATTCCAGTTTGGACCCAGCCATATGCAAATCAGTCTTGACCCTGCGCCCAATGGGAACAGTCCAGCCCGAACTGCCAGGCCAGGACCTCCCTGGACTGGAAACAAGCATCCTAGGACCGGTTTCGGGCTTTCAGCTCTCATCAGCCAGGATAGCTTGACTCCAGTGGCATGGAGAGCACGGGACCCACGTCTGGGCATACCCGTCCCACTCAGGGTGACAAATGCAAAAACAACAATTGATGGACAGAATGCAGAACAATGTCGTACATTCACCTCAGTACAGAGATCTGGGCCTAAATCCATCGTTGTTTTGCTCACCATGCCATTCCAGTTTGGACCCAGCCATATGCAAATCAGTCTTGACCCTGCGCCCAATGGGAACCGTCCAGCCCGATGCTTGATTCCGGTCCAGGGAAGACATGGCTTGGCAGTTCGGTCTGGACTTGAGGCACAGGGTCAAGACTGATTTGCATATGGCTATGTCTGAACTGGGGTGGCAAAGTGAGCTAAAGAATGATGATGGATTCAACCCAGATCTGTGACTGGGGGTGAGTGTTTGAAAAGTTTCAGCACTCCGTCCATCATCTCCTTGTGTTTGCGTAGTAGAAAAGAAGGCACTAGCCATCAAATGGGCCATAGAGAACCTATGCTATTTTCTAGAAGGACATGAATTCCTTCTATTCACGGATCATGCTCCTCTTGAATGGATGGTCCGTGATTAGTGGTTTCTGGCTTTACAACCATTTCGTTTTCAAACCTTCCATCGAAAGGGCATAAATCATACCAACACTGATTTCATTTTTATTTTTGAAACTCATCCCGTTTTCCTTTAAGGAAAACGGGCTGCATTTTAAAGAAAAGATTGCTTTATTTAAAAGCAATCACATACATAGTGGTCTGCTGACCCCAGCAGGCCTCCACCCCTGTGAGTTTAGCAAGTCCCAGTGGGTTGCAAAACCGAGACCTACCTCAGTAATATTCATGAGGTAGGTCTATTTGAGACCCACTGGGAATCGCAAATTAAACTCAAAAGAGTTTCATACATTTGAAATAGCGATTTTCTAATTGCGATTTGCAGGAAATCGCAATTAGGCACTCGCTATTTCAAACTCTTGTGCCTGTGTTCCTAAGACTGATGCCCACCCCATACCAAGATGAGATCATTGATAGTTTAGGGGCAGCTAAATAACTGAGTACCTTTCACCTGACATCAGGTTATTGGCAGATAGCTTTCAACCCTAGGAGCTAAGGAGAGGTCTGCTTTATGTACAGCTGAAGGCCACCTTCAATTTAAAGTGATGCCCTTTGGGTTGAAAAATGCACCTGCCACCTTCGAGAGGTTGGTGAATCAAGTAATTTCAAGTCTGTAAAATTTCAGTGCAGTTTATCTTGATGATACAGCTGTATTTAGTTCCACCTGGGAGGATCGCCTGATCCACCTCAGGGAAATGCCTCAGGCCCTGCAGCAAGCGGGCCCAACTATCAAGGCAAGTAATTGCTAGATAGGCAAGGCTCTGTTGTGTACTTGGGCTACCAAGTTGGTGGAGGCCATGTACAACCTCTTCAACCCAAGATCCGGGCAATTCTGGCCTGGACGGCGCCTAAGACACAGACCCATGTCAGGGCCTTTCTTGGCCTGACTGGGTACTACAGGAGATTTGTGAAGGTCTGTGGCACCATAGTGGCAACACTAATGTATCACCAAGAAGCAACCCAGATCTGGACTGAGCAGTGTCAAAAGGCTTTTCACACTCTCAAGGAAGCTCTGTGCTCAGCACTTGTCCTGAAGGCACCTAACTTCAGTTAGGAATTAATTGTTCAGACGGATGCCTCTGTACATGGGATCGAGGCAGTGTTGTTACACGTGAGATTTGGGCCAGGATCAGCCCGTTGCCTTCATTAGCAGACAACCCCTTCCCAAAGAGCAGCGTTGGAGTGCCAGTAAGAGGGAAGCTTTTTCTGATCCCTGAAGAAGCTGAAACCCTACTTACTTGGGACTCATTTCAGAGTTCAAACTGACCACTGACCTCTCAGATTGCTGATGCAGATGAGAGGAGAGAATCCCAAGTTGTTGAGCTGGTCCATTTCCCTACAGGGTATGAACTTTACAGTGGAACACAGACCTGGGACTGACCATGCCAATGCAGATGTTCTTTTCAGGTTCTTCCACTTAGATGTTGAGAACTACCAGGATAATGGTTAGTTGCTTATTATCTTTCTTCTGCCATATAAGGAAATGCCTCTCTTAGAATGGTCACCCCCAAGTGTTTGGACCAATGGTGCTGGTTTTTCAACTGAGAGTGTACTGAGGCCTGCTAATCAGACCTCTTTGCCAGTGCCCTGACCCCCAAACGTGTATGTTACACTGGCTTTACCCAATTGGCATAGGCAAACTTACCTATGAGCCTCTAGTATATGGTACCCAGGGCATTTAAATTAGAGAGTCGCCCCAGGGATTGCAGCACTGGTTGTGCCACCCTGGGTGTGACACATGTAAAACGAGTCTTCCGTCTTCCAATGCAGGCTGGAACAGCATTTTAAACTGCTAGCCCAACTTTGCCATTTAAAACATGAGTGGGACAGGTATGCCCAGACGTGGGTCCTGTGCTCCCCATGCCACTGGAGTCTAGCTAGCCTAGCTGATGAGGGGTGAAACCCCGAAACCGATCCCAGGATGCTTGTTTTCGGTCCAGAGAGGACCTGGCATGGCAGTTTGGGCTGGACTGTTCCCATGGGGAGCAGGGTCAAGACTTATTTGCATATGGCTGAGTTTAAACTGGAATGGCATGGAGAGCAAAAAAATTATGGATTTAGGCCCAGATCTCGCTACTGGGGTGAATGTTTGACATTGTTCAACATTCTGTCCATCAATTGTTCTTTTTGCTCCTGTTTGCAGCACAGTCCCACAAGTACAGGTGCTATTTATCGCATCTGGTAAATAATGATACCACGGGGTTCGTTATTTTTTGGGTGCAATAAGTAGCACCTATTACGAGTTTCTGGGGAATAACATGCATATTTTGGTGTTTAACGCAGAAAATCCACATGATATAGTAATTACTGTATGGTTTTCCAATGCTAAATTTCGGCAGGTTTGACCTGTTGAAATTCAACGAAAGTTGAGGTATTTACCGCATTCGATTATCATCGGATGCGTTAAATAACACTGAAGTCATAAGTCAAAATTTCAACCTGTGCATATACAGGGGTTTACGCACGGGTCGGAATACACAGACCAACTTGTAATCAGGCCCCAAATGTCAACTTTGTTGAATTTGCCAATGCTTGTTTGCAGTTAAGTGAAAAGGTGCATATTTACTGTACCTTGGAAATTCTATATCTCCAGAACCCTTCGTTGGATCTTTTTCATTATGGTGGCTAAAAATACAATCTATTTTTATAAATTGGTGTCGTATCTCTTGAGTGTCTTGTGTATTTCTTCAATTGTTTTTGTTGCTGTTTAAATGTTTTACACTTGCTCCTTTGTGGAAGTCTTGCCGCTCAGAGCCACAGCTATACAGGGTTGAGCTAGAGGGTTTAACAAATGAAACATACTGGTCCTAAAAGGGCTGGTAAGTATATTACACGCTGAGGTTGCATGTTTCACTATACTAATTCAACACTAATCCTCTATGGGTCCCGGAGTAGCGTGCTACTCGCCGAAAAAGCGTTTCGACGCCTCATCAGGGGTAGTAAGCGCTATACAAATGCAATTACAATACAATACAATACAATGTAATACACACCATTTCCTCATAGACAGCAATATTACCCGCCTTCTGCATTGGAATTCCAGCAGAAATCCACTCCTTGTATCTGTAAAAGCTGGAAGCCGCTATGTGAGAATGAGCCTCACAACAGGGCATTTTTCTGCTAGTGTTAGTCATTGCTGGAATTGGCAAGTTTAGGGCAGAGAGCCAAAGCAGGTGTTTTCATTCATTCTCCATGAAGGTCTTTATCCTATCTTTACAGTGCATTGAAGTAGCAGCTAGGTGACATACATCCATGGTGCTGTACATTAATATTGTATCAAAAATACTGTAATTCTTAATGTTATATATAGATTAGTTTATTATGTTTATCATTATTTGAATAATTGTATATATTTTTATTACATTTTTTAAATATGTTTTCTGATGGATACTTCTAACCACAGATTCCTCTCCTTGTGAATACCCCCAGGTACCAGACTAGAGCCAGAGATTTTTCTCAGCACTTGCACCCACGCGTCAGCAGTTGGCGTCATGCGTGTCCTGCTATGAAAGTGATGGCAGAACCACACATAAGCGTCACTTCTGCGCACTAGCGTTAGTTCTCTTCTTTCCACGCCTTTGCTGTGATCTGGGCCACTAAAGAAGCTTAGACTTTACCTGTTTGGGACTCACTTCTGAATTCAGACAGACCACAGGCTCATGCAAATGGCAGATGGCTCATGCAAATGAGGGGTAAATATCCCAAACTGTTGATGTGGTCCAGCTCCCTAAATGGAATGGACTTTATGGTGAAACACCTTCCTGGATCAGGCCACGCCAATGCTGGTGGTTTCTCCAGGTTCTTCCGCCTTAGTAATGAGAACTCACAGGAAGTTGGATAATTCTCCCCACTTTCAGCTGGGGGGGGGATACATGTTAGATCTGTCAGCCTTAGGGTGGTCTTCCCCCAAACTTTTTGCCTTAATCCTCCATTTTTTTTTATCTCGTTTTTGTTGGCCTTAGGACACTGTGCACTTTACAACTACTAACCAAGGCTAAAGAGCGTGTGCTCACTCCCTAAAACACAGTATCATTGTCTTACACCTAACTGACACATTTAATTTAATTATAAGTCCCTAATAAAGTGGGGGGGCGTGGTCCGGCGCCTACGATGGCGGACGCGTGAGCTCGGAGCTCAGCGCCGGCCCGTCATTTATTGGCCTAAATCCCGCAGCCGAGGCCTGGGCGACGACGGAAACGTACCCTGAAGCTCCGTGTTGTGGAGGGCGGGCCTTTGCGATTTCGCCGATCACCGGGTACCTGGCGAAGGAGCGGAACCTTGAGCCGCGGCTGTGTTGGAGCACTTTCAAGATGGCTGCTTTGGCGCGGGCGGCTGGAAATTAGTGACTCCGAGGGGGCTGCTGCCTGCCCCTGGATCGGGCGCTCCACAACTGCTGAGCCGGTGACCGGCCTAAGTGCACAGCTGGGGTGTGGCTCCCCCGGGCGGAACACCGACGCATGGCTAACCCATTCTGGAGGTGAGGAGCTGGGTGTGGCCGGGGATCGGAGCCTGGATCGGGGCTCGTGCTGACCTACGCTGGCTCTGGGAGCTGTGTGAGCCGAGCAGTTTCCTCACGCAGGCCTGGTGGCATACCGAAGGGCCTGGACTTTGCTGATCTCCCCCCTAGGGGCCTGAGCCACAACAGGAGAAGTGGCGCAGCACCGTGAGAAGGCTGGGGGAGGTCGGACTTATAACCAGCTGGCGAGAGGCAGTTACAGGCATGCGCTGACAGGGAGGCCTGCTCCTGGATATACCTGTGGCCTGATTTGGATGGTCGCCTGGGGTTTGGACACGGCCTACCACGGCATACACCAAAGAGTGCAGTGTAGCGCCCCGATCCCTGGGGGCAACCAACGGAGGGGTACTGAATAAAGGTCGACACACACGTGGCTGTGGGCGAAAACTATGAGGCAGCCCCAACATCGGGAGTGAGACCAAATCGGGCAGAAAAAGGGGGCTGCAACAACCTGACCCTGCCCCGGGTCCGAGGGGCACAGTCTATACATCTGCGAGGCGCGCGACGGCCCCATACCCGGCTGTCTTTCGGGGCCAGGGCGCTAGGGTGGATATTGAGACCCACGGTCCCGGGAGCATAGGGTGCCTCACTAGGTGGTGCCAAGGGGTGGCACTACAGTTCTTGGTCCTCTTCCCTCTGGGAGGCCTAACGAGCTTCCTGGCACAATGGGCAAACCCAGGGGCCGACAGCCGGGGGCCTCGCACGACCTGGAAGACAGTGCCCAGGAGCAATCGCAATCTACCCCAGAGGACCCGGTGCAACAACAGTTGAGCAAAATACTGGAGGCCATAGCGGACACGAAGGCCACCCTCCTCCAAGATATCAGCACGGTTGCGGTGGGGCTCGGCCTACTGCGGGAAGAGCACAAGAAGTTATCGGAGAGAGTGAAAGAGACTGAAACCAGTATCGCGGAACTAGCGCCGGCACAGAAAGCACTAGAGCAGCAGGTGGGGGCCCTTACGGACAGAGTGTGTGTGCTAGAGCAGAGGGCCGAAGACGCTGAGGGGCGCAACAGGAGGAATAACATCAGGGTCCTGTGCCTGACAGAAGGGGCGGAAGGCAGTGATATGGTGCCCTTCTTGGAGCATTGGCTAAGAAGTGTGGTAGCACCCGAGGGACTGTCAACCTTTTATACACTGGAGAGGGCCCATAGAGTGCCGGCCAAACCGTTGGCCCCTGGGAGACCCCCGCGGCCTGTGGTGGCTCGATTGCTCCATTTTTGAGACAGAGACTTCCTCCTGCAGAGGGCACGCGCAGAGGGCCCATTCACCATGGACAACAGCAGAATCTCCCTCTTCCCGGATTAAACACTGGAAGTGCAGAGGAAACGGGCCTCGTACTTACAGGTCAAGAAGGCATTGAGAGAGGAAGGTCTCCAGTACACTCTGATGTTCCCAGCCCGGCTGCGTATTATCCTGGATGGGAATACTCACTACTGTGAAAGTCCCAAAGACGCCTGGGACTGGTTAGAGGCCTACAAGACTGGGACTCCACGGTGCACGGGCTCTGGACCTGCTCCGAGGAAAAACACGGAGCTTGGGAAGCGATCCCGAAGACGACCTCGTAGAGGAGCCACGAAGAAACTGACCTCATCGCAGACAGAGAGGGAGGAGGCTGAAGCGTTGCAGGCTGTGGCAGCGCATATGCAGGGCAAGAGTCCCACTCCAGAGGTGGAGGCCCGCTCCTCGAAAGAGACTGAAGAAAATAAGTCCGACACTTCCCGCAGTGACAGTGTGAAGCTGCCGGCGGTGACGCCAAAGACGGCCGACGAAATTATCTGAGGCAGTTGGAACGTTGCGGTGACTTTGATACCCAGAGGGGTGCCGGACTGCTGATTGCTGATCCAGGTCCCGAGCTGCCCCATCTTATTTGGGGCCGGTGCGCTCTGGATGGTTTGTGTGCCCTGAATTATGTCTTCATTGGCTACCCCCCGCTGAGTGCCTTACTAGGTTAGGGCCTCATCTAGTACAAAATGTTTCATACGCTGTTTGGGCGGCCGACCATTGTCGGACTGCCCTGGGGTTGGGGAGTTGACCAGCATGGGGGTCCATTTGTTTGTTTCTTATGTTTTGAAGTTTCCAGAGGTGGGTGGTGGTGCATGAACGACGGGGGGTGGGGGAGAGCTTACTTTGTGGGGCTGTTTTGTGTTACCCAACATGAATGGCGGACGCTCGTAACGCTTTACGGTTCCTAACATGGATCATTCGAGGCATGGGGTCTATCGCAAAGCGCCACAATATTTATTCATATCTGAGGAGCAGGGACATACACATTGCATTTCTCCAGGAGACACACCTGAACAGTGAGGAAGCCGGGCAGTTGAAGAGACGATGGAGGGGCCAGGTCTTCGCGACCACCTCCTCGGCTCTCGCCAGGGGAGTACTGATTTGGGTCAAGCCGGGGGTCCCTTTTGCCCCTGAGCATACCTGGCTGGACGCTGAAGGATGGTATGTCCTGATCACGGGGAGGTTGGCGGGTCAGGGAGTGACACTTGGCAATATATACGCACCTAATCAAGACCAGATCGGTTTCCTGGAGTCCTTCTCCGCCTTAATGGCTAATAACTTAAATGGACACATAATACTGGGGGGGGGGGCTTTAATTGTGTTGTGGATGTTGCTACTGACCGTTCGCACCCTCCCTTATCGGGGTTCCAGCCACACCGCACGGCTCTGGGATTCCGCACTTGGATTTCCCACTGGGGCCTTGAAGACACTTGGAGACTGCAACATAACAGAGATAGGGAGTACTTCTTCTTTTTACCGGTCCATCAGGTACACACTAGGCTTGATACGTTTCTTTGCTCTCCTGCCTTTAATAGCTCCATCATACACACCGAATACTTAGGGCGCACAGTGTCGGACCATAGTCCACTGATAATGACGCATCAGCCCCCGGGTAGGCGACCTCCGATCCCCACCTGGAAACTGAATCTGACAATGCTTGAGGATTCTCCTTTCCGCACGTCATTACATGCACTCCTAACACATACTTCCCCATCAACCCCAATACAGCATCTTCTGCTCAAGTGGAGTGGGAGGCATTTAAAGTGGTCGTAAGGGGTCACTGTATGGGACAGGCGAGTGGTGCCCATAGGGAGCTCCGTCAAGAACTTTTGGACCTGGAGGGGAGCATCCGCAGCTTAGATAACATCCAGGGTACAGATGACGCAGCTCGTGTGACACTACAGGCCACACGTGCAAAATATAATGATGCAATAGGGCAATTGAGATGTTACAATTAAAAGGACTATTTGGATAGAGTGCAGAGGGAGGAAGGGAAGGCGGGCCGACTCTTAGCAAGGCTAGTTAGACCTGAACTAGGGGGATCGCCAATCACCCTACTTAGCTTGGATACCGAGGATGTGGTGTACGACCCGGACGCGATTAACGATTCCTTTTTGGCATATTATGAGCGATTGTATAGGGCCCCAGCCGCGGCTCCCTGGCTGAATATAAGTGAGTTCTTGGGCCCTCTACCGCTCCGTACATTGGAGGAGGCGGATCGGGAGGAATTGGGAAAACGGATAAATTTGCAGGAAATCAAAGCAGCCATTAGTGCATTAGCAGCTGGCAAAACGGCGGAATTTTACCAACGCTTCACCGGCATGTTAGCACCGCAATTAGTCAAGCTGTATGCAGCCGCGTATGATAGCGGTGAGTTGCCCTGCTCCACCCAGACTGCCCTAGTGATCCCTCTCCCAAAAACTAAGAAGACAGAGGCTGGAATGAAAGATTACAGGCCTCTATCCATGCTTAACCTGGACTTTAAGATCATCAGTAAGGTGTTGGGTGGCAGTCTACTTCCACACATGAGGACTCTAGTTCACCCTGACCAGAATGGGTTTATCCCCTCTCGCAGTAACTCTTATAACCTTTGCAGGCTGTACTCCATACTCTACCACGTCGAGGCCCCAACCAAACACCATGCGGCGGTTCTATCTGTCGACTTAGAAAAAGCTTTCGACACGGTGGATTGGGAGTACTTGTTTGAGGTGATGCTGCGCATGGGCTTGGGGGTGGAGTTGGTGCGGTGGGTGCTACTCCTTTATGCTTCCCTACGGCAAGGGTTAAAACAGGCAGAACAATTTCATATATAAGATATACCGTGGGACTAGGCAGGGGTGCCCCCTTTCTCCCCTCCTGTTCGCCCTGGCAATCGAGCCCCTCGCGGAAAGGATCCGCCAGGGAGGTGACGGGATCGGTTTGTCTATAGGAGGGCGGCTACATCATGTCTCTTTATACGCGGACGACCTGCTGATATATTTGACAGAGGCAGCCATGGGCACCTCCGCGGCCATACAAATCCTGGAGGACTTTGCGCTGCTCTCGGGCCTTCGGGTCAACAAAACTAAGACATATCTGTTCCCAGTAGCAGGACCGTTGCACAGACCTGAGGCATTGATGGCTGACATACTCTGGGCTCAGGGTACGTTTAAATACCTAGGCATACACATTTTCCACTCTTTGGATGATTTGAAGGAAGGGAACCTGGGCAGGGCGTTGCACTCGCTGCGTTCCTGTGTGCACTTTTGGCGCACATTGCAACTACCCATTATGGCCCGGATCACCCTATCTAAAATGGTCATGCTGCCCCGGTTATTGTATTTCTTTGTAAATCTCCCAGTCCTGATGCCAAGCAGCTGGTTCCGCCCCTTGAACGCCCTTCTACGAGACTTGGTGTGGGGAGACGGGCGCCCTAGGGTGTCTCTTACAACACTACAGCGCCCTATGTCGGAGGGAGGACTAGGGGTACCGAACTTTGGATTTCATATGCTCGCTGCTCAACTACAGTGTCTAGCGCAATGGGTGGAGGGAGTGAACGAGGAGGGCAGGTGCTTATCGCACCCGGAGTCCTGTCCCAGCCTAGTGATGGCAAAGCTACTAATCCCAGCAACACCCACCCCGCATTGCTCACTGTTGCAGGGCACAGCCTTCCAGACTTGGAGACGGTGCCAGAGCAAGGAGCAGCGATCCACCAAGTACACCCCCATGTTGCCCCTCGTGGGGTTACCACATGGCGACCCCCAAGTTATATTTATGAGCGAGCAATTGGCTCGTTGGTCAGATGCAGGGTTGGACAATGTTGGGGATTGCAACCTGGACAAAGTTCTGCTTCGGTTTGAAGAGTTGATTGAGGACTGCAGACTTCCCCCAGGTCAGTTTTTACAATATGAGGCCTTGACACGCATGTTTGCGCAGTTATGGAACAGAGGGAGGGAAGAACCGGAGACGCACCCGGTACTACATGCCTTATTTACCCATGGTACAGCAGGGCATCTAGTGAAATGGCTATATGCTACGCTGCAAGCAACGCCCGTGGGTCCCTTGAGTGGGTTACGGGCAAAGTGGGACAGATTCGGGGGTAGAGAACTTACAGATTCAGAGTGGCGCAGGGTCTTGCATTATCCCAAAAAGATCTCTCGTAATACACGTCTATAATACATACAATTCAATTATACACACATGTCCTACATGACACCTCACTGCCTTAATGTGGCTTATGGAGGGGAAGCCCGACAATGTCCCAGATGCATGCATCCGGATGCAGACATTGGCCACATGACTTGGGACTGTCAAAGCTTACGTCCCTTCTGGGAGGCTGTGCTGGGCAAGCTTAGGGTGGCGTTGGGCAGGGTGCCGGGCCCCACTGTGCAGACTTGTTTACTGGGTCTCTTCCCTAGGCCGCCAAAGCGCAAAGTTGGGAATAGGCTGATAGATCTCGCGTGGGTCTCGCTAAGCGCAGAATAGCGATGGAATGGAAGTCTCCGCGGAGGCCTCAGTTTGAGACTTGGAATGGGGACGTCATTAGGTGGGCTGGGGCAGAAGGTAGAGCGCTCAGTTGGGAAGAGTCCAAGGGAATGAGGAAGCACCCAATAGCTGAACAATGGAGAGAGGCGCTGGCAGCATGGGAGAAGCCTGAGGATACTGATAGTGTGGAGGCAGAGCCAGGACTGGGGGCCCGCCCTGAGGGCGCTCGGCGTGACGGCCCAGCGCGGTCTCCAGAGGGCCCTGTGTGTTGATCCGAGTGGCAGACGTTCATGAGATATTGCCAGTTAGTGATCTGTCGATCAGGCGAGGGAGACATAGCGATAATGGGGAGCCTCCCCCCCCCCTTCCAGATTCACCAGCGGTCTATTCGCACTGTGACTTCCCCCTCCGGTTATTCTGTCAATTATTATCTACCTCGCTCCTCTGTACAGGTTTTATTTCCTTTTTCATTTTTGTTTCCCTTTTCGTTATAAGGTTTGCATTCAATAAATAGAGTAGCACTTAAACGATTACGAATGGTATGCGTATATACAGGACCGATGTTGGAAAACACCCATTTATAAGTTGGCGTAAACAGAAATCAGCGAAGCAAGTACTAGACAATATGGTCATTAACTGAAGATGTTAGTAATTTCTCGGACTACTGTTAATAAGTCTACTAGGTGATGTGAAGGCTACTAGACAAGTAGGATAACTGCTCCAAGGAAACAACTGCAATGGGGACTGTCAGGGTTGCCTGTAGATAAAAGTCTGTAACAATTTATGATACGATCTAAACGTCATTTAATGTAATGTTTTTACTCACCTTCATTTTTCCTTTCTGTACTTGTGTGACGAACCATACCAAATACCAATAAAAATATGTCTTACAATAAAATAAAATAAAAAAATAAAAGGCCCTAATAAAGGGGTACTACATGTACCCAGGGCCTATAAATTAAATGCTGCTAGTGGAGCTGCAGCAACACAAAAAGATGATGGATGGAATGCGGAACATTGTCAAACATTCACCCCCAGTCACAGATCTGAGTTAAATCCATCGTTTTTTTGCTCACCATGCCACCCCTGTTTGGACACAGCCATATGCAAATCAGTCTTGACCCCGCTCCCCATGGGAACAGTCTAGCCTGAACTGTCAGGCCAGGTCCTCCCTGGATCGGAAAGCAAGCACCCTGGGACCGGTTTCAGGGAATCAACCCTCATCAGCCAGGCTAGTTTGAGCCCAGTGCCATAGTGAGCATGGGACCACGTCTGGGTATACCCTTCCCACTTAGGGCGTCTATAGCAACACAAAAAGATGATGGACGGAATGCTGAACATTGTTGAACATTCACCCCCAGTCACAGATCTGGGTTAAATCCATCATTTTTTTGCTCACCATGCCACCCCAGTTTGGCTCCAGCCATATGAAAATCAGTCTTGACCTTCCTCCTCATGGGAACAGTCCAGCCCGACTGCTAGGCCAGGTCCTCCTTGGATCGGAAAGCAAGCACCCTAGGACCGGTTTCAGGGAATCACCCCATATCAGCCAAGCTAGCTTGAATCCAGTGGCATAGCGAGCACAGGACCAACGTCTGGACATACCCTCCCCACTTAGGGTATCTATGGCAACACAAAAAGATGATGGACGGAATGCTGAACATTGTTGAACATTCACCCCCAGTCACAGGTCTGGGTTAAATCCATCGTTTTTTTGCTCACCTTGCCACCCCAGTTTGTCCCAGCCATTTGCAAATCAGTCTTGACACTGCTCCCCATGGGAATAGTCCAGCCCGAACTGCTAAAAACAAGCATCCTGGGGATGGTTTTGGGGTATCACCCCTCTTGGCCTCCTGCATCCTGCTTGTCGACAACACCAAATGGTACATGCAGGCTTTTCAGTGGGGTTTGAAGTCTAAGTGGGCTCAACACCAAGGGAACCTTTCAGATTCCATCCCGGTTTCGGACGAGGTTGCAAAGACCTGCAGTGGTGGCTGTTTTTGTGCATGGGATTTCATCTGAGAGAGGTGGAGATTAGAAGGCTCTGGTCTCTGGCTGAGGCCTGCCTACACAGTAATCTGTTAAAGTCGCGGTTCATGCACTTGGCATTAAAGGCCTTCATGCAGTCCATCAAAGGTTCAGGTGCTCATGAGCAATGTCACCACTATGTGGTGCTGCAACAAGCAGGGCTGAATGGGGTCCTACGCTCTGTGCCAGGAAGCCGTGCACTTCTGGAATTGGCTGAGTTGGCAGGATATCTCCCTGGTTGTGAATCACCTGCTAGGATCTCAAAACATGAGGCTGGACAAACTCAGCCGCCGACACGTAGTGGATCTCAAGTCCACTACACCCAGAGGTGGAGAAGGGTAGGGCGAATGATGACGGGAGACTAGCTGCAGCGTCACGCCTCCATCTCCCTCGATGGATCGATGTTTCAGGGAGCGACTGCACAGCGCGGGAGAACCGGCGAGCATCGCAGCACGTAGCTGCTGGCTAGAGACGCTGGAGATCGCGGTTCGGCTGACTGCGGCCGTGCTCGCGGTATTGATTTACCGGCACAATCGTAACTTCAGACAGCTGACCAGGAACACCATGATCCGCTGGATGGCGATGAGGGGAGGCAGAACAGCGAGGGGACGAGGATCGGCTGTCCCCGGTAATAGCGAAGCGCACGCTGGAAGCGGCCAGCCTCAGGACATCATTTGGGCTATTCAGGCATCGGAGGAGGCAAAACAGCACGGAGGAACCGGTAAGGCAAAGCGCGACCCCTGTATAAAAATACAAACTGTGGCCAAACCAGGAGGGTATACAGAGGGGGGGCCTGCCCAGCCAACTGTTGCCTCAATGTTTGCCAGCCTGTCAGTGACTGGGACCACCTTGGAGAAGGCTGAATCCTTAGATGAAGGGGGGATAAGACATTAACAGAGGAAACCCAGCAGGAGGAGGAGGATGTAAGGGGGGAAACTGAGACCAGGACCTCTTTGACAGGCTCCACTGGGATCCAAGCAAGAACCCCCTCCCCCGCCAACAAAAACTTCGAACCGGTTGAAAAAGAAATAACACAGCCAACACCAAAAGACACTAAGGAGGCTGGCCACAGAGAGGAGTCAGTGAGGGAGAAAACACTGCAACACCCCTCGCTGCAGGAACCTCAAGAAACCTTCTTGCGCAAGTTGGCACCTGCTCTCCAGAAGGTCAGGGTGGGGAAAAATTCTATTCACTGACCGAAGAGTCCGAGGCATCAGAACATGAGGACGAGTCACTAAGCGGGGAATCCCTCACAGAAGACAGCTCTAGCTCCTCAACCAAATCAACACAAAGGAAAAAACCTCAAGGAATAAAAAGAAAACCAGGAAAGAGAGCCTTAAAAAAAGCACGCAGATGCAACTTAAGTGGGAGTACTCCGATACACAGATATGGCCCCAAGGCGAGAAAGGGGACGAGTCAGCGGGAACCGAAGAACCTACTCTGCTGACCATCCTAACATCAACCAAACAAATGCAGGAAGAGAACAGAAACGAAAGGCGCAGAGCTAGGGTTGCCTCAAAAAAGGTCCAAACAGGGATTCGCAAACTAAACAAAGCCTGTGCGGAAATTGCGGATCACCTGACCTCGGTCGAGATGCGGACAGAGGCCCTGGATGCAGATGTAGAGACAATAAAGACACAAGGCACGGAGCAGGGCGCGGCTCTGATGGATGCCATGACCAAACTAGAAGACTACGAAAACCGCCAGAGGAGAAACAACCTGCGCTTCTTAGGAATACCAGAAGGCCTGGAAGGAACCCATCCCAGAAACTATATGGTTAATCTCCTAAAAGACTCATTTCCTGACCAAACAAATTGGGATTGGGACATGGAAATACAGCGGGCCCATCGCTTTCAACTATTTAGGAGAAAACAAACACAGGAAGCTGGAGAGAACCCGAGAGCAATGTTGGTCTTCATTGGTAACTTTCTGGTGCGACAAATGATATTCGACAAGGCCTGCCCTAATGCTCCGAAGGTCTGCAACGGGGTCTCATTTTTTGTGCGCCCAGACTTCGCACACGCAACAGTTGAAAGACAGTGGCGCTTAAGGCAGCTGTTTTCTCCATTTCAAAAACTTGGAGCTGAGGTCTTCGTGCAAAACCAAGCCAAACTTAAGATAAATCTGGGGGGCACGACTCGTAGCTTCACCTCGGAAGTACAAGCGCAGGAATACCTAGAAGAATTAAGGAGGGGGAAGAAATAAAGGAAAAGACACCACAAGCAATCAAGGAAGGGAAAGGAAAAGAAGAGGGAAACCTGATATAACATAAAGGCTGTGAGTAAAGACTGGCGACATTCCAAAACTGTGCAGCGGTGAATAAAACTTATGGAGGGAGGGAGGTGGGGGGCAGTGGGTCTGCCGTACAACGCTCAGGTATTGCTTGATCACCATTTTGCTAGGGGAGAGTGGGGGTAGGGTAGGTTGGAGGAAAAGGGGGGGGTGGCTCACACAAAGGGTGGAACAGGTGGATCAAGGAAGGTGGTTGGGTGGGTAAAGGCACTGAAATGGGTAGCAGCTAGGATCTTTATCTCTATAATAAAAAATAAAAAAAAAAGCATAAAATATCGGCAAAACAAATGAAATTTAGAGAATGGAGGGGCTAGGTATAGCTACACTGAACATCTGTGGGCTAAACGATGTTAAAAAGAGGCAAGTAGTGGCGCAAGGGATGCAACTTCTGCAGGCTGACATTGTCTACTTACAAGAGACACACCTTGATGGGACACAGAAGGATGTACTGAAATATCTTGGGTACACAGTGATAGGGGCCACGACACAGGGAACTCACACAAGGGGGGTAGCAATACTATCTAGGAAGAAATTAATCCAGTTTTTCAAAGTACGTTCGGATGGGCGGGTCATTGCAAATGGGAAGACTCTAGACCTTCCGAATTTCACTCTATGCTCAATTTATGGCAGCAACGTGGATGATCCGTCCCTACTGGAATGGTTAACCAATGAATTGGCACATTGGCACCTTCCAATTATTGTGTGCTGGGACTTTAATATAAACCTTGATGCCAAATGGGGACAGGATCAAAGATACAAAGGGCGAAAACCAAGGGTTTTTCAAGCACTATGCAATCTATGTCAGATATATGGTTTGGTGGATGTATGGTCGGCCAAAAGACCTGACGAGCACGGGTTTACTTTTAACTCAGCCCCTCACCAGAAGCACGCTAGGCTGGACTACTTCTTTGTTTCCTCTTCACTGCTGGGTAGAAGTAAAATTTGTTGACACCCCAGAGTGCTATCTGATCATAGCCCACTGGTATTACAGTTAGAGCAGGGAGGATCCACTAAGAAAACATCAGCATGGACCTTTGAGAGGGCCCTCTTACTTGATGAAGAATACATTGGCCACTTAAAGGAATGGATCCCCGACTTCTTGCAAAGAAATATGGGGACGGCACCGCTGGGAGTAGTCTGGGACACCTTAAAAGCAGGAGTGAGGGGGGAGACAATTCTATACTCAAACATGAAAAGAAAAAAGGAAAAGAATCTGTGGAATATTAGACTTCGAAACTAGCCCAGGCTGAGGAAAAGCTAGTTGATGTCCTAAGACTAAACCAGGGGATGGAAAAAGCACAGGAAGATGTGGCCCTAGCAAAGGCGGAAATCCAAGGGGAACTATCAAGAAAAGCTATAGACAAAGCAGTAGCTCACCGGGATGAGGTGTATGAATGGGGGGAGAAGGTGGGTCACGTATTAGCTGTCAGAACAAGGTTAGCGGTGACACGCAGCGAAATCCTGTCTATAAATGATCCTGCGTTAGGACTAGTAACGGAGTCTAGTGACATACGATCAGCCTTTTTTAGGTTTTATCAGTCATTATATATGGAGGAGGTGGAGAGAGGGAGAGGGGAAAGTGTAAGCCAAATAAGCCAAATAAGCCAATACCTAGATGCCTGTGAGATGGAGGCTTTGACACAAGAGGAGAGGGAGGCACTGGAATCCCCTATAGTATGGGATGAAATAGAAGAGGCAATGACAAACCTACCTAGGGGGAAAGCAGCAGGGCCCGACTTAATCCCCACGGAATTTTACAGAATTTTTAAAGAAGAACTTAAAGAAATTCTGATATCTGTGCTCTTACAGACTGCAGAAGGGGTGGCACCCCCAAGAACTTGGGCGCGGACAAAAATTATAATCTTCCCCAAAAAAGACAAACCTGTTCAGGAGCTGGGCTCCTATCAACCTATAACGTTGATCAATGGAGACTTTAAAATTTACTCTAAAGTATAACCACGCGACTCTCGCATGTCATCAGCAAGATGGTATACGAGGGACAACATGGTTTTATACCCGGCAAGGGAACTATAGAGCATATTCGAAGGGTTATTACCCTTTTCGTCATAAAACAAGTGTCAGGGGACCCGATCGCAGCCATTTTTTTAGATGCCGAAAAGGCTTTCGATCGGGTCTCTTGGCCTTTTTTATGGGCAACAATGCAAAAGAAAGGGATTGGTAATAAGTTTTTAAGAGCAATACAAGCCCTGTATTCTGACCCAGAAGCAAGTGTACTTATAAACAGGGAAATGACCCAACCTCTGAAAATCATAAGGGGGACTCGGCAGGGGTGCCCTTGTTCCCCCTCTTATTCGCCTTGTGCATAGATCCCTTTCTTAAACATCTCGCATTTGCACAGAACATCCCCCCGATAGTGAGTTACAACCACGAGAGTAAAGTTCTTGCCTATGCGGATGACGTAGCCATAGTAACACCACAACCTGAACAAGCTATGAGGGCAATAGAAGAGGAGGCAAGAAAATTTGGCTTACTTTCAGGCTACGCCCTGAACCGGGAGAAAACCCAAATAGTTGTCAATAAATTCATTACTTTTAACGATAGCCGGTTAGTAAAGAAGGCAAACTCTCTGGGAGTTAAGATCAATTCGGATCTGGACCAGGTGGTTAAAGAAAATTTGGAGAGCTGCGCGGTGGAAACTAGGAAAGCGCTTAAAAAACTAGACCACTTACACTTAACGCTTATCGGCAGAACCAATATAATTATAATGATTTATTTCCCTAAATTGTTATATTATTTTAGAGCAATACCATTGGCTTTCACAAATTTTTGGTTTAAAAATTCTAAAATATTTTTGCACAATTTATTTGGTCTTATTCACTTGTGATTGGCCATGACGCCTGGGGATGCCTTTGGCATCAATTAAGCTATGGATACTACAAAAGAGTCCGGTTCAAGACTGTTAGAAATGGGATCTCTGGTTGGCTCAGGCTTGCGCCAAAGCCACGCAGAGACCACCACTCTAGTCAGGGCGAGGGAGTTACACGCCGACGATAACCCCTGCTCACCCCCTTGGTAGCTTGGCACGAGCAGTCAGGCTTATCCCGGAGGCAATGTGTAAAGCGTTTGCGCAGCACACTCACACAGCAGCAACACACTAGGCACACCACAAAAGGAACTCCACACAAGGTTATATAAAAAATAGCCTTTGTATTATCATAAATACCTTAGAAACATAATCACATAATATACAGTGCGCCAACTGGCACTAGGCAATATTCACAGGGGAATTATATACAGGACCAGGCCAATCGGGCCACGGTCAGAACCATCAGATCAGGTAAGTAAATGCAAATAATACATGTAGCGCACAACCAGTAATTACTGGTACAGGTAGGAACTTAGCACGAGATCCTGTAACCTACAAGATGGGACACCTACATCACATTAGGCATAAATCACATGAGGCAATAGGCCTCGTAAGCCTAAACACAGTGTGCCCCAATCGGGGGCACAACGCACTGACACTGGCCCCAGGCCAACTGGCCTCTCACCGGGGCTCAAATGCCCACTGTCCAGAATGTCCGGGCTGGCTGCACAGGCAGCAAAAGCAAAGTGCGCAATTGCACAAGCCTAAACGTGGCAGCTGCCCACTACTTGCTGGGCAGCTGTGAATAATTAACACGGGCACCGGCGTGCCCCCTGAGCCCCTCTCTGGGACTCAATCAACCAATGTCCCAACGTTGCAGCTGCCCGCTCTGGTGCGGCGCAGCTGTGAGCAAAGCGAAGGGGCCTCTAAATAAAATCACCCCCTCGGTGCAGCTGCCCCCTGCAAGCGGGGCAGCTGGGAATGGCACGGGCACCACTGTGCCTTGTGAGCCCCACTGGGACTCCACCACAAAAGAATATGCCCACTGTCAGGCGGGGCCGCTTGTGGCAAGGAAACTGGCACTAACGTGCCTCTCAGCCCCCTCCGGGACTTCTACAATAATGCCCCCAAAGCGCTGCCGCTGCCCACTGTCAAGCGGGGCAGCGGGAAAGAAAACTGAGCACGGCACCTGCAGCGCCCGAGGCTTGGTTACGGGGGCGGGCACCGAAAATGTGCCCCGATGCACCAACAATACCCTTACTGAGCCCCACTCACCGGGGACTCCTCTCGCGGCTTCTCCTCACACGGGGGGCCGTCTTGTAGACCCCTCAGGACTCTGCAGCATGCGGGGCTCTCTTCCACGCCGGGGAGCTCTGCTGACGACTGCAGACCTTCTCCGCTTCCCCTCCGCACACGTGGGACTCCCCTCTGGGCAGCGGTCGGGGCTCTCTCAGCTCACGAGAGCCCCGTGCAGACTTGCCCGCTTCTTCGTTCGGCCCGGGACGCCCTGGGAGGCGGGGTAGGCTCCCGTCCTCCCTCCTGGCCGCAGCTTCCGCCCAGGGCGCGTGGCTCCACCCCCAACCAGGCAGCTCGTGCCTGGCTTCCGGGTCGCGTTTCACCGCGGCCCGGCGATTTCTCTCGGCGGCTTCCCTCTTCACTCGGGTGCAAGGCGGGGTGGGCTCCCGCTGTAGGCAAAGCACTGGCGGGGTAGGCACCCGCTCGAGAGCACAAATACGCGGGGTGGGCTCCCGCTCGAGTGCACGCAAATGCGGGGGAATCCCTACGTCGGGATTCCCTCAAAATCAATCGCAGCTCAGCGCTGCAGGAAAACAGGCTCCTCTCAGCAACAAAGAGCAACGCGCTCTTCAATAATAAAAGCAAAGCGCTCACAAGGCGCTAGAAGCAGCACAAGCTCCAGCAGTGGCCCCAAAAGGTCAGAAGAAAGAGTCCTTGGTACTGGGGGGACCACAGCACAGCGCAGCCAGGCAGGCCAGCACGCAGGGACCCCCAGGAAACAGCAGCTGGGTCCCGCGGCGGTTCCTCCTGGCAGAGTGTCCCCTGCAAGTCAGCACAACAGAACAGAACCTCTTCATGGGGTCACAGCCCCCTCTTTTATACACCCTTTTCCTTTGTCACATAGCACAGGGCTGGGGAAAAACCAGGTGCAACTGGTTTTGGGGGAGCTTTGGAGCACTTTGTTTTGCTCAGCTCCTCTCTCCTTTCACAGGACAGGCTAGGGACATCAGACGCACCACAGGGGGTGGAGCCAGCATTGTGGAGGGAAGGCACAGCCCTATTCAGGTCCCAGGTGCAACTCCTCCCTCCCATCTAGATGCAGATCTCCCTATTCAGCCCTGCGCTGACTCACCCTGCCCCTCCTGGAGCCACACACACCTCCCAGCCCCTGTCACTCACAAAGCCAGACATGCAATTCACATCAGGCAGGCAGACACAGAGCACACATAAATGCCAACTTCTAAAAGTGGCATTTCCACACCAGTCATAATAAATCTGCGCACACCATTGCGCAGCATTTATTCTCACGAGTTCGCACATACTAAACTCGCCCTGCACTCCTCTCACACCAGGAATTACCATGGACACACATATTCCCCATGCATTCCTATGGGAGGGCAGGACAATCTCACCACATGCACTCAGCGTGCGCCCGCACTTTACACTGGGACACAGGGCTAAAGTGCGCAGAGGCCTAAAACCACCAACACTACACAGGGAAAAGGCTAGGAGACGAGCAAAAAGTTTAGGGGTGAACCGGCCAAAAGGGCCAAGTCCAACAAAGACTTTACTAACGGCTTTTAAAATTTGGGGTGCAATACGGTGCCTAAATGGATTAGGGAAATTAAATTACCACACCCCACTATGGCAGAACAGGAATCTACCAGACATTTTTAACGACATACCCTTTAAATTCTGGTTTGAGGCCGGGATCAAACAGATCAGTTGTATTTATTCCCATGAGGGAATCAGATCATATATGGAATTGTCCTCTAAATATGGCCTTACACATAAGGATTTCTTCAAATACCTGCAGATTAGGGACTTTCTACCAAAACGGGGAAAAGATGGACCATTCAGGAGAAGGGAACTAGTGGATAGAATCACCCTGCCCCCCACCAGAATAGGGACCATTTATAAGATACTGAATGAGGGATCCAAAGATTACATGGAATTATGTTCCAATAAATGGCAAGAAAGATTGGAGATCTCGGGAATCACCTTTCAAAAGATATTTCTAAGCACCCAGGCATTCTTAATACCGGCCAATCTGCAAGTCCAATTTTACAAGACCTGCTTTGGGCTGTACTATACCCCAAACAGAATAGCGAAATGGAGCGATGGAAAGGGAGCCTATTGCCCGCGCTGCTCCTTACACAAGGCGGACATAATTAATATGTTTGCAAAATGCAATAAACTGGAACCCCTGATCAGGAATATAAAGGGGTTTTTAAAGGAGAAACTACACTTGCAGGTTGAGTTGGATGCGCCGGCAATCTTGCTGGGAATATCGACCTTAACAGAAAAAAAGGAGGGGCGATGTTAATTATAGCAATTGCGGTGTACAGGCTGTGCATTGCCTCGGCCTGGTTAGATCCGATTCCTCCGTCATTGCAGCAATGGTTGGCGTGGCTGTTTTAATCTAGAAAAAGCTATCTCCAGGCGCAGGGGCCGCAAGGCAAAAAGAAAGGGATTTGAGATATGGAAGCCCGTAGCAGACTGGGTGGAGTAGCTCTTCTATACCTGCATTAAGCACTTTCTGAACAAAGCATGTTATATATCTAAACCCCGAATTCATTGATTATTAAGCAACTATGTACTCAAACTGTACTGTAATGTGAGGAGTGACTGCTGTTAATAGTTAGACACCTGGCATTTTAAACTGTACTGTCGTTTACAATGATTTTACCTCTTGCACTTAGCACTTTTCCTGTCGACCCGCCCAAGTTGTTACGTTAATCAATTATACTGCTATTCACTAGAAGTTTGAAATTTTGAAGAATTAATGTACTGGTTAATGCACATTGGCACCTGGCACTTTAAACCTGTTAAAAGCACAATGGAAGATTGGTGGAAACTACTGTAGCACTATTAGATTGGAATAAGATATGGATGAAAAGTGGGCTGGGGGAGGGTGGGGGGAGCAAGGGATAAAAAGAGGGGGGATGAGAAATAATTGTTTTTATTGTCTCTCTCTCAAATAAAAAATATAAAAAAAAAAAAAAACAGAGGTGGAGAAGGGTGTCTTCTAGCAATGGGTAGAACCCCAGGTACTGGTGACTACGGATAGTTCCAGAAAGTGTGGTAGCCAGAACTTCTGGGCATGAACATCTGTCCTCCAATCTGGCTGCTGCTTCGGGAAGACATTCTGTCGCAGCAGCAGGGCAGGGTCGTGCACACAGGCCTGCTCAATCTACACCTCTATGCATGGAAATTGAGTGGCGACAGTTGACTGAAGTAGTGGCTGTCATTCTAGCAGCCAGGTGTTCATCTACAAAGACTGTTTATACCAGACACTGGGATAAGTTTATGACCTGATGCAAATCCAACCATACAGATCCATTGGGGAAAAAATAGTTGGATGTTTTGCCTTTTGTCTTTAGCCCAGCAAGGACTTGCCGTGGGCACTGTTAGAGGTTATTTGTCAGTCCTTTCGGCCTTTTTGCATTTACCAGACCAGTTGTCATTTAAATCACCAGACGAGATGCGTTTTCTTAAATGTCTAGTTTATATGTTTCCATCAAGGTCTTTTGTGATGCCGCACTGGGACCTTAGTTTGGTCCGTACTTTCCTTACCCCAATTTAGCTGTGCACAGCTATCCTTTAATCCCTGCTGACTCTCAAAACAATCTTTCTTGTAGCGATAACGCTAGATTGTCATATGAATGAGCTACAAGCTCTGTCCGTTCACCCACTGCGCCCACCTTTTTCCTGAACAAACTGGTGTTGCGGACTAGGGCAGCCTTCCTGCCAATAGTTATGATGCCGTTTTATGTCAGACCATCCATCACTCTTCCAGCATTCTTTGCTCTACCTCACCCCTTGAAAGAGGAGAGGCATCACTGCTTGGACCTTAAAAGAGCTTTTGAATCAATTGTACCAAGGACCATGGGGTGGGCGATCACCTCTTTGTGGAATTCACTGGGGTGAAGAAGGGTAAGACAGTGCAGAAAAGGACCCTATCGAGTTTGGTAGTCCTCTGTATTAAGTCCTGTTATATCTTGGCCAAGAAGCAGTCTCTGGAAGGTCTGAGGGCTCATCAACCAGAGCCAAGGCTGCTAACATTGCACTGGCACGCAAAGTACCTGTCTTGGACATTTGTCAGGACGCGATGCAGGCGTCAATGCATACGTTCACCAAGCACTACTGCCTTGATAGCCAGGTCTGATGGGAGGGACACTTAGCCCATTCACTCCTTCAAGAGGGTTTGGTTTGAGCTATTCCACAGACCCACCACTTTAGGAGACACTGCTCTGGTATCTATTCTCAAGGGGAGGAATCCTCGAGGAGAAGTATCCATCAGAAGAACAAGTTACCTATCTTTAGTAATGCTCTTTCTGGTGGATACTCTTCTAACTGCAGATTTCTCGACACCCTCCCACCTCCCCATTCTGTGAAATTGACTCTTATCCATCTATGGAAAGGTTCCAATCTAGGGATCTGAAACACAGTCATATCTCATCATTTGTTAAGCTCTGATTCAGACTGTGCGTACAAAGCCAAGAAAGAAAGTTATGGCAGTGCGCAGGGGTGGCGCTTATATCTGGCTCCAGCGTCATGTCTAGGGTGGGATGGAGTCAACATGAACCCGCATGACACCATCTTCTGGCACACAGGAGCAAATGCTGATAAAAATCTCCAGACCCAGTCTGGTGCCTGGAGGTATTCTCAAGTTGAGGAATCTGGTTAGAGTATCCACTAGAAAGAGCATTATCAAAGGTAAGCAACTTATCCATTTTGATTGTAAACATTTTAGGAGTGGGTGATAAGGTTAGTAGGTGTTGCAGCGGGACTGGGCACCCTGGACACTAGAGGTCATGAGAGGCAGAGTGGTGTAGACGAGAGCAATGGATGTGGTGCAAGGATGGAGTCTAGGCCACACACACACAGTGAGAAGGAAGACAAATTTCCATCATGCTGTCCGTAAGTGTGAAAATGGCCCTAAAATGCCAGTTAAAATGAAGGAGCTTTGGGTGAACGTGAACCTCATTCCTTTGCAGAAAACTCTGACCATTATGGCAGCCATCTTGAACACATCTGGCTATAATATCCATGCCGGCGTCTGACTCACCATCTGTTATTTCTATACTTACATGAAGGATGCAGGGTGGTTGGTCTGGGCATGGTCCTATGCATCTGAGAATATGGCTTCTTCTTTTTCTGCAGGATCCTGGTTCCATTCGGTTTGCAGCTCAGTGTTGACTTACCTGAAAAGAGAAAAGACCAAGAACAAATCAGCAATACACAACTGTTGTTTTAAAATAAGGTAAAGCATGTACATGCAGCGCAGTAAGGGAAAAACACTTACCGTTCATAGGGTTGCCAATAAAGGGTGGCTCTCCTTAGTTGTTCGAACAGACAATAGAGGGAAAAAATAAGAATAGTTATTATAAAGCGCACATTGAAGGAACTTTTGAGTAGACAGAGTGCACTAGGAAAAAAACATTATAAGCCTGAATATTTAAACTTGTACAAGAAAACCTGTTATCTTTCCTGAACAGAGGTAAACAATTGCTGGAGAATGTTACTATTATTGGAACATTTTTGAGCACAGGGTTAGTTTGAGAACTGGAAGTTCTAAAAGAATCAGACCAATTCTTGATAAGATACCGTAACAAGAGACTCTAGAAGGAAAACCAGTATTTCAAGGATTCTAGTTGAAAGAAGGGCAGAGTTAGTATAGTTGTCATTTGAATTAATCACACTGTGTATACCCTTCAGGATTATAATGTACCAATATAAGAGCCCCTGGAAATCAGTGGTCAGCTCATGTTAAACACGGACGTTAAGATCAGCAATAACCGTGGGGTTGGGAAAAAGGCTAGGACTTAAAGCATTCACTAATCTCTTATCTTTATACACACAGTTGTAGCCGATGCTGGTCTGGACAGGCTCAGACAGCACAACATTTGTGACGGAAGGGAGCGCTCACATAGACCAGACCGGCAGTTTCAGAGACCTTCAACTGAAGACATCACGTTCTGTCCATGCTCATTCCTCTCTCGCCTGTGGGGCTGACTCAATTCCAAGTGCTAATTGATGTTGGGACGGTGACAGTTTCACATGAGTTGGGAGTCAGCATCAGCAAAGTCACCTCATTCACACGGGATTGCACAGGTTATAGCCCAGAACTTTAAGAGTAGGATAATTGTGTGGTAAGGGTTTTGTTCTTTTTGTAAATTATTTTAATCTTAAATTGTAACTATTTTAAAAAAAAATTTTTATATATTTATTTTCTAAATGTATATATTTATCAAACATTGTTTATAATATGTGTTGGTTTATTATTAATATTTTAAAATTATTTTAATATGTAATTTTTGTTTTCAAGAAAAATGTATTTTGTTTATTGATTTGCTCATTTTGGAAAGACAGGCCTCTATTTAAATGTACAAATTAACTTTTAATTTTTTTATATAAAAAAAAATTTTTTAAACAGTTTTAAATTGTTATATTTAATTAGTTGTGGTTTTGTTTTAAATGTTTTACTTTTTTATAAAAAATATATTTAATTTGCAATTTATTTGTTTTAATGACTTTTTTTATTTTATTTGTGTTCATGTAGTTTGTCTCTCAGATATTTATTATTTAAGGAAACTAGGTTGGTTTTGAGTGTAAATAGTAAGTTTAAACTTCCCCCAAAACCAGGACTTTCCGAAATGCAGATACGTTTTCAGTGGGAATATTATGTTCTAATCACCAAAAGTCCAACATTTAACTCCACATTGGTAAGTTTGGAGTGGGAATAGTAAATGTAGCCAACCCCCCAAAGTCCAACGCTTCCTCCTATGATGTTGCTATGTTTGCAGTCTGAATAGTATTTCTAAAAAATCCTACCCCCAAAGTCCAACACTTTCCCCTGAGTAGTAAGGTTTGCAGTAGGAATAGTAAATCTACCTCTGCCCTCCCAAAGCCCAACACTTTTCCCTAAAGCATTGACGTTTGCAGTGGGAATAGTACATCTAACCTCTCCGAAGTCTGACAATTCTCCAGTGTGGCTAAGGTTGTAGTGTGAATAGTAAATATAACCCCCTTTCCACCTTGCAAAGTTCAACACTTTCCCCAATGTGGTTAAGTTTGGAATGAGAATATTAAATCTAGACTCCTCCAAAGTACAATAGGTACCCTAATGTGGCTTGGTTTGAGATTGGAATTCTTAATGTAACTTACAAAAGTTTTATTTTATTTGGGTAAGTTGGTTTGATTGGAGTTAAAAGTATTTATATTTTATTTAGTAAAAATTTCATTTATATTTTATTTAGTAACAATATCAACTTAATTTACAATTTTAATATGTTTTGCAATTTAAACAGTTTGTTGACTTTCCCAGGAAAATTTACATGCACATTATTGTTAACATATTATAACACACAGTTTAAGATTTTTGTTTTTTATTTTACAGTATTGACATGTGTAAACATGTTGTTAATTTTTCTATAAATATATCATTATTTGCATTCATTTATTGCATCTGCTTATATAATAAGAAAGTATTTTTTCCATTTCCATCATTCTGCCTTTTTTTTCTTTTTTACCACTCACTTTCTTCTGTATTCTATTTTGGTCATTTTGGACACCAGAGACTCTGCAGGTTAGTGGTTCCTCATTGCTCTTATCCACTAATGGGAAGCCTAACTGTTATCTATTTTCTAAAGTTACTGTATCTGGGGGAGTAGGTAAACTGTTAGTAAGGGTAGTATTTGTATGTTTATTTGTTTTTTATGACTTTGTCTTAGTTTAAGGTTCTGTTTTATTGTGTTACTGTTTTTGCGGTAAGAAAATCAACGATTAACTAATAGAGACTTCTAGCCACAGATTTTTTACCTGCCCTACCCAATGTCCTGCTTGGGGCCTGGGCCAAGCCCTAAACAGGAACTCCTGTGCCTCCCTCACCCAGCATCTCACCCTTGAGAGCCAAGATAAATCCCAGTGTGTTGCCTACCACACCACCAAATAGGGAATCCAAGAGGCTGAATACCTTTGGAAAGAGCATTCTCTCTTCCACCAGCCTTGCACTGCGGTCCAGGAACATTGTGTGGTTATTAGGCCATTATTTCCATACAGTGTGGGATACGGTCGTACAAGTGCTGCCTATGGTCTTGGAAGAGGACCGAGCCAAACTCTCTCAAGCTATTGCTGACAGGAGAGATGCGGCAAAGTTCATGATCAGTTGCGGATTGGATAAAATCAGCATGCTAGGCAGAGCCATTGCTTCTACAGTGGCGCTCCAAAGTCTCACCTGGCTGAGGACACTGACTTTCCGTGGGATGACTAGTCATCCCTTATGGACATGCCCTTTGATGGGACTCACCTGTATGGCGACAAAGCGGATTCAGCACTTGAGCGCTTTAAACACAGTAGGGCCACCGCTAGGTTGTTGGGGCGCAAAATCTGCCTTCCGCCACTTCAGAAGCTATTTTAGGGGCTATCAGTTGCATCCACCATCCACCGATCGGCTAACAGAGGACCATCTTTTGCTCTTGTGACCGTAAGTACTGGCTCTTCTGGCCAAAGGAGCTATTGAGATGGTGCCAGCCTCAGAAGTAGGTCAAAGGTTGCAATTCTGGCTACATTCTGGTGTCAAAAAAGGATAGAGACCTCCATCCTCGACCCATGCCCTCTCAACTACTTCCTGAAAAGGGAAAAATTCATGATGCTCACTTTGGGTCAGGTACTGTCTGTCTGCATTCGACCAGGGAGACTGGATGGTAGCACTGGACTTTCAGGACACCTACTTCCATATCCCCGTCCTGCCTGCCAACAGGAGTTACCTGCGGTTCACAGTAGGCCAAGAGTATTATCAGTTTGCTGTGGTTCCCCTTGGTCTTTGCAGCACCCCTCAAGTGTTCACCAAGGTGATGGCAGTGGTTGCAGCACATCTGCAGAGGTTAGGGGCTTCAGTCTTCTCCTACCTCAATGACGCAGACCGTTTTCTCCCACCTCCAGACTACAGCCGATCTCCTGCATTCGCTGGGGTTCACTATCAACGTGCCGAAGTCACACCAGTTAAACGCTCCCTTTCATCAGAGCTATTCTGGATACAGTGCAGTTTCTGGCTTATCCTCTGGAACAGCAGGTCCAGGATATTCATGCTATGATACCAATGTTTCAGCGTCGATCCTGGATTTCGGTGAGACTGACATTTAGGTTGCTGTGTCACATGGCCTTCTGTATCCTGCTTGTAAAACATGCCCATTGGCATATGCTGGCTCTGCAGTCGGATCTTAAGTTCCAGTGGGCACAGCATCAGGGGAATCTCATCGACCTTGCCCAGATATCGGAGGGAACTGCAAACGATCTGCAGTGGTGGCTCACGCACCATGATTGGGTCAGCAGCAGACCCCTTCCAGAGTTTACAGTAGTAGCAGACGCTCTGGTTTGGGACGGCCATCTGGGAGAAGTGGAGATCAGAGGACTCAGGAAAGGTTGCTTCAGATGTTCACAGACAACACCACCGCCATGTTGTATTGCAACAAGCAGGGCAGGGTGGGGTCATAGACCCTGTGTTAAGAGGCCCTGTGTCTCTGGGCATGGCTGGAACATCAGGGCATTTTCTTGGTGGTTCTACATCTGGTGGGCTCTTTGAACACCAGATGAGAAGAACTCAGCCGTCAACGCCTCGTGGATCACGAATGGCATCTCCCTCTGGAGGTGGCGCAAGGTCTCTTCAGAGACTAGGAAGAACCGTGGCTAGATCTCTTTGCTACCACAGAGAATGAGGGATGTCACCACTTCTGTGTGCTGGAGTTTCCAAGGCGACTCTCGCTCGCAGAAGCATTTCATCTCGAGTGGAGCGCAGGACTTCTTACTCATTTCTGCTGATACCACTCCTGTCCAGAGTTCTCAAGAAGATCAGGAACGATCGGGCTCAAGTCATCTTCTTGGCTCTGGATTGGGCAAGGTGAGTCTGATATCCCAAACTTCTGAGCATGAGCATCTGTCCTCCGATCAGGCTGCCCTTTTGGGAGGATCTCCTGTCAGAGCAACAGGGCAAGGTCTTGCGCCCAAACCTGCATACTCTCGATCTACCTGTGATGAGATTGAGTGACGACAGTTGAAGATATTTAATTTCCCTCCTGAAGTGTGTGATATCATCCAGCAGCCAGGCGTACCTTCACAAAAATGATTTGTGTCTACTGATGGGACAAATATGGGGCTTGGTGTTCTGTCAAATCCATTGATCTTCTGTCTGCACCTTTGTCTGAAGTCCTTTTGTTTGCCTTATCCCTTGCCTGGCAGGACCTTTCTTTGGGCACAGTTAAAGGGTACTTCTCCACTATTTCAGCCTTCCTGCGAATGCTAGATCCACCCTCCCTGTTCAAGTCACCTGTAGTGACTAGTTTCCTAAAAGGTTTACCGCACATATCTCCCTACACCTTTCATCATGCCCCAGTGGGAATTGAATTTAGTTCCCATCTTCCTAATGTGCTTGCCTTTTGAGCCCTTACACATCGGCCCTCTGAGACTGCTTACCATCAAAACAGTCTTACTTGTGGTTATAACATCTGCCAGGAGGGTTACAAATTACAGGCATTTTCTGTTCAACCCCCAAACACAACATTATTTCTGGATAAGTTGGTCCTTAGAACCTGTGCCTCCTTCTTACCAAAGTTAGTCACACCTTTTCATGTCAGGCAGATCATCACACTGCCTACTTTCTTTGTCCTAACTCATCCAACTAATGAAGAGGAAAGACTCCTTCACCTGGATCCCTAAAAAAGCATTGTTGTTCTACAATGACGTACAAAAGGCTTCGGGGTAGACGATCAACTCATTGTTGGATTTGCAGGTGTAAAGAAAGGAAAGGCAGACCACAAGAAAACCACCTCCAGATGGGTTGTCCTCTGTATATAAATCTGCTATGCAATGGCCAAGAAACAAGCCCCTGAGGGCTTGAGAGCTCATTACACCAGAGCTATAGCTGCAACCACTGCACTAGCTCAAGGAGTCTCAGTTCTGGACATTTGTCAGGCAGCTACGTGGGCATCACTGCACACGTTTGCCTAACACTACTGCTTAGACACTCAGGTCCGGAGCAATGGGCATTTTGCCTGTTCAGTCCTCCAGGACATTTTAATTTAACAGTCTGCAGGCTAACCTCGTGGGAGACATTGCTTTGGAATCTATTCTAAGGTCTCTTTCAGATGAACAAGTGACTTACTTTTGTTAACGCCTTATCCAGTAGTGACTATATCTAGCCACAGATTCCTTACCGACCCTCCCTCCTCCTCGTTCTGCGAACTGTAATTCTCACATCACAGAGATCCTTCAGGACCTTTTCTTGGCACACAGGTCATTCCACCTCAGTTTGGCTCCATGCTTCTGGTGCAGCAAATTATGAACTGAGGTCAGCACACTGGGGTAGCGCCTATATAGGCACTGCACAAGTCACTTCATGTATGGACCACGCCATGTTGCGCCGAATGGCGCCACCTACTGATGCACAAGGGGACTGCTGAAAAATTCCAGATCAAGTCTGACCTGGAGAATATTCTAAGGTAAGGAATCTGTGGCTTGATAGAGTCTCTACCAGATAAGGTATTACCAAAGGTAAGTAATTTATATTTTTGGATGATGGATGCATTTTTATTTTTTTTTAACCAGGAACAATTGTGGGAATTTCTTAACAAACTGTTTTATTTTTCCATGTTTCTGGCAGTTTTCCTTGAACTTTTTGTGATTTTTATTATTTGATTTTGTGGGGCTTCCTGGAATTTTGTATCGATTATATTATTATATAGTGTTTGCTTCTTGAGAGATGATGTTATCATATACATTCTACCACAGAACGTTACATTTTGGTTGGCGTCGGATTCCTGATTGGTGCAGACATCCAACCCAAGTATCTTCGAAACAGTCCATTAATGGTGAGTTTTATATTTCTTTGGTAGTATGGGTACTCGGGTAATGTGGCATAGTGTTGGCTTACTTCTGTGACAGGGACATAGGCTAATGGTATTATTTGCAAATCTGCAATTGTGGCATATACTATGCTATGTATAGATTTTTGTAGATGCCACCATAAACCTTAGTTGAAGTGATAGAACCCTTCTTCTGCTGAGTGTGGGTAATCTTTTAGAATTGTTAAAATAATAGTTTAGTTCAAAATCAGTAATGATTGAGCGTTGTAATTATTTTGTTTTTTGCTTGATTTGTGTTAAAAGTTTGTTATAGGTTATTTGTTTGGCATCTGTGCATGTAGTACAGGGACAATAATAGTGGTGGGCACAACTTAAGGTGTTTCGACCATCATTCATGTGTTGCATTTTGTTAGTATTTGGCTTCTCTCAGAAAGAAGCTAACAAAACCTTTTCTTTAATCTTTTTAAATGTAAAGGATTTCACCATACCTAATAATCATGAACAGTACATTAAACAACTTGAATAGCACCTTAAAACCTTATACAAGTACTGTAACTTGATATTACGCTTACCCAAGGGTCTGAGAATATTATTGGAACCCATATTATCTCGAAAAACAGACTTCAATAGGAAATAGCGTAATATTTTAAATGAATGTTTTTGCTTTAACCTGACTGACTATTTAAGAATCAGCCCACATAAACTGCAAATTGACATCAGCTTTCTGAAAAATGAATTACACACATAACTAATATGTCAAGAATAGCAAAAGATACAAGGGATGTCACTTAAAAATGTAAACAATATCAAACAGAGATGTAAGACAGAAAAGAAAATCGGGAAAATCTAGCTCTGACACATTTGAGTACAAAAACATAACACTGTAGCTGAGGGTCTTCTTGCTACAAGTACGATAAATACTGTAATAAATAAATAGAGTTGTTTTATATTTTTTACAGGTATCTAGCACGGTGATAGGAGTCCACGTGGCTCCCAGGTATTCAAATATATTTAAGTGTCTTAGTTAACAAGATTTTAGGATATTGCATAAACAAATTAAAATGTACACCACAGAAGTAGCATGGAATTCAATTCCATCCATGTGTGAATCTAAAATAAGGCTAGCTTGTTCCTGATTCTAATAGTCCCACAATGGGGGGACAGGGTGGGATAAATAAGGGAAGGTCTGCAGGAAATAGGTTCTGAAAAAGAGGGATGGATTCCCTTTAGTGTTTGTTAACAGTAATTCATAATACAGTAGTGGGCAAAATGATAGAAAGTTAGAATTCTGACCTGTGAGATTAACCGTTCTTCACAAAGATTCAAGGCACTCCTTGAATAGTGAACAATACTTTATCCCAGCTATACTTCCTCAAAATACTACTCTTTAGCAGTAAGAAAATAAATCAATGTAAAAAATGATACACATCCCAGTAGTACATGGTTAACTCACTAATTAATGAGGAATAATAGTTGGAATAGGTTTTTCAATCAATCAGGGAATTGTAAGCGCGCTACTCACCCGTGAGAGTCTCAAGGCGCTGGGGGGGGCAGGGGGGCGCAGATCTGTTTAGCCGAAGAGCCAGGCCTTGAAGGTCTTCCTGAAGGTGTTCAGGGAGGGGGCGCGTCTGATGTCTGCCGGTAGCTCGTTCCAGGTCTTGGCTGCAATGTGAGAGAAGGATCTTCCGCCTGCTCTGGCTCTGTGGATGCGCAGGGTTTCGGCCAGTGCGAGGTTGGAAGATCAGAGGTTTCTTTTGGGTACGTGATAGTTGAGTCTGTCGTTGAGGTATTTGGGTCCGTTGTTGTGTAGGCATTTGTAGGCATGAGTGAGGATTTTGAAAGTGACTCTTTTCTCCACGGGGAGCCAGTGGAGACTTCGTAGGTGTTGGCTGATGTGTTTGTGTCGGGGGATGCCGAGGACGAGTCTGGCGGCGGTGTTCTGTATTGTCTGGAGTTTGCGGAGTAGGGACTTGTTGATGCCGGCTTAGAGTGCGTTTCCATAGTCCAGTCTGCTGGTGATGAGTGCGTGGGTGACTGTCTTCCTTGACTCAGGGGGATCCACTTGAAGGTCTTGCGGAGGATGCGGAGGGTGTTGAAGCAGCTGGAGGTGACGGCGTTGACCTGTCGGTTCATGGTGAGTGATGAGTCGAGTACGATGCCGAGGTTCTTGGCGTGGTCTGAGGGGGTAGGTGGGCTTCCGAGGGCAGTCGGCCACCAGGTGCTGTCCCATGCAGAAGGGGTGGTACTGAGGACGAGGACTTCTGTCTTCTCGGCGTTGAGCTTCAGGCAGGTGTTGGTCATCCAGACTGCGACGTCTTGCATTCCTTTCTGGAAGTTGAGTTTGGCAGTGGTGGGGTCTTTGGTGAGGGAGAGGATGAGCTGGGTGTCGTCGGCGTAGGATACGATGTTGAGGCCGTGTTGTCGGACGATGGCTGCGAGGGGGGCCATGTAGATGTTGAAGAGGGTGGGGCTCAGTGATGAACCCTGTGGGACTCCGCAGGTGATTTTCGTGGGGTCGGAGAGGAAGGGTGGGAGTCTGATCATTTGGCTTCTTCCGGTGAGGAATGATCGGATCCAGTCCAGGGCTGTTCCTTATATGCCTGCGTCGTGTAGTCAGGCGACTAGTGTGCGGTGGGAGACGGTGTCGAAGGCCGCTGATAGGTCGAGTAGGATGAGGGCTGCGGAGTGGCCTTGATCCAGGAGGGTGCAGCTGTCGTCTGTGGCGGCGAGTAGGGTGGTCTCTGTGCTGTGGTTGCTTTGGAATCCGGATTGGGATGGGTCGAGGACGGCGTTCTCTTCAATGAATCGTGTCAGTTTCCTGTTGACTGTTTTCTCTGCAAATTTGGCTGCGAAGGGGAGGAGCGAGATGGGCCGATAGTTCTTGAGGTCGGTGGGGTCAGCTGTGGGCTTCTTGAGCAGGGGTCTGACTTTGAAAGCAGGTACATACTTTAATCTGACCCCAATTAACTTTTAGGTCCAACAGTTGCAAGTTTCAGCAGCTCAAAGCCTGCTTTTCTTAAGAATACTTACTCCTGTTCTATTGATAACCAATAATTACCAAGTATATCCAAAACGATTAAGGGAAAATTCTCCAAAAACAAAACACAAAGATCCTCTTTAGTCGAGTCAATGTGAGTGTTGTCCCAAAACTCACCGATATGCTGATGGTTTGGATGAAAATTTGTAATTGCACCCCCACAATATCAACACTTTAAAAGTGTCTCACATTTACATCATATCCACATTATTACCATGGTCACTACATCAGAATATATATGCATATATGCAATGGTATAAAATTCCATATTTCACATTATGCAGCGTGCATCACCAAACTATGTGGCACAGCAGCAAAAACCCTAATTTATGCAGCACACTCTCAGCCAATATCAATTTAATTTTATGCCATGGGAGTGAAAATAAATGTGACCCAATAACATATTATTGGAAACAAAGTACTAATAAACTTAGATTTACACATTTATTGCTCCAGTGTAAACGTTTTATCGCCACAGTAAACCTTATCTTACTTGAAGAAAATGCCTCACAGATTCCATTCTAAAATCACTTCAAAGAATAAAACAACTGGTGTCATAGTGACAAGGTCAGGTTAATATTTACATTAATTTAAAATCCCTTGTATTTGAGTTATGGCTAGATCCCTTTGTTTATAACTGCTGCATGTGCATTTTTCTATTTATTACCATTGTTGATGTTGGAAAGGGCTTCTCGAATCTTTCGAGGCTTCACCTCTTGAAAATCATGGCCCCTCTCCACAATGGTAATAAATAGCATATTACGCCCTTCGCATCTGTATGTGTGTCTCTGTCAGGTCATTGTAATTGAGTGTCTTATTTGTATACACTGATGAGTTCTAGGTACATCTTACTTTCATTAGAGTAAAATTCCCATTATAGTTAACTTAAGAAATAATTCAGAAGAATTCTCAAGACAGCAAATTCAGGTAGATGTGGTTCTACATAGTATAAAGAGGTCAAGATTACTATGTACAGTAAATGCGATTACACATTGTCTTTTCGCAGGTGAGCGCTCAACTTGTAAACCTTCTTTTTTTGCACTGTGTATTTTAGTATGTTGCTTGTTTTCCACCTCGTTTCTGTGGGATTACTTGTCCAATAGAAATGATTTTTTGTCAATTCAATGATGGCCAAGTGGTCATGGGGGATTAATGGGTCTATGCTGGACAACTCAGTGGCGTGAAGAATGCATTCTATCTCTAGAAGCATATTCAACAGTTGTTACGCATGCGCGAACAAGGCATCCGTCTTGGAATAGTAAAAAAAAAATATGTTCAAGGTGGCTGCCAAGTGCATGCGTGAGCTTAGATGCATGCATCTTGATGCACCTTTTAGAGCGATTAGGTAAAATTAAGTACTGCAAAGTCAGTATGTGTGCCCTTACATTTGAAGGAGAGACCTATTAGCTTTGCAAGAGTTTGTTTTACGATGTAGGTTGGATTTTATGAGTGAAAAATGTTTTTTTTTGTTTTTATTGAATGTAAAAATGACACATTCATCATTTGGTACCATTAATTTTCTAGGGTAAAAAATAACATGTCCAAATAGTCTAACCTGTAATGCTTTCAAATAATTGGACATTTTGCTGAAAGCAGGAATGCACTTCTGTTTTTAGGTCTCGCCTAGGTAGTGCATGTGCGCGGTCTCTTCGAGACATGCTATTTCTACAATATGTGCTTCTAGCACCTCCCATTTTTTCATTGGTTCTTCTTAATGTCCTTCATAAATGCCGGCCCTTGTTTGGGGAATACGCTTAATAGTCCCTCCTTTTGGACTTTTGTAACCTCCCATGAGGACTACCCCTGTTACATGTTCTCTTACTCTTTCTCTTATTTATAAACTCTGTGAGAACTAATTTTTTTTGTTTGCCTGCCTCTGCTCATGTTTTTAGATTGTAGTGATAAGTGATGGTGTTTGGTTTACTTTGTGCGCCGGCTTCATGAAAGGTTCGCAGCCATTTCATTTGCTGTACTTGATCTTCCTTCATGGCTCTGCGCTCTCGTTTACTTTGAGCTTTGGAAGCCGTGTTGATATGGCTTTGTGTTTTGTTTTTGGTTTATGTTAGGTGCCATGTTAATAAAAGAAAGGCGTGCAGTCACTTCATTTACCACACCCACACCAGGCTGTTTTTTTATTGTCATTCACGTTGTGCAAAGAATTGACCGGAACCGACAATTACCTAAATATAGCACAAGGGGTTTCCCTTCTCATGCTCTTAGCATAGGATGGGTGGAGCCATCTGAACTTGCACGGGGTGTTTCTGTTTCATTTCTCATCCCAAGAAAAAAAAAGAGAAACAGGTAAGAAGTCAGAACAGACCTTGCACGTGTCAAAAAATGGAAGAAGAAACACTGGGGCATATTCTCAAGGACTCATCGCCGATTTATCGGCACTTTAGCGCCGCAAAAGTGGCAATAGATTTATCACCCAATTCCCAAGCTGGTGCAAACTGCCGATATCACCAGTTTTCCAGCAATAGCTTCCGCAAAATACATCGCCACGGATGAGAGCGACAACTAACGCTAATGATATGCAGAGTAGGCGTTCCCGTGCAAAAACACACGAAAACACCACTTCGCGATATTCTCAACGACCAGCCAGATCTGCGATGCGATCCAAAAACAGGCGATAAGGCGCGTTAGCAGCAGGGATTTAACACCTGCCTTTTACTGGTGTTAAGCAGGACGACAACCTACAGTATGAAAGGGAGCCCAGCCCAGAGCCACATCTGAAGACCAACACATGTCATGGAGCTACTGATCATGCAGCTCGGAGACCCAAGAGGTCCACAACACCCACTGCCACCACCCCCAGGTCCCCCCCCCCAAGGCAGCGCAGAACAAGACAGCTGACCTTCCGAAAACGGCATGGCCCCTCAGCCACACAATTGCAGAATGTGGGGAGAGGTGGGAACCAAGTATGTGTGAAGGAGGCAAGTCACCCATGAATAAGAATGTACACAATGCCAAGTGTGGTGGTGATGTGCTGGACAGACTTCAGTATGCAGAGCACAGACATGTCGATGTGGACATATACTGCTGGTGTTTGTAGTGTTGTGGACAGTGGACGCAACCATATTGCTTCAGGCAGTGGGGAAGACCTCGGTCATGTAGCTGTGTCGTCCCCCCCTGTTAGCGTAAACGGAGTGGGTTTGTCCGGAGTACGCCAGTCCATCGTAGGAGTGTGAATAAATAGGCCGGGGCTCTGGGCGTGGTTCACTTCTGGGATGGCCAACACGTCTGCCAGGGCGGCGCCCCTCACCCTGCCACGAGTCCGCCGCCGTGACCGCCAGCCTCCTCAGCCGATCGCTGGCTTCCGCGACACAGGCCCCCAGCGCACCCAGTGGCACAGCACCGCGGAGTTATGTGTGTGCTGACTACTGCCTTCGGCCTACACTGCGGTCAGCAGGTCCCCCAATTCAAATCGAGTCATGATTTATTGATGGCGCAGTCTAGTAGGCAACAGACATTGCTTCCAGTGCGGCCCGCCCGGACTACGCATCATCGCAGGCTGCGCACCCGCTGAGCGCTTCAGGTGCCACTAACTCTGTGCAGCTCAAGTCAACGCCACGTGGCTGTGGGCCCTTGCTGACTGCTGCCTCCGGCCTACACTGCGGTAAGCAGGGCTCACACATATCAAATCCAATCCTGACCTGCAAGGACACGCCATCATCGCTGGCTGCGCACCCGCTGAGCGCTTCAGGTGCCACTAACTCTGTGCAGCTCAAGTCAACGCCACGTGGCTGTGGGCCCTTGCTGACCGCTGCCTCCGGCCTACACTGCGGTCAGCAGGGCTCACACATATCAAATCCAATCCTGACCTGCAAGGACACGCCATCATCGCTGGCTGCGCACCCGCTGAGCGCTTCAGGTGCCACTAACTCTGTGCAGCTCAAGTCATGGACCCTTTATGATTGAATCTTGTGTGTGTGATGTCAGATCTGGTGCCCCTACCTCAGTGCACTGCAAGTCATGATTGAATCTGTGTGTGTGATCCGATGATCACTGTTCTAGTTGTTGCCAGCACCAACCACTCCCTGAGGGCTGGCTTACATTCACCCCACACCCATCCAGTACAGGCGTCACTGGACATGTGACCCTGGTAATAAAAAGGGGTCAGGCGCACGTGCCCGTAGCCAGTTCCACTATCTATCTAAGTGTGTCTGTGTGGTCATTATGTATGCATGATGGCCCCGGGCCCTACCACATTACATTGTGCTGTGGACAGCGGACGCAACCATGTCACCTCAGGCAGTGGGTAAGACCTTGGACACGTAGATTTGTCCCCCCCCCTCCCTGTAAGCGTAAGCAGAGTGGGCTGGGCCGGCGTACGCCAGTCCAGCGTAGGGGTGTGAAGAGTTTGCCCGAGGCTCTGGGCGTGGTTCAGTTCTGGCCTGGACAAGGAAGTAACTAATGCGTGTGTCACTGTTGTAGTGTCGGCGCCACCGGCCCGCAATCGACAATGTTGCAATGTAGCATGCACCCGGAGGGCGGGCTCGCACTAACGGAGAAATGAAGGAGCGCAAGACCGCTCGGGGTCTTGGCTCATACATGCCAAGTGTTGTGTGTATCTGTATTGCCGCAGCATGAGCCAAATGCCTAGCCTTAATCGCAGCGCGAGTTCAGCCAGGCATGAACTCTACATCTGTGTCCGCCCTATCCTTACCATAGGCCTACAATCACGTGGCCGCCCACCTTCAACGGCCAACATCACAGTGTCGTTGTCAGGCTTGTGGACATGCGCAGACAGGCATGACAATGGTGTACCGTAGGAGTGCAAGTGATGCAACCGTGCAGCGCACACAAGTAAATAGGCTCGGGGGAGGGAGGAGCAGCTGTGAGGCAACGTAGCACACAGTGATGCCGCTCATTTGCCACATGCAAGACATGTCAAACATGAATCCCAAAGTCGCACACATCCCACCCCACCCCCAACAAGCCACATCACATTTCCTGAATGCAAGCAGATGACAAACTAACATTAGGGATGAAAGCTCCTTTGTCTGAACCATCAGGCGGAAGCACATCTGCACCTCCGACCTCGGAATTGCATGTGCCTGGCACCCCCTGACAGATACTATAGCAGCTGATGACGACTCCCACACTACGCATAGCCCGACAAAAGACCAACGTATACACACCCCACACACAGAAGTCCTTGCTCGAAGTTATCTTGCATGGAATGGCCTTCACACTTACTCCCACACCATCCCAGGCGTACAACCGTTGCACACTAAAACAACTCATTGATCCGAGCTGTGGCATTTCATCCACAGAACTGGCGCAGGTCAGAACAGTGCCGCTTCAACCAGAGCCACTAACGCAATGGCAGAACATCACGGACACATGCACAACCCCTGTCACGTGGAACTGTACCGTGCACGTATGCTGCATTTACTGGGGGCACTGCCATTGGCAGTGCTGCGGATCAGTTACCGGCTAAGCTTCCGCCTTGCCAATGTCACCTGCGTTCAGCCTGTGTTGCATTGTCGATCGTGCATATTCGAGTGGTCCATGGATGTCTGCCTATCCAACAGGACGGTAGCTGAACTGGATTTTGACATGTGTGTGCGCCCCTGTTGGCCCACGACCAGGAGTGTCACCGTGATACCCGTTTATGGGATGCCTTGATACTTGGCATACATGCTGGCAGCTGGACCTGGGAGATTGCACAACTCCTCGTGTGCAGTGACCACATTGAACCGCTCCCCTATTGGGCTGTAGTGCTAATTGGTGAAAGGGGGTGGACACAGCACATCTGTCCGGACCTGCTAATGGATTGCCTCGCCGTCCTGTTTGATGAAGTCGACAACGACCTCATGTTGGAAATGATAGCCTACGAAGCTGCAATCGCTTTCATGGACGAGTAACTACGTACCTGCAGCCACAACAGATTGGAACCCATTGCACATGTCCCAACACCTTGTTGCATCTTGGAGATCTGGTCACATATCCCCCGACAACAGTGGACATGGCTGCATTTGCCTTGACTCCGAATACATGAGCGGACAGCAACGCGGGTTAACACACACCTGTGAAAGGTGAGGCACTACCCCGGAGTGGACAGCAGCGCTTGGCAACGTTCCTCATTCTGACATACTGCTGCATTGGTCTGCATGTTGTGGCACTTATCTTGCCCGTACTGACACGCATATGCTAATAAAGTCTACGCACCTTCACTTGAATTCAACTGTGATGAGTGTTTATTTGAATGACAATGTGTGTCTCACTGCCTATCTGGGTCACGGCCATACATGCGCATTGATAGCATTACCCAGGGAGTACCTTTTGTGGAATCACTGTCCCTACATTCATCCATACTTTCATACTTGATTGATCATAGCCATGACACATCTGTGTGAATTAGAATGTTTTATTCGCATTCAGTGGAGTGTTGAAGCTGGACCAGTACAGGGCCATGCAAACCCCACTTTACATTGTTGCCCCGTGGAGGGCCAGCCAGAGTCCTTTAGGGATTGACAAGTTCATCGGAAGAGGAAGACTTCAGTCCGCAGTGTGATTGCTGTGTCATTGGTAACCAAACAAAATATGGCAGTCCATGTCGAGGTCCAAGGTGAGTGTCGCTGAGTGTATCGGGGGACAGTGGAAGGTGTTATTCCAGGGCATGATGCAGAGGGCAGAACCAAGCTGAAACAGGCCATATGGCGGAGATGGATGCTACCACTTCATTCTTACCACAAAGCCAGATTCATCATCATCTTCGTCCTCTGATGTGTCAGGTGCCTCACATGTGGGTGGTGGTGTTTAGTCTGCATCACTGTGTGGCACTGACACATCAGGGGCCGGAGGTGGAATGTCTGCCGCACTGTGTGGCACTGACACTTCAGGGGGCGGAGATGTGGATGGAGTAGTAGCAGCAGCATTCATCCGCGCCAGGCCTTGTGGCGGCAATGCCATGACGAGGATCTGCAGGGCATGGAAGATCACAGCTACATCTCGCTGGTGTGCAGCCGTGGCAAACATTCTTTCCACCTGCATCCGCTCCAAGCTCTCCATCATTCTCCTTATGTGTCCCAACTCCCGGCTGACATCGCTGGAGCCACTCTGACTAGACAGTTGTTCTTGGCTCAGAGTCATGACTCCAGCTATGTCAGCCATGGATTGTTGGAGAGCATGGAGCGGACAGTGGGTGTCCGTTAGGGACTGTAAGTCATCCCTGATGGGACTTAGACACCCACGTATGGCATCTAGTTTGGCTGCCATGAGGTCGAACCCCACCCGCAGCTGATCAGCCATCTTCTCCTGGCACCCTAACACACTGCGTTGAATGCCATGTGTTGGTCCTGGGGGTCCTGGGAGACTGCTGTGGTGGTGGGTGCTTCCTGCTGTGTGGTCTGTGCAGGGGGTGGGGTCTCCTCGATGCAGCTGGGCTGCCCTGCTCCTGGAGGTGGGGTGCCGAAGCTGTCCATGAGCTGTTGGAGGGCGTCAGTGTCGATGTTGGGGAGGTCCTCTTCATCATCAGTGCTGAGTTGTTGGGTCTGCTCTGTAGGAGGTGTTGATTCTCCATCTGCAATGTCAAGGGGAGATGCAGATTGACATTGTGTTCACATGTATGTTCACGCATAGTACAAGTTTACTAACAGACTGCATGACAATGTACATTGTGACTGTTTGTGAGGAGATGCCTATTTGATGCGGGACAGTTGACATTTCTACACCATCAGGGATGTGAGGTTGTACTTGTACATTATCATCTCACAGTTTCCTGCTATGCCAAATGCGAATGGCCATTTTCTACACACAACCGGCAGCAGTTGTGTCCTCTGTTCTGTTGTGAAAGTGTTGCAGTTTGTACCACATTGTTGTCAATGTTGAGGTGCTCTGATTCTTATGTGTGTGTGCTGCATTGTGGGTGTGTTGCCCCTTCAGCTCTGATTTGGCTGGCACTTATCCCTTTCAGGCGGTGTTCCTTTCACTTCTGTGCTTATACAGTGCTGAGATGTTGCAGACTTGGGTAAATTGGGCTCTTGGTCGGAGTTGTGACTCTTGGGCATGGTTTGTCCGCAGATGTGCTATACTTATTTGTGCATGTGTGCCATTGTGCCCATCTCCCCCCGTGCCCCCAGTCCCTGGTCGTTACTCACCCTGTTGCTGTTAGCTCAGGTCATGTTGTGCAGTGTCCGGTCCCTCAACTCCTGCCACCGTCTCCCCAATGATGACTCGGGTCACCATTTCCTCCTTCTCATCCAGCTCCTGGTGTGTCGCTGGACTCCCACCTCCAGTCTGCATTGCTGCTTTCAGGTTGGCTGCGAGTTTCAGCTTGGTTTTGCGCTTCACATCAGTCCAGCGCTTCTTGCAGTCGTCCTCTTCCCTTCTCTTCACTCCGACTGCATTCACCTTGGCCAAGATGGACTGCCATATTGTATTTTTAGTTGCCAATGACACAGTGGAGGTGATGAACAGTTGGTGGTGGTGTTCTATCACCTCCGTAATGAGGATCTGGTTTTCCTGCGTACTGAAACGCGGGTTCCTCTTCTTCTTCTCCTTGCCCTTCCCTGACCCGAGGTCCCAGGCTAGTCCTCCGTGCGGCTTGTGGGGTTCTGGTTGTCCTCTATACGTGCTCCGGCTACCTCCATGGTGCTGCGCAGTTGTTTGTGTTTTTTGTTGCCGCTTTTATAGTGGTTTTTCCCGCCTGACTTGTGGGACTTGCAGGCCTGGCGCTGCTTATCGCTAAATTTTTTATTGCAGTTGGGCCCGTCGCAACTTTTTTCACGTTCGGGTTTAGATTTTTATCGCCGTCCCGGTAATTTTATCGCGGACATTTGACGCATTATCGGGAAACTATTGCATGTTACCGCCGTGTTGAGAATACGATGTTAACACAGAGTTATTTTCCCGCGATAGACGGCAATATGAAAAATTGCGTTAACCTATTATGGCGATGATTATCGCACGTTCTTGAGAATATCCCCCACAGTTTTGCGGTAACTGGTAAGACTAGGTCGTAGATTCCAAGACATTGTGGGGCATATTCTCAAGGACTTATCGACAATTTATCGGCACTTTAGCGCCGCAAAAGTGGCGATAGATTTATTGCCCTATTCTCAAGCTGGTGCAAACTGCCGATATCGCCAGTTTTCCAGCGATAGCTGGCGTAAAAAACATTGCCACGGATGAGAGCGACAACTAACGCTAATGATATGCAGATTAGGCGTTCCCGTGCAAAAACACACGAAAACACCACTTCGCGATATTCTCAACGACCAGCCAAATCGGCGAAGCGATCCAAAAACAGGCGATAAGGCGCGTTAGCAGCAGGGATTTAACACCTGCCTATTACTGGTGTTAAGCAGGACGACAACCTGCAGTAGAAAGGGAGCCCAGCCCAGAGCCACATCTGAATACCAACAGATGCCATGGAGCCAATGATCATGCAGCTTGGAGACCCAAGAGGGCCACAACACCCACCGCCACCACCCCCAGTCCCCCCCTCCCCCGGACCACCCCCCTCAGGACTACCACCTAGGCAGCGCAGAAGAAGACAGCGGACGTTCCTAAAACGCACCAGCCTCAGACACTCAACGCCAGAGGATGCCATTGCCCATTACAGGCTCAAACCATCCTCCGCATCCTGACCCACATTGTCCTCTGTACTTGCTCCGGCTACCTCCATTGTGCTTCGTAGTTGTTTTGGTTTTGTTTGTGTCTTTTTTTTCTGCTTTTATAGTGATTTTTCCCACCTGACGTGTGTGAATTGCAGGCCTGGCGCAGCTTATCGCTGATTTTTTTATCGCGGTTGGGCCCATCGCCACTTTTTTCAAGTTCGGCTTTAGATTTTTAGCGCCATCCCGGTAATTTTATCGCGGACATTTGACGCGTTATCGGGAAACTATCGCATGTTACAGCCGTGTTGAGAATAAGACGTTAACACGGCGTTATTTTCCCGCGATAGACGGCGATATGAAAAATTGCGTTAACCTATTTTGGCGATGATTATCGCACGTTCTTGAGAATATCCCCCTGTGTTAGCAATGCATTAGCAAGCATAAGACAACACAAAACTCTGTGCCTCGGCAGACTGCCCCTTGTGTGCGCACAGCCCTAGACGACCTCTGCTGCTTCTCCCTACAGAGAGCACTGATTACCTCCGCAGGAGTATAGTGCAGCAGGTATTTCATTTTCTTTTCCACTTGTTTGTCTTGTGTCACAGCGAGATCATTGGTTACAGCGGCCACCTCAGCTGCCAATATTTTACTAGTTTTAGTTTTCGGGCCATTTTCTTCATCCCCGCCAACCTTCCACCCTCAGTTGTTTTTAAACCCACCTACGCCCCATCTCCATTATATTAAAATCCTCTTTTTTGGAGCTTTGCCTTCATCCCCGCCCTCCTCCCACTATCAGTTGTTTTTCAACCCCGGGCCCCTGATCTCCATTATTTTAAAATCTCCCATGCTTGCTTTTCAAAACTATTTTCCAACAGTCCTCGGGGGGACTCTTAGATTGTGCTTGCGGCAATGTTGTTTTTTCAAAAATTATTTAAATTAGAGATGGTTGGGGTAAAGCTGGACAGCAATACAGCGCCCGGGCCTGATTTGGTGCTGTGTGGGAAGTGACTAAACTCTGGGAGTCTGAGTTGTCACCAGCTCTATGATGATTGCAGAGTGTATAATATTGTTTCAGGTGCTCTGCGCTGTCTAAAAAAAAAAAGCTTTAACGAAAAAAGTCACAAGCCCCTTCTCTAATATGACATACTAACTGTGCCCCTTCACCATAATACCTCTTCTGTGTTACAGGCTGCTGTAGGGCACCTTCTGTGCTCATTAACCAAGGAAAACCAGCCACCCTTCTTAAGGCCACACACATTCCACCTCCTGACAATTGCCTGGCTGCCTCTTATTACTTGCAGTGCTTATGTCCTAAATCTTACATCATTTCACTGCTGGTAACTCATATGCTGCAGAAAGGTTCCTACACTGTTCCACTCGAAAACCTGTCATGCTCCTCTGATGCTGCCACTAGGACCTTGCGTCCGACACGTATGTCGCTGATCACCCCATCTCTAATAGCCAACAACAAGAAGCCCATTTTCGACACGTGTGCGAGTCAGTGGGCACTGATAGGCTCTCGTTGTAAGGATCTCGTCTTTATACAGCTGACGGAGCTCCGTCTCATTACCAGGAGACTTGATCTCTTCTGGACATTCCCTCCCCACATCTCCACCACATGTGGTTACGCAGACCAACACAATACATAATACAACTTCCTGCCCACGTGCGACTGAGCAACGTCTTTCAGGGCATTAAGGGTGTCGCGATGGCGCGGTAGATCGCGCCAGGCCTTAGCGCCGCACCCTTGGGCCGCTGCAATAGCAATTATGGACACCACACACTACATGGGCACTCATGTGGGCCGGAAGTCCCAAGCGACCCCGGCCCGTTTATTTAAGCTCTCTGGCCACGCCTGGCCAGAGAGTGCTACAATGTGTGCAGGTTCTTCCGGGGCTGGGTCTCATAGGTGGCGAGCGGTTAATGACTAGACCGCTACATCCCATCCCAAATCGGTCCATGACAAAATAAAACAAAACAAACAGTTAACATGCAAAATCAGCAAGTCTTTGGTTCGGCCTGGGATTGGGCCTCAAGTCATATCGGCGTTGACGAGTATTCTGGTTCATCCTCAGGCTGGCTGCTCCTGTTTCACCGGGCGAATCCCTTGTCCTGGTGTCGGAGTCTAGGGGGACAGCTGCTGGGCTCATTGTTGGGTCGTCAGCTAGATCAGGGCTTGCATCCTCACGCACTGCCTCCTCACTGCTTGACAGCCCCGGCCTCGGCCTTTCGACTTCTGACGCGGGGACCCTCTTGAACCACGAAACATTTCGGGTGATGATCTCCCCATCCTTCTCAGCAGTGATGGCTGTGCCTCTGACTGCCCTGAAAGTCCATAGCCCCGGTTCATAGGGTGTGCGGAATTTACCCCCACTGCGACGGTTCCTCACCAGGACAACACATCCAGGCGCCATTGGCCGGGGGCGTGCTCTCCGCCGCCGGCTGGCCCTCTCGTTAGTCGCCGACGTCCGGGCCTGGGTGCCAGCCGGATCGTAAGGCTCCTGTTCCCAGTTCTCTGCTACGGGGAGGGTGTCGCGCCGGGGCCCTGCCAACATCAGCGACCACGGGGATCTCTGGGTTGTGCAGTGAGGGGTACTCCGGTACTCCCGCAGAAACTTCTGGAGGGCGGCTTCTGTGTCTGTTTGTTCGGCCACCGCTATACGTAGAACTTTGTTCACGGTCCGCATAAACCGTTCAGCCTCCCCGTTGGCCTGGGGCCATTGTGGAGTGATGCGGTGATGCTTTACTCCCAACCGGGCTAGGAAGTCCTTGAACTCACTTCCTTGGAACGGGGGACCGGTGTCCGTTTTGACGACGTGCGGCAGTCCAAACAGTGCAAATGTTTTTTCCAGCATCGGCTGTAGGTGGTCAAACGCGGTGGAGGGAAGGACTTCCACGATGGGGTATGTCGTGTAGCTGTCGATCAGGACTGCTGTGACTCGCCCGTCCGGGAAGCTCCCAAAGTCAAGACTCACCCACGACCAGGGTGAGGGAGCAGGATCTTCAGTTATCACTGGAGCTGGTGATTCCGGGTTTCCAGTGAGTTGGCATGCCCTGCAGTTGCGCACAACAGCGTCTACTGCTTCTTCAAGACCAGGGAACCACACCTTTTCCCTCATCCGGGACTTCATCCTTCCCGTACCCTGATGGCCTTCGTGCGCTAGCACAGGTGCTCGCTCTTGGAGACTCAGGGGGATGACGATGCGTGCTCCTCTCAGCACTACGCCGCTGGCTGTGGCGCTTAGCTCTTCTCGTGCTTTCCAAAACTTCCCCAGTCGGGCCCGATCTGACTCATTCCACCCGTTGACGTTGTGGAGGAAACCTTCCCATGATCCCTTTTGCAAAGCGTCTCTAACTTTTTGGAGAACTGTGTGGTTGCGCATGTGTGCTTCGATTTCTTCAACGGTGAGGGCCTTGGGGCAGGCCCACTGGGATACCATGTTCACGAAGTCTTCGGTCTGTCTCTCTTGGTCAGAGTTCTCCTCTGCCGGACCGGCAGGATGGCGCGACAGTAAGTCGGCTGGGTTCTTCGCACCCGGCCGGTAAACCAATTCTAGTTGATAATGCTGGAGTTGGATCGCCCATCTCTCGATTCTGGGCGGCGGATGGGGAGCGGTCCCTTTCAACAGAGGGAGCAGCGGCTGATGGTCTGTTACCACGCGGAACGGGTGCCCGCTGATGTACAGATGGAAGTGATTACACGCCCACTTAATAGCAAGCGCCTCTCGTTCGATCTGCGAGTACCGGGTCTCAGTCGCGGTCAGCGCCTTGCTCGCGAAGGCCAGCGGGACCCATGTTCCTGGTTCCGTTTCCTGTGTCAACAGGGCTCCTAGCCCCACGGGACTGGCGTCTACTATCAGCTCGGTCGGCCGTGCGGTGTCGAAATAGGCCATAGTCGTTTTTTCCAACAGCGCCGAATTCACCTTGCGGAACGCCTCTTCCTCTTCTTGGCCTCATCTCCATCCGGTATCTTTCTTCGTCAGATTTCGTAAGGGCTCCGCGATGGTGGCAAGGTTGGGTATAAACTGTCCACAATACGTCGCCATGCCTAAGAAACTCAGAACCTCCGATGCAGTTGTCGGCGCAGGGGCGAGCTGGATGGCTTGGGACTTCCGTGGGTCCACCTTCACCCACTCTTGGCTGAAGACGTATCCGAAGAACTCGATGGACTTTTTGAAGAACTGGCACTTCTCTTTGTGGAGGGTCACCCCATGATCTGCGAAGCGCTGGAGAGGGGCTCGGAGCTGACGATGATGATCTTCGATTGTCGCGGAATGTATTAAAATGTCATCACTGATGTTAAGCACACCTTGAAGCCCCGACAGAATTTCCCTTCGGGCATTCTGGAAGATTTCCGCGGCTGACGATATTCCAAAATTCAGTCTTTTGTAGCGTCGCAGCCCCAGGTGTGTCGAAAATGTGGTGATGTATCTACTCTCTTCCGCTAGCCTCAACTGGTGATACCCCGCGTTGAGGTCCAATTTGGAGAACCAACGAGCCCCATTGAGATCGGCCAGGATGTCGTCGACCGTTGGTGTGAGATGCCGCTCTCTCCGTATCGCCTGGTTGGGCATTCGCATGTCGATGCAGAGCCTGATTTGGCAGGGTTGCTTCGGCTTCTCCGCTATGACCATGGGCGATACCCAGGGCGTTGGTCCTGTTACCTTTTCTATCACACCCAGTTGTTCAAGCTTCTGTAGTTCTTGTTCCACTAGCGGGCGTAGGTGAAAAGGTATATGCCGGTGCCACAGGGCGACAGGCTTCACTAACGTGTCGATGTGTAGCTTCACTGGCGGTCGCTTCATGCTCCCTAGACCCTTGAACAGTTGTGGGAACAGCTCAAGGATATCCTCCATCTGTAGCGTCTTTACGGCGTTTGCAAATGTCACCAGGCCCAGGTCTTCAGCGGTGTGGCTTCCTACTAGTATGTCTGCTTCCCTGTCGACCACGTGGAATGTTGTCGTGACCTCGTGGTCCTCCGATTTCACTTGGACTGTCATCTTTCCTTTCAGGGGAAGCGGCGTGTGACTTCCGTACGTGAGGATTTTCACTTTGGATGGCATGAGCGCTGGTCTCGGGTTTAGTCGTTTGTATTGTTGGCTTCCCATGACGTTCACCGACGCCCCGGTGTCAATGAGGGCCGTGACGGGGACCCTGCGATCTCGATGGCACATGTTGGCTGAGGTCACCGCCTTCGTTTAAGGTCACTTGCTAAGGATATGAGGTAGCACTCCTCCTCATCGTCCGTGGACGAGTCTTCGAGATACTGCTTGCGCGGTGTCGGTGTCCTCGGCATCCTCAAGTCTTCGGGCTCCTCCAGTGAGAGGTGTCTCACCGCTCTGGCTGGCGGTCTTCGTCCGGGCGTTCCTTTGCTTCTTAGTCCGCCTCGGCATACGCTCGAAAAGTGATTGGGGATCCCGCACTTCGAGCATGTCTTGCCTTTTGCCGGGCAGTTGTCTTGAGGGTGCTCCTCTTTCCCACAATATCCGCACTGTGGTCGTCGCGAGCTTCTGTTGGGCCATCGTCCCCGACCGCCGCGAGTTGGCGTGCGAGCTGCGTCCACTCGCTCTGTCTTGACTGTCACTGTCTGTTCTGCCGGGTGGGTGAGCGCGGTTTCCATGGCATTCGCCCGGGCCTCCGACAGATCGTGGGAGCGTGCCAGGATGAGTATGTCCTCTAGGGTGATGCGGGGTTGTCGGAGGATGAGGGTCCGCAGGGTCTTGTTGCGGCACCCCTGGATGACCTGTGCTCTCACTTCCTTTGCTTGATCGTCTTCGGTGCACGTGCTGGCCAGCTCTCATAGGCATGCATGAAACGCGTCCATGGATTCTCCCTCTCTCTGACAGGCTTGTCGTAGTTTAAAGCGTTCGTAATCGGGATTGAGTTGGGGGTCAAAGTGGGCGTTTAGCGCCCTATCCGCAGCTTCGTAGTCCGTGGGCGGTCCCGTATTCGGTAGATGTGCGAAAAGCTTGTAAATTTCGTCCTCTGCGAAATGCAACAGCAGTGACCTTTTTACTGCGCCGTCCGTTTCCCTCGTGGTGATAAAATAGTTGTTCAGTCGCCCGACCCACACATTCCACCTGGGTGACGCGGTGGCCGGATCAATCAGCTCGCTGAAGGGGGAAGCGCGCTGACTTGAGAGTGCAGGTGGGCTGGTGGTGCTGCAGGGGTTGCTGGCTGCGGGGCTGCCGCTGTGGCTGGGTCAGACATGGCTGGGGTTTGCACGAAGGCCTTCCTTGTTCAGGGCTTTTCCTCTGGCTCACTTCTCGGTGGAGCGCTGGGTTTTGCCAGTGCTTGTTTATTCCCCTGACTGAGCTGGTGGCAGCCTGTTGTCCCTGAGGCCAGGTGTCCAGGCACGCGTTGCAGCTCAATTGCGGGGTGCTGGCCGCGTGCTTCGGGACCTGAGGACTTAATGCGGGAGTGGAAGGGTGCTGCTGCGCATGCGCGCACTTCCGGCGTCAGCGCGGGCTCGAGCGGGCTTCACCGGGAGCACCAGCGCGTTGCTGTCTACTTCTGGGGCACAGGTTGCAGGTAGGCGCTGGGGCGCGTGGTCCTACCTCAAACCACCGGCTCGTGACTTCCGATGCCTCCCATGCTGGGCGGACACGATCCGGCACTTTTGTCAAGGCTACACGCGGTGACGCGCGGGCCGCGCGGCGTGTCCTTTGAAGATGCCCCGGCAGGCCGACGGGCCGGGAGCAGTGTAGTAGATGCCGGTTGGGGGGGGGACCACAATGCTCCTTGATCCCACCCTCGTCGCCAGTGTCGCGATGGCGCGGTAGATCGCGCCAGGCCTTAGCGCCGCACCCTTGGGCCGCTGCAATAGCAATTATGGACACCACACACTACATGGGCACTCATGTGGGCCGGAAGTCCCGAGCGACCCCGGCCCGTTTATTTAAGCTCTCTGGCCACGCCTGGCCAGAGAGTGCTACAATGTGTGCAGGTTCTTCCGGGGCTGGGTCTCAAAGGTGGCGAGCGGTTAATGACTAGACCGCTACAAAGGGGATCTCTTCCGGTGTAGTAGCCGCAAGGCCGGACTGGCCGTAGCGCGCACCGGGCGTTTCCCCAGTGGGCCGGAAGGGTGGGGGCCGTTTTTGTACCAGTGGGGGACGTTTTCGTTACTGCGGGCCGGTTTTGGACCATTGTAACAAAAGCGCAGCAGCATTGCAGCAGCAGTGTTCCAACTCTGGCAATTACGTCCGACCGCCTCCCCCACCAGGGGCCAGTCTGACATAATTGCCAGGGCTGGTTTGCGATCACAGTCCGGCCCTGAGTAGCCGGAGTTGGTTTCCTTGAAGATTGGTGTGTCAACTATTTTGGGGTGGATTATTATCTTTTAACCAATCGCAGGCTTAATGGAAAGCGAAGTCACCGAAAGTACTCGTACTGCTCCACAACCTATCCATTCAGATCTAAACCTTTCTATTGCTTACACTGTTGGAAGCAAACTAAAGAAAGTAACCATCTCACGACAGACTGCATGATCCAGTGTATAGTAATTATACAGCTCTTCAATCCTTTGCGGCACAGCACCCAGGATAATATGCTGCATGACTAAATACTTAAAAGGTCCCAAAGTGGAGACCTACTGGCTATGCCAATGCTTCTTTTATTTATTTGCACCTTGGGGTTAGGGACTGGGCTAGTTACATTTCTTAGAAACTCTGCTATTTGAGCAGTTTTTACAAGAATGTGCATAAGCTGGGGTCTCTTTTTAGGTCTCGCCTACCAGACAGCTTTTACTGTCTATAGGCAAAACCCTCTTGTGGACCATACCAAAAACTTATAGTGGGCTTAGAACCCACTCATTGCTTACCATTGGGTGACTTTATTGACACTCCCATTTGTTTGCTTTTTATTCGATGACTTACCTTTCTTTTTCTTTGTTTATCTATCCTATGGAACATATCATCTTTACCATCCTTTCCCCACCTGCTCTCTGGCTTTTCTTTTCAGTATTATTTGTTATTTGTTTCTCCCCCCGAGCCCACACCCAGCATCTCTGTTGCCCCCTTACTGCCTGCCCACAACCTGTTGCATCAGAAACCTGGTCCGTCATTTTTTTTTCTCCATTTTTTGTGAGGGTCCAGTAGCGACCATTTCCTGCAGGACAGCTTGATTTGACTAATTCTTTTTCAACCTTTCCGGAGCTACCCGATTAAAGGACGGACCTATAGGCAATTTTAATTTTAATCACTGGACCCACCCATATTGACAAGTCCTTCTACTCATGAACTCAAACAAGTTTCAGTAACAGCTTCTTTACCACTAAAGCCTAACTGAACAGCTATAAAGTCTGCTCTGAATGAGGAGGGAACCCAATGATGAAGCATGCCACCATTGGTGGGTGAGGGTTCCACATCCTTATGAAAAGATATTCTGAGTGGATTCGCAAACTTCTTCAAGGTAATACAAGGAGCCGGGAGGCCTTCCACCTGGAATATCGACAGCGGGTTTGCCTTCAGCGCCAGTTGGACCTTCCAAGCCCATTACAATGCCTCTGGCTCCAGTCCAAACCCCACCACCAGCGCCATGGTCCACACCAGTCCCTGGGATGTTGACGCCAGTATCAAATTCTTCGATGCTGGATGAAGAGCTACCCATAGTACTGTCCAACCCTGAGGTGCCACCAGTTCGACGCTGCTTGCTCTGCCACCTCCACAGGGAAAACAACATACACCCTACATTCTCTTTTCGGCCTCGGATAAAGATGGACGCGGGTGATAAGTTCACTTAGCCCTATAAAGACGACGAGTGGTATGATGACTTAAGGAAGCTAGTGGCCTCTATACCTCCCTTGAAATGGGCCTTCTCTCACCCCGCAGACCAGCCACATAAGTTTCCAATGACATGGTAACGCATAGGACAGCTGATGTCCTTGACCTCCAACTTCCCACCTTGGAGGTAAAGGCTAACGTACTGACAGAGGTTCTCCAGCCGGAGAAATCTATTTTCTGAGCCTCTTATGCTTTTTAATGAGGCCCTAACGGACACCTTATTGGGGGCATGTGCCAGACCTTCCTCTGCTCCACCAGTCAAATGCTCCTGCATGTTTATCTTAGCACCCCTTTCTCCGAAGGTTTGTTGGTGCAAGAATCTGCAAGCAAAACGAACCCCAACACGTTCAAAACTACTACAGTTTAGAGAGTCAAAATGTGTTGAAACATTTAAGAATTTTCATCCACCGGCTTAGTGCTCAGGTCAGTGAATGCCAACAGGGGTCCTATTCCCACACCATTTGGGGCTCGATGGTTCAACTCAACAGCTGTCTCCAAAAATCTCCGACCTGTCCTTGCCCAGACCATTCAGGGTGGCCAAGATCATGATGCGTTGTGGCTTGGACATTACTGATTCCATCGGGCAGGCCATTGGCACTAGTGTTGCTATTTGGCACGACCCTTGGCTGCGGGCCATCTGTTATTTAGGCTATATCCAGCCCTTCTCATGGACATGTAGTTCGATGAGACTCGCCTGACTGGGGACAAGGCAGGCTCTCGAGCTGATCAAAGAGAGGAGGCCTTTTGTGTTTTCATCACAGGTACCACATACCGGCAGCCAATCCAACCCCAGCATGATACCTAGCAGTTTTGTAGTTGCAGCTGTGGTGCCCCTCATCATGGTCAACAGGCTGTCCAGTTCACTACCCCGCCATGAAGCCCTACCTGCATAACCCCTTTAGCGTACCCTTGCTGGAGCATGGCCACTCGGTGGGAGATTGGATCCAGTTATTCTTGACGGGTTGGCAGGCCAGAACATCAGACAGGTGGGTCTAGCAAATTGTTTGTAAGGGCTATTCCCTCCCCTTCCTTTCTGCACCACCCACCTCCCACCGTCTCTCCAACAACAGAAAGAGGACAATCTTTCCGTTTTGTAACTGGAAGTTCATACGTTTTTGGCCAAAGGGGCTATCAAGAGGGTGCTAGCGCCAGATGTTGAACGTGGTTGTTATTCTCACTACTTCCTGGTGCCCAAAAAGGGCAGAAGCCTCTGACCTATTTTAGACCTGCACCTTCTCAACTCCTTCCTAGGGAAGGAAAAATAATTCAAATGCTTACAATGGACCAGGTCTTGTCTGCCATAGACTCTGAACTGTATGGTAGCGTTCGACCTGCAGGACACCTATTTCCATGTACCCGTCCTGCTGGCCCACCGGTGTTACCTGCGATTCGTGGTGGGACAGGAGCATTTTCAATTTGCTGTGCTCCCTTTTGGTCTCACCAGTGCCCATCACAAAGGTGATGGCAGGCACAGATTCTGAGGTCCGGGGTGCCAGTCTTCCCGTACCTCAATGACTGGCTAATGAAAGTGGGCTCACCCCAGGCAGTTGTCAACCACCTCCATATTACAGCGAACCTCCTGTCATCTTTGGGGTTTCACTATCAACGTGCCGAAGTCACACCTGATTCCTTCTCATGCACTTGCCTCCATCTGAGCCATTTTGGACACAGTTTGGTTTCATGCCTTTCCCTTAGGAAAGAGTCCAGGGTGTGATCCCAATCTTTCAGCCTCAGTCCTGGATTTCAGTGAGGTTTACTCTGAGGCTGCTGGGACTGATGGCCTCATGCACCCTGCTGGTTTAGCACGCCAGGTGGCATATGCGGGCTCTGCTGTGGGGTCTGATGTCTCAGTGGGCCCAACATCAAGGGAACCCTCTGACCAAGTTTAGATTTCAATGGAGACTGCTTAAGATCTGCAGTGGTGGTTACTGGACCGTGATTTGGTTAGCAGCAGATCCCTCTCTCTTCCCCACCCAGAGCTGACAGTGATGACCAATGCATTGCTTCTGAGTTGGGGGTAGCAAACTGGGAGAGGTGGTGATCAGAGGCCTCTGGTCTCCAACTGATTTCCGGCTCCACATCAACCTTCTGGAGTGGAGGGCCATCCGCTTGGCGTTGAAAGCCATCAATCTTGGGGAGGCTAGTGCAGTTGTTCACTAACAACACCACTGCCATGTAGCACTGCAACAAACAGGGTGGGTGGGGGGGTCATGGACCATGTGCCAAAAGGCTGGGCCTCTAGAAGTGGCTGGATCACCAAAGACTTTTTCTGGTAGTGAACCTGGCAGGATCATTGAATGCCAGGGTGGACAAGCTCAGCCGTTGGCACCTAGTGGATCACAAATAGCAATTAAACCCGGAGGTGGAGCAGGGTCTCTTCTGCAAATGGAAAGATCCTTGGCTCGATCTGTACGCCACCACTGTGAATGCACAATGTCAGCACTTCTGCACATTGGAGTTTCCAGTGTGTTTCTCGCTCTGAGACGTGTTCCACCCTGAGTGGAACATGGGACCCCTGTGTGCCTCCGATACCACTCTTGCTCTGAGTTCTTAAGAAGATCAGGACCGACCGGCTACAAGTCATCCTAGTGGCCCCGGATTGGGCACAGAGAGTATAGTACCCCAAACTCCCGAGCTTGAGCACCTGTCCTCCGATCAGACTGCCCCTTCGGGAGAAACTGCTGTTGCAGCAACAGGGCATGATTTTGCACCCAGGCCTTCACGCATGGAGACTGAGCAGTGACAGCTGAACACCTTCGGCTTTCCTCCGGAGGTGGTTGACATCATCTTGCCAGCCAGGCATCCTTCGACTAAAACTGTATCTGCCTGTCATCTGGACATATTTATGGCTTGGTGCAGTACTTGGCAGATTGACCCCCTTCAGGTCACATTATCTGATGTTTAACTGTTTTGTCCCCAGCCCAGCAAGGCCTTACCCTGGGCACAGTTGAAGGGTACTGTTCAGCGCTTTTGGCTTTTTTGCAGTTGCCAGATCAGTCATCTCTGTTCAAGTCTCCAGCTATGAGATTTTTGAAATGATTACAAATTTTGGCTCCACCCTCTCCCTTCATCATGCCAAGGTGGGACCATAACTTATTCTCACCTTTCTAATGTGCACTCCATTTGAGATGCTTCTCAGTTGTCCCTGTGACTCCTCACCCGCAAGACAGTCTTCCCTGTAGCCACAACATTGGTGCAGCATGTGAGTGAGCTTCAAGCTCCCTGTGTTAACCCGCACACCTCCTTCTTCCCAGACAAACTGTTTCTGCGGACTCTGGCATCCTTTCTGCTATAAGTTGCGATGCCTTTCCATGTCGGTCAAACTATCACCCTGCCGGCGTTCTATGCTACACCTCACTCCTCTAAGGAGGAGGACACAAAGAGAGCACCAAGCTTCTAATTAGATCGTATCAAAGACCACCAGGTGGATGATCAACTCTTTGTGGGCTTCACTGGAGCGTAAAGAGCCCAGAAGTACGGAAGAGGATTATCTCCTGCTGGATCCTGCGCTGCATTAAGATCTACTATACATTGGCTAAAAAGCAGCCTCCAGAAGTTCTGTCTGCTCATTCTACAAGGGCCAACGCTCTACCACTGCATTAGCAGGTGGGGTCCCTGTCCTAGACATTTGCCAGGCCGCTACGTGGGCATCCCCCTATACGTTCACAAAGCAGTATTGTCTGGACAGTCAGGTTTGCAGAGAAGGGCATTTTGCTCAGTTCTTTCTGGTTTACCCCTCTGACTTTCTGGTTTGAATCCACTCACAGCCTATCTCCAATTAGGTATTGATTTGGTATCTGTTCAAAAGGTGAGGAATCTGCTGCTAGAAGTCTCTATCAGAAGAACAAGATACCTCAGTAATGCTTTTTCTGGCATAGATTCTATCTAAACACAGATTCCTCACTGACCCTCCTATTCTCCCTGTTCTGTGATTGGAATGTATCCATTAATAAGATCCCAAGTCTCGGAATCTGCACACTTATTGCACAACATCAGCCAATTTTATCGCTGTATTTTCAGAATTCTCAGAAGAACTAACTGCCATGTATTGTTACCATTTTACACCATCTTCACACTACTTATAATAGCTAAATTGATTTTTTTTCCTTCACCAAATATTTTCGCACAAACTTCAGATTTTCAATGCCAATATTTCATTGCTTGAGATGAATACCTTCCACGAGTGCGATTCCCAAGTCCTTTATTACCAGTGGCGGTGCGTCCATTGGGGGGCGTTGCCCCACCTGGCCACATGGCCCCAAGTCGCACACAAGCAAAATAGCAAATTCTAGATTGAAGATTCTAGACTAAACAGAAAGTTAAACTACTCGCGAGTCGCTCCGCTCCAGGCATTGTCAATCAGCGCTGAAGGTGGGTGGGGGCGGGGCTGGCTGCGGCAGCTAGGGTGACTGACAGCATCGCTTACTAAAGCGCAGCTGCAATAGTGCGCATGCTCGATTTTGGCCTAGTCATTTTTATGACCAGCCCGAACATGTGCACTACAGCCACCTCCTAAGGACCAGGAGAGCGAGGGGGGAGTCGGGACCCGAGAGGCCGAGGGTTGCTTCATGCAGCAGCCCCCGGTCTCTAATGGGCGGGCCGTCTCCGTGCCCTAGCCAATCCTGGTGCTGCTAATGCAGCGTCTGGATTGGCAGAGTGACCGCGGAGCCTGAGCCTGTGAGGGCAGGCATTAAGATTGGGTGCCGCGCGTGGGTGGGTGGCACTGCCGCAGCAGCCGCGCTGTGATTGGCCATGAGTCAGTCGCGTCACCGGCACCGCGCCAGTGCCACACGAGAGTCGACTCGACACCAGAGACCTCGTCTGGCTACACCAGAAGTGTCCACGCGGCGCCTAGCTGGCAGTGCCAGCCTGCCTGACTCCGAGATAATTTCCGCTGAGTTTTCCGTGCCAGTCAATAATCCGCACATCCGTGAAGCCACCTGAGCATGTAAGTCAGATCGACATTTGATTTCAGCACATCTCACCTTCATGTGCCATCGTGTACACGGTCTAGACGTTGCTTACACTCACGTTTCAAGTGACCCTCTCTTTGGACTTCGCTTTACAGCATGGTTGAAAGGCAGGCATCTCATTTACAAATTCTCCCTTGAGTAGTTTGCAACTCTCTTAGAATGAAAAAAAGCTGCATATCCGACAGGCGCCAGATTTAGATGCTGTTTGAACACTGCTTTCTTACACCGAGGGCAGCCTGTGGCGGGTGTATTATTTCTACACAGAGTGACGTCAGCCCCTCTGGTAATGGTGACCCGTGCTCGTTACTTATGGGTGATAAAATGACTCATCTCCAGCAGTGGGACTTATGCGTCTGTATTCACACGTCACTGACACTGTCTCCACAGGAGGCGTCCACTTCCCGCCTAAACTTCTGACCCGCGTGCACATACGGAGGACATGTCCAATAACATGCGAGGACACGCTCGCTGCGTGTCCCCTTGCAACCCCTCCGTGGAGAGGGTCTCGCAACCAGCAGCCAGGGGCCTAATTCCTTGCTTGCATCGGAGCCCGAGCCCATAGTATCTTTGCTACACCACTGAAGGACACAGATAGATGGGAAGGTTCGCTGCAGATAGGGATCAGAGGACAGGTGAAGGGAGAACCGTGCGCGGAGAGTAGGTGATAAAATGAACACAAACAAAGCAATGAGAAGATTACAAAGTGGGAGATGGAGGCAAAAAAGAGCTATAGAGATGGGGGAGTGATGAAGACTAAGGTACAAATGGAGGTGAGAGCATGAGACAGTGAGAGACAATAAGGATGGTGAAGACAGAGGTAACAGGAGGGCAGACGTAGTCACCATTAGGTGAGTGCAGTGAAGAAAGATGAGGGAAGACATGGGGTGACAGCACAATCAGAAATGAGAGGACTAGGGGGTGAGAAGGATGTCAAAAGATGGACGTGAGATGTTGAAAGAAGTGGAGTTTATAGTAAGCCTAAAATAGTATTGGTACGTCATGGGTGCACACTGCATTTAAAAACGGTGCTTTAACTAATCCAGTTGCAGAGTTACATATGATGTCCATGTGGCAGCTTGTCCCCTGTCACAACACGTTCACCTGTATTGTTTCCCTATACCGTAGTTAGATGTAATTCGATATCCCCAATTCGACAGCCAAAAACGCTACACACTGCAACAGGCGCATTAACCCACGGTTCTATGCTGGCTGCTGCATCTAAACCCACTTTCCTTGGCAAGAGCGCAGTTTTACAAATTCGCTAATTCATTCTGCCACCATTTGGCGCGCATTTCTGTTGATTGCATTTTGAGTGTATTCCCCTGTGAGCCAGGACTTGTTGGTGCGGTTGTGTGCCTCTTCGGTGGGTCTGTGCAATGTCTGATGACTTCATGTGTACGAAGGAGAGAAGCGAGCTTCGTGCTGCTAAACTTACGCCCAATGAGTGAAAGTTGAGTTGCTTATGCATTTCCTATTGAATAACAATAACGAAGCTGTAGCGCCTCCAGGCACTACCTGTCAGACTCGACCGCTTTTGACGTGCCTGCTGCTGTCTGCGTGCCAGTGTGTGCTGCATGAAGTCACCAGTCAGGGGGCATTTAAACCGCTGCACAACATTAGCGCGAGCAGCATGTTGCATGCAGCAAGAGCTGTGTGCAAGCAGTGGCACAGAACTATAGAGGGCATCATTTTGTTATAATTACGCGTTGTTTATTGGTTTAACGCATCTGCGGTGCATGTATAATAATCATTCGTGTCTGAGGGGCACATAAGACAGTGAGCAGCCCAATAGCGCCCTGAAAGCTAATCAGAATTGAATATAAACTCTGAGAGAAACTGGGAGCATCAGGGAACAAATATTAATCGTTCTCCACTACAACGTAGGTTATCATTTTTAATTATTAAGGAATATGCCGATGGAGCATAGATTGTTGGAAGGGGTGTGATATGCTTTTAGAAACACGTCTTTTAAATGACATGTCGTTTTGAGCGTTCCCCTGGGTAATTTATATAGATGAATATTGATCTTCTTGAAGCAAATCTAATTTCAGCTGATCACTTTTAATTTAAAAAAATGTCATTCTGTTGATATGTTTGTTTTGGTTTTCTTGGCTCTAACAGATGGTGGTTCAATTATGTCAGTCCTCGGGAGCGCACACACGGCCGGGGGCAATTGCTGAACTTCTTCGCATGCAGTGACGAACAGCCTACAATAATGCCAGTGTCTGTGGGGAGGTTGCTTGCATTCTCGGGTCTGTGCTGAGCACCCCCAGCTGCTCAGAGGCCCCAGCAGACGTGGTGCTATCTACTGTAGTCTGTTACCAGGCAATGTCAGGCCTAGACAGGCTTTAATAAATTAAACCTATTGAGTGCAGTGCAGCTAAGGGTGAGTGATGTCTGTGTGAGTGCAGGTTGAGCAGTGTGCCTGTGTGAATGCAGGGAGAGTGATGTATCTGTGCAAGTGCAAAGAGACTTGTCTGGCTACTCCCAGAGATGTATTCGCCAAGCCACCTCTTTCTCAAATTTGCTTGAGAATGCACCATTTGCCCACTCTTTTTTCAAAATGTTCTCGGGTGGAGAACCCCCCCGAACCCCCCGTAGGTGGTTTGGGCTCGCTCGCTGCGCTCGCTCGCCACAGTGCAATATTTACGGCTCACCACTTTCAAATGTCACCAGCCGCCACTGTTTATGACATATATCTCCTAGATGGTATAACTCCTATACAGTTTGATATACTCTTTCACAGGGGCATATGCGCTTCCAATATGGCATCCAGGCTGATTCGGCTCAAACTCAATGCATTGATTGTGGAGGTTCATATGCAGGATGCAGGACTGTGCCCTGCTGCTGGGACAGCAGATCCTCCCAAAGAGGTAGTCGAATCAGAGGGCATATGCTGAGTTTCAGGAGCTCTTATACAAGACCTTCCAAGCACAGTCTGGGGCTATTAGAATGAACTGAGCCTGGTCCTGTCTGACTTTCTTCAAAGCCCATGGGATCAGCAGCACAGGGAAAATGTGGAAAGAAGGCTGCAGCCCCACTGAAGACAGAATGCATCTCTAAGGAGTGCTTGAGAAGTAAGCTCCAGAGTGCAAAAAGGTGGGCATTGCGTGCTCTCAGAAGTACAAACAGATATATTGAAAGTGTGCCCCACTAAAAGAAGATGCTCTGGCCACCTCCAGATGCAGACTCTACTCATGATTGGCAAGATGACACTTGCAGAATTTGTCCGCTCTGCTGTTGATGGAATCCTGAATGTCCTGGACTCTCTGCCGGGACAGAAAGGCCTTTCAATTAACTAGAGCCAGAATGGTCCCCCTATAAAGTCAATCCTCTGCACAGGATGAGTGGGCAGCATAGATTCCATTGCCTGTAGATGGTCAAGAAAAGCAAGGCCAGCCTTCAGAAACAGTCATTGATGTACTGGAATACATGTATTCCCGACCTGCTAAGATGGGTCGCCACCAACAAGATTTTCATAACCTCCTAAGTGGCCAAGGGAAGGCCAAAAGGTAGGACCTTGGACTGAAAAAGTTCTGAACCTACCAGGAAGCAGAGGTACCTCCGATGTGGCTGCAAGATTCGCACATGGAAGTATTCGTCCTACAAGTCCACGGACACCATCTAGTCTTCAGGGTCCAAGGCTTGAAGGAGCTGGGCCAGCATTATAATTTTTAACAACTTCTTGCTGAGGAAGGCATTCACATGTTTAAGGTCTAAGATTGGCCTCAGCTTGCCGCCCTTCTTTTGTACCAGGAAGTATCCGGAATAGCACCACTCTACCTAGGGCACCACCTATATCGCTCTCTTGGTAAGCAATATCTGTACCCCTTGGGAGAGAAAATGTTCATGATTCACTAATATTTGGGACCAAACTGGCATAACGTGAGGATAAGTAAGCAAGGGAGGGCTTAAGCAAACTGAGCAATTTGAAGGACGCTTATGTCTGAATTAATTACACACCTGGGAAGGCAATACTGAATCCTGTCCCATACCGGCCTCAGATGGCTGATGGAGTGGAAACTAAAGCAGATTGGCAGTGGTTTTCCAGGCAAAGAGGAGGAAGAGCACAATTGCATGTACTGGTGGCTTCATGCCCTACCACCATCCATGCATGTGGAGCCTGGAAAGGGCTAAACCAACTAGCTGCTCCACAATGACCCTCAAAATCCTCCAAAACATAAAGTACTGTTGGTCGAATTGGCGAGCAGGGGAAAGAAGCCCCAGAAAAGGATACATACCTCTTTTATTGTTAAAGCATTTCAGCACTGAATCTGCCTTCTCACCAAATAGCTGGTTCCATCAAAGCGCGATCCTTGAGAGAAGCTTGTAGTTATGTAAAGAAGGAGGGTTATCCGTTTAACCCTGGCAAGTTAAATATATGAAAAAGGAAATACACTCCCAAACTTGAAACAGCAAGCCAAACAAGCCACTGTGCGATTGTGACGCACGTCCCCACAGAACAATCTCCCAAAAGAGTCCAAAATTGTGAGTTTAATAGCTTAGACGGTGTGTATCTCCACTGCTCCCGCCGTTTCCAAGGAGCAGTCTCCAAGACCAAATGTTAATTTTAACCCAAATGCGGAGTGCACCACTAGCACCAGAAAATGATTTTGTCCATCCACTGTTGATATTACACAAGTTGTTCCTTTATTCTTCTTGTTCAACAAAACAACAGCCAAACAGCCGACGCGTTTCGTCCAACTGGTGTGGACTTCATCAGGGCTGTAGAACATATAAAACGTATAGTGTATAGTACAACATAAATAACCACGAATGGACAATAGTACATAACAACACAAAATGTGAACAATTAGCCAGGCAAGAATTTGCCTGTAAAAGTTTCTATATTAAACATTTACATTTAAAAAGTCATACATGACAAGACCACAGTGACAATTCACAGCTGAATAGAAAACAGGGACAAACGTAACACATATCCAATATAAAAAAGTGTAGTTAAAAACATACATAATATAGTGACACTTAGCAAGAGATGAGCAAGTGAAAGACACAGCAAGCAGAGCGAAGTTTCGAGAGAGATTTAAAGGAGTAGAGCACCATCCAAGTGTGAAAGAATCCTAAATCCAGTGAAGCGGTCCGCCCAATTATATTCTAGATGGGCCTATTGCCCAAGATGTAATGTCGCTAAAAAACAACATACCTTGATAAATGAATATAGGCTTCTAAGGTAGTAGGTCTTTATACAAGGTAGGAGAAGGTTTAGGGACTATATTAGTCCTGTATTGCAACTGTTCCCTCCTGGATCCAGGGACAGTTCAAGAATGAAGCGGCTCCTGTGCCTGCAATGTAGAGTAATGGGAAATAAGGAAAGAAAACTTCGTCCTATTCCTTATCCTTATCCCATACCCTGGACTAAATGATATAAGGCCACGCATAAGAAACAAGAAACCGTGACCCCATGTAAATATAAGTGTAATAGTTGCAGGAAATGTTTTAAAAAAACGAGGGGGGGAACCCACAATGACATCAATAAGGCCGTACCACATGGGCCTCCAGGTAAGGTGAACTAGTATCCACTGTCTATCCCGCAACAAACAGACAAACATAATCGACTACCCGCATGGTGATTTAGGTCAGGCTAGCCCAGTTGTGCCACCTCATACAGTACCGGCAAACTATCCCCGGTAATTGTTTCCGACCCCCGTTGTTTAATGGGAATAAGGGTGAACGACGGTAGTGGTTAACCTGAGCGCGCACATATATCCGCGCTGGGAAGTGCCCGCTAAGTTAACAAACGGTCTGTGCCCCAGGGGCATCCAAATACAGTAGACGAATGCCTCAACAAACAACCCCCCGCAATTGAACATACGGTCCAAATCCCAAGTTAAAGATCACCGTACCGGGCAGAAAAGAAGACCGTCCTTATTTCTGTCCTCTTGCTCTGTTATTAAAAGCGCGAGGCCGCAGTAGTCTGTTTTAAAGACGTGCTGCGTAACCTCGTGGGACGTGCCCAAGCGTCAACTTAGGGAGTGTCTCAAAATGTCAGATTCCAAAGGGCAAGACCACTGTTGCCTGACTAGAGACGTGCTGCGTGGCCTATGAATACGTATATCCAAAGTAACATGCAAGTAATGCCAAGTTCCAGGGAGTATTGTGATGTGCACCCCAAGAGTAAAAGCGCCATAGAACATTTGTTTGTGTTCAATCAAATAACGAGAAACGCTTTTTAGGAAAATGGTGCACGAGGTTAGATGCTAGTATAATGTGCACCTCGGTGGGGATGGTATTGTAGAGTAAAGGGACTAAAGGCATATGCCCATTAGTATATGAAAATATCAAATTGTGTTTATGGGGTAAAGGTGGAAATGCTAGAAATAAAGTCCCAATGGGACAGTACCACTCTATTGGTAATATTATTGTGCAGAAAAAGTGTATGATGTCAATTGACTTGATCATATCATCAAATGACTGGCTATAGATAACCAGTATATTGTGCAAATCGCAGCAGAGGCAAATGAAGGCTTGATGTGAGGAAACATCGAAAGGAGAAGGAAAAAGAGAAAAGATAATGCAAACATTTTTCATACATTCCTAAATATAGAGGCAATACGTCAATACATGAGAAGAGTACCTGCTTCATCATCCAATCAAGAAACATTCAATATATCATAGGTTCTGTAGTAACATGAACTGACATTTGTATTTTGTGATGTTCAGGAGTTGTCCATAATAACATGTATTGACCTAGCTAAGGTGCAGTTCATCCTGTATGTTAGTTGTGTAGATGAGCATACAGATTGAGACCCCCCGGTTATCCCGGTGCACACAAGATAAATATATATACAGCATGTAGAGTATGTTTTTGAAAGGGTGGGGCTCAGAGGTTGCACCTATAAAAAAATTGTGCAACTCCTCATCTGTGTTGTGCCCCAACATAACACAATGTAGGCGACAAATCCAGCCTGCTTCGTTGCGTCTGAGGGCCAATTCTGTGTCCCCTCCCCTTGCCCTTGAAGGGACATGATCGATTGCATGGAACCATATATCTGGTTTGCCTGCATGATGTTCCGCCATGTGAGCAGTCATGGGATACCTAGTATCCTGCAGTTTAATTGCCCGCACATGTTCTTGAATCCTGATTTTGAGGGCCCTGACTGTGCTCCCTAAATAGATAATATTGCAACTACAGCCAATGACATACGTTACAAAAGTTGATTTACAAGTGATGGTATGGCGGCTAGTGTAAACCTGTTCGGTGTTATACTTGAACTGTTTCAGCTTATTTTTACCATATTGGCAGATGTTACACTCCATGCATGTGAAGAAACCAAGCGTTTGTCTAGTCAGCCAATTCTTGTCTGGTTGATTGGGAGTTATGTAGCTAGGGCATAGCATGTCCCTTAGGGTAGTGCCTCGTCGATATGTTATGCTAGGTCTTGGCGAAATCATGCCCCTCAGACCAGGCACATCCAGTAACAAGGACCAATGTTTTGCCAGAGTTTTGTAAATGCTCTGACTGTGTTTGCTATATTTGGTAACAAAATAGAAATTGGATGTCTTGTCTATTGGAGTTTGACTTGTGTTGCTTCAATGTATCTGTCCTTGATCTCTGGCTGATCCTGCGTTCTGCATGTTGCAGGACCCTTTCCTTATATCCTCTTTTCCTAAAGCGATCTTTAGTGGCCTCCAAGTTGGTCATGAAGGTATCAGTCTCGCTGCAGTTTCTGCGAACCCTCACCATCTCGCCATAAGGGATGTTATTGACGGTGGCTCTTGGGTGCGCACTGATGGCGTGTAAAGTGCTGTTACTAGTTGTAGGCTTACGATATAATGTACTGTGGATGCGTCCCTCCCTGGCATAAAAAGTAATATCCAGGAAGTCAATCTTGTCCTGCCCATGTGTCATTGTAAGGGCAACATTGTATGGGTTGTTGTTCAAGAAAACATGATAGTCCCTCAGTTGTTCCACAGAACCATTCCAAATGACAATCACATCGTCGATATACCTCCCCCAGAAAATTATGTTTTCTAACCAGGGGGAGGCATGACGACCCCAGGCATGTTCCTTTTCCCACCAACCCATAAAGAGTCCCGCGTATGATGGGGCAAATTTTGAACCCATCGCGGTCCCTTGGAGCTGGTGGTACCAGCGCCCATTATGTAGAAAGTAGTTCTTTGACAAGATGAGATCTGTCATTTCAATGAGCATCTCGTTGTGCTCATACCAGTCCGCTGTCCTGTTTTTTAAGAAATGGGCCAGGGCATGGAGACCAAACTGTTTCTTGATGCACGTATAAAGACTGGTGACATCAAAAGTGACAAATGAGAACCCCTCAGACCATGGTACTTCCTCGAATTTATTTAAGATGTCTTTACTGTCTTGTATAAAAGCTGGTAGGTTCGTTACCAATGGTTGCAAAAAGGTGTCCACATACTCTGAGAGGCGTTCAGTCGGGGAATCTATCCCAGCAATTATGGGTCTGCCTGGGGGAAATACCCCCCCCTTGTGATCCTTTGGGAGGATATATATACAGGGATAGCTGGGGTTCTGAACAGCTAGATATTTAAATTCATCATCAGAGAGTAATCCCTTGTCCCTCCAGTCGCCCAATTTCATGCTGATGTGCAGGGTTAGTTCTTTCATGGGATTAGTAGAGACACGTTCATAGCAATTATGGTCTCCTAACTGTCTCTCTATTTCTCCCATGTAGTCCTCCTTTCTCATAAGCACGATGTTGCCTCCTTTGTCGGCTTCCCGTATGATTATCTTGTCATTGTCTCTTAAGGTGTTTAAAGCTGATCTTTCATGTGGGGTGAGGTTGTAGGGACCTGTTTCCCTGTGTCTGCGTCCATTCAGTAATTTATGTAGTTCTTCAGACACCTTAGTTTGGAAAAGATCAATGTTGCGATGTGTTATCTGTGGCGTGAATTTAGATTTAGGTTTCAGGCCACTATTTATATTTGGTTTGGCATTGATCCCTAGTTCCTCCATCAATTGTTCTAGTGGTGTGGTGTCATTGTCAGATAAGGACATTAGTAACTGAATATGCTCCACGTCACCCACCGTCTGACTAGGGGTTTGATGTTTCTCCATATTAGGCACGATACATCTGCGGTTTGCATGAAAGTAATGTTTTAATTTCAGTGAGCGTACAAAATTGTGCAAGTCAACAGTAACATCCACAATATCTCCCCTCTGTGTTGGGCAGAAGCCCAGCCCCTTTTGTAATACAGAACATTCGTCTTCATTAGGTACATAATCTGACAAGTTAACAATCACTAGATCATCCTGTGCCAGTATAGGTGGCTCCCCATTCCCACCTAGACACTGCCCTGTGATGGTATAAGGGTCTACTTTGTTTTGGACGACCGAAGTTTCACGGTTAGTCCTGGCACCACCTTTTTTCTTTGTCCACCTCCTACCTCCCCTCCTTGTTTTGGATCCTTTCTTGGCTGTTTGCTGTTTAATCGCAGCCTTTCCATCTCTAATAAAAAAGAATTCTGGACCTGGGGTTGTGTGGAATCACTACTACTTCCACCTGTCGGAATACTTTCTGTGGATGTAAAGGAGCTACCACTGATTGAACCTGAGTCTGAGGTCTCATCCCTCACCCTTTTTGTTGTCTCTGTGTTATCATACTTCTTGGCGAAGGTGTACACCCTACCTTCCCGATAGTCGGTCTCATCCCTTTTCACCTTTCTAGCTTTCTTATCTGGTTGGTAGACCTGGTATTCTTCTATGATCTTTTCTAAAATGTCGTAGTTCTTTTTTATAACGTCCTTTAAAGGACTCTCCTCAATTTCCTTCTCTAGTTTATCTATCTCAGTCAGTAGTGATGCCGCCTTCTTTTCGGCATGTCTGATCAAGATTTTCATCATGGTTACTGATGAATTCAGAAGGTTACCCTCCCACTCTTTTAGTAACTCTTCGTCTAGATCTTCGAATTTGGGGAATATTCTTAGACCCCCTCGGTATCCTGTTATTGTCTAGGTATTGTTGCAAGGTGATGCCGTCCCACCACCTGGCGAGCTCTTGTTTCTTCAAGTGCTCGAGTCTCTGGAATTTTATTTTTAATCCCTCCACTGTACTTGTATCATTGGTTAAATTCCCTTGAGGTTGCTGTGCCGAAAATAGGTTCAGTGCGAATTCCTCCCTCCTGTCCCTGAATCTAGCCATTATGCGAGCTACAGTATTGTGTCAATAGTATTGGGGCGGAGGAGTGCGATCAGGCTTCAAATAATACACTCCCAAACTTGAAACAGCAAGCCAAACAAGCACACCACTGTGTGATTGTGACGCACGTTCCCACAGAACAATCTCCCGAAAGAGTCCAAAATTGTGAGTTTAATAGCTCAGACGGTGTGCATCTCCACTGCTCCCGCCGTTTCCAAGGAGCAGTCTCCGAGACCAAATGTTAATTTTAACCCAAATGTGGAGTGCACCACCAGCACCAGAAAATGATTTTGTCCATCCACTGTTGATATTACACAAGTTGTTCCTTTATTCTTCTTGTTCAACAAAACAACAGCCAAACAGCCGACGCGTTTCGTCCAACTGGTGTGGACTTCATCAGGGCTGTAGAACATGTAAAACGTATAGTGTATAGTACAACATAAATAACCACGAATGGACATAGTACATAACAACACAAAATGTGAACACTTAGCCAGGCAAGAATTTGCCTGTAAAAGTTTCTATATTAAACATTTACATTTAAAAAGTCATACATGACAAGACCACAGTGACAATTCACAGCTGAATAGAAAACAGGGACAAACGTAACACATATCCAATATAAAAAAGTGTAGTTAAAAACATACATAATATAGTGACACTTAGCAAGAGATGAGCAAGTGAAAGACACAGCAAGCAGAGCGAAGTTTCGAGAGAGATTTAAAGGAGTAGAGCACCATCCAAGTGTGAAAGAATCCTAAATCCAGTGAAGAGGAGAGGAGTTGGCCTAACGGCTAGGGCGTCCGACCTCGAACCTGGGGAACTGGGTTCGAGTCTCGGCAATGACGCTGAACATCCTGTGATTCTGGGCAAATCACTTAATCTCCCTGTGCCTAACAAAAATGAATGTGTGTCCTAATGTAACGTAACTGGTGCTATGTAAGGCGCTCTGATACCCGATTCGGGTCAAGTTCGCGCTATATAAAACTCTGCAAAAAAAAAAGAAGAGGTCCGCCCAATTATATTCTAGACGGGCCTATTGCCCAAGATGTAATGTCGCTAAAAAACAACATACCTTGATAAATGAATATGGGCTTCTAAGGTAGTAGGTCTTTATACAAGGTAGGAGAAGGTTTAGGGACTATATTAGTCCTGTATTGCAACTGTTCCCTCCTGGATCCAGGGACAGTTCAAGAATGAAGCGGCTCCTGTGCCTGCAATGTAGAGTAATGGGAAATAAGGAACGAAAACTTCGTCCTATTCCTTATCCCATACCCTGGACTAAATGATATAAGGCCACGCATAAGAAACAAGAAACCGTGACCCCATGTAAATATAAGTGTAATAGTTGCAGGAAATGTTTTAAAAAAACAGGGGGAGGGGGACCCACAATGACATCAATAAGGCCGTACCACATGGGCCTCCAGGTAAGGTGAACTAGTATCCACTGTCTATCCCGCAACAAACGGACAAACATAATCGACTACCCGCATGGTGATTTAGGTCAGGCTGGCTCCTTTGGAAGTAAAGTTAAGAGCTAGAAAACAAACTAAATGTTTGGAACTTAAATGATAGTATCCTTTCAGTTAAACAATAGTGACCAGAACATGATAAACTGGACAGCCAGCTTAGACTTAAAGCATACGTATTTGCAAGTACATCCCAACTCAACACTTTGTGGCAGTTTACTTCACTTTTTTATGCAAACCTGGCGCAAAGTGTTAGTAAAATCTAGGCCCCCATTCACAGATAACATTTTTATTGTAGCAGGAACATCTTTTAAATGAGGTAACAAAAGGCGACTTACATGGTTCCAGCCTCACGATCTAACATTTGGACTCAAGTGCAAAAAGTTCTGAGTGGTCCTTAGAAAATGATCTCTCAATGATTGTGCAAAAGAAGTGCAATATACACAAAAAAAGAGCAGTACATTTCGACAGGTAGCTTCAAAGCGACCACAAAGCAGAATTGTATTATTAGATTAAAGTGCAATAAATTAATAAATACATAATTAGAGTTTATGTTGGTGGGGGAAGTGGTGCCAGCGCCACTGTCTTAAAGAATCACTTATGTCCTCTTTGTACCGGAGACTTATTGGAAGGATTTACCTAAAGGAAAACCATCATAAAGACTCTGTAACTGGGTGTCATAGTGGAGAGCAATTCATCTTTATCTGTAGGTACTGGGGATGCTTTCCATTATAAATGATGGAGTATAAGGTGCTTTTGTCCTCCTTATTGAATATCAACACCCGGGTAAAGCTGCCCTGCACATGAAGATACACGGTTGTGGGCCCCAGAGCCTTTACTGTCGATAATATCCCAACCCACATGGCTATAGGTGTACCAACTAGCAGCCCTAGCCCAGCAAAGTAAGAGTGAGAAAGGATTGAGGGGGGAGAGGAGCTGAGTGGTTGAGGCACAGACCTCCGAAGACGAACACAGACCCACAAGCTTTGTCTGCCTTGGCTCAAGACTTGGCAAATGGTCGAATAGGGAAGTGGGCATTGTAGCCATTTATGCACATGGGTCTGCTCGCAGACTAAGTGTGACAGGGTTTGACGGGGCAGCTGGGGGTGGGGAGGACTGAGGCACAGACCACAAAAGAAAAGAACACAGATAAATGAAGTTATCCTTCTTCTGAAATGCAGTGGCTTCTTCAGTTAAGCCCTGCTGGATCTTAAGAGGCATGGCAGCAGCAGTGATTTGCAAGAAGATGTCGGACTGCACGGAATTACAGCCACATAGACAGGCAGCAAACCGCAAATACAATCTGGAAGGTGGCTTGGAATAAAGAGGTAGGAATAGGACGCGGTGGTCAGAAAGAAAGGTGAAGCTGGGTCTGACCAAGTTAACTTGCGGAAGAGCCAGCGGGTCAAAAGGTCAAAGAAGGGGATCACTGCAAAACGTAGAGGAGAAAAGTTAGAGCAGGGAAAACACCAATGTTAAGTCGATGAACTCCATAGCCTCGAGCCAGTGCATTTACAATAGGATCTTCTAAGATCTCAACCTTTAAGTGACGTTCTGGCGCAGGTACGAGAAGGTATAACCCCGCACAACAACTCCTCATGCAAAAAAAGCCATTTATTTTTCTGAAATACGCTTTTAAACACCTCGGGTAACCTACAATTCTGTTATGCTTGCTGGATCTGAATAGTTTCTCCAATTCTGTTATGCTTGTACTATGCCTCCTTGATTCTAGCAGAGCTGGTCGATTGGTCAGACAAGAACAGTCTGATCATAGCCAACCAGACAGGCTTCAGAAAAGGAACTGGAACAATTGCAAACATACTAGCACTATCGCTCATAGCAAACTAAAAATGCAAAAACTACATCAATGCATCATTGATTTAAAAGTGCCCTTTGATAGTGTAGATCGTAACAGCCAGTGGAGAAAATTAAGAAACTGGAACATCCCGGAAAGAATTCTGAAAGGAATAATGTTATTCTATTCAAACACCTAGATAAGAGTGAAGTTGAGGGACGGCTCAAGCACTTCAATAAAGCTGACCACAGACAAGGGCCTGAAACAGCGATGTGTGTTGGCGCCACACCTTTTCTACCTGTTCATGTCAGATCTAACACCCAGCTCAACAAAATCAATGCCCATCCGCCACACTTGGGGGATCTAACCTTATCTCACCTTTCATACGCCAACGACGTGGTTTTAATGAGCCTAACCAAAGTTGGCCTTCAGCAATCCCTTAACGAACAGTACAAATACTTTACTGTTAACAAACTTGAAATCAACACATCAAAAACCAAAACCATGCCGTTCAGCTATCGTCCAAGTCCTCCATTGAATATCTGGTTAGACGGAAAACTGCTAGTAGAAGTAACCAGCTATAAGTACTTGGGCGCATACAATGACAGCAGACTTAACAGAACAGAGGAAACTACAGGACACAAAGAAACAGAGCACTAGCCTTTGCTTTCAGCACACTGGCCCAAAAACTTGAGGGTCCATCGTATAAACCACTACTGTCAGTAATAACAGCCAAAATGATACCAACGATATAATACGCCAGTGTTGTGCTACATGGAAAAGACTCTGCTCTGCTGAACAAGCTGCATGTCGCAACCTATAAATGGGTCTTTCAACTACCACAGTCAGCTTCGCCAGCACAGGTACGCTAAGAATTTGGGCTAATAAACGAAACAGTAGGGAGGTTGTACTCCACAATAAAATGCTGGTACAAAATAAAACTAAACTCGGAACACACTCAACTCAATAATGCGCTATGGACAAAAGTTGAAAAAGACAAAAAATCTACCTACAGTCAATAACTTCTAAAAGCTCTAACAACCAACACAGTATAGCTATGGGACAATAATTTACCATACATTACCTTCAAACAGGTCATAAACAAAACTGCAAAATTTCACTCCCTGCTGCTAGATAAAAACAGCTTCAGCCTTAGATCACACGATGGATGGTGATTAATAATTACAAAATCTTAAAACCAGCTCCGTACTTAGGCCTAACTTGCCTGGCACATCTAAAAAAAAATCTGATGGCAATTCACTTTGGCCAGTTACCGTCAACTGCAGACTAATCCACTTGGAAGCACAAAGGACCCATTGCATGTAGACTTTGTGGCAGTAAAAAAAGAGGATTTTATTCATCTTATATGTGTATGACCCAATCTACTCACAGCACGTGTCACCTTACTAAGAGAAGATTTTATTGCAAGAGCAACAAGGACATGCAGAGCAGCAATTATACATGGCCTAGATCTGACAGATCCATAAATGAACTGCAAACTGGTAAAATACCTAAAACACCACAAACTGGCCTTGAGAATTTTAGCTCAGTAGCAACCTGGAGTTCGATAAAGACTAGAAAACCTCAGAAGAACAACAAACTGTTCCCAGACAGAAGGCTGTTTTGTTTTAGGTTCATTTAGCACAATTAACCTTGTTTTATAAGTTTTACAAGTGTCATTTAATAACATGGCCTGCCTGCACTAAGCACTTTTGTTGGCACTAAGCACTTTATGCTTTTATCATGCCCACTTCTGCACATGAATCTCTAGATTAGATGCAGTACTAATCGTTTCAACCTTACCTTACCTATCTCATTTGTACAAGGTACCGATTTGTAAACAAACAAGTGTATCATGACCTTATGTAGGAATGCCAGGACACTGTCCCCTAAATAACACCTCAGCATAACCAAGGACAGTAGACTTGTCATTAAGAATCACTTTTAATTATCTGTGGCATCGAGCTCATTTATTTTATTCATGTGTCTAAATTGTTACTGTTTTAATTAACTCAACTTTAAAATGTACTTGTTTTCGTACTGTTACGCTTGTTGGATCTGAAGTTTCCCTCCTAAATCTCCAGTAAGTGCCCCTCAGTTCTTCCCAGTCTTTTGTTTTGAGATTCATCCGAAATCATCAGCCTCTCAGTCACTGAACATGCTATCATGTCCTCACTGACTATAAAGTGGGCAATATTACCCCGGGGGAAAACCTGTGGTCATAGTCTTCCAAGATGGGGGCCGGAAGTAGGTGGGGACAAGCTGCCGTCACCATCCTCCGAGTCTCTGGCCTCTTTGTTTTGCTCCGTAGGGCACAGAGTGCCAACAGGTATGTGTATTGATTAGCAGAGGTTCTTTTCACACTTAATTTGTAGACTGCTTCTCATTCTAATAGCACAGTTCATTAATTTAAATGTGCAACATGCAGAAACTGGCACACAACTTCGAAAAAGGCATGTAAAAAAATTAAATTACTGCTGACAAATGTACTTAATGTTCTAATGCGTTCTGGCGACCATCCTAACGTTTTGCTGCTTGTCACCAAAACTCTAAGGCAAAATTACTCTACCGATTTTTTGTGCTGAATTACGCATGTTTTTATTTGGCAGACTTGTGGTATATAGGTGAAGTAAGCCTCCATTTCTCGCCGCCTCACCTTCGGTCCCCATCAGCTCATCGGTTGATGTTGCCTTCTCGTGGCCACACGTCTTGTCTGCGACACTTGTGTCCCGACGCCTTGGAGCTCGAAAGCCCACTGCTTCCGGCTTTGCACTCAGCATGTGCGGGTCTTGTTCTTTTATTGATCTGCAACGTTTCAGGAGGTAGACACTACAGGCGGCTTCAGCAATCCATTCTACACAGCTTCATCACCTTTAATTTATCCCAGCATCCCTGGGAGATCTTGCAGGCAATTTTATAGGCCTTTCCATCCCCATGCTAGCAATCTTCCGGCTTAACAATGGAGCAGTCATATTGATGGTGCTCTACAACCATCTAGTGGTGGAAATCTGGTTTTCTATTTAAAAAACCAAGGACATTTTTATCTGGTGGCTTTTACCAGCGAAAATCAGTTGAAACCGGGAAGTCTATTAATAACAGTGAAATGAGAGTGAGATGGGAGGAGTACCTTGTCTTCCTTCTCATCGCAGGCTTCATTGTGGGGATCATTCTCAAGTTTCTTAAAAAGTTCAGAATCATAGTGTTCCCCCTTTTCTTCTTTTTTTTTCTCCTAGGGGTAGTTTCTGGGGCCTCCATTCACCATGCAATTGCACTGCACGGCACACTACAAGAGTACTTGGATCCATCCAGTAGGGGACTGGAGATTAGCCGAGGCACTCCGAACAGGCAACGTATACAAAGGATGTCATGTTAAGTGTTAATAATGCAACCCACTAGTCTTAAAATTCTTACCCTTAATGTGAGGGGACTTAATAACCCGATAAAACGAAGGTTGACATTTATCTCTTGCAAGAGACCCATCTCCTTGCAGGAGATTGTCATAGACTCAGGGCGCGCGCGTATCCCACTCAGTTGTTCTCCACATGTTCTACTAAAACTGCAGGGGGGGGTTATATTGGTGTTTCGAACCTTTCAAGGCAAAGTAGTGCAGAAAAAGGCTGAAATCAAGGGGAGGCTTCTTACCTATCGTTTCACAGTGAGGGGCCAGGAGCTGATTGTGGGATCGATCTATGCTCCGAATGAGAGACAGGAAAAGTTCCTACATATGGCATTGTCGGAGGCGCTGGCCACGGACGAATGCAAAGTACTACTGGGGGGGACCTCAACCTGGTGTTCGACAACAGCGCGGACAGGTCAGCCCAGTGGCATGCCCAGACGGGAGCACTTTCTAGAGAGGGTCACTCCAGACTGAAGGAACTAGGGCTAGTAGACCTCTGGAGGGCAGCCCATCCCCAGGCCAGGGAATTCTCCTTTTATTCTTATGCCCATAAAACATATGCTAGATTAGATTGCCTCCTCGGCACCAAAGACATACACACACTTGCAGTAGACACAGAGATTCTTACGGCGACACTCTCGGATCACGCAGCGGTGGTAACCAGGGCCGGACTGGCCATAGCGGGCACCGGGCGATTCCCCGGTAGGCCGCTAGGGTGGGGGCCGGTTTTGGGCCCCTGGGGGGCCGGTTTTGTTACCAGGGGTCGGCAATATCAGCCCCCTGTAACAAAATCGGCCCTTGCAAACTGCTCAGCTGCACTCCCCCTCACCCCAGGGGGAACCGGCTGAGCAGTTTGCCAGGGCCGGTTTCTGTTCCCAGTCCGGCCCTGGTGGTAACCACGTTGTCACTTCCTCCCCAGACACGCCCCTACAGACAATGGCGCCTAAGAGACACACTCCTCCAACGCCCAGAGATAGTGGAGCAAATTCAGTGAGCAGTGGAGGATTACCTTACACACGACACTCCCGAAATCGGCACGTCAACACTATGGAAGGCACTCAAAACAGTTGTACAGGGTGAATTCATAGCGATTGCAGCGGCAGACAAAAAACTCCGGCGGGAGAAAAGGGAGGGCCTTTCCCAGCAAATTCGGGAACTAGAGCACATACACCAGAGGACAGGGGCCCCCAGAATCTGGCGCCAGCTCTTGGCGCTACGCTCACAACTCGCAGCGATAGACTTGGACAGGGCGGAGTATGCAGCCCTTCGACTGCGTCATTCCTTTTACGTGGGAGGGGACAGGTGTGGCCGCCGCCTAGCACATAAACTCCGCGAGAGCCGACAACAGCAAGGCACTCAAGCAATACAGGGCCGGGAGGGACACTTAGTGACGGCAGATACCGCAATAGTTAAGGCGTTCCAAAAATTTTACGAACATCTCTACTCAGGCCAAACGCTAGACAAATTAGGGGCATATTTACAAGGCCCTTGCGCCACTTTTGCGCCGCCATTGTGTCACTTTTGTGACGCAGCGGCGGCGTAAAGCTAGCGCCATGCTGTGACGGATTTACAACGTGACGCATCTAGGGAGATGCGTCACGTTGTAAAGCTCTGCGCCACATGAAACCTGCGTCAGGTTTCATGTGGGCATTCCGGCGCAGGGTGGGCGTTCCGGCGCAGGAACGCCTCAGAAAAGTGCCTGAGTGAAATCTACAAGATTTCACTCAGTCACTTTTCCGACGGCGCTGCGTCAAAACCTTGTGCCTGCTTGAAGCAGGCGTAAGGCGTGACGCACCATGTTGCAGATAGGCCGGGTTGGCACAGTGTTGGAGTTGCGTCGCGCCCGCAACACGACTTCAGCACTGCGCCAACCTTACGCCGGCAGATGCGACACGCATCTGCCTCTCCTTGCGCCATGGCGCGCCGCATTGTAAATGCGGCGCATCCGTGGTGGCGCAAGGATAGCATTGCGTGTCGCATGTTTCCTGGCGCATCCCTGCTGATTTGCAGGGATGCGCCAGGACTCGTAAATCTGCCCCTTAGAGAGCGATAAATACTTACACAACGTACAGACACCCAGATTGACCCCGGAACAAACTGAACTATTGGAGGGGGAAGTCTGCATTGAGGAGGTAATCTCAGCAATCTCTCGGTTAAAATTGGCAAAATCCCCAGGCCCAGATGGCTTTACATCGGCCTTTTAGAAAACGTTTTGCCCAGTGGTGGCGCCTCTCTTGACTCAGCTCTTTAATAAGTTCTCCGAACCTGGCACGATCCCGGCATCAATGCTGGAGGCCGCCATAATAGTTATCCCCAAACCAGGGAAGGATAAAACACAATGCAGTTCATACCGGCCTATCTCGCTCCTCAACCTGGATTTAAAACTATTTACGGGAATACTGGCTCACAGACTGAGCACATATATGCCAGCCCTGATAGATCCCGATCAGGTGGGTTTCATACCGCAGAGACAGACAAGTGATAACACTAAACGGGTACTCCACATTCTGGAGAATGCTTCGAGAACTTCGGGCAACTATATGCTGTTGGCTATAGATGCCGAAAAAGCTTTCGATAGGGTACACTGGCCCTATCTTGAACAGGTGTTGAACCATTTTGGGCTGGGGGAGAGGAGGAAGTCTCAGATCTTAAACTGCTACCGCTTTCTCACAGCAACAGTGAGAGTCAATGGACACACATGCGCTCCATTGCGGATAGCTAGGGATACGAGGCAGTGGTGCCCCCTATCACCCTTACTGTTCGCGTTATATATGGAGCCGCTGGCGCAGAGAGTGCGAACGCATCCACAGATCTCTGGAGTACCATTCGGGGGGGAGAAACATACTATAAGTCTCTACGCGGATGACGTTTTAGTGACACTCGACAATCCAGACACCTCTCCAGGGGCCTTTTTCGCGGAACTGGAACCTTTTGGGAGGGCATCGGGGTTCAAAGTGAATATAGAGAAATCTGTAGCACTTAGCCTTTCCCTTCCGCCGCAGATGGTGGAACGATTTAAGGAACAGTACCCGATCCAGTGGACCCATAATTCCATTCCCTACCTGGGTGTTCAAATAGCATCTACTACACAAGCTACTGCCACCATTAACTATAGTGATTTACAAAGACAAATCAGTTCCGACATTCATAGGTGGAAACACCACCAGATCTCATGGCTAGGCAGGGTAGCTGCCATCAAAATGACGGTCCTCCCCAAAATTTTATATTTGTTTCAGACCCTTCCCTTACAGCCACCCGCTGGAATGATTCATAAATTGCAGGCGGAGATCCTGCAATTCATATGGTAGGGTCGGAAGCCTCGGATGAAAAAGGCCCTTAGCTTCCTTCCCCCTAGTGAGGGTGGGTTGGGTGTACCTAACCTCCAACTGTACTTCCAAGTGGCGCAATTAAGATACCTGGTGGAGTGGAGCCGCCCGGAATCAGAAAAGCACTGGTTGTTCCAGGACAGGGCAGTAGCCGGAACATCCCTACTGAAAATCCCCTTTTTAAAGAAAGCACACAGACCACAGAGCCTATACCTGTCCCCAATTACGCGGACGACAATGACTGCGTGGGACCAGACTAGTACAAAACACAATTTGACAAAGTTTCCCTCCCTCATGACTCCATTGTTCGACAACCCGGAGTTTGAACCAGGGCTAGGCAAGGCCTGGTTTATACAGTGGCGGCGCTCAGAATGCCGCGCTATGGGCCATTTCTTTGATGTAGACGGAAGTCTCTCTTTCCACCAGATTAAGGTAGACTATGGCATCCTAGAGACGGAGCAACTTCGATACTTACAGCTTAGACACTGGATAGTGCAGCCACAAAACAAGGGCACTGCGCAACGTCACCTTACACACTATGAGAAATGGCTGCTGTCCAAGACCTCAGACAAGAAACTAATTTCTGAACTATTCGCGGTTCTGAATGCGTGGAATAAACTCATGCATAATGCAGGACGAGACAGATGGGAGAAAGACATAGGGAGGACACTAAGCAACAAAGAATGGGAAGGAATATACCACAGGGACAGTAGCTTGGCGCTGACAAACACTCACAAAAGTGGTCACCTACTGGTACTACACACCAGCGGGGGTACATAAGATTAATCCCTCAGTAAGTGCAGACTGCTGGAGGGGATGTGGTACACGGGGCACACTGGTACATGTCTTGTGGGAGTGCCCTCAGTTGCAACCTTATTGGACCCAGGTGATAGACGAAATTGATGAACACCTGGACACCCAATTACCCAGATTCCCCGCATATGTATTACTGGGGGTCCCTAACCCACTGTCATACCCATTAAAATCTAGAAGAGGACGACTGATCGGACTGGCCCTGGAAGCCGCCATGCAGAATATACTTAAGCACTGGGGGACCCCCCAAACTCCCACACACACAGGCTGGCTACAACGGTTATGGTACATCTTAGGAATGGAAAAGATAATACTCACGCTTACAGGACAGGGTTCGGCTTTCAGCGAGATATGGCGGCCCTTTTTAACCTTGCTGTTGCGGGAATTCAGAAAACTTTCCTGCCCTAGATATTTATGTTTGCTGCGCTTGCCTGAATTTGCTGTGCCACCATCTCCAGAGCAGCACTAACATACAGTGCAACTAACATGTACTTCAGAAGTTAACGCATTGGTGATGGGAGGATGGGTGGGAATTGTTTGCCTATATGACATTTGCTTGTAAGTTATTCATTACAGGGCTCTATGTAGTCCAGGATTGCACAAGGTATATTGTTGGCACTGATTATTGTTTGATAATACTCAATAAAAAGATTTGAACCTAAAAAGTTCAGAATCAGAGCCAAAGAGACCATCCATACTCTTGAAATATTGCGTCCAAGAAGATGAATGAGGCCGTACCCTGTGGTTTTTAGAGCAAGACATGGGACTCACCCTAGCAGCAAAGTTTTTGCTTAATTTTTAAAAATAAAAGGCATCAAAGTCATTTTTCCAATGGTAAATTACCATTATAGAATATTGTGAAAAAAGACATTTAGCAGTTCGGAGTACCCCACTCTTCTTGTCCAATACGGGGCTATTACAAACAACTGCACTCAGTCATATCAGCATTTTTTCAGGACACTCAGGATCACAGTCAGTGGCAAAAAAGCATACAGGATGCTGGAACCCTATTAAATGTGGAATGCATCTCCTAGAGACCCCCAAGGGGGAAACCCAAGAGCACAGAAGACCTACCACTGAGTGTTTTCAGAGTTAGGCAACAGATCTACTGGGAGCGTGCCCCACCTAGCAAAGATATCTTCCAGTTGTAAATGCCACTCATAGTAAGATGACGCCTGTTGAATTCATCTGCCCCAAATTTGAGGGAACCCGCCAGGTAATTGACTGTTGGGAAGATCCTGTGAAGTTGACATGTCAGTCATCACTGGCAGCTCTGGGTGGGGTAAGGAGAGCCTGGACCATAGGCACCAATAAAGGCCTTGAGGTGCCTCCCCTGATTTACAGATGTTATCCAAAAAGCATCTTCAATGCGGCTGAATGCAAAGGTTCCCGCTTATACCAACAGGGGCGAGGTACCAGCAGAATGAACAAAGCCAAGACCACCAGAAGCCTCAGAACCACCAAGGCTGAGACATGCGCTTGCCAAAACATAGTGATCACAGTGTGAATGTCACAGACTTCTGTGGGAGCAGAAAGACCTTCAAAGCCACTGTGTCCAGAAAGGCTACTATAAAAGGAATCATCTTCATAGGCCGATAATAGGATTTTAGTTCGTGGATAGAGAATTCCTGAGTGGATAGCAAAATCATTACTGCCCATAGGTTTTCTGAGACTAGAATATAGGAGTCCTCCTACAGTAGCCAGTCATTAAGGTACAGGAATACATGTATCCCCAACGAGTGTAGATGAGCCACAACCACAGTGGGTGACTGCACCACCTACAAGGGGATGTCTGGGGGGTCCATGGTACATACTTTTCCCCACCTTTTTGTGGAGCACTTTCAATCTGCCTCCTGACACCTTCTTAGCCTTGGCGTTCGTGTCAATAATATGGCACAGAGGGAAAGAGATTTCCTCATTTGCATGGGGCTAAGCCCCCTTGCAAATGAGGGAATGTCCTCTTGAGATCACGCTGACGCACATGTAGTGCCAGCGCTTTCAGATTTACAGAAGGGATCGCACAAGTGCCTGATGCCCCTTATGTAATACTGAATTGCCCCGGTGGCACCTGGGCATTTTCTGCAATACTGGCCCAGAGTTCCAGCGTTACCAAATACTGGCCCAAGAGTGCCAGTAATTACCCAAAGGCATTGGTACCAGCAGGGACTTAGTGTTCAGTCAGTCCTCGTGCTTTGTTCCCAAAGCAACAACAGAAGTGTTCACTTAATAACAAAAGACCTATGATGCCACACAGGGCACTAATAATGCCTTATATGAAATATTTTGTCTAGATAATAATGCCTCACCTGGAGTATTGTTATTATCTTTAGCTGTCACCTTTTGCATATTGTTGCCAAAAAGGCAGGCCAAATGAAGTGTTGTGTCCAGTTCTTGAGGGTTACTCTGGCATTGTGTCAATTTAAGCGCTTGAAGGTCTATTTACAGAATGTGTCTAGTTCAAGATGCAGTTAAAAGCTATGTCTGCCATACTATGCCCCAATTGGGAGGTTACCTTTTTGTTTTGTATCTGGTATGGGAGGCAATATTTAGAGTTTTGTTTCCAACTACTGGGATCACTAGCCAAGTTGTAGCCACTTTTGGATAGATTATCTAGATGACTTTCATCTAGATAATCTGCAGTGGTAAATGGGATGTGGACTGTGAATCTATCGATGACAGATGGTAAGTAGATAGCGATTGTGTAGATGGAGGATGGCAGGTGAATAGATGAATGGTTATGAGGTGGCAGGAATGATGAATAGAAGATGTTGAGTTTGGGTGGATGGTGACTATGGAATAGGAAAGGGTAGCATCAATAGAAGCACAAACATCAGCACAGATTATGGAGAACAATAAAAAAAGGCTTGGAAGTGGATACATTCAACAAGCAAGTTGGAATCATAATGGAGGCACAGTGGCCTGTTGCAAAGTAAAGCACAAAATCTATACTGTCTTAACTTAATCTCCAGGATTGACTCATATGTTGTGCTTGTGCAGGAGTTTGTAAATTTGTCTTGGTATCTTTATAGGCCAACAGGAATTATAGAACCTATGTGTATGAACGAGGTACAGTTTAAGGGAATTACCAAACAGCCCACACTAGAATAAGGAAAAGGGTGTTAGATGGGTACATTTCTATGAAAACCATCACAGATGAGCAGTGACTTAGCTTTTTGTGGTATCATATGTTAATATGCATGGGCTTTTTGGGTCTATGAACATAAGCTAAATACCACAGACATCTTGATTCTGAACATCTGTGCTCTACAATCAAGATTTAAACTCTTCTTATCGTCATCAATGCAGGTGAGAGATGTGTGAATTTGTTTTTAGTTGCAGATAGACACAGCTTCCATACCTAGTCAAAAAATCAAATTCCTTGGGAGACCCTGAGCACACGTGATGCAGTCTTCAAGCTTTGCTAAAATCTAGATTCCGACCACCATTTAAAGATAAAAAAAATCTGCTATTTTTGAAATAAGTGGGAAAGCAAATAGTTCTCGCCTATGAGAGCTATTGGCTTTGTCCATGTTTTGTAGCCACGCTGTGCAGCAGCACAGATGCTTTGCACTGTGGTTAAAATTAATTTAAGAAAGCACTATGACGCAGCCAGGGGTAATGCACTTTTTTTTTTTTAAAGTGCATTAGCACAGGATGCATCATAATCTTTTTTAGGTCTCACCTGAAGGTGGCGCCCATGCGCTGTCGCTTTGGCAACAATCTCTTGCTTCTAAAAAAATATATATAAAAAGGGGCTTTTAGCTCACCATTTACTTACTAAAACGGCCTCATCGTCACTCTCATTTTCTTGGTTGTCATTGATGAGCGTGGTTCGGCTTCAGTGTGTCTCCGTCTCATTGTTTCTTCTCTGGAGCAGAGGTGGAAGTGGGCGGGATCAGAGGGGCACGGTGTTACAATGAAGAATGATGCGTAGGCAGGTCTTGTAGAAAAGGTTGTTGATTTATTCTTGAGATTACATCTTAGTTTACAGGTTACAGGATGATAGTCAGATCCATTTATGTGCCCCACCAGGAGCAGCCTCCTTGCTGCTCAGCCCTTCCACACCAACTGATTCGCCCTTCAACACAAACACACTGAACATTCTGATGACCTCACCATTGGCTGAGCAGCAAGGCAGAGAACCTCAATAGGGAGGATGCATTAAGTAACAAGTACATTATAACACATCTCTCCCCTTATAGTGATCATAAACAATCAAATGTATGAAGATGATAAGACACACATATGACAGCAAAGGAGGCTGCATAAAACAACAAAAATATTTTAACACATCTCTCCCCTTATAGTGATCATAAACAAACAAATGAATGCAAGATGATGAGACACATTCTTTAAAACAGTGGATGCTAATCCACCATAACTCACACTACAAACTACGGGTACCACAACACCACACCACACAGAGTACCCATCTCACCTCATACTAAGGCACAAGACTGCAGCAGGAACATGGATTCTCAACCCTCTACTGCACTTACTAATGGCAGGACCAGGGACTCTAATCCCTCTACTGCACTTACACACAGGGTATAATTACAACCCTAAAACAGTGGATACAAACACCACCATGCCTCACATTCAAGGCACAATACTAATGGCAGGACAGGTCTATCCTCAAAGAAAAAGGATAAGACTCAGCCCATACCAAGACAGGGTATTTTTAAACCCAAAACACTCTCAAACTATACTCAGGGTATCTTTAAACCCAAAACCTACTCAGGGTATCTTTCAACCCAAAACACTCTCAAAACATACCATGGGTATCTTTACCCAAAACATACTCAGGGTATCTTTAAACCCAAAACATTCTCAAAACATACTATGGGTATCTTTAAACCCAAAACATACTCAGGTATCACTAAACCCAAAACACTAAAAATATACTCAGGGTATCTTTAAACCCAAAACATACTCAGGGTATCCTTAAACCCAAAACATTCCCACTAACGCAGGGAAACTAAAAAAAAAAAACGTAGCACACAGGATAGCAAAATTACTCAAACCCCCCCCAAAACATACGTGATGATACATATATGCGGTAATTTAAGAATAGTAGGAAGAAGTCCATGATGAGCGACTTCTCACCCGATACCTCAGTACTCCAGGAACTTGCTTGAAGATGACCATACCGATGACAGTAATATTATCCCTCACCTTGTTCATGTACAGGATAAAGCTGTGACTGCCACGCACTTTTAGACTTGCAACTTTGCTGAAAGACTGTAAGAAATGCAGACAACCTGTAGCTTCATTTATCTTGGGACGACACAAACTGCAGTGCACCGGAACGTGGCGTGGTTATGGAAACTTTATTGACACCGTGGTTAGCATGGAATGAACACCACGACGTTGGTTGTAAACTGAAGAGAAACTGTAAACCCAAGATGGCGGCACGTTCAAGACGCTGAGCCGGATGGTTCACGGCACGTCCATGCTGCAGGCCTGAGCTGCGTAAAGGCAACGACGTGATGAAGGAGTACAGTGTCACAGAAGGTCCCCGAGGTGCTGCACATGTACTGAACAGGTAAGGTTGCTCGCGCTGTCAGATAACAGTTGGTGCTTTCAAAAGGGTGCGCGCGCTCCTAACAGTCCACACCCCCGACCAGTCTCAACCTTAAAATATCACCATAGACTAAATTCGCCTCACCAAAGGCACCTCCGTGCCCACGTTCTCCATGCGTCTCTTGAATAAATGTAACATCACAGGGCGTAGTATCCAGAGATCACTGAACGAAAGCTGCAATTGTTAATGAAAGACAACATGCTTACTCAAAAAGAAGGCGTGCTCCGAGTCACCCAACTCCTCCATGTTGGTACATTTCCAACTTCACACGAACAGTGAAGGGTGAACTCCTAGGACGTCTTTTAGTTCTTCTAAGTCACATCAGATCAGTCTAATAAACAAGGAGAATAGGAGCAAAACACAAGGAGGCAGGAACCAGTTACTCCTCTGGGGGGAAGGTTGTAGGAATGTCACTTTGCACGAGAGAAACACCTTCACACAAACGCTCTACCACGCAAAGGCAGAGAAAATACTTTATTCCTCAAGGCTGTTAGGCTAGTTACTTGTTTGGGGAATTCCACAAGATGGAGACACTCACCCAAGTCCAGCATTAACTGGCACGTCCACGATGGGGCCGACCGGTCTTCTGGTCACTGGTGGGGCTCAGAACTGCCAGCTAGCTTCTTCCAATTACACTTCATAAATTACAAGAGAATTTAGGTTTCGTAGGTACCAGTCCATTTAGGTAGCACACGCAGGTTCTTTCAGTATCGTCGCCAGTGTTACAAGGAAGAATGATGCGCAGGCAGGTCTTGTAGAAAAGGTTGTTGATTTATTCTTGAGATTACATCTTAAGTTACAGGTTACAGGATGATAGTCAGATCCATTTATGTGCCCCACCAGGAGCAGCCTCCTTGCTGCTCAGCCCTTCCACACCAACTGATTCGCCCTTCAACACAAACACACTGAACATTCCGATGACCTCACCATTGGCTGAGCAGCAAGGCAGAGAACCTCAATAGGGAGGATGCATTAAGTAACAAGTACATTATAACACACGGCTTGTCCATACTTTTTTGATTTATGAAAAACCGTTCCCCTACTTTTTGTAAAAAGACAACCGTCCTGGGACGGTGATTCCGATAGTTCAAATGCTTCAGCTGAAGTGTCACTCAAGTTGTCTCCTGTGCTGTGAAACTGAAGTCAAGCAGACAGCTAAACAAGCCTTCCTGCCAGGGTGCCTGCTTGCCTGAAAGAAATGCGAATGTGGGCAATGAGTTAATATGCACGTGTAACGTGTAATATGCAAATATAAAGGATGCTTGGGAGCCGGTACTGGCTTTAATTGATTACATCACTCGAAGCTTTGTGATAACAAATATTCATTCTTTTTGAGTGGTAGGGCAAAGAGTTAACGACTGAGCTGTGAAGTGCATGCTTTTAATTGTAATTGTATTTATATAGAGCTAACTACCCCAGACGAGATGTTAAAGGGACAGTTATGTAAACAAAATTGCATTACGTACATCTGGGTATTACTAAAAATGTAATTTTGGAAGCAGCATTTTAACTTCTACCTTTTTGTGCATTTTATAGAAGTCTATCTTATATTGTGCGTAATAGAAGTTTAAAATAATAACTTACATATTCTCAGTGCTCTCTTTCACAGGCTGTGACGTGATAGCACTAAAAATACACTAGTCACTATTCTCCACTTCGCCAACCAAGATTTCATTCTGTGGCTCTCTGGTTACACACAGACCTCTGCAGCACATTAACCAATAGAGGTTTCATAATGTACAATAGTGCATTTCCCACTGAGTAACTTTCTACATTTAGTTTTCATTTAAGCTGGGCCTTATTTTATATGTAGCTACCTGTCGGTGAAAGACTGAAAAAAACTTACTGGATATTGTTTTTTTAGCCACACTTTTGACCTTGGCCCCATTGCATGCAGCATCACAGTTCCCATACTTTTTTTTTTTTAATGAACTTAGACCGCTGCTCTGGAGCTTGGCCCAAATACTGATTGATTCCTTGATTAGTGTTCTTTCGCACTGCTGCTCGGATTGTGTTCAATTTGCCACCCTCAGTCCCCTCACTCTTTCCCATCCTCATTTTTGCCAGTTTACACACTCTCATACCCACCCTCCTTGCTTGCCCGTCCCACCCAACGAAAAAGCGTTATGATGTGGCGCTAGAGCTGTCTCCATTTACTGGTTAATGCAAACGTAAATTCATTTGAACAAAACATTATGATATAGCCACTTCTTTCTTTTTTTGAGGCGCAAGGGCATGTAGTGTCTTGTATATATTTATATAGCGGGACCCTTCTGGTCCCCAAAGGACGCCGTAGGAATGACATAAGTGTTGGGGTGTGTCTAGGTGTGGTTAAATAAAACTGGTGACGTATTGAGAGTCAGTTAACGGTTGCACTTTGAAGGATAAAGATGTGCACTACAGAGCTCTGTGTGTGGCGTAGTAATTTGCAGGCTACTGGGCTGGGGAGGACACTAGAACTGGTTACGAATTCGGGGATCCGTAACCAGAAGATCCAAGAGTGCTCTCCCAGTGACTTTGCCGAGATCCAGCAAACTGCTTGTGCGTGCCACGTGTGCCTTAGTCAAAGTGATGATCGATGGTTGACGTATGTGGAGTCAAAGCACCACTTCAGCCAGTGCAAGATTTCCAAAGAAGGCATAGGCCCTATAGAAAATTCAGTCACAGTCGGCCCTGAACCTGCTGGTAAAGCCAAAAGAAGATGAACTGCGCCATCACAAAACATCAAACTTTCAAGCATAAATAACAAGGAATGCAGATGGCGGTGAGAGCCAAGTGCAAAAGCGCGCCAAAAGTAGAAGCACACAGGCCCCAAGAAACTCTAAAGGCAGTGAAGTACAGGTACAATGTGCAAGGTTGAGAGCGACGATGAACAAATGCAAGATATAAACCCGACACTTATCAACAAAGATGAAAATGGGGTCATATGACATCATGGCGGTTGCAAATACACTGGTGCAAGCACTCGGCTGGGGCCTAGAGATGACATAAATGGAGCAGGTCCTAGCAGGCAGCAGATGGCGCCGGAGCAAGCCCTGCTTTCGACAGCAGGAAGTTCCACAGGTCATTATGATGCCAACTGCCTTCCTGAAACCGCCACTTCCATTCAACACCGCAAAAATTTGAATACTGGCGCCAGAACGACTACCTGGATTGAGAAGTTAGACGATTTAATCAACACCCTAGAAGAAACAGATGACAAGAAGATCATCAAATACTTAACCTTGCAGGTGACGGAGTGAAATAAGCGATAAAGAAAATACTGCATGCTGATGAAATATCTTACCGACTGATTAAAGCAGCTTTAGAGGTCAAGTTCAATCCAATGCTGAACTATGAAAGGTACATCTTCAACCAAGCTAGACAGCAAGCTGGGAAAATGATGGATGAATTTGCTGAAAGACAGGAGACTCATCAAGCATCACAAGTTCAACAATGAAGAAGCCATACCTCTTCGAGTAATCGATGGGTGGGTGTCTGACTCGTTCATACAACGTATGCTGCGCTAGACACTCAGTCTGGAGAGAGCGGTCATGGCTGTGAGAGCAGAAGAACGTGCTGATCGACAGGCAGTGGAAACGGAAGCCGGAGAAGCCCAGAATGAATCAGCATTGAATATGAAAAGTAAGCAGAGACACAAGGTCGAGGGCCAAAAAGTGATGTCTCCAAAGAAAAAGAAATTGTGTTTCTGATGCGGACTCTCCTTTCGGTATGAAGGTAAATGTCCCGCAATTGGACAGATTTGCAAGTGCTATGGGAAAGAAAACCATTTCATAATGGTTTGCAGAGCAAAAGACAAACCAACTACGTCACTTTGAGAAGGGAATATAGATGCCAGAAAGTTCCAGAAGCACTCTAGCCATGACCACAAGGCCAAATTGGGACATGAATGGATTCAAGTGGAAATTGAACGAAGGCGATCGTCATCCAAATCATCGTCCACAGACTCTTCGACGTCCGTGTGAAGCGATGGTGAAAAAAATCACTGTGCGATGATGGTGTCTACTAGTAAATGACATGCACGTGTAGATTTGGCCTCATGCAAAAAAGAGCCCAAGTCCTAGTGAGGTCGCCATGTGGAATAACGAAACTTCTTTGGACATAGCCCTAAGATCACACTCAAATTGAACAGTTGTCCTATACCTTTTATCCTTGACTTTTATCATTGACAGTGGTGCATCGATAAACATCATGCCGGTAGAAAAATATCATGAACTGTCTCCGCTGCCCCGTCTTATGCCTTCAAAGGTATACACGTGGGCTGCTTCCACGCCATTACCGAGTCAAGGATTGTTTGTAGCAAACAGGCGGCACAAGAAGACAAAGGGACAAGCCCCAATACATGTTCTTCAAGGCACTTTGTCAAGCGCATGTTTACTCAGTTTCAACACTGCTGCTGACATGGGTCTGATTTCTATCAACTACAGCGTCCATGCACATGCAGACATAGTAAGTCACTTCCCAGTCTTATTTCATGGACTAGGAAAGCTTAAAATCATAAAGGAGCAGCTTCACATTAATGAGGACATTCGTTCTGTTGCGCAATGTCATCGAATTGCTTTTCACTTGCAGGAAGTTGTTGAAAAAGAACTAGAAATGCTGTTACAGTATGATATCATTGAACACTTTACTGGTCCGATGCCATGGGTCTCACTCAGTGGTAGTGCCAAAGAAGGACAGTGGTGGTGCCGTGCGCATCTGTGTTGATATGCGCCAGGCCAACAAGGCAATTGAGCGAGAACGACATCGAGGTCCACACATTGCAGATATGATGCCACAGCTGAATGGTGCCAAAGCCTTTTCCTGCCTTGATCTGAACAAACAGTATCATCATCTCGAACTGGAAGATAATTGCAGGTGCATTACAACCTTTTTGACCCATGTTGGTCTGCTCAGATATAAACAATTAAGCTTTGGGGTGTCGTCAGCTGCTGAACACTTTCAGGATGTTATTCGCCGCATAATACAGCCTGTCACACATGCCTTTAATTACAGTGATGATATACTGGTGTTTGAGGTCACTCGAAAAGAACATGACAAAGTCCTGAAACAAGTCTGCCGTTTACCTGCATATGCAGGTCTCACAAAGAATGCAGAAAAGTGTAAGATTCTCAAAACAAAGCTCAAATTCTTCGGAAATTTTTTCTCTGAAGAGGAAATGACACCACACCCGGCTAAAGTATAATCTTTATTATCCACTAGTCCCCCACAGGATGTGACCATGCTGTGGTCCTTCCTTGGCATGACCATTCACTGTTCCAGGTACATTAATGATTTTGCGACGGTCAGTGCACTATTGAGAGATTTGACAAAATGGAACGTTATGTTCAGGTGGTCATATGAATGTGATGACAGCTTCAAGAAAATCAAACATTCAATTGAGAACTTTGGCGAAATGGCCTATTTTGATCCAAAATTGAATACTGAGATTGGGGTTGATGTAAGCCCAGTGGGGATGGGTGCCAACCTGGCTCAGCACAATGGTCATGAAAATGCAGAACAACACATTGTGGTTTATGCGAGGAGTAGTCTGTCACAAACTGAAAGTGCTTATTCCCAACCTGAAAAAGAAAGCCTAGCTGTAGTGTGGGCTTATGAACACTTCCATGTGTTTCTATACGGAGAACATTTCACCCTTGGTACTGGCCACCAGGCGTTGCTTACCATTTTTGAGAATTCAAAAGCCAAGATGCTACCTCGAACTGAAAGGTGGGGGTTGAGACTGCAAGAGTAGAATTACACTATTGTACACCAGCCCGGGAAAGATCGAAATCCTGCTGACTACTTTTCACAAATGCCTTTGCAGTGTCATGATACAGTGTCTAAAGCGGCTGAGGCCTATGTGAACTTCATAGTCAAATCCAGCACGCCTGCTGCTCTATTAGTAGAACAAGTTATGACTGCGACAAACACAGATCGAGATATGATTATTCTCAAAGACATTATTTCACAACAATCCTGGAGGAAATATACTCGACCTCTAACGGACGACATTGAATATCAAACGTCCAAAAATGACAGAGAAAACCTTTTTGTTAATCAAGAAGGCATTATACTACAAGGTGCGGGGATTGTCTCTCATGAGAACTTGAGACAACAACTTATTGAACTGGCTCACGAGGGTCATCACAGCATTGTCGCAACTAAGAGAGCTCTCCAAAACGTGTGGTTTCCTTGCCTTGATGAAAGAGTCAAAAGAGAATTAAAGGCCTGTCACTTGTGTAACTGTCTGTCTCCCAAAACAACACAGCATCCATTAACCATGTCCGATCCTCCAAAACATACTTGGCAGCGGATTGATGTTGATTTCTTCGGACCCCTCAATAATGGGCATCATCTTATGGGAATAATTGATGAATTCTCAAGATTTCCCTATGTGGAAGACATGTTGTCAACTACACATGATAAAGTCATTGGGGTATTGAACGATGTTTTTGCAACATGGGTTGTTCCATCCATTCTTAAATCTGACAATGGCCCACCTTTTAACAGTCGAGAATTTAGGGATTTTCTCACAATCATGAATTTCAAGCATCAGAAAAGCACAACTCTCTGTCCCTAGGCGAACGAGGTTGTTGAACATTTCATGGGTAGCATTAAGAGTGTGGTTCAGCGTGCTGCGCTTGAAGGAGGTGACCACAGATCTATTCTGTGTTCTGTCCTTTGAGCAGTACTGCCCACTCCACAACAGGTGAAAGCCCTGCCACCTTGAGGTTCAGGAGAGCCATGGGAACGAAACTGCCACAATGGACTCAGACGAGGTCGACCGATGCTGACGAAATACGGGAAACAGCTTCTTTGAACAAATCCAAGATAAAAACCGATGCTGAAGAACGCCGAGGCACTTGGGACATGGTCTTAAAAGAGGGAGATTGAGTCTTGGTCAAGCAAAACCAGAAGCGCAAATGTGACGCTCCGTTCGATGCTGACCCACTGCTGGTCGTGACAAGCAAAGGACATATGGAGACCGCTCAACGTCCCGGAAAGTCAATTACCAGAGACTCATTGCACTTCAAGCGCCTGCCTAGATGTTCGTCGGCTTCAGATATCCAAACTGAGGTCTGTCCACCGATGAGTCTAACTCATACATCTGCCTCTGCATCACATGCACCCGGTGCAGGCATCTCTTCTTCGCCTCCGCAACCTCACACCACGAGATCTGGAAGGCTAATTTGAGCACCTCGACGACTCATTGAGGAGCTATGTTTGTATATATGTGAAATTTATATTTAACAAAGGGGGAGATGTAGTGTCTTGTATGTATTTGTATAGCGGGACTCTTCTGGCCCTTGAAGTACTCTGTAGGAATGACGTTAGCTTTGGGGTCTCTCAAGGTGTGGTTAAATAAAGTTGGTGATGTATTGCGAGTGAGTTAACAGTTGCACTCTGAAGAAGAAAGACATGCACTACAGAGCTCCGTGTGTGGCATAGTCATTTGCATGCTACCAGGCTGGGGAGGACGCTACAGGACAGTCATCACTGTTGCCCCCAATAGGATCAGACAGTAAGAAAAATTAGGTTTTGACAGCCAACATCTTCCCTTGGCCTCTTCACTGGGTCCATATTAATGTGCTGGTCCCATCGATTTACCACTGTGTGTATCTGTCCGCTACGTGCACTTTGTGCTCTGAGCTAGATTGTAGTTACTTTGTACACTATGTAAAGGGGCGTTGGTGGCGAAAAAGATGAGCTGGAGACCACAGACGCGCACACAAACTGGCTCCCACAGGCACACTCAGAAACAGATGCAAGCACACAAGGGATCGTTCGGAGAACCTGAAAGGCTCAAACATGCACACACTCATGGACAAACAGAATCACAGACACAAACAAAAACAAAAACCCTGGCTCACATTGACACACACATGGAAAAATTCACATGCATAAGCACTCCGGGCCACAAGAGCACACTCAGACAGACATGCACACATGAACATAGGCTAACAAGGGTATGCTCAAATGCACAAACATTCATAAATACAAAAACATTTACGCACGTAAACGTTTACACTAACACATGCTTGCTCACTCAACCATAGAAACACACATGTGAACACTGCTCAAATGTTCACATAAACATATGTAAGCACAGGTGACAGACACAACATTCATCAACATTGTCTCACACACATAGGACGCAGATAAACAGACTCACATGCAGAGGCACACATACAAATAAACACACATGCTCTGTGCAGCTCGCCCATCCTGAGGGTCTTCTGGTTAAATGAAACAGGCTGGTGCCACATGCCACACAACAGAGCTTACTTGGCAGGAGATGGGAAAAGATCCCAATTCCCTGGTACCCTTAACTACTCTCATAATAGAAAGAAGCTTAGCCCGCTCGTCCTTGTTAAGAGCGCTTAATGCGATTCAAATGGTTTCTAACTGCTCCAGTACCACATGAAATAAGGGTATCTGACCAGAATCACACAGTCTAATCACGGGTGGGCACCAGGATTAGACTTTTTATTTCTTCTATTTGTTAAATATGTCCTACCAGTTCATGTTAAGTAAAACACTTGGTAGATTTATGTTGCTAAATGTGGTGGTTGTTCTTGGTCACTTTCTAGCTTCTTTAAAATGTTGCAGCTTTTTAAATGTAATGTATGTACTGTGGTTGTTTTATACATTATGTGTTTGTAATAGTTTGAAAGAGTATTGTCTATTGAAATCTAGTTTCACAGACGATGTGTGTGTCCTTTTGCGCACTGCTTTTTGCTGTGGCTTTGCAGCTGGGTAAGAAACAATTGTGCCTGTGAACATTGTGCCTAGTGAGATTTAAATGACCACCAAAAACTAGTTGCATTCTCTGCCCTCCCGCCTTTCCATAACACTTGCTCCCTCTCTGAAAGCCCCTCTCAAGGAGCCCTGGCTTTTGCATTTACTTTTTGTGATCCATTTTATGTCTGGTGTTAGCCAAGACCTTTTGAATTTACTAAAACTATGTGTAACATACAGGGGCTTCTAACACGCTCTCTTCATCCATTGCTCTGTTATTGTCATTCACATTTGTGTTCTGCCAACCACAGCAAACACATGCGGTAGTGGTTCAGCCCACTTTAGCCAACTTCACTTTGTGACGGTATTCTTTTCTTTCGCTTTAGTGCCAGGGGCTACTATGGCAATGTGTGCTTTTTGAAAGTAAAAAATATTTTTCCTTTCAGCCAATTAGTTTTTCTTTTTTTAAGGGCAAGTGCCCTCCACTTCCCCCGACAGTAAAGATTGATAAAAAACAAAATATGATAGAACATAACGAGCACTGACAAAGTCAAACGTCTGGTAGCCAATGCCCGACCTATTGGTTTTGCTAGTGCTTGTTTGTGACTCGCTTAACAGTGCATCTTGCTGCTTATCCTTTGTTAACAATTCTTTGAAATACAAATGGACTTTGGCTATGCCGAGACAAGTACTTTTTAGTTATCTTATGCTATTGGCTATTTGAGGTATTCCACCGTCTATGAAGTGTTTGTATTGCACCCCGCTGTCTGTGTTGCCTTTCCCCAAACCAAAAATCAACAAAAAAGTGCTTTGATAAGGCCAGCGCCGGCCGCATCATAGAGCTTTATTGTTTTTTCTACTGTTCGTTACCACCCTCCCTCCTATTGTCTGTCCTGCCCACCTCCTCCCACGAGAACACAAAAAAAAAGCCTTATGATGCGGCCAGCGCTGGCCGCATCATAGTACTCGTTTCCCAACTTTACATTTAGCCATGATGCACAGCCACGCCGCTGTACAACATGGCTAAAAGACATTGGCAAAGAGCCAATTGCTCTTGTATAGGTGGGACCTATTAGCTTTGCCAATGCTTTATTACTACTTTTAGCCGTGCTGCTATACAACATGGCTACAAATCATTGCAAAAAGTGAGCAATGCCCATGCTGTACAGCATGAACAAAAGGCGATGAAGAGTCAATCGTTTTAAAGGCAAGACCAAGCCAATGCTTGTTAGGTATCACACAACACCCCTGTGATTCTGAAAAAACAAAAAACAAGTTACTTACCTGTACACTGTGGTTCTCCAGTATTGATATCTTTCATAGATTCACATGCTTGGATCTACCCCGTCGTCATGGTGGGAGTCTCACAGTAATTAGAAATATAGCAGTATTAGAAGAAAAATTACTGTAAACCCCATGTAAAGGGGACTCAATTTTGTTACCTATTGTCCTCTTTATAAGGTCCAATTGACAGCCAATGAGACACCAGCCCTTGGGACCACAATCCCCTGCAGAGCCACCCAACCTCAGATTTCGAGCACAAGTGTAGAGTGGGCTTCCCATCATGAGGTTAGAGTGGTTTGCCTTAAAACTGGGAGGTGGGCGGGCCGGATGTGAATCTATGAAAGATATCAATACTGGAGAACCACAGTGTACAGGTAAGTAATTTGTTTTTTCTCCAGCATTGAATCTTTCATAGATTCACATGCTTGAATCAGAATAGCAAGCAGTACACAATTTCTATAATAGGCGTTTTAAGGGCAGAACCTCTTTTACCCTTATGAACCATGGAAAACCATTATATCTGCTTCTAGTGGAATACAGAGACAGCTATTTGTCTGTCTTGAAAGTCAGAACATCAAAGATTAAATATATATGAATACATAACAACATACGCATGGGATAATAACATATATTCATGTATACAACTTTATACAATGCTGAAAAAAGTACCTTAGCGAAATAGTCGACGGAGCACAGCCTGTCCCACCGGTGAATCTCCTTTCCACGCCGTATCCAAACAGTAGTGTCTGGTAAAGGTGTGGACATTCGACCATGTCGCCGCCCTACATATGTCTGGGAGCGACACTCCCGCGAACAATGCAGTAGAAGTAGCCACCTTCCTTGTCGAATGGGCTGACACCTTTGAAGTCAGAGGTCTTCCTGCCTTCTCGTGACAAAAGGCAATTGTTGACGAGATCCATCCGGATATACTGTTTCTAGATAAAGCGTACCCCTTCCTGGGAGGAGCAAAAGCAATGATTAACTGATTTGACTTTCGGAATGTCTTTGTTCTATCAATGTAAAATCTTAAGCAACGTCTGACATCTAGCGTGTGAAGAGATCTTTCCGCTAGAGACGATGGCTCCTGAAAGTATGTAGGTAGAACAATAGGTTCATTGAGATGGAATAAAGTTGGGACTTTCGGGATGAACGGTGGATTTGTTTTCAATATCACCTTATCCCTCTTGAATTGCATAAAGGGTTCAGAAATTGAAAAATCTTGTATTTCACTTATTCTGCTGGCCGATGTTAGGGCTAGCAATATTGCCGTTTTCCAGGACACAAACTTTATGTCAGCCTTATGGATAGGCTCGAAAGGAGCTTTCATCAGCTGTGACAGGACCGTGTTGAGTTGCCAGGGAATCGCTGGACGTTTTAATGGTGGAAAAACTCTAAAGAGTCCTTTCATAAATTCTTTCATTACTCTGGCAGACCAAAGAGAAACCTTTCCGGGTTTTCTACGGTATCTAGAGATTGCAGCTAGATGCACCTTAATAGATGAGTGAGCTCATCCTGTCCTGGCTAGATGTAGTAAATTTGGTAGTATTTGCTCGGGTGTTGACTGTAGAGGGTGTAAAGAGTGATCTAAACACCACTGGCAGAACCTTTTCCATTTAGCCGCATACGTTTTATTGGTGGTAATTGCCCTTGAGTGACTGAGAATATCTCTGCAATCTTGAGGAATGTTCAGGGACTGAAATTCTCGGTCATGAGGTTCTAGGCCGACAAATTCAGAGAGCCTATCTGTGGGTGCACCACTTGTCCTTCGTTCATGGATATTCGATCGTGTACAGGCGGGAATCGAATATGAGGGGATATTGACATCCTGAGGAGTTCCGTGAACCAGAACTGTCTCGGCCATGCCGGTACTAGAAGGATCAGATGACACGGTTCTGATTTCATTTTGCGTATTACTTTCGGAATTAGGGAAAACGGCGGGAATGCGTAGGCGAACATTCCCGTCCATCGAAGTTGAAGAGCATTCCCCCATGAACCCTTCTGAGGGAATCTGCTCGCAAACCTTTTGCATTTTTTGTTTCCCCTTGTTGCAAAAAGGTCTAGACCTGGTGTTCCCCATTGATCGAATATTTGACGGATTCGATGGTGATCCAACTCCCATTCGTGGCAGAGGTTTGAGGATCCGCTTAGGGAGTCTGCCCATGTGTTGTGGATTCCAGAAACATGCTGGATCTGTAGTGAGATATTGTGCTTCAGTAGCCACTGCCAAATTTCTTGAGCCTGAGCGGATAATGTTTGAGACTTTGTTCCTCGCTGCTTGAGCAGGTAAAACATAGTGGTAATGTCTGTTCTCACCAGAACTGGGGAATTTTGGATTCTGGGGAGAAATGCTTATAGGCCTAAAACACAGATTTTAGTTCCAGCAGGTTGATGTGCATCAGCGCTTCCTGAGAGTTCCAGTGACCTTGAATGTCAAGGTCCTGTAAGTGCGCTCCCCATCCCTGCAGAGATGCGTCCGTTGTCATTATGAAACTGGGAGATTGAGGCTCGAACAGTAGTCCTGTTGAAAGGTTCGTTCTTACCCCCCACCATGACAGAGCTTCTCTTATTTGTAGAGTGATAAAAACAACATCCTCGAATGATCCTGGAGTCTGTATCCATTGCAGATCGATTTGCTCTTGAAGTGATCGCATGTGCAGGCGACAATTTGGAATTAGAGGAATGCAAGATGAAAGCATCCCCATGAAAGATTTGTACATTCTCACTGAAACATACGCTTTTCTTTTGATCTGAGACGCGAACTTCAGGATTTTTTGAATGCGGTCCTCTGATGGGTATGCTTTTGCCTCTCTTGTGTTCAGCACTGCTCCCAGAAACTGCAGAGTTCGAGATGGTACCAGTGAGGATTTTTCCACATTGACCCTTAGACCTAGGGTTTTGAATAGCCGACGACAAGCCGTTAATGAGCTTTGAGCGGAGTGATAAGTAGGACCTTTTACTAGCCAGTCGTCTAGATACGGATAGACCTGGTGTCCCTGTTGTCTCAGAAACGCTGCCACTGGCGCCATACATTTTGTGAACACCCTCGCGCTGACCGGAGACCAAAGGGCAACACCTTGAACTGATAGTGGCACCCCGCCACCTCGAACCTTAGGTACCTTCGATGATTGATGTGAATAGGGACGTGAAAGTATGCATCAAAGAGATCTAATGATGTCCTAAAGTCTTCCCTGTTTAACATTAGAATTTCTTGTAGCAATAGCATTCTGAAGAGCTGTTTCTTTATATATTTGTTCAAACCCCTTAAATCCATTACCTGCCTCCATTTGGTACTTTATTTTTTCTTTATTAGGGAAAAAATGGGAGTAGAAACCTTTTCCTCGATGTTGATGAGGGACCTCCTCTATTGCTCCCTTCAAAAAAAGATCTGTAATCTCCCTCTTTAGCAATGTCAGATGATTTTGTTTCTAGGTGATGGGAGGCCGAATCGGGGTTTTTTGAATGAACTCTAGGGTGTGTCCCTGATGAATGATGTCTAGCACCCATTTGTTCGATGTTATTGCTAACCATTGTTGGTAATATTGAGAGAGGTAGTGGGTTTGATGAGGTTTGCGTCGTAGCGAGGTGCTCTGAAAGTGTCACTGTCGTCTACCATTGTCCTGTGACTTTCCTCGTGCTGGAGGTCTTCTTTTGGCCGACTGTTGTTGATATGGTACATTATGTGATCGGTATTGCTGCTGATTTGCATATTGGCGATACCCTTGCTGCTGGTAGGGTTGATATCTATAGGATTGAAAGAACTGCCTTTGCTGGTATTGGCCTCTTCCACCTCTACCTCGAAAGGATTGATATCGCTGCTGTTGCAGTGTCCCCAGAGAGCGCGCTGTGTCCGTGTCAGCTTTAATCACTTGAAGCCCATCATCTATGTGCTTCCCAAAAAGATTCTCGCCATCAAAGGGCATATCAACAATCTTGGTTTGCATTTCCGGACGGAAGAATGTAGCTTTAAGCCAGCCTTGTCTGCGAAGAGCGATTGCCCCTGCCATCTGCCTGAAAGCCACCGAAGATATGTCCATGGCTATATCTATGATCTCTGAGGCTGCCCTAGCTCCTTCTTGTAAGATTTGCAGTGCCTCTTCCTTTTTATCGACTGGTAGATGGTCTAAAACGGGTGCTAAATCTGACCTCATTTGTCGGTCGTAACGACCTAATATGGCTAGGGTATTTGAAGCTTTGATGGACGTGGCCGCCATTACAGCGAAGCGTTTCCCTGTACAATCCAGTCTTCTACCCTCCTTATTAGGAGGAGCCGAGCATGCAGCCGATGGATTTCTTGAGCGTCTTTGGGCTGCTTGCATGACCACCGATTCCGGTCTCGGGTGGCCAATTAAACATGCTGGAGACGATTCCGGAGCCTTATATTTTTTCTCCATTCTCGGTACTGCTGCTGGTACTGAAGCAGGGCTCTTCATAATCTTTATCCCTTCTTCCCATATGTGGTTCACTATTGGGATGGCTCGGATTGATTTTCTAGCGGAATCCTTAAAATCATAAAGGAAACAGTCCGCCTGTTTCACGGGAAGAGGTAAGTCAACCTCTTAGATGCTCGCTCTAGTAGTTCGTGAAACCTTCCTATGTCTTTCGGCGGCGAGTTCGCTGGGGAAGGTGAGGGTGAAGAAAGCGCAACGTAGTCGTCCCATTCATCGCCCACAGGCGCCTCATCAACTCTCCCTCTTCCGGCTGGTCCTCCACATCACTTTCTATATAGTCATCCCTGATGGCTATCACTGTTGGAGGTAGTGTCTTCTGCGTAACCTGTGGTGGCTGTGAAACTTCAGAAGAAGGTGCCACCTGCTGCTTATTCTGAGTGGTAAGTGCTGGAGCATTAGCTTCTGGGAATCGTTTGTAATAGTCGCCTATCATGTGTCTTAGGTCCGAAATCAATGAAATTGGTATTGAAATGGTATCTTCCCATGGCGGCGGAATATTATCCTCTTCCGCCTCAAAATCATAGCTCTCCTGAAAGGATTCATATCTCTGTGATTTTGGAGGTGGGCGATCCTCAAAATAGAAATCCGTCTCAAAATACTCTGATTTTTCTTGATCTTCTTCTACATTATCTGTATCTTGGCATTTCACTTTGAGTTGTGATGGACTATAAGCAGGCCCATACAGACCTTCCTCCTCAGATTCCTGCAATTCTAATAAATGAGAGGGTGGAGTGGTGAAATTTTACTCCAAGCTGCCAACTCAGATGACCTCCTTCCTGATTCCGGCGTCATGGGAAACTTTTTTGTCTCCGTCGACGAGATCGTCGACGGTGTCTTCCAAATTATCGTTATAGTCGTCGACGAGTGTTTCGTCATTGGCGATTTGAAAACCGTCGTCGATGGGGTCGTCGTCGACGAGGTCGTCGTCAAGGAAGTTCGTTTCGTCGACGACGGTGTCTTCGTCGTCGATGACGTTGTCGTCGTTGTCGAAGTGGCCGTCGACGTGGTGAGCGTTGTGATCCCAGCCGTCAACTATGCCGCCGTCGTCAGCGTTGATATCACTATCAGCGAGGGACTGACTGTCGACGATCTTGCTGTTTTCGTCGACGTTGTAGCAGTCGACGGGTCCATCGAAGGGGTCTTTTTTTCCACAGATGTTTTTTGTGGAGTATGAGGCACTGAGGAAGATGAAGCAGACTTCCTAAGAGATGTGCTGACAGAGGGCAAAGAGGCTGGTAAAATGTCCTTAGTCTTAGAGACTTCAGGCTTCTTGGTCTCAGATTAATTGGAAGCAGACTCCAGCTTTCTTTTGCGTTCAGGGGTAGAATGAACCTCCTCAATATCTGACCCAGACTCTGATCTGGATTTTTTTCTTCTGTAGCCACAGAAGTAAACGTGCCTCTCTGTCTTTTAAAGTTTTTGCAGAGAAAGTCCTGCAGTGCTTACAATCTTTTGGAACATGTTTAGGATGAAAGCAGTAGAGACATTCCTTGTAGGGGTCTTCAGAAAACAATCTAGCCTTCCCACAAGATCTGCAGGGTCTAAATAATCTTTTTTTTAGATCCCTCAGACATTTTTTCCCAATCTGAAGGAAAGACAATACCTCTTCCTGAAGAGAGTTCTGAAGTGGAAACAAGCAGGGTCAAAAGTTCACCTGTTGAGAGAAAACTGAGCAGAGCTCAGGGAGACTCCTTCTCACACGACGTGCGGTAGAAATCTGAGGTTGGGTGGCTCTGCAGGGGATTGTGGTCCCAAGGGCTGGCATCTCATTGGCTGTCAATTGGACCTTATAAAGAGGACTATAGGTAACAAAATTGAGTCCCCTTTACATGGGGCTTACAGTAATTTTTCTTCTAATACTGCTATATTTCTAATTACTGTGAGACTCCCACCATGACGGGGAAGATTCAAGCATGTGAATCTATGAAAGATTCAATGCTGGAGAAGTTAATCTACTCGTGTGAAAAAGAAAACAAAAATGGCATCTGGTCAAAAATCCTATCACATGAAGAAAGCAATTGCACCTTAGTGAAGGAAAATGCTACTTACCCAGTATGCATCTGTTCTTGGCATGTAGAGCTGTAGATTCACATGCTTTGCATAAGTCTGCCATCTAGTGTTGGGTCCGGATGTTTGCACTTTGTTTTTCTTCGAAGAAGTCTTTTCCAGTCACGAGGTAGGCGACTCCTCCTTTCGGTGATAGTGCACATGGGCATCGACTCCATTGTTAGATTGTTTTCCCACAGAGGGTGAGAATGGAGTTAGTAAAAGTAGAATAGAGATGTCCATGTGTATGTATCTAAGTAAGATATTACTGCAACAGGTATAGGTACCCGGGGAGGCGGGCGGGCGCATGTGAATCTACAGCTCTACATGCCAAGAACAGATGCATACTGGGTAAGTAGCATTTTCCGTTCGAGGCATGTGAGCTGTAGATCACATGCTTTGCATAGACTATACAGCAGTAATCTCCCAAAGCGGTGGCTAACCTGTAGCTGTTGCAGTGGTTTGAAAGAGTGTACGAAGAACTGCCTGGCCTACATTAGCTTGTTGTCTTGCTAACACATCTACACAATAGTGTTTTGTGAATGTGTGAGGTCCCGTCTTCATTGGCTCAAACATTCAGCGATATCTCCCATCTCGCGACTTACGCTCATCTAATAAGAACCTACTGGTCTCTCATGCATTCAATCGGAAGAAACATGGTGGCCTTAGATACACGTCCTTGGCCCTTCAATTCTGGAACGCTCTTCCTCTGTATCTGCGCACTGTGGACTCCTATATCCAATTTAGGAAGTCACTTAAAACCTGGCTTTTCTCCCACGCCTACAACTGACACTTACCTTCTGTTTGGAATTGCTGCCGTCCTGCCCTTAGCGCCAAGAAACCGTTTGGTGAACGTGCGCTTTAGAAATGATTTTTAACATAACATAACATAACGTAGACCATGTTGCAGCTTTACAGATGTCAGTTATGGGAATGTTTCCTAAGAAAGCCATAGAAGCCCCCAGTTTGCGAGTGAAATGCACTCTGGGGGAATTGTTAAAGTCCTTTTTGCTTTTGCATAGCATGTCTGAATGCATTTGACTATCCACCGTGCAATACCTGATTTAGAAATGGGATTGCCTTTGTGAGGTGGAGCAAAAGCAACAAAGAGTTGTTTAGTTTTATGAAAAGGCTTTGTCCTTTCTATGCAATAGAGTAATGCTCGTTTAACATCTAAGGTGTGTAGAGCACGTTCTGCCGCAGAATCTGTTTGAGGAAAGAACACGAGCAACTCAACAGATTGGTTGATGTGGAAGGCAGAAATTACTTTGGGTAGAAATTTAGGGTTAGTACGAAGAACCACTTTGTTTTGGTGTACTTGTAAAAATGGTTCTTATATGGTTAGTGCCTGAAGCTCACCCACTCTCCTCAGTGATATAAAAGCAATGAGGAAAGCAACTTTCTGAGTGAGAAATTGCAGTTCACATTTATGCAATGGCTCAAAGGGTGGACCCATTAGTCTGGTAAGAACAATATTAAGATTCCACACTGGGGCAGGTGGAAGTCTTGGGGGAATAACTCTTTTGAGTCCTTCCATAAAGGCCTTAATAACAGGCACTCTGAAAAAAGACAGATCTGGTCTATTCTGAAGGTATGCGGCTATTGCAGCGAGATGTAAGCGTATAGATGTGTAGGCTAAATTTGACCGTTGTGAATGCAGTAAATAGCAAATGATATTTTGAACTGAAGCGTCAAACAGGTTGAAATGGTTGTTATTGCAATAAATAACCAAGTGCTTCCCTTTTGCTGCATAACAAGCTCTTGTAGTAGGTCTAGCTTCTTTAATAATGTTCATACAGTCTGGCGGAAGATTGAGATAGCCAAACTCTATGACTTCAGGTGCCAGATGGCTAGGTTGAGATGTGTGGGATCTGGGTGTCTTATCTCTCCACGGCTCTGTGTGAGGAGATTGGATGTGAGATGTAGTTTATGATGAGGAACTACTGAGAGCTCCAAAAGGGTGGTGTAGTGTAGTTCCTATTTCCCTAATAGGCTCTGCGCATTGGAATAATATACCCTATAGGTTTGACGTAGGACTGAGGTCGGTATGTCCCTATCGAGTATATTAAACTTAATTACTTTTGTGCCAGCTAACTCAGAGGCCACTAGAAACTTCTTGTAAACAAGAAGGGAGTAGTTTCTGGCAACCGCATAAACATGACTACTTTGTTTCCCTTTAGAATCGGAACACTTCTCAGAATCGTGGAAACAATAGACAACAGTTTCACTCAGCTAATCGTGCATGCTTAGTTTCCTCAGAGTTACACAGAAAGAATAGACAGGCGTTTCAATAAAAAGGTTTTATTGAACAGTCTTGTTTCTCGTGTAAGAGATATGAGCTGTTGTGATCACAAGACAGTATGCAAGATATATAATGTACAGCGTAAGCAGTAGAAAGAAATAATACTGCGCTAGCATTATCTTTTAGCATATTTTCACTTACATAAATAACATGAGCTAAAAATGCGAGTACTCATACGATGCTTTTCTAAGCTAGTTCTACCCCAGTGTACCTAACCTGGTCTAGGTGTAGGGCAAGGTAAGAAGTAGGTGAAGTATTCTCTAGTATGGTATACTAAGAGTATGTTAAGTCTAGTATGCCAAGAGTCCCTCTAGGTTCTAGTCCGCTCCATACCTTGAGAATGAGAGCGGTGGGAATCTCCTGCCGGATCTCAAACTCTAACACCCCGCGAAGGGAGTCAGAACACTGGAAGCTGGATTCTTCTGCGAGCAGGAATGACAGCGTCTTCTCAGTACGTCAGGCCGGGATACGGGCTCCTCTGAAGTCGAGGTCTCCTCTAACTTGCTTGGGCAAGGGAAGGTATATTTATACCTGGTAGGTGCCTTGGAATGTTAGCATTGACGTGAAGTCGGACAGAGGAAGACGTCAGGAATGAACCCTTAAGGAATAGTGGTTCATGCATAATAGATGAGTTCTTGGAGAAATCAATAATCCTGTGCTGGGCTTAGGGTTTGGTTTCTAAGAACTCGTTGTGACGTTAGGGTGGACGGATGTCGGTGACCATGCCTGTATTTGGAGTGCATGGCTAATGCCTAAATAAGGACTGGGATCTTATGCCTATATAAGGGCAATGCGAATTGTGCCTATATAAGGACATGTTTCAGGAAAACCTATATAAGGACACCTAAAGCGGAATACAACACCCACTCCACTTTCGAATGAACGATAATACTAAATGCTAAACATTAAACTTGAGTACCACATATTGCTAAAAACATTTCTAAAAGCATATTAAAAGAAGTTTTTAAAAGACCTGGTGCTAAAACATGTAATGCAATAGGTACTGTACATTTTAGAGCATTTTTTCATTCTAAGCATATATTGAAAATAAATGCAACATGAATGAATAAACAGAAATATATACATATGATTAAATGGTTGACAAGTTTTTCAAAAATCAAAGCCATTGCATATCATGGTACTAAATGAAATTTTAGTCAAATAAGGTGACATTGTGTCCCTGGAAGTAAAGAAGTCCGTTTTATATGAATAGTTCTACTGTAAGCAGATTGAGTTGCCATGTATTTTCAAAAAATAAAGAAAAAGAAAAAGTTCAATTTTAGGAAGAGTTCCAAGTTTTGAAAATATGAAGGCCAAATTCATTGCGTCCCCGGTACACTGTGAGCCGAATCAAAGTCAGTGTATGGGTCTGGTGTAAACATGAAATCATCTATTTCTGTAGCCAAAATATCGTCTACCGATGTTGGCGACATTTGGAACACCTCGTTCAGAAGGTTAATTGCACAGAGATGAGAAGCATCGCCTTCAGCATCAGATGCCGCAGCAATGTTCGCGTCCGTTGTTACCTGTGTGCCTGTTGATCCATCTCGTACCTCAGCAGCAGCAGGAAGCGTCTGTGAGATCTCAATGAATGCCGTCATCAGGATTGGTAGCCTCTGGGGACAACACAGAGCATGGGCCGTTACCGGGTCCAGCAGAGTATGGATATCCGTTGGCATGACTGATGGGAGTGTTAGACAGGTGTCTAGCACGCATTCTTCACCGCAAAGCAGGCAACGTAGAACAGGTAAGATGCAATCTTGCCAGATTGGTCTAAATGACAGGAACCATGTTGTATTAAGTTCCCGTAGACGAGGCATGCCCAAAAGCTGCACTATGCGCTCACGGCACTTCCATTCTAGTAGAGCTTTCTCCACATCGCTCAGTGATGTCGGTGGATAGGCTTGCCATAGCGTAATAGTAGGAATAGAAATAGGATTCCTGCAACAAGTGCTAGAATTAATGGCACACCACCAAACACCGAATGTGCGAAGTTTGGGATGATTCCGAGGACTGCCTGGAAGGGTGCTAACAGTCCTGAACAGATGGTCTTAAATACATGTACAATACCGCTCGTATCAGACATGTTAAAGATACGTCCCATCATTTCTGCGAAATGTATAGGGCAGTTTGTACGAATTAAAGCCTGTATCTCAGCCGAAGTCCTTGCAATTTGTAAATCATAGATTTCTGTGGCCGAGGTCAGAGGCACGGTCTGTTGCAAAAGCATGGCTTTCATTCTGCTTAAAGTATCAAAACGTATAAAAGAAACATTTAATGAAGGCCATAGAGGCGACTCCCTGACTGTGTCTATTGGGGGGAACAATACTTGCATACAACAAGTAACCCTGGAGTCGACCGTTACCAGATATGGGATGCCTGGCAACATGCCACAGCAACTCTGATCATTCAACATGAGGTAACTCCCATTAGAAAGTTGTCCAAATGTTGGATTAATCACAGCAGCTGGTGTACCCTGCAGGTGGCAGGACAAGTTTGCGTCAGAACCATTACAAGCCCCGTGTAAAGAAATGTCCTGACATATGAGTGAACCGCTTAGTGCATTTTCACAGTGTGTACTGCTTAGAAACACTTCACGATCCCCACTCCAACATCTGTATTCGTAAGGTAAATCCCAGGATGTCTTAATGTATTCTTTACCCAACATTTCATATTTGCCTGCTTGCATTTGTTTGAGGCAATACTGAAACTGAAAAGTAGTGACAGGAGAGTGATTTTGCCATGGATAAGCCATTCTGTAGCTGGTTTTTCTGGTACCGTAAATGGTAATTTTTCCAGTTTTTCAATGCTCAGCACTGTATACTTTGCTCCCCTTTGTGCCAGTTCGATCTGTTTATCTGTTAGATTGTATTCTGCAAACAGAGACGACGTGTTGATAAAACGCCAAGGCACATAGCCCGCACGCAAAGATTGCAGCATCCAGCTTAATAAAATAATAGAACGTAACTGTGATTGGCCTTGTTGTAACATGGCTAAATCTTGTTCCAGTATGTCAATAGCAGAGGATACAATGTTGTCCAATGAATAAATTCTGGATGACAAAGTTGTTAACCCATTGTCGACCACAGAGAGTTTTCTCTAAGTTAATACGATCAAGTTCACGTATTCGTTCTGCGGCCTCTGCCTGTGAAACCTTCCACACTTCATTATTAGCAGCATAAATGCCGGCATATATGAAACGTTTTTGATGCGTTTTTCTTGGTCCTAGCAAGAATTCCCTAAGGTCTGCGTCTTCTTTAAGTAAAGATAAGTGTTGTTTCACATCCTCAAGTGTAGATTTTTGTAGCCAGTCGAGGTACAATTTTCCTACACTGTATGTTGTTACTACCCCCGGATGTTGTCTTTGAACGTATCGTGGGTCTGGCCTATGGATAGTAAAGCCCTGTCTTCTATTCAGGAATCTTTCTTGACAGATGTTTGTCTGTGGGCCAGAGTAACCATTTTTTCCAATCAGGATCTGTTCTGTTGGTTTGTAGTATTGTGTCAACTGTAACCGCTGCCTGTGTAGTGTTATTACTTGCAGGTGTTGGTACAGAAGGTGTTTTCATGTCTTTGATCTTGGCTAAACCAAGGCAAGACGTTTGTTGCACAGTGTCATTCAAAAACATTTGCTGAGGGATGATACATGCTCTAAACAAAGCTTCTATCCCCTGCACTTGCCAATCTTTAGATCCCCAGACTGATTTTGTGTCTATTGTGTCTTTCCACAAGTCGAATCCATGTCTAGACAATTGGGTAATAAATGCTGCAGAGTAAATCTGTTTTGTATTTGTCAACATAATTTTCTGTCCTGTTTTGTTTACATTTTTATAGTAAAATGTTTCTGGATCAGATGTATTGTACCCTGAAAAATAGGGAAACTTTTTAGCAAATGTTTTTGAACTACCTTTTGGTGGTGTAGGACAATGTTCCCATTGGTTAAACAAACATTTCTAGGTGTTGCAGATTTATGCAAGAAATGATGACCATAGTGGTTATAGCAATAAAGCTGTTTGTAGTCTGATGAACCCTCTAAGTATTCATTGTTAGAGAATGCAGCAGACCTTTCTAGATCAGACATCATATCATTTACAGTCTCAAAGTCCCAATCATCAGAATAGGTACTGGAGGAAATAAAATCACTTAGTGAAATTTTAAATAAATGTGGAATGTTCAAAAGTTCCGTAGGGGCCGAATATATCAAAATCGATTTTGTCCCACACTATACCATCCTGTATAGGAACGGCTGTGATGTTCACTGCTGACAAGTCTCTTTCTTCACGATGGGATGATTTGTGTGGTTTCAAAAGGTCACATTTTTACTTTGTGTCCAAACGGATGTATCTGCCATTTATAAGCACGCTGATAGTCATAACCAAAGTTAGCCAAAGCATAAAGAAAAATATTCCAGAAATAATCCACAGTTCAATCCATGGTGAAACCAGATAAGTCTCTTTCAGGAAATGAAAAAGGTCCTGTACTTGTTGTTTGAAAGTTTTTGATGCTGGCGTCGTTTCAGGTTCACTCGGATCCTAAGAAAACGTATCAAAGTTAATGAAATAGCCAGAAGCAGTTCTGTCAATTGTTGGAATTGCATCAGGATTTGTAGAAATCGCTGGAATCAGTTGATCACTTGTTACGTTGGTATAGACATGTGTATCTGGACGAACTGTTACTTGAGTTTCAAGAGGGATGAGTTCCATAGCATTGTTGCTTAGTCCTTCATCTGTTACTGCTGAATTCTCGATGGTTATGAGTCTTTCAGTCTAAACCTCTTGGATAGTAGCGAGAGGAGTGCGTCTGCTACTAGGTCGGAGTCCACTAGGCCTACTATTTAGTATTGGCCACATACTGTGGTTTGATGAGGTCGATTGGCACAAATCTTTTCTCCTTTTTTCCAGCAAGGGGCGGCAGAAGTACTGTTCTTGTTCCGTGGACGGCTAGGACAGGTACTGGTGGTCTGTAAGAAGGTCCAAATTCCTTCTTGTCCGCAATCTTTTCTCTGACTAGATCCCCAACTTTTGGGACCCAGACAGGCCTTGCTGGGACTGCCGGTTTTTCCCCAGTGGTGGTTGGCTTCAGGAACACGTTGCTTTGTTTCGATCTTAGTTCATTCAGATCCTGTAAAACAGCCAAACGATCTTTGATATCAAAGGGTTTATTTTCCACCACTGTGCCTTTACATTAGAGATCAGGAACCCACATTCTTGTCCCAAATAGGACCTCATATGGAGTGACACCCCCTAGAGAACTTCTTGGCAAATTATTTAATGAGCGTTGGACCCCATAAAGATGTTTGACCCACCCATCACCCGAACCTAATACTCTAGCTGTTATAGACTGCTTTATGTCCCGGTTTTTCCTTTCCACAACAGAATTTCCCTCAGGATGAAAAGGAGAGGAGTACCGCAATGCTACGCCCAAACTGGCCATGGCTTCTTTGTAAGCCCGAGAGCTAAACGCAGGGCCCTGGTCAGAATGTAGTGTGCCAATTGCGTATGTGCCGATAAAGACTCGCAAATCTTTTATAACAGTTCGAGCGTCAGCCGAGCGCAGAGGCCATATCCATAGGAACCTTGAGCACGAATCCACTGCGACCATTATATATTTATAGTTACCGTCCCTTTGCAAGGGACCGCAGTGGACCAGGTAAACACAAGCTAATGGTTTGTCTGAAATCAACAGGGGTGTCTGCGCAGGACATTTCACTGTGGAGACTTTCATCTGTTGGCATATTTCACATTCCAAAACATAGTTCTTGGTCTGTTTCCTAATGCCAGGCCACCAATATCTTTGTTTAAGTAAGATACTGTTGCAGAAACACCTGCATGGGCAGAGGCTATCCCTTCATGTGCTGCTAGGATTAGTCCTAATCTTCATTCCATGTTTGGAATTACCCTATACCCCACTCCAGGGATTCGAGCAAAAGGAACGTTGTTTGCATCAATTACATAAGAGTACTTGAGTGGAAATTTCTTTGGTAACGCTGCACCACTGCCTTTGCTTGAAGCATTGACAGCCAACAATATCTCACTGTCTATTCTCGTTTTTGAACGAGTGATCTCAGCTACGGAAGCAGTCTGAACAGCCCCCTTTGCGGCTTCGTCAGCCAATGAATTCCCTGCAACGTGAACGCCATCACGTTGATGACTCAGCGTGTGTATCACGTAAGCCTTTGGTAGTTAGTTTTTTAACTGAACTACTTGTTCCCAAAGCGTTTTATGCTTTATTGTGCCACCTTTTGAATCTTTGAACCCGTTTTCAAGCCAATTCTGTATATATTCATTATACGACTGAACACAGTAAAAAGAATCGCACACTACGAGTGTGGGGAATTCGCGATCTGTACTTTCAAGTGCCAGTTTGAATGCTTGTAGTTCAGCTCGCTGAGCTGTGCAATCTCCTAGAGATTGAGTTTTAGTGACCATTGGTCTGAAGTTACCATCGCGCATGCGACCTTTAACGATTGCGCATGCTGCACTGTAAGCTTGCTTACTCCCTGTAGCGGGTTGCGCGGATCCGTCAGTGTAAATTATAAATTCATACTGATTGAGGCAGAATTTCAGTGGGCAGAGGACATTCATGTTCATATTGCAGGAACGCTTGTTTTTAAATCAGGATCAAAAACATATTCAACATCTGTTGCAGCAAGAGAATTAACCCATTGTATCCATCTAGGATGTAAAGCTTTTGCATTTGGAATGCTCGCTTTTGTGACCGCCTCTAAGGCTGGTACTGGAGTTACGACAATAATGCGTTTCCCTTGGGCTAGAGCTCTTTCTTTTGCTACAGCGGTTTGAACTGCTGTCAGTATTTTTTCTGTTGCAGTGAAGCGCATTTCTGCTTGTGTATACAAATGTGATTTGTATGCTATTGGTACTTTTTCACCCTCATTAAATGTTAAGTAGGTGAATCCGCATTGACCCGAAATTATTCGGATCACTAAATTGCATTGACTTACGCGTGTTTGTAAGTGATTTGTTGCTAACATGTTAGCTTGGAGTGAACGCAGGATTTCTGTGTGTTCCTGTGTCCAATGTTTGATTGAAAAATCAGGTTTGATTAAATCGTAGAGAGGTTTAACCCTTTCTGCGTAATTTAGAATGTAAGTTCTTCCAAAATTTCGGAAACCCAAGATGGATTGTAAATTTTTCAGCGTTTTGGAGGTTGGAGCAGCGTGCACTTTTCTAAAAGTTGGCTGCCAGGCTCTTGCCTTCACTTGAAAGCTCATATCCTAGGAAAAGGACATTGAGATGGGCAATTCTGGATTTTTTAAAGTTGAACTTATAGCCCTCAGAGGCGAAGCCCAATATAATGGTATTCACCCTGTTCAAGTGTTTGTTTAGGTCATCGTCTGTCAGATAGATGTCATAGACATATGACAATGCCTCATTATAAATTTGTAGTAACTCGGTTACCCTCGCTGAGAATAACCCCGGGCTATTCTTGAACCCTTGTGGGAGTCTACAAAATTGACGCTGGGTCCCCATTATTGAGAAAGCGGTTATGTACCTGCTTTCAGGTGCCATGTTTTGACAAAAGAAACCATTTGAAATGTCCAATGTGGTTTTATATTTTTTGCGCACAATGTTATTCATTAATGCTGTACTATGTGCATTTTGCACTGCAAATGTTTTTGAACAAGTGTTCAAGTGTCTGTAATCCAAAACTAGACGATATGTATTGTCTGGTTTGGATACAGGAAACAAAGGATTGTTCATTGAGGAGGTGCATGTTTCAATCACCCCTTGGTATTCAAGTTGATCTAAGATCTCCCTGACCTGTTTTTTAGCTTCTTGCTTTATTGGGTACTGCCTTTGTGCAGTAGGTTCATTTTTTAGATGTATTTTGTGGTGAGGTGAGTCCTCATCCCATCCTACATGATTTTTGTATAATGCTGGGGCCTGTGCAACTGCCCATTTCCTGGCATAAGTGTATTTTAGGTGAATTGGAATATGGTTGGAGAAGGCAGGCATAATGATGTCCTCACCATGTGGGCACTCAGTGACAAATTGTGGTGGCCAGTCTTTTCTGCTAGAAGTATATCATAACCCCTTGAAAGTTTCTCCCAAAAGAGTATTTTCACTTTTCTTGGTATGTCTCCCTCCATTCGGAGTGTTATTTCATATAACTTTTGTGGAGTACTAACCCTGGTGTCTACAGTCTCTACTGTGATGTACTCATTCAAGTCCACTGTCTCCAGAAGTTCCTTCAGGTTCTGGCGAGCTATTGTGACTTCTGCTGCACTGTCCAGCATTGTCTGAGCCCATTCTCCGTTCTTGAGCTGTGTTCTCAGTATTCTCGGCATGTCTGATCTTCAGACCTGCTACCTTCTTTTTGAGAATTGAGGTTTTGATTTATTTTTCTGAACGTGTTTGTCGTCTTTGGATTTCACGCGTTCTTCTCTATGTTCTGACCGTCCTCTTCTTTCCGATGTCTGTGATGATATCTGAAAGGTACGAGAGGAACGTGTATCAGTATCTTGATACCTGTCAGGTTTTCTTAAATTATCCCTATTCCTGAGGTTATACCTCCTTTCAGAGGGCTCCTTTTGAGGAGACCTTCCTCAGGATTGAGAACGTTTCTCGTTTGAGTTTTGTTTATTAGTTTCCCACTTCTTTTTAGAAGATGTAGGAGTTTGTTTAATAGAGTCCTTCTCAGGACTTTCAGATAGTTTTGGCTTCAAAGGTTTTCCACCCAAACTATCTCTGCCTAATTCTGCATAAGATTGTTCTATTATTCTGGGTAGTTCAGTTTGATGTTCTGTAACATCAAATTCCTTAAGCGTTGGCAGGATCGCCACTGATGCTGCCTCACCTTTAATATTAGATAATATTATTGTTGAAACCTGGTCGAAATTTTTCAGTAATTTCATACCTAAATTCAGAGCAGGCTCTGCCCCGTATTCGTTTTGAATTTGTTTCAGGACATCTGGTATTACTGCGATTGACGGAACACCATGTGTTTTAGTATAGATGGCAGCAAAGACTGCGCCCAAGTGGTGCAATCTTCCAGTTGTGGTGTGATCCCCATTGGTAAACAGATTGTTAGTATTCTGTGTTTCTCATAAGGGCTAGTATTTGGAAATACTGCTTCGATTTGAGTAATTTTTTGAGCTATCCAGAATGGAATTTGCTCACGTTTTGTGGGCATTTTACCCATGACTGCGTATAAAGTCTGTGGAGTAATTTTTAGTGTATTCCCCTGATGAGGGGTTTGAATTGGAATGGTCATTGGTGGTTGGACTGTGAAAGTCCGCATGACATATTGGACCAATTGTCTGTAAATTTTTATTAACTCTGTAAGTTAAGTAATTCCTTGTCTGACATTATATCGAGGTCAGGATGAGGAGTGTAGCCGGCTAGAATCGGCCATGTTGCTCCTGGTCTACCTAGTGGACCGAGCCTGGTAATGTTTTTGTGATGTTTTAGGGCGCCTTTAAACCAGAGATGATGCTCATGGTATGTGAGTGGAATTTCAATATCCTCGAAAGGAATATATTCCTCTGGTGGTTCGTCTTCTTTAAAGAAGTGAAACACTCTTGTTACTGGATTTGATTCTGGGAATACTATCCATGAATAGAATACCTCTGTCTGAAAAGATTTGTGTGCCTCTATCACGAAAACTGCTCTACCACCTCTTGGTGATAGGCCACGTTTTATACGTTTTAGAGTGATGGCTCTCCTTAAGTTTGGAGGGATGTCTATAACACCCTCATCGGCTTCATTGAAACCGGTAAAGTTAAAAGCTGTTACGACTGGGTCAGCCGTATTTACACCGTTCTCTGTGCCATTGTCCCCGTGTTCGGACATTTGTTTTTTGAAAAATGTAGTACAAGTTTCAAGGAAACAAAAGATAAGGTGCACAATATTTTGGAACACTGTATCCTTCAACGTTGAACAAACCAAACAGCTTATAGGGTTTTTTGTCCTATTTAGCTTTGGCGGATATTTAACCCTACCCACTCCAGACGTCTTATGGAGTATGTGAGAAGGGGTCTCCGAGAGAAAAGCACGACTGAGTTACTCAGTATCTAGCGTTAAATTAGTGCCTTACCAAACCGTTGGGCGCCATGTAGTGTAGTTCCCATTTCCCTAATAGGCTCTGCGCATTGGAATAATATACCCTATAGGTTTGACATAGGACTGAGGTCGGTATGTCCCTATCGAGTATATTAAACTTAATTACTTTTGTGCCAGCCAACTCAGAGGCCACTAGAAACTTCTTGTAAACAAGAAAGGAGTAGTTTCTGGCAACCGCATAAACATGACAACTTTGTTTCCCTTTAGAATCGGAACACTTCTCAGAATCGTGGAAACAATAGATAACAGTTTCACTCAGCTAATCGTGCATGCTTAGTTTCCTCAGAGTTACACAGAAAGAATAGACGGGCGTTTCAATAAAAAGGTTTTATTGAACAGTCTTGTTTCTCGTGTAAGAGATATGAGCTGTTATGATCACAAGACAGTATGCAAGATATATAATGTACAGCGTAAGCAGTAGAAAGAAATAATACTGTGCTAGCACTATCTTTTAGCATATATTCACTTACATAAATAACATGAGCTAAAAATGCGAGTACTCATACGATGCTTTTCTAAGCTAGTTCTACCCCAGTGTACCTAACCTGGTCTAGGTGTAGGGCAAGGTAAGAAGTAGGTGAAGTATTCTCTAGTATGGTATACTAAGAGTATGTTAAGTCTAGTATGCCAAGAGTCCCTCTAGGTTCTAGTCAGCTCCATACCTTGAGAATGAGAGAGGTGGGAATCTCCTGTCGGATCTCAAACTCTAACACCCCGCGAAGGGAGTCAGAACACTGGAAGCTGGATTCTTCTGCGAGCAGGAATGACAGCGTCTTCTCAGTATGTCAGGCCGGGATACGGGCTCCTCTGAAGTCGAGGTCTCCTCTAACTTGCTTGGGCAAGGGAAGGTATATTTATACCTGGTAGGTGCCTTGGAATGTTAGCATTGACATGAAGTCGGACAGAGGAAGACGTCAGGAATGAACCCTTAAGGAATAGTGGTTCATGCATAATAGATGAGTTCTTGGAGAAATCAATAATCCTGTGCTGGGCTTAGGGTTTGGTTTCTAAGAACTCGTTGTGACGTTAGGGTGGACGGATGTCGGCGACCATGCCTGTATTTGGAGTGCATGGCTAATGCCTAAATAAGGACTGGGATCTTATGCCTATATAAGGGCAATGCGAATTGTGCCTATATAAGGACGTTTCAGGAAAACCTATATACAGACACCTAAAGCGGAATACAACAGTGGTGAACCAAGGTTGATGGGCCCATGTGGGAACTACTAGGATTAGTGTGAGGGACGTTTGCCTGAGCTTCCAAACTACTAGTGGAATGAGTGGGAGAGGCGGAAAAGCGTAGGCAAATATCCCTGACCAGTTCATCCATAGTGCATTGCCTTTGGACAATGGGTGTGGATATCTGGAGGGAAAGCTTGGGCATTTTGGTGTGTGGCGAACAGATCTATGTCTGGGAAGCCCCACATCTGAAAGAACGGGAGGAGAAAATGAGGGTGGAGTTACCACTCGTGAATCTGGTGTCTCTGCTTGCTCAGCAGATCTGCGATCTGATTGTCTACTCCTGGAAGGTGTTCTGCTAGGAGATAGATTTTATGATGTATGGCCCATCTCCAAATGGCCTGTGCAAGGTGTGACAGTTGGAGAGTCTCTCTCTCCCGGTTTCTGTGTATAATACATGGCTGTGATGTATGTGCGTATCAGGACAGCTTTGCTTACAAGGTGAGTTTAAAAGGCTTTGAGCGCTAGAAATACTGCTAGGAGCTCTAGATGATTTATGTGGAGTTGCTTTTGCTGCTGACTCCACATGCCCTGAATGGTGTGAGTTTGGAGATGAGCTCCCCAACCAGTGAGTGATGTGTCTGCTGTTAGCACTGTCTGTGGAACTGGGTCGATGAAGGGCCGCCCTTTGGAAAGGTTTTGTGGCTTCCACCACTGCAGAGAGCGATAAGTGCGGCCGTCCACCAACACTAGATCTGATAATTGACCCTGAGACTGATTCCACTGACGTGCTAAGCATTCCTGAAGGGGACGCATTTGAAGTCTTGCATAGGGAACTATTAAGATGCAAGACGCCATCATTCCTAGTAACTGCATGAATACCGGAGCTGGTAATGAGTGGTGGGGCTGGAACTGGGAAATTAGAGACTGAATGTTGCGGATTCTGGCTGGATTGGGACAGGCTAAAGCTTTTTGTGCATCGAGAGTGGCTCCCAAGTAAGTTTGCGTGTTGGAGGGTTGGAGATGGGACTTGGACAGATTTACTGTGAATCCGAGATCGTTGAGCAGCTGTATTGTTTTGTGAGTGTGTTGTAGACACTTTGCTTGTGAACTGGCTTTGATGAGCCAGTCGTCTAAGTATAGGAAGATGTGAATATGTTGTCTTCGCAGATGAGCAGCGACTACTGCCAGGCATTTGGTGAATACTCTGGGAGCAGTGGTAACTCCGAATGGAAGCACTTTGAACTGGGAATGTTGTCCTGCTAACACAAACCTGGGATATTTGCAATGAGCGGGATGTATTGGAATATGGAAGTAAGCGTACTTTACGTCTAAAGTAGACGGAAAGTCGCCTTGCTGAAGAAGTGGGAGCACTTGTTGGAGTGTTACTATGTGAAAATGGTCTGATTGGATATACAGATTTAGGTCTCTGAGGTCTAGTATAGGCCTGAGAGAGCCGTCCTTTTTGGGTATGAGAAAGTATAGGGAGTATACGCCGGCCCCTTGATACTGTAATGGGACTGGCTCTATAGCTCCTTTCTGCAATAGAGAACTTCTTGTTTGAGAAGGTTCAAATGCTCTTGTGACAATTTGTGTGATCTTTGAGGAATGTTTGGGGGATTTTCGGTAAGCTCCAAGCAATAACCAGATCGGATAATTTGTAGAGCCCATTTGTCTGAAGTTATTGTATTCCAGACGGGTAGAAATTGAGAAAGACGTCCCCCGACAGGTGTGGAATGATCGGGGGTGGAGGAGGCAAGTCACTGTTTGTTGGCTTCAAGGGAAGTACGTGTTGAGTTACCTTTACCTCTTCCCTTGCCGTTGTTGCCTCGAAATCCTCCTCTAAAGTAGCCTCTAGAAGAGGGTGACTGATTGTTACCCCTGTAAGAGGTAGAGGTATTGTCAGATTTATGTTCTTTGAGCCCCCCCTGTAAAAGGAGCGGCGAAAGGAGCCCCGATTGGAAGGGAACTGCAGAGCCCCCATGGATTTTGCAACCTCTGCATCCTTCATTTTTTCTAAAGAAGTATCTACAACAGGTCCGAATAGGTGTTCCTTATCGAAGAGTAGATTTAAAATGGAAGCTTGGACTTCGGGTTTAAAACCTGAAATTCTGAGCCAGGTGTGTCTTAAAAGAATGCTAGTGTTAACTGTGCGAGCTGCAGTATCAGCTGCACCTAAAGCACATCTAATGGATGCATTAGAAATGAGCTTTCCTTCCTGAATTAAATCATTTGCTTTATTTTTATGTTCGTCTGGCAAGTATTGGAGCAATTTTTCCAGCTCGTCGTAGTGAGCCCTGTCATAACGAGCTAAAAGAGCCTGGGTGTTAGCAATACGCCAGTAATTGGCTGCCTGTGCAGCTACTCTCTTGCCCAAGGCATCTATACGTTTGGATTCTTTATCAGGAGGAGGGGCATCTCCTGTCGTTTGAGAATTTGCTCTTTTACGAGTTTTAGAGACCACTAGGGAGTCTAAGGGAACTTGACCCTTAATGTAGATTGGGTCTGTAGGTGCCGGCTTATATTTTCTGTCTACTCTGGGTGTGACAATCTTCGCACGCACAGGGTCCTTAAAAATATAATCTGCGTGTTTGGGCATACCATTGAGCATGGGCAGTGTGTGTGTTGCTCTTTGAGAAGAACTTAAGGTCTCAAAGAGAAAATCCTCTTCAAGGGCCTCTTTGTGAAGTTGGACCCCATGGTATTCGGCAGCCCTATTGAGTAACTATATGTACCCTACATTGTCTGGGTGGAGAGGGTTTTGAAGGGTATAGATCAGGATCATTGTCTGTATTAGGATCTGTATTGTAGTCAGTCCATGGATCAGGACTAATGTCCCCTGGTACCTCCCCATCCCCATCTTCGTTATCTTGGTGGTCAGGTGACTGTGGTAGTGGTGAATTTGTAGGAGTAATTAACAAATTTGGGTCAAGTGGCAAAAGAGGTGTAAGAGGAGGAGGAGAAGGATTAGTACCAACATTTTTCTTTTTAAGTGGAATGTGGTAAGCTTCCTCCATCTCTGGCTTCCGTTTAACTGGCATTTTTACGTGAATATGTCCAGTTTTTGGATTAATCACTAGTTCTTTCTGTTTCGGGTCCGTATTGGACGGCGGAACGTCGAAACGAGGCTCCTTGGATGAGGGAGGAGCTGTTTTGTCTTTCAGCACCAGAATTTTCGATGCCGAAGGTTTCGGCTCCGAGGCTTTCGGATCCGAAGATTTAGGTTTCGGTGCCGAAGGGATGGTCACGATGACGTGCTTGGATTTCTGTGCCGAAGGTTTCAGTTCGGTGCCCGAATGAGGCCGACTCGATCCCGAGCCGGAAGGCTTCGATGTGTGTTTCAGTGCCGAGCCCGGAGGCGGGGCGTTTGAAACCTGATCTCGGTGCCGACCTTGGCCCGAAGGCAGAGGAGGGCCCGGAGCCGTTTTCTTCAGCATATTTTGGGGCAGGGGAGTGTCAGTACTCACTGTACGCTGACCCAGCGGAACGTCGTCTTCCATGTCGGAGTCGGCTTCGGACACGGAAATGTGTTCCTCCTCTTCCTCGGCTCCTTGTGCATCGAAGACTTCATAGTCGTAATCTTCTCCGAACATATCCGGTGCGGTTCTGCTTTGTTGGTGCATTTCGGGACGTCGAGCCCGACGATCACGGAGTGTCTTCTTGGATCGAAAAGATCGGCACGCGTCGCAGTCCTGTTGGTTGTGTTCAGGGGATAGACACAAGTTGCACACTTCGTGCAAGTCGGTGCGCGGATACTTAGTGCGACACCCGGGACAGAATTTGAATGGAGTCCGTTCCATTTACTGCGAGCTGACCCGACGCGGTTAGGCCCAATGGCCCTCCACAAATTTTCCGATCGAAGACTTTGAACCGATACGATGCGCAGAGACTGGGAAACGCGATCGAGAAACAATACCGTTGAGGGTAGTGGATTGCGCACCGAAGGGAACCCGAGAAACAGTGTCGAACCGGAGCGCAGCAATTCACGTCCGAACCCGATGGCGGAAAAAAACAATCTAACAATGGAGTCGATGCCCATGCATACTATCACCGAAACGAGGAGTCACCTACCTCGTGACTGGAAAAGACTTCTTCGAAGAAAAACAAAGTGCAAACATCCGGACCAAATACTAGATGGCAGACTTATGCAAAGCATATGATCTACAGCTCACATGCCTCAAACAATATGTTTGAAAGCAGATAAAATCTGTTGTCACAATAAAAGCAGATAATAGCTGTTCTTACAACAAACATCCATTTCAAAGTAGGAAAAGGGGTTCTTTGAAGTGTGTGTGGCACAGTAAAATAGCCACAAATGGCAATAGACTCAGCAAGGACGACAGGGAAGAAGAAAAAAATAAAAGTAGTACCTCAATCGCACCGTGATCAGCGGAAGGACAGCAGTCAAGATGTAGCAATCTGTACTTGGTCCATGCTCCAGCTGAATGAAGTGAAGCCAGTAAGCGGTGGCTAATTAGAAGGCAGCAAATAAGAGTGACAATGAAGCCAATGAATGCTAAGCAATGGGCAGGCTGGAAGCCCCTTGTATACAATCTCTCTCGCAAGCGAGCGCGCATGCAGTGTAGGCGAGACCTAATAACTATGAGAGAACACAACTACACTGAAAAAAGGCAAGTTGTTATTCACAGTAATTTTCAAATTTCGGATTGTGACAAAAATACGACCAGAAGGAAGTGTTTTTTGTTAAATTTTCTAAAGTGACACAAATTCACCTTTCCCCACGACATATTAGTGTTGACACTTGCTTAGGCACATCTCAGGCACACCGACCTATATTAGCATGGAAAGCAACATTTAAAAAGTTGCATACTGAGTACAATTTAAGTGAAATCAATGTAGCATGAATTAACAGACTAACATCCACCTTGAACTGGAATAATCTGAAACAATACAATAGGACAATGGTACAATTACAAATAAAAGACAAACTTTGCATTCAGGTATGAATCAATTTTATTCAATCAAGACACTGTGATGTTCTCGAATGAAACGAGACCCACACAATAATGGTTTGAATGCTGCAGTTAAGACACTTTGGAAGACGAGTAGCCCGGCAAAACAATGAGTTTTAAAAATATTTCAAGCCACAGAAAAGAACAGTTTTCATGCCCACAAGCTCACACACACACACCTATGAAAGAATATATATTTTTTTATAATAAAAATACAAAATTCACATAGATGTGACGGCAAGGTTTGTAACAAGCTCGTCTGACTGCAGCGGATAGTGAAAGTCAGCCAGCATCAATTAAAATTGCGTTCTCAACGTCTTCTGGAAGGAGAGGAAAAATTCCAGGGAACTGGTGGACCAGATCCTGGTTTCAAAATTATCCTCCACTGGACTCTTTCAGAGCTTGACTAGTAATCTAACTCCGATTTGGTAGTATAATGATGTACCACATTGCAGTCCTTTGGTACAGATCTATTGGCAACATGATACAGTATATTCAAAGTCAATGAAAACATCACTTGGCACACCTTGCATAAAAAGGTTTTGGATCTTTGTTGTTTCTGTTCATATATTTCTAACCCAACTGATGTTTGCATTTATTTATACAGCACCTTACACATCACAGCATTAACCTCTTGGAAAGTTCTGGCAAGTCTTTGTGCAGGTATGTTACCGCTTGCGTTCTCCTTTCTGCGTTCTTTTTTTTTCCTTTTCCTTACGCTCTTGCTTAACCAGTTTATCCTTCTCTCTCTGTTGCTTGTCCTGCTCCTTCTTCTTCTGGGATTCCTCACGAAGGGACTCTTTTTCCAGCTTCCTTGCACTGAAGACGTCTTCCACATTTGTATTTTTAAACAGAGCTGAATTTCAGTTAAGAGCAAAATTCACTGAAAGTCACATACTGCCTTCCTGCACAGTAGTTTAGTTACCCATTTGAAAGGTCCTTTACTAAGCTACAAAATAAATAGATGCACGTTTCATGGGAAGAAAATATCCAGTCGTTCCATTCTCAAGGCATGCAACTACTGATCATTGGTGTGAAAGCAGTATCTAGTGTAACTCTGATTTTTGACCTACTCACAGTTAACAAAGTTTCCGGTTTGAGTTAACTTTAACCATAATTTTGTCTACTTTTAGATTTGATGATTGTCGAACTTTCTTTCACAAAACTACACACACACACACACACACACACACACACACACCCCCCCAACCCCCCCCCCACCTGCAGAATACTTTGCGGAGTAGGAATCTTAGCATGACTCAGCATGCAGAACCCCCAGGAACAAGGCTGAGTCAGGTGAAGATTCATCATAAAGGTTCACGCGCACTCTACTTGGGTCTAGTGCCATCAACGGTTTATGAAGTGGCCCAGGATTTCATACAGCCAATGATGTCACTGGTATAACAGACATTTAAACAAGTTTGAGTGGATTTTCAAAACGAAAGTCACTTGGGATGCATACATCAGGCACGAAGAATGGCAAAAATAAAGTTATTAAGCATGTATTTTCAGAGTTTAAAAAAATCGATAAGCGTTTGACACCAAGTAGGCAAAGGATACATTTTTCCAATGGGATGACCACAGTGGCAGCCGCTCCTTTCTCTTCATCTGCTTCAGTGCTACGAATTAAGGAAGTAATACCCAACATTCACATGAAACTGGTGGATGTGTTTTCTTGCTCTCCCTCGTGTGCTACTACCCCCCCAAAGTCTCCACGTGAACGCTGTGTTGCTCCCTCCTCGGTCCCCAGCTCGTCCATTCCTTCTGCCAATATTATTTTTTTTCTCCCCCAATTCAGCCTTCTCCCTTTCTCCCCTCGACTTTTCTCCCATGCATTCCTCCCAGCCCCACCCGTCATTCTTTTTTTTCCTTTTTTAAAATCTTTTTACACTTTTGGAGGGCCTGACAGATGCCATTTGCATCTGGGCCACTCCTTTTAAAAATGCACTTTTGCTCACATTTAATTTTTTTAATCTACCACTCCAGAATTTAGTTGCCCGAACCACTCCAGGATTAGTTGCCCGACTCCTGGAAGGTCCCATATCCACGAGATGCATCTCGCACTCTGGAATCTGATTTCTATGCTAAGACAGCTGAGCAAGATAAGACACTGGTGGAAACCTGCAAACGAGTCATAAAAGGTAACACTGAGTAGAATAAAAACACTGGGTATTTTCAACGCAATGAAAGAGCAACAGTAGCAGACAGTGATCTATGGTAACAACATTTCTGGTATAAAAAAGAGCGATTACTTTGCACTGAAAGATCCTCAATTAACATTGTGGCAATTAACATTGTGGCAAGAGACTCTTAAGGTGTGAAACTCAGACACGACTGCATATTTTTTATTTAAAGGGCAGCAAAATGGCATTGCTGCATATGTGACTTGCTGAAAATACTTAGGTCTCCCGGTTTTATGGGATTTATTTTTTTATCATTTTTGTCTGTATTTATCCATATCTATTTTTTGGCCCTCTTATTGGTATTTATCCATACATAGTGTTCTCAGAATAAATGGAGTCACAAAATGGTATATTTCCGGATTTAACTCTTAGACTTGCACTCATGCGTGGTTGCCTGTCGCGTTTTACCAAATTAAGCAACAACATATAACAAAACACAACACCCAGAGGTACATATTAGTGTTGAACTACAAATATATGCTTGTATTTAAGAAAATCTCATCCTGTTTTGTAACTTCCAATGTTGTCTATCTGCTTAGCTTTTGACTAGAATTCATGAAGGGCAGCATGGAGAGTCTCTCACAGGAAACAATTTTCAGTATTTTTCTCCTTTTAAAAAATAAATAAAGGCAGGAAACGCATTGTTTTCAGTCTGTATTTATTTGTAAAAATCAATAAAAACGGAAAACTGGGCGCCTTAAAAATAATATACTGTGAGCATGCTAGTGGCCCCCGAGTAGGACCCCACACTCCTCGGATAGCTGCTCTACACTGGCACTCTGCATCACACAGCAGAGCAAAAGGGCAGATCAGGGAGACCCAGAAAGATGGATTTCAGAACCATACTTTTTTCATTTACATGTATTATCCCCAAAAGTAACAAATAGCTTGGTGTATTACAGTATACTGCGTGTCCCCCATTCCCAGTATGTCTGACAGGTGTCTGGAATGCTGAGAATGAATGATGTAATAAAATGTCGGTGTGTTATCTAAAATGTTGGTGTGTTATCGAGAGCGGAAGCTGGGAGGCAGGGACAGAGGGTGGGAGAATGGAGCCCAGTCAAGACCTACCTGCTATTGGTGTACCCTAATGGCCTAACATGAAATAAAAAACCTACTTCCCACTGGAATGGTTCTTGTATGAAGAACCGTGAGAAAATAAGATTTTTTTTTAGGTGTACCTGCACCTTTTTTCTTCCAAAACATTGGTTGAATGAACACCGACTACAGTTGCTCTGCAGCAGAAAAGAAAAGAGCAGAACCAATTATTTCAGCTTTATTTTGAATTAGATTTTCTTTTTTATGATATTTGAACCTTGAAAAATGTCAGTCGCCTTCAAGATAACCTTTTACATCAGAAAGTTCATTAGTAAGATGTTATCAACTTTTCATTTAGAGCCTTAAAACATGGTTCTGAAGACTTCAACACAAGGATACTTTTAAATTATATATTCTATTATTTAATTTAGCCCAGCTGCACTGCTGCAATGCATACGCTTATCTGCAAGCCTCAGTAGAATGAGGTTTCTACTACGCATATAGAAAATAATGTTCGTATGCATAAATGTACATAGTGTCAAACTTACATTACAGAGCGAAATGGTAAGATCCAATAATTTAAAACCCCGTTTGCATTAACATTTGCGATTTCTTTTTTATTTCTGCTTAAAGCGCACCAAAGCCTTAGCAATACTGCATACAACAAAGTGCTAGCTTCTCTGTTGGAAACAAACTGTCAACCTATTATAAATAATGCGGTAATGGCTAAATATTTGTGATAATGCCTATGTATATGCCTTTACTTCCTGAAGGCTGGAAAGACTGCGGTGTGCAGATTCGTGCAGCATCTACATTCAGTTAACCCCAACTTTCGTGGCGGAGACTCCCTCAAGGATTTACTGAGTCTCCACTGATCTTTTGCCAAGCTTTAAAGAAAGATTTGAACACTTGGTCTTATAATGGGCTCTACTTTGGCGCCTGATTTATTGTTGTCCTCTTACTTTAGATCAGGGCAAAGCTGACTCAGTCTCCCTCCTCACTCATTAGGCTATGAAAGGGTATAAGGCTTTAAAAGAGAAAATGCAAATTTGCCTCCCTGGGGTGTATTATCTTGATCAGGAAATCTCTGCCGGACAGCACTGCCCGTCCGAAGGAATTGAAGCCGTTCCCAAGTTGCCTCATCCAGTGACTGTCTCCCAGGTACAATCTTTCTTGGTTATGGCTAGGCACTGTAGAGACTATAGTGGATACCATGGTACATGCCAAGACAAAAGAAAGATAGTGCCGAACATTTGCAGTGGTCTAGAGAAGTGTTTAGCAGATAAAACAAACCCTTCTCTCTGCGCCTGCTTAGGGGCTCCCTGATTATATTAAACCATATACTCTGTACTGTCATGAACACAATGGATTTGCCCTTGGAGTACTGGTTCCAAATCATGGGGACCGGAAAAGGCCCACAGTATATTCTTCGTCTGCTTTGGACTCAGTCACAGCAGGGCTCCCTCTAAGTCTCTGGCTCTGTAGCTGCTGCGGCCCACCTTACTGAAGCATCTGAGAATATTGTATTGAGCTCCACCCTGATTGTTGCTGTTCCCCACGCCACTGTTGCTCTTCTCACCACTATAACACAATGTCTTTCCACCCCCATGTTGTCCCGATATCAAATTCTGTTTTCCACTCATCTTACCCTTGTCCGTTGCCCCAGCCTGAACCCGGCATCTCTAATGCCCACTAGTGAGGAGGCAAGACAAGCTGCCTTGTTGCAAACCAATGATGCTGCTATGTACATTGTACATTCCAATTTGTTTCTCAAACTCACTTTCACTAATCGGTCTCTTCTATAGGAGCAAGCCTCCAAAATTGAGAAACAATAGTGCATCAAACAGAAGTGTACAGGGAACCAGGAAGAAGTGTGGAGAGACATCTGAGGGTGTGTGGTCTCAAAGAAATGTCCTCTCCACAACCTTGCAAGGTTGTATAAGGAAGCTGCCCATGTTGGTAGGGATGGCATGATTTGTGGAGCTGCACCCAATTGTTATGCACCCTTCTTTCCTTCGATCGCCTAAAAGTATTGCCACTCCTTTTTCACATGGACGCTGGGAAAGCGATCTAGATCACCCCCTGCTGCTCACCCACCTTTTCTCTTGGTCCCGTTGTTCACCTCCAAATGGAATCATCCAGATGCCCAAATATGCCTTTTATTCTTATGTACTCATAATTGTTTGCAAGTTTTCCTGGTGGTTGAAACTTATCCTTGTGCATGAGCAGATGCCAGTACTGAGGCTTAGCACTAACTTCAAGACTTTATTGCTCATCTCGGGATCTCAAGTCGCCACTCGAGCAACCAAGAAACACACTTCATTTCATCAGTAGTGCAGAAGCGTTGCGCACCTTTTAAGATCACCTTGAGTCAGCAGGAAAAGTAGAAAGCAACAATGATATGCTTACGAACAAGATAGCAAAGATCGTTTCTGAAAGTCAACTGAAATGGTCTGATGCTTTACCATTATCTCAGTGGTCCATCAGGGCCATACCAAGTCAGAGACCAAGACTGAGCCCCTATGAGATTGTTATGTTACACCCTATAATGTAAGGGTATGCCCAGACGTGGGTCCATTGCTCACTTTGCCACTGGATTCAAGCTAGCCTGGCTGATGAGGGGTGTTACCCCAAAACCGGTCCCAGGATGCTTTTTTCCAGGGCAGACCTGGCTTGGCAGTTCGGGCTGGACTGTTCCCATGAGAGACAGGGTCAAGACTGATTTGCATATGGCAGGGTCTGAACTGGGGTGGCGAAGTGAGCTAAAGAAAGATGATGGATCCAACCCAGATCTATGACTGGGGGTGAGTGTCTGAAAAGTTTCAGCGCTCCGGCCATCATCTCCTTGTGTTTGCTTTGTACACCCTATAATGTTACCTTGAAACCCACCCATCTCAGCTGCTAATTTAGACTTGCAATTGAAGGATGTTGATGCTGCTCCCCAATATTCCAGAAAAATTATTTGCGGTTTCTAAAGGTTCAAACTGCCTCACCTGTTTGTCCAGATAAAGTCTTGCCACTCCCCGCCAGCTCAGCAATTGGGGTGACGTTCGGGTTCATCACAGTGTTGTGGACTGCTAACGCGGGTTCACTCTACCCAGTGCAAGCGTGCCGCAACTCCTCCAGACACCTGCCCTCCATTATTTGCCTCGGAACCTGCATCCATCCAGTGACTAGCACGCACCACTGGAACTGCTTCTGTTGCTGCATTGCCTACTGTCAGTGGGCCAGATATCCAAGGAACGCCCTCATCTACTTCTCCACAGTCTTGTATTGATACACCCCCCGCGCCCCCAACGTTTCCACCTCCATCTCAGGTAACCTGCCATTTCCCGGATACTTGAACTGCTATCCTCAGCCTTTATCTCATTGTGGGAAATGTCATTGCTGTGGAATGGAATGGGGAGTTGTGGGAAAACCAAACCATACTGCAACTGTCCTTTAACGGAGTCAGCACTGTGTATGAGAACAACTCTTACTTGATGTTACTTGTCAAACAAAGAATCTTTCTTCATGCTAGATCTGCACACATTTGCCTGCTGATGTTCTGGGGGTGTGCCTGTGCGAAGAGTGCCACTTAGCAAAAACAAAACTTGCCTTATCTGTTCTGCCATGGGCACGACTGCTGCAATGAGCTGGTTGCTATAAACTGCTTCATCTTCAAATTCAAATTCATCCTGCTGAATTTGAAAGGGGGCAGTTCTGTGACCATCAAGAAACTACTAACTGGAGTGTCTTTGAGGGCCAAAGTGAAAGTGACAATGTTTTAAAGACCATGCATCACAAAGTAACCCCCTATTAACAAAGTCTTTTCAATGGCATGTTGTTTCACAAATGCAGACATCAAAAGGACAATGCAAATTTCATCTGCAGCAAGCACGTCCATTCCTAGCTACGTCAAGTATGGGGTTAGGTATGCTATGTGGTCCTTGTAGCTAACATTCTAATATTCACCCTCTTCAACAGCAACGGATGCGCCGTGAGGTCTCGAAAACAAACTGATTCTTCTCCATGTTCTTCCCCAACTATGTGGTAGGATAGGCCTTCAGGAGACCAGGCATAATGTTCAGATACTGGAAAAAAAGCAGTCGATGCCACAGCCATTTCCTTATGTTTTACACCAGTCAGTTAGATGCCCAGAAGTCTATGCTTCTACAGAACAGAATGGTCTTACTTTACATCCTCACAGCCAAAGGGATGGGTTAGCGACTTGGGATGGGGGTGGAGAGTCATGTAAGATGTTTGAAATTGTATTTATATAGCGCTTACTACCCCTGACGAGGCATCGAATCGCTTTTCAGCAAGTAGCATGCTACTCCGGAGCCCAAAAAGGATTAGTATAGGGAAATGAGTTAATTTGAGCAGTGGAATGCAAGTCTGGTAATTGAATAGGATAATGGAGGGAGGGAATAGTCTAGAAAGTGTTATTTCGGAGATCATAGTAGTAAGATAAGGTTTGGGATAAGTCAAAGGAGGGTTACATGAGAGAAGAATGTAGAAAGGGCTGTTTGGGAACTCATAGCAGTAGAATTAGGTTTGGAATGAGTCAGAGAGTGGAGTTAGAGGATATATTGAGATAAGCATAGGGTGAGACAGTAGTGCATTGGAGAGTTTGTGCTACAGTGTGGTTAGAATGTGGCACTCATCTTCCCAAAACCTCCCTCGACATTCAGAAACAGATCAACACTATGGGGAAAACAACATGAAATTCAATGTGGCTTTGATTTTAGCCTGAGTGGCATCTGATCTTGTTTATCAGGGACATTTGGGAACTCTGGAATGAAGATTTTTTAAATACTGATAGCCATAATTTTTGTCATAATAATTTTGTAGATTCTGATTAATTTGAGTCAGTGCATCATCCAAAGTGTTTGCGAAAATAAAGGCGTTGCCTATGGTTAACCGCTTGATACTATTGAGGATGGTGAGAAAGGATGCAACAATGAAGAATGCAAATCTGAAAGCTTATTAACCACTCTGTATTAATGTGCAATCTCATTTTATATCTGCTTAAAGCCCACTAAAGCCTTAACAGTCAGCTGATTTACTTGAGAATATTGTACTTAAACTCTCAAGGTCTTCTTGCATTCTACCCTCAAGAAGAGCCTTGGACCTGCGCATTAGGGCCTATCTGCAGTTTCTATTCATCACGTGCTCTTTCTTCCATTCATTTACATTAAGAAAAAGCATATACTTGAAGCAAGGAATGCTAAAATCCTTATTGCAATGCTCCATCTGACCAGGTGAGGGGAAGTTATGGTCCTTTGATTTGGCATTCTACCCTTTGATTATTTTGATTATTTTGATTCTTGCTAGCTATTTGTATTATATTAAGGAAACAGTGGTTCAGGTGTGGCCTAAATGGTCCAAAGCGAGAAAGTGACCCAGCAGGGAACACTTGGTTCTAAGATTTTGAAATTAATTCATGAGGGAGCAAAGGAAAGATCAGAGGAGAGTCATGTAGGTCAGATAAATGATAGACATTTATTTTACAACTTTTTGTATAGTATTCAGGTGCTCACATACATTTAGGTGAAAGGAAGCGTGACATGCAGGGTGATAGTGAGGTTTAAAAAGGCATCGCATTGACAACAGTATAATGAGCTCCACAGTTATTTTACAAGGAGTAATAGGAGTTCATGTTGTAGGGTGGTCATCCTAGGCCCATTCGTCTGTTAATGATGTGGGCAGCTGGTACTGATTTTTAAAATGGGCTGAAGGCGTGAATTAATGGCGCCAAAGAACTGAGTGGGAATGTCTGTCCAGGACTCTGTTTGCTTATTTGGAGGGAACCCGGGATGGAAAGGCAGCTGGCCGGGATGATTGGTTTTGTATTTTTTAGAAAACGAACTGCAGGGCCTTTAAATGGGAGCCTGGAGCTGTGCAGACGGGAGCGTACCAGCTGCCCACATCATTAACAGACGAATGGGCCTAGGATGATTTTCCTTTCTTCTAATTCAGCTTGCTCACCCTTGTCCTGAAGATGAACCCCACTTATTGGGTTCGAAACGCCGTCGACCACCATACAACATGAACTCTTATTACTCCTTGTAAAATAACTGTGGAGCTCATTATACTGTTGTCAATGCGATGCCTTTTTAAACCTCACTATCACCCTGCATGTCACGCTTCCTTTCACCTAAATGTATGTGAGCACCTGAATACTATACAAAAAGTTGTAAAATAAATGTCTATCATTTATCTGACCTACATGACTCTCCTCTGATCTTTCCTTTGCTCCCTCATGAATTAATTTCAAAATCTTAGAACCAAGTGTTCCCTGCTGGGTCACTTTCTCGCTTTGGACCATTTAGGCCACACCTGAACCACTGTTTCCTTAATATCTCGCCACCCCAGGTTCACATATTGGGGTACCCTTGTCTTCTCAGAAAAGCTATTTGTATTAGGCATGTGCATGAATTCTACAAGCTATCCCAAGTGACTGTTTTCTTTTACAGCCCAAAAACTTCCAAAATCTCAGTTTCTCTGATATCTACCTGGACTGTGCGTATTTAAGCATATGTGGCCAACCCACGCAGCGAAGCCACAGACATCACCCCATCCCAAGACCTCTGCGACAAGCTTGGAACCTATTTCCACCTCAAGATCAAAAACCTCTACGACAACTTCATCGACCATCCACCAGGCCCCCCGCCCCCCAGAAACACCAGCCAGCCCACCATCTCCAACTGGACACCGATCACGGCCGAAGACACCGCCTCGACCATGAAAAGCATCCACTCGCGGTCCCCCACCGACCCCTGCCCCCCTCACATCTACCACAGAGCCGTGGCTGCCATCGCACCCGAACTACAACGCACCATCAACTTCAAAACAGGCACCTTCCCAGACGACTGGAAGCGCGCAGAAGTCAGACCCCTGCTCAAGAAGCCCACAGCTGACCCCACCGACCTCAAGAACTATCGGCCCATCTCGCTCCTCCCCTTCGCACCCAAAGTTGCAGAGAAAACAGTCAACAGGAAACTGACACGATTCATTGAAGAGAACGCCGTCCTCGACCCGTCCCAATCCGGATTCCGAAGCAACCACAGCACAGAGACCGCCCTACTCGCCGCCACAGACGACATCCGCACCCTCCTGGACCAAGGCCACTCCGCAGCCCTCATCCTACTCGACCTATCAGCGGCCTTCGACACCGTCTCCCATCGCACACTAGTCGTCAGACTACACGACGCAGGCATACAAGGAACAGCCCTGGACTGGATCCGATCATTCCTCACTGGAAGAAGCCAAAGGATCAGACTCCCACCCTTCCTCTCCGACCCCATGAAAATCACCTGCGAAGTCCCACAGGGTTCATCACTGAGCCCCACCCTCTTCAACATTTACATGGCCCCCCTCGCAGCCATCGTCCGACAACACAGCCTCAACATCGTATCCTATGCCGACGACACCCAGCTCATCCTCTCCCTCACCAAAGACCCCACCACTGCCAAACTCAACTTCCAGAAAGGAATGCAAGACGTCGCAGTCTGGATGACCAACAGCTGCCTGAAGCTCAACGCCGAGAAGACAGAAGTCCTCGTCCTCGGTACCACCCCTTCTGCATGGGACAGCACCTGGTGGCCGACCGCCCTCGGAAGCCCACCTACCCCCTCAGACCACGCCAAGAACCTCGGCATCGTACTCGACTCATCACTCTCCATGAACCGACAGGTCAACGCCGTCACCTCCAGCTGCTTCAACACCCTCTGCATCCTCCGCTAGACCTTCAAGTGGATCCCCCCCTGAGTCAAGGAAGACAGTCACCCACGCACTCATCACCAGCAGACTGGACTATGGAAACGCACTCTACGCCGGCATCAACAAGTCCCTACTCCGCAAACTCCAGACAGTACAGAACACCGCCGCCAGACTCGTCCTCGGCATCCCCCGACACAAACACATCAGCCAACACCTACGAAGTCTCCACTGGCTCCCCGTGGAGAAAGGAGTCACTTTCAAAATCCTCACTCACGCCTACAAATGCCTACACAACAACGGACCCAAATACCTCAACGACAGAATCAACTTCCACGTACCCAAAAGAAACCTCCGATCTTCCAACCTCGCACTGGCCGAAACCCCACACATCCACAGAGCCAGAGCATGCGGAAGATCCTTCTCTCACATTGCAGCCAAGACCTGGAACGAGCTACCGGCAGACATCAGACGCGCCCCCTCCCTGAACACCTTCAGGAAGACCCTCAAGACCTGGCTCTTCTGCTAAACAGATCTGCGGACCCCCCCCTCAGCGCCTTGAGACCCTCACGGGTGAGTAGCGCACTTACAATTCCCTGATTGATTGATTGAATTTAGTATGTTTTCAGTTCTTAATTGTAACTACAGCATGCTTTAATCCTAATTTTGTCACTAAATTTCAGAGGCTATGCAATGACAGATGTCTCTTATTAAAACTAGTACCATTTCAATGATGTCACTTTTTTTCTGACTGTGTTTATTGGTGATAAATGTGATTGAAATTTTGAAGTTTTTCAGTGATCAAGGATTTTGGTTGCCCACGGATCTCATTACTGGCTTTTAATAGAAATTAGGTCATTTTCACCCCTTGCAGAAGCAGAATGCTGTTTTAGTAACTATGAGTATGTAGGTTCTTATGAGGTTTTTTGGGAGATCCAGGTTTGAAAACTAGGGAACCAGATGCACACAACCATTTTGTGGTTGCAAACTCTGGAATTCACGAAAACACAGGGGTTAGGACCACAAAATGGTGTAGGACTATGAACAAAAGTTCTTTCATGACTCAGAAAACACTTTATGCCTCATAAAGGGCTTTTGAAATCCTTTCCAAATAAGAGGGGGCATGAAGGAGATTCGTAAAGGGATGCATCAGCAGACTCAGGAGGAGCAGTCATGGGGGTTTATCCCTCCAATGGGTTTTCAAACGTGAAAAAGTTTTCTTTTAGAAGCAGGAAGTACCTCTTAATTAAATCTGTTTTTTTGTTTTTAGATAACAAAGTTTTCTGTTAGGGTAAACAGATGAGTGAGGTCTCTGACCCTTGCATTGAAAGCGGGTATTTCCAGAGACCTCTAGTGCCTTCACGGCAGAGTAGAGTGCTCTCGGCCTCCACCCAGGAAATAATAACCAGGCACCATTCAATGCAAATGGGGGCGCTGCCGCTCTCCAAATGCACATGATGGATCTCAGCAATGGAGTAACAATAGCCCCGCAGCCCGTGCGGTGCGGGGGTCCCCGAGCTCCAGGGGGCCCCCTCCTGCACTGGTCATGGGTGGCGCCCGAAAGCTCCAGGCTGGGTCCGGAGCCTAGAAGGAGGGTGGAGGGGGGGGGGAATGTCCTTCATGTACTTTGCAGGGGGCCCCCCTCAAGTTTCGTAATGCTACTGGATCTCAGAGCTAATATTAATGCTAACTCAAGGAAAAGAGACATGGCCTTGTGTTTTTCTTGCTCATGAGGAGTAGTGATGGGTTGCTGAGTTTGTTGCTGTCGAACAAGCCAGGCCAGAAGAGCCCCGATTAGTCCGCTTCAGCCTGCGCACTCGCTATGTATGCCCCAACACAGACACAGCCCAGTCGCTAAAGGAGCTCTTCATGTTGAGTAAAGGCCACCACAAGAGGGCGAAAGAGGACTCCATGGGCCGCGTGTTCCTTCTCCAGAGCCAAAAGGGAATCCCCAATCTCTTTGATTTCAAGTGTCCGGCGCACACCCTTTACCGCTCCTATGCAATGACCTCTGACAGATACTTCAAATGCTTCCCATTCAACAGCATCAGAGGAGGCAGTGCCCTGATTTAGCTTAAAATATTGAGCAACCTTTTTCTGAACGGAGGCGCGAAAGGCCCTGTCCTCTAGAATTGTCGGCTGCATGAGCCAGGTGGGGGCTGGTGGGTAAGGGCAGCCTCAGCTCATTACCACCTAAAGAGGCTTATGATAAGAGATGCTGCAATTAAAGTAGTGATATAAGTAACAAATTGGTTCTGTCGGGTAAAAACAATTGCTGTGATCTGTGTATTCTATACAGAAAAGAGGATATCTCAATATGTTCTCAACAAATGTAATACAATTTTGAAAATGGAAATAAAACCTTATGATAGAAACACACCAGAAGAAGAAGATTTAAAAAAAAAATGTTTTTTACTTTTTAGTTATTTCCAAGGCGATTGGATATGGCTGTCCCAAACACAATTAAATTACGGCGATACAATAGTGAATATAGTGAAAATGAGTGACAAAGTGACAAGTGAGATCAGTGGTGCACTATATACATGACATACAAAAGTGAGATTTGATTCAAGATTTTTGTACTGTCCCTTGATTTTTAACATGAATACAAGACCCAATTAATGATTTCAAGTTAGGGTCAAGGCTGTCCTGAGAGCCTATCGATATAGCTATTTCACCAGCCCTCCAGCAGGTTTAGGAGATACAAGTACCCATCCCTTACTTTGAACCATGGAAACCAGAACTTTGAGGGGCAGAGAGCAAACTGCTCCCCTTCCAAACTTGAAAAGACAGAACTAAAACCTTTGATAGGGGTTGAGGTGTTCATTGTGGCTTCTGTAGCAAAATACTGCTCTTGGCTCTAAAGCAGTAGAGTGTGAGGCTAAGCGCCTAATTGCAAAGTGGGCATACACAAATAAACATAGGTCAGCTTGTCTAAAGGTGGTGAGTAGTGTGATGTTGTATGTAACTTGCCTAGTATCATATTCTTGTGAGGAGTGGACCCCACCAAGCCAGTAGCGACCAGCATCATGTGTGTGGAGCGGGGCATTTTGAGACAAAGGATGTGTATTGTATTGTATTTGCATTTATATAGCGCTTACTATCCCTGACGAGGCGTTGAAGCGCTTTTTCGGCAAGTAGCACGCTACTCCGGGACCCATAGAGGATTAGTGTTTAATTAGTATAGTGAAACATGCAAGTAATTTTAAGTGGTGGATAGGTTAGTCAGTTATTTGGATTCGGAATGATAGCAGAAGGATAGAAGAGGAAAAAAGGTTTGCATTTATATAGCGCTTGTTACCCCTAATGGGGTGTTGAAGCGCTTTTTTTTTTTTTGGGCGAGTAGCACGCTACTCCGGAAACCCATAAAGGATTAGTGGTGCAGTAGTATGGTGAAATATGAAAGTAATTTGAGTGGTGGATATTAGTCAGTTATTTGGAGTGAGAAGGATAGCGGAGGGATAGAAGGGGAAGAAAGGTTTGCATTCATATAGCACCTGTTACCCCTGATGGGTGTTGAAGCGCTCTTCTGGCGAGTAGCACGCTACTCTGGAACCCATAAAGGATTAGTGTTGAAAATTAGTATAGTGAAATATGAAGTAATTTGAGTGGTGGATATGTTATTCAGTTATTTGGATAGAGAAGGGTAGGTGGCGGGATAGAAGAGCGAAACAGGTTTGTATTTATATAGCGCTTTCTACCCCTGATGGGGTTTTGGAGCGCTTTTTTGGCGAGTAGCACGCTACTCTGGAACCCATAAGGATTAGTGTTGAATTAGTATGGTGAAACATGAAAGTAATTTGAGTGGTGGATATGTTAGTCAGTTATTTGGATTGAGATGGGTTGGGGAGGGGCAGAAAAGGGAAAAAGGTTTGCAACCCTGATGGGGTGTTGAAACGCTTTACTGGCGAATAGCACGCTACTCTGAAACCCATAAAGGATTAGTGGTGAATTAGTATAGTGGAATATGGAATTTGAGGCGTGAACATGTTAGTCTGTTATTTTGATTGAAAAGGATAGTGGAGGGAGTGAAGGATTTGGATTTTTTTTTTTTTGAGGTCATAGCAGTAGGAGTAGGCTTTTGGATGAGTAAAAAGGGGATTTGTAGGGGAAGAGTCAGAGGGAAGAGTTTAGAAAGGTTTGTTTTGGGGGATCGGTATAGTAAAAGAGGTGTCAGATGCAAGGAGGGGTAGAGTAGGAGAGAGTCTAGAAAGGGTTATTTTGGGGATCATAGTAGTGGTTTGGGATAAATGAGAGAGTGGATGTAGAGGATATATTGATAGATGTATAGGGTGAGGGATAGGGTAGTGCATTGGAAAGAGTACTAGAAAGAAGTTTGAGATGAGTCAGAAAGTTGGGCTAAAAGATATATTGAGAGAAGTATAGGCTGAGAAATAGGGTAGTGCATTGGAAATGCTAAATTAGAAGTGATAAATATATAGATCCATAAGTACATTGAAAGTATATAGATGCATAAAAGAGGTAAGTATATGTAGATTAAAGATATTGATCGAGGTACAGGATGAGAAATAGGGTAGTGCATTGGATATGCTTTTTCAGGAGAAAAGTAACAGACACACAGATCCAAGTACATGGAAGGTACATAGATGCACAATGGAAGCAAGTACATGCAGACCAAAGAGGATTTTTTTTTTTCTTTCTTTTTTTTCCCAAACATAATTATTCTATCACCATTAGCTCAAGATTGTGGCAGGCAACAGCCCACCACTGGATAGTTACTTTAATATTAATCTGCAACCAGCTTTGTGTTCACTAATCTTTGTTTAGCCAGGCAGATTTTCTCCACCATTACATATAAATACAGATTATAGAAAAGCGACCTGAGGCAGATTGGGGGGGGAGGGGGCAGATGGTGAGTTGTCAGAAGGAGCAGATGTGGTTAAGACCCAAAAACTAAACGCATACTATATAAACATGTAGAAGCAATTCACTGTGTATTGGAAATAAACGTCACATAATGTAAGATAGAATGGGGTAAAGAGACTGACTAAAGGAAGGATGAAAGTTCAAGTACCTTGTAAAAAAGGATACAGTCACAGTCCACACACCAGACTGCTCCAGTATGCCCATTGTAGGTGACAAGTCGCTCTCCATTCACAGAATACCAGACATTCACTATCGGATCTTTTACAACAGTGAAGAGGAGGTCGCCTTCTCGGTTGTATTTGATCTGGGTGATCGACCTCTCGTGGCTTTGCAGTAGGATGGGTTTCATGATGTCATTTGCGCCTCACTGTGTTAGGGGGGGCATGAGCGCAATGATATCGCTATGGCGCAAGGGATACAAGGGGGTGAGTCGTAATAGTTAATCTGCTGTCTGGGGAGTGACAGCTGGTGGGCCTCCCCAGAACCAGCACTTGACAGTTGGGAGGTTGTAGATTCTGCCTCACTGGACAAGACTATTTGGTCCGAGTTCAATGTCTTTGGAGCTTGCACGGAAGGTTGCTGCAGCCGCTAAGACAAATAGTTGGCTCTCCTTCACCCGACCCCTTGATAGGACCATGTCCTCCACCCAATCAACCTGGGGGTTACAGGCCCTCCTCCGCTTGCATCCCCAGGGAAACCGCTCCCTACCAGCTAACAGCTCCTAAGTACTGGCAGAGAAAAACAGTTTGTATAGTCCCAAACCGCAGCTGGGTTTTAGAAGTGCGACGTGCTCTTGGTCACGATACCGAGTTTTGATGGCAATAGGAGTGCATACTTGAGACCCAGTTTGCGCAACCTGTGCTTCACCAAAGGGAACAACGCATACTGAACTGCCACTCTGTAGTCAAGAAACAGCATGATTTGATGACTGTCAAGCTTCACGGGACCCGCTTGCTGAGTTTAGTGTAGGATTGCATTTCAGTCTTTGGAATGTAGCGGCTTAGCCAGAAGAGGTCTCGGTGCAGAGCCCGGGAGAGGACGACGGCCTGGGAATCTGTGAGCCCTTTCTATTGAGAAGAAGGTCAGCGCCTGCAAAGGGATGAAGGATTTGATCTATGTTTGGAGGTAAAACACAGGGTCGACACCCTCTGTACCTACTGCACCGATTTTAGATTCAAGGCAAATGTGTGACTCCTCAATTGCCTCCAGTACTGAGTCCAACTCACCTGGCATCACTCTAGAGGGAGGAGACCTTGAGGTGCCCTTTGAAGAGGATAGTTTCCCTGATTGTTGCAAGTCTCTGAGCAAGTGGGTCGAGATTCCTGCATGTACTTCCCCCATGGTGAAGCAGGTGCAGCAGGCATTGGAGCAGATTGTGAGGGTGATGCATGATTGGTGCTTGAGAAAAAGTCGTTGTGTGGACCCGCTTTTGGCACCCTCCAGCCTGGGTAGGAGCATACTGCTCGTTCTATGGCATGTCATCACACGCCATAGCACAAGCAGTCCACTCCTATCCAGAGGCCCAAGGTCGCTGGAGACCAGAAAAGACAATCCAGATCACGTCCACTCTTAAGCTATGAGCATGGAAGACTAGATTCAGAGAGGTTAGGGAGAATCAGCTCTGCTCCATGCAGCGTGATACCTTGACTCCTGGGGCAGGCAAGTCATCCAAGTAGCCAGAACAGAAAGCGCTGCCCAGGTAGGAAAGGAACGGAGCACTGGCAGTACGGCTGAGGTGTTGCAGGATTAACCGGAATGTGCAATTCGGCGCTGCATCCTCATGTCCACCCGATCTGGGGCTCGGTGACCACTGCGACGCCTCGCGGCACAGTACTTGCAGGAGGGGCCAATTCTTAGTGTACGATGCCGGTGTGCCCCCCTTTGAGCAAAGAAGAACTCAGATCTGTCTCACCTCCTGCACACTGCTTCCCTGTCACATGGGGCGGGGGAGAGCATGGGGGGCAGGCAGAGGGAGCACCTCAGCTCTCCGGGCCAGCCGCCATGACCCATGTGGCACAACACTAGCTAGTAGTGCAGGCCGGTTTAGTCCAAGCCCCACTCCTGCAGAAGAGCCACGGTAGGGCTGGTGTGGGGTCAGTCCACTTTTCAGCCGCTGTTCACCCGTGCTGTGGTATGGGGAGAAACCCCAAGGGCCACGCAAAGCAATCGCCATTCAGGAGGCGCCACCTGGCTCCGACCTGCAAGGGGCTCTAAGAAAGTGTTCCAAGTTCAATATGGCAGTGTGTCGCCAAGTCCACCGTCGCTCGCGCCTAAGTGCCACCAGCAGGCCCTACCAGGCTGAAGGACGGCCCTACTCCATCGGACGAGCCCCAGCGAGTCCAACTCAAATGCTCCTTGCGGGCCCTTGTTTGTCTCGGTCGTAGGAACAACAAAAAAACGTTGCGGGTGGACCGAGAGAAGGAAGTGATGTTACTGAATTCTACATTAACACAAATTGTTCAATTGTTTCATGTTCCAACAGCCAGTTTCCAGAGAATATGGTGGAATGGTACGTGTTTGAAAATGTGCAGAAGACTATTGTTCGCAATAATTGGTGTGTCCAAAGAATAACGTTGAGAAAGGAACTGGGGTTACAATGAATCCTTCCCCATTCGTTTAATAACCATTTTTTAGACTGTAGGTGTATTTCATAGAGTTACCTTTGCAGGGATTACCGATATGTCTGGAATGATGTCCTTGTTTTCCAAATGGGTGGAGGCCCACCCAACGCGCAGATGTGAAACAATCACTGTGGCAAAATTGTTACTGAAAAAATGTAAATCCAGTATTTGTAAAGCGCGAACAGCTACCCGAAGGCATCCCGGCGCTGGGGGCCGTCGGGAAGATTAAGCAAGCTATTGCCCAGAGTTGCATGGTGCTGGGCTGATCTGCCGCCGGTGCCGGGGATCGAATCGTGAGCCCCAGATTCCAGCGTCAGTCGCCAGAAACTTATTGCACAGAGTGGAGCACCAGTGTACAGAGTGATCAGGGTGGAAATTTTAAGAATGAAATAATGACATTAATCTGTGAGACTGCAGGCATCACCCCGAGATTGCAGTGTGCATATCATCCCCAGTTGTAAGTCCTAGTGGAGAGACTAAATGTTGTGATAACGAACAAGCTGGCAAAAATGTGTGCCTCCATCACAGTGAAATGGCCCGATGCCTCTTCCACCTTCGTTTCTCTTCGGGTGTAGAGGACTGAGTTTTAAGGCCCTGAATGCCTGGCAGATGGCACCTTGGGAAAGACCCAGATGTAAACATTTGCATACTAACCCAGTAGCGTTGAGTCTCATTGCCAGCACTACCCTAACTTGGCAGCTCAGGCAAGTGAACCAAATCCTCACCAGTCTGTGGGGATGAAGGGCAGACAGAAGCTGTAGTTCAAGATGCCTCGCCCAGAAGATTGACAAGGGACATGAAAGGAGACCTTGGAAATTCAGGATGTACCTACTGGCGATGTCTCGGTATAGCCCATGCATCTAGGATCTAAAGCAGGGAGGTGCCGGCTATTAACTAAAAGGTAGAATCTGCTTAAGAAATATGTCACGCAAAAGCCAGACTCTAGAATAGACTATGAGGCAGATGGTGAAGGGAAGGAAGTGCATAAAGCAATATCACCAGTTATATAATACAATTAACTAGGTTTTTACCTGGTGGTAAGAAACAGTACAAAATGTCCGCATGTAGCCATTTCTCCGACGGCCCTTACTTCCCAGGGCTGTCGGAGAAGTTTGGCCATGGCAGAGACAGTAGTCTCCGCTGTGGCCAAACTCAAGGTCCACCCGCATTTAAATCAGGAGGGTGGACTTTCATACTTGCGGTATGTCGTGACCGAGTAGACATACTGCCAATATATAAATCAGGCCCCAAGTTCTTATTCTTATTTTACTCTAGTATCCAGAGGAACATCTGTGCAATGGCAGTATATTCTTTTGCTAGAGCCATCTAAAGTATGTTACCATACTAAATCATAGAACACACAATAGATTATATAATTAATAAAATGTATTGCATTATATTCACTGCTGTTTTGTGGGAAAAAGGATATTCCTCTTCATCAGTTATGTTGGCGTACTGTGCCAAGACAGCAGCCTTCCTCTGTTTCTCTTCCTCTGAAATTTCCTTCGGTTTCACCACAATCTGGGCCTGCTTCTCCATCATGCTTGCAATCGCTTTGATCTCATCTAGGCAAAAGAAGATTGGTTTGATTAAAGCAAATCCCAAAAGGTGACCATAGCAAAACTTTCCAGGAATTCAATAATCCAGTTTTTACCCCAGCTAGTATGCACCAGCTTCAAGTCACAGATTTCATTCCTGACCAGTCCAGCTCAAAAACACAAACAAACACACATACAAAGAAAGGATCAACACCAAATGGGGTTTAAAGCACTCAAACTTCTGCAAATTGTTCGCAATATGAATGACTAGTTATTAGATGAATTAAGACCTGATCAAAAGTGGATGTTCATTAGGGAACAGATAACATGTTAATGAAAGAAAATGCTGAGATTAGCACAGAAAAACACAGAAGTGATCAATTATTTATAGGAGAGAAAAAAGGGGTATGAGGTTGGTTAAAGACTAATTAGGATCGAGGAGGAATGAGTTGAAGGTAGGAACTAATCTAAGGTGCAAGGACGCATTTATGACAAGGGAGCAAGGAGGCGAGTGTGGAGCATGCAAGATTAAAGGTAGGGGAAGAATCATAAGAGGAATATGTAGAAGTGAGAGGAGCACATAAAATGGTTTTGGGAAGATACCAGCATGTAGAAGGAATCTGCAAAGAGGCAGGTACTGGGTGTGAGGGACTCTAGCATGTAGGACAGAGAGGCTTAGATAACACTAAGGGAGTATGCTCAATGATGGAGTAGAGGATGGTAGTAAAATAGGAAGGATGATTAGCATGTGGATAAAACAAAAGATCAGTACAACAGAATACTAAACTAGGAGAGAAGTACGCATGATGGATTAGCAAGTAGGAACAATAAGTAATCATGTTTGAGGGAAAGGACAAAGGTGCAATACAGGAAAGAATGAGGCAAGGATAGAGGAGCATATCGGGCAAAGGAGGAGGAGGGATAGGAGAGCACATAGGACATAGGAACAGGGAGACGACAGCGGAGAATGTTGACTGGTGAGAAGAATGCAAAATAAACTATGCAAATATGTGAACACAGGAGAGAAGGGTTTAGGAAGCAGGTAAGATGGAATATGTAAGAAAAGTGCAGCAGGAAAGGGAATAATGAAATCTTTAAAGGCAGCTGTATCAAAGTGGATAAAGGAACAAGTAGGAATATCAGTGAATGGATAATGCAAGGCAGGAATCAAGGTGAGGGTGAACATAGGCAGGAGAAGGAAGGGGGACGAAGGAATATACATGGCCAAGCAGAGATGGAAGGGAGATAAAGGAGCTTGCAACGCAGGAACAGCAAAGGGGGTGAAGAAGCATGCAAGACAAAGGCAGCAAGAGCGATGAAGGTGCATATATCAGAAGAAAATGAAGGGGTGAGCATTCAAATGTTCCCAGGATCACTGCTTTTGCCTGGGCTGTAGGTGGGGACTCCTGACGTTTGCCCATTGTTGGGGACCTAAGGAGCAGTGAGGACACACAAGATCTAAGGAACAGAGATGGTGTGTTCCTGCATGCCGACAGCACAGAGAGGCTATTCTGCTGCAAGCTTCTCAAGGATGATAACGAGTCCCCTTGGTATGTCTTTGAATGGTACTGTGGTGTGATGAGAAAGAAGCTGTGGCAACTTTTAATAGAAGGAGCAAAGCTAACGTAGTCACGGAAATGGAGGAACTCTGCATCACTCCATTCTATGACACTGCATCATCAGAACGAACGCGTCGTTAGTATGCATTCTTTCAGCACGCAAGTCGCTACAATGACTTACCTTAGATAGGCACTGGACTTCGGAATAGGATCATTTACTATTCCAACTCCAGTCTGTGCAACAGTAGGGAAGGTGTTGGACTTTAAATCCAACACCATTTCACCAATGCGCCCCCTCTAAAGCAAGTTGTTGTAACGACGTGCGTGCTGAACGAGTGCGTGCTGAACGAGTGTGTGCTTACGACGCATTTGTTCTATTGCTGGCGTTGTGAAAGCACAGTGTGATTCCGGCTTTGTCCTAAAGGACGTTTCCCACGTAACTCTTCTCTACACCACTGTATGCCACAACACTACTATCCTTCATGCCCCTGCACACTACGCCCCTCCTGTCCACTCCACACCCCTTCAGTCCACTCCACGACACTCTATGCCACTCTACGATACTCCAATCTACGCCACTCTTTACGACTCTCCTCTATACCACAAACTTTAAGCCATACTGAACAGCAGCCACACTGGTGTACAACCTGGCTAAAACAAATTGCCAAAGTCAATAGCTCTTGCATAGGCAAAACCTATTGGCTTGGCCAATGCTGGTCTATTTTATTGCTGCGGTAAGGAAGTAGAAGAAGCACGGAGGGGGGAGGGCAAGACAGACAACAGAGGATGTGGAGGGGAAAAAAAGTACTATGACGCGGCCAGAGGTGTCCACATCACCGTGCTTTTCTTGTTTTGGTGGGTGGGGGGCCAACACGGACAATTTAGGGAAAAACGTATCGTGGGGTTGGGAGACTAGAGAGGGTGCGTGGGGTGAGGGCAACATGGATAACTAAAGGAGTGAGGGCGGGTGCTGGCAGGCAGATTGACAGGAGGTGGAACACAGGCAGGGAGAAGTACATGAAAAAAACAGACTCTGTACTGTGCTAAAACCCAAGGATAAAAGCAGAGCCTAAAAAGGAGCAGTGGAAGAACACACGTAATACGAGGTGAGAAAAACAAATGAATGGGATGGAAGCCTACAGCCGCTGACCAATAAGAACCAAGCAAATGAGAGTGACAATGAAGCCAACAAATGCTAAGCAATGGGCGGGCTTTATGGGCCTTGTATGTAAACAAAATGTCTCAAAGAGACAGCGCACGCGCTGTCTAGGCGAGACCGAAAAACATTCATAACTGTAAATTTAATGAGTGTGCTTCTTATTACAACATTTTGATGCATTAAGTGTATAATACTGAGGCTAAAAGATGAATATTCAAGTGACCTGTTCTTTCTTTTAAGGCAAAATTGTTTTTGCTGCAGTACTTTGTGAAATATTATGTTTTGCTTATCCCAGCATCCTTCTTTAAGAGTCTCCTATATTGTTTATATATGTGCATGATGCCCCCCACCTCCAGGAATAGGCCCTTATATGAAGGCCGTTAAACATCTTACTGATGTTTTTCTTTTTCTATAGTGAGACCGGTAGTGACAGAATTTAAGCTACAGATACTGCTTCAGTGAAGTTGAATCATATACTATCGAGCAGATCTTCAGCACACCCCACTGCAAAATATCCTTGACTAGTCCTGCTTTTTTAGGCTATTTTGCGACTGAGTGGCTAGTGATATCTCTGCCCACTTGAAGGGAACTTTGTGTTTTCTGTGCATGTGTTTACCACGAACACTATGTACAAGCTTGAGTCTGTAACTCATTGATCACTGCCGTCAAGTTTTGTTTCCCTATAGAAAAAACTGTAGTTTTCAGCAGGGCTAAGTTGTTACCTAGTGGCAACTGTATAAGTATTTGCTTCTACTCTTATCTCGCAGACTGGCATGTATGGTGGTACTATTCGTATAGCACTTAAAAACAGGTCTAGAACGACCACGAACCTGCTACGTTTGTTTATTCCCTCAATGCATTCCCATATCAGATTGCTGCAAAGGAATTCTACCCAAAAGACTTCAGGCATCTTTGGAGAGCTTAGTCTTCATAGGCATTTATTAAAAACAAAAGGCAGAGCACAGTTGCCAAGCTCCATGCTGCCTCCTGCTCGTTTTTACAGGCATGTGAGGCCCATCAGCTTTACAAACAAGCATTTGCAATGCAATCGGTCTCGCCTTTGGGACCGTATATGTATTCAGCTATGCAGCACATTAGCCTGGGTGCTGAAACATCTACTGTTCTTTAACATGGAGGGAAAGTAAGCACCAAACTGTGTGACACGCCAGGTATGGGAACACATGGAGAGAAATATTGCCTTTCAGCGGGAAATGGTATAATCCAAAGCTCTGTTTTTACTATAAAATCAGGGCCTTCGGTGGTCATATCACTGAAAATACAAGATTTGAAAAAAATATTATTGTCTACGGGTGCTCGTGTACGACAATTTCTATGGACTGGAATCTAGAGAATGCTAAAGTGATTATGGTATTTTACTGACCTCTGCTGGTCGTTTTCTATCAAGAAAGTTAAATAGAGGCAGTTGCCAGAAAAATTTAAAAAAAGAAAGTCCCTCAGCAGAAAGCAATTCTGGTATTTTACTGACCTCTACTGGCCGTTTTCTATCTAGACAGTTAAATAGAGGCAAAGCAATTCTGGTATTTTACTGACCTCTACTGGTCGTTTTCTATCAAGACAGTAAAATAGAGGCAGTTGAACAGAAAAAAGTCCCTAAGCGGAAGCAGACAAGTCCTAGGGCTGATCTCCAGAGCCCACAAAGTACATACACATATAAGTATATACTAAAGTATATACAAGAGGTCTCGAATGCTCGACCTAAAAGGGTAGACGCATAATTTAGCAACTTCTTTCTGTCCAACCCTTTTTCCACTGATGGTTCAGATAGTCATTTTGGATACACATAATTAAATAGCAACTGTTAGAAACACTCTGGTCAAAAACTTACGTTTGAAAAACTAAAACTCCAAAAACATAAAAAGAAATGTGGTTCTAATTTGCTGTTGTCTCCGTATCATCCCTAGTCTGCTGCGTTGCTGTTCTTTAATCTTCTGATGTGCAGAGGGAATGCAGCCTTCGCACAATACTTCGTAATGCCACTTTTTATCTGCCGCAGAAGGCAACTTAAAGCATCGGAAAGGGTTTTGGGTTTTAGAAGACGTTATTTTTTTCGGGCTGGTTCTTTTAGGTTTGCCACGGGGGATAGCCCCTTTTCGTAAGCATCAGATCCCCACCTTCTACTAGCCTTACTGGACCGTCTCCTGTTCTAACTCCAGTTTGGGGGTGAATGCTGGGCCCGGCTACAGCGACGCTACAGGATGGCTATGGTTAGGACATGGTATTCAAGGAAGAGGCTGCTGTATACATGGATGTAGCCGATTCATTTTAGCTTTCAGTCAAATACATACGTTTAGTTTCATCTTTTTTCAATAAAAGGTTTCTTTCAAATTTTATTTTAGAAAGCTTCACTTCAGAAGAGAAAAGCCAACAACATTACAAGTTGCTTGCACAGCTCGTGAGGCGAGACCCATGACCCAGGTATAATCTGCGTGCAATAGTAATAAAAAATATTCGAATTTTGAGGAAAGCAGGGGTGGATACTGGCTCACATCTTTATCCTTCAAAGTCAGCTGCTGTAGGACAACAGTGGCAGACACTGCGCTGGAAAGAGAATGAATGCCTTCTGGTGGCACCTCTCCCACCCTTGCCGAAAGCCACTGATGGACTAAAATATATATGCCTGCCTTACGAGAGAAATCAGGGGATAGTTTTTGCCTACTCCCGCTAAGGTTAACAAGCATTGGCAAAGCCTATGAGAGAGCTAATGGCTTCGTCAATGTTTTTGTTACCATGTTACACAGCAGCATGCGCTGTAACGTAAAGAAAAAAAGGCTATAACGTAGTCAATACTGGCCGATTTATGGCGCGTTTTTTTTTAACTTTAAGCCATGTTGGTTGAAAACATGTAAAAAAAAAAAAAAACTCATAGTAATCTGGCCTTCGGGAGCAACAGGCTACCGCTTGTCACAGGCGTGCACTGATTATTAAATCACGCCAGCGCACAAACTGGGAAATACACACACAAAGACACTCAAGAACTCCACACGCACACAAGCACCCAAACACTGTGTACCGGCTTTACAAGTTTTAAACAAATCTAAAGACTAACAATATCGGCAGGAGGGTGGGATAAAGAGTTTTATCTATGTGCAACAGGCAAAGACACACGTGCGACTCGTCGACAGGGAAAACAGCTAAGCAGAGGGCGCAACTATAGGCAGGTCAGAGTCGAGAGAGACGACGCTGCAGATGTACGGATACTGAGAAAGCACGTGGGTGGAATGATGCATAAGTGGGTGAGTGCACGCATGGCTAGATATAGGAGTTGATGGCTCCATGAGCTTTGGGTGGATACATAGGTGTATGAATTCATTTTGTTTGGCTGTATGGACACATTTGTGAGTGTGGGCGGGTGGATGATGGGTGAATTCGTAAGTTTTTTTGGATGGACGGCTGGATGGATGGGTTGGGTGGATGAATGGATGGATTTGTAAAGTCTAGGCTGATGGATGAATGACAGACTATATATAGGTAGCTATAAAGAGACAGATGCAGCAAGCAAATAGCTCAGCGAGTTAAGCACCTTGCTGACGTCTGTGTGTTGTTTACCTTCCCCTCATCTTTCCTAGATATTAAAATGCAAAATATTGCAGATGGTAATAGTAATCTTTGAAAATTACAGTGCTCAGAAAAGGCACTTTTGGAGATTGAAGGCGCTATAAAAAAATTAAGATCCCAGAGAAATAGACGGGTGGCTTCCTAGAGAGGGGCAGGTTGAGTGATGGAGCTCTGGGACGCAGAGGTGTCCACTAACCGGATCAGGGCGCAGCAGAGGTGATGTGGCCTCCAGTGGTGACATTCCTGCACCCTTAACACGCAGCTGCGGTTTACTTTTCTGCTCACTGTCCTCTTCTATTCAAGTTCCCTTCCTCATTCCTCGCCTAAAGAAATCACAACGCATTTTCTTTGGCAAGTTTGCAGCTGCTTAGATAGCAGGAACTGGGAAGGTGGAGGCAGATCTACGAGGGCATCAAAAAAGTCCCCAAACTGAACGAAACCCCATAAGAGGGCCACGGCAGTGCTGGGCTGCAGCTGGATGGCGTGGAGCTACATACACTGAGCTCCAGTGTAGCCTAGACAGATATGTGGAGCGCGTTATGGTTCAGCATTTTTTTCTGTGCCTGAATGTGACAAGCAAATATTTGCTTTTAGGGTCACAAACCCTCACAGAGGAGGTGTGTAATGGAACAGAGAACCGGACACCAAGACGATGGGGGGGGTTGGGGGAGAAGAGGGTGGCTGACGAGGTGTAACAGAAGAGGATGCAGAAAACGGGGCTTTTCATACTATACATATTCCAAACACAGATTTCAAATCATTAAAATGTGTCAAAAATAAATACAGTGACTGTCATTTGCACACAGTACGGCCACCGCCACACAAATGCATGAATGTTCTTCAAATAACATCCATGTAGTTGAATGGATTATTGAACAGTATGGCTCAAATGTGATGACAAGCATAAAAATATTCATGAGTTAGGGCGTGGCTTGGCTCCTGCAAAGATGGCCGCACGATAAGAAAGCTCCCGTGAGCCTGGCGCCATAGACACGCCATCCGTTCACCAATCCGTCCTTATCAGAGCTGTACCCCCCAGACCGGTGGAAAATCGGAGCCCTCCCGGTCCCAGGGACCCGGAGTAGGATGGCGAGCGCCCGTCCCCGACAGCTTGCATAGGCCGCAGGGAAGTGGTGCAGGAGCCTGGAGATGACAGCCAGGAACTCATACTAGTCTGTGGGGCATCCTCAAGAAGCTGGTGAGAGGGGACCCATGGGTATGACAATCCCTGGAGCAGAAATGCCGCACGAGAGTGAAGGCAGGGCCTCCACGGCACCAGTGGGGCCCTGGGGAGAGGTAGGTGACCCAGTGCCCGCCGCGAGGGCTGGACCGCCCGCCCTTGGAGCGGGCACCGCAAATTGAAAACCCCGGCTGCAGGAGGACACGCGGCCGGGGCTGAAACTGTGACGGTGGAGCGGCCAGCTGTGGCCGAAGACCCCTATCAGAGCCCCTGGTGGAGAGGGCGGAAGACTATAGCCTCGAGACTACAAGTCTCGAGGCGGACTGCGGGGCGACCGTTCTTGGGCAGCGGCCAGGCCTCTGCAATTCGTGTTGGACCTTGAAGATGCATGGGTGGCCTGGGGCCGCCAGGGGAACTGGCCGGCTTGCCCCCGTGGCGCCCGCAGGAGGACACGAGGCCGGATCAGTGTTGCCAGATTTTGAGAGCCGCCCCAAGCCCAAAGACAGCCAGGTACTAGCCCAAATTCAGCCCAATGCAGACCAGTGTATAATAAATGGGGTGACCCGTAGGACCACTGGACCCGGGTAAATACTGGTACATAGATAAATGGTCACAGTGGAAAAATGATTACGAACTCCCGTATATACAAACGAATTGAAAATACACTAGATAATTCAAAACGTCACGACAAGGACAGATGATGTCTTGTGATATTTATTTATGGTGCAGAGGAACGGAAAGGCAATGTGGTTCAAGTACATCCAAGTCAGAAAAGGCTTTCTGAATCATACCGGAGCCACCGGCGGTTACTAATCAACCTGGTCGGATATTAGGTGTACTCGTGGCACCCATCACTTTTTTTTTAAAAAAAGTGTTTTTTTCAAGAGCCTACGGGCCCTCATCTTTACAATACAGCCTTATTACACATGCTGTCTACAAATGGTGCTCCTTTTCCCTTATTCACCTTCCCTTGAGTCCTGATGAAGACCCCCCAATAAGGATGAAGCTACCTTTATGATTACAGGGGTCGAAACGTTGACATATGGTCATTTATATCAAACACAGGCGACAGAGACATGTTTATCTGTGCCCATAATGTTATGTTTTGTCATTTGATTGTTCTGCCAAAGTAAAAGGCCGGATTGGATCTAAAGACTTGGATGTACTTGAACCACATTACCTTTCCGTTCCTCTGCACCATCACTCAATTCTCCTTGATCACTCACAAACCCCCACCCCTTTTTTCCCCCCTCCTTTTCTCTCTGAGCACCAAAATGTATCAATGTTTGATTAATCGTATATTCATATGTTTTGATTAATTTCGATTCTGTGATATTAATAAAATCACAAGACATCTGTCCTTGTCGTGACGTTTTGAATTATCTAGTGTATTTTCAATTCGTTTGTATATACGTGAGTTCGTAATCATTTTTCCACTGTGACCATTTATCTATGTACCAATGCAGACCAGTGTCAGCCCAAAGCTCCAACTCTCAAATAACACATAAATAGCCTTCAGGAAACATTTTCCTTTGAGGGGATACACAAAGCTGGCATGAATGTATAATTCAAGGGGACAAGGTGCCATAATAATGCAATGTGTTACTCGTGCAGTCTATTCACAGTGCGATTTACCTCTTTATGTGCAGTGTCTTTTCGATGTATGTAGAATTACTGAAATAACATAAACCTAGCTGAGGGGCAAAAGAGCACTGCACAAACGTATGCAAGAATAGGTATTAGTGATATCCTCCCTACAATGCAAAAATTGAGCACACGTCATGTGCACTTTGAAACCAATTAAGATAATTCCTCATTTTCTGGTGAATAGACATTGGTGCATTTCTACCTATGTTTCTACTACATCTGCTTCAGCACACGTCAAGTCCCTCTAATTGCTATGTTTGGGACGGAAGGTATCAAAGATGTTTAAAGTCACAAGCATCATTGCGATACAAATAGTATTCAACTAGCAAAGGTGGCATCCCAGCCAATAGATAATGCCATTAATGACATATAGATTAGACAGATTTCAAGTTTGTATTCCAACCATCTAGGATCTGAAAACCCCTCACTCTGCACCCAACACCCCTACCATATTAATAATAGCAAAAACGTAAGCTAACATTAAGTAAAACCAACAGCTCCCTTCTGTTCGCTACCATACGCGTCAAAGCCTGGTGGAACAGGTGGGTAAATAACATCCCTATTCTCTCCACTGGCAGCCAGAATGCCGAGTCATCTATCATTGTTCATATGTGTAAATAAATACTGCACTTCCACAGTTTGCAAACAGTGAATACTTTTCTGAACTGAGCTGTGTACAAATAGGCCAGTTCGGAAAATTCAAATTCAGAGTAGGTCGCAATCAGACCTACCACTTTAATATTCTTGAGGCAGGTCACAAATTGTGACTCACTCCCATTGGAGGCCTTCATAGGGGCTGTGGCCTGCTGGCACCAGCAGACCACCATGTCTGTGATCGTTTTTCAAAAAGGTAAACTTTTGTTTTAAACTGCCGCTCAATTTTCTTAACAAAAATGGACTGTGTTTAAAAAGAAAGTTTACTTTTGTTTGTTTGAGAGTTGAGTGTAACCCCCTTGGCCACTGCCTATTCCCCAACAAACTTTTTTCTTTTATTTAATTCACAAAGGGAAAGGAGTCCTAAAAGGGACCCCTTCCCTTTTGCAAATGGGTTACCTCTACAACTTGGGGAGCTGTAAAAACATTAATGTTCTGACAGTGGATTTTGGTTGCAAGACATTAATACATAGTATACCGTCTCTATTCGGAAGAGGCGCTTAAAACATGCCTCTTCCCACTATCCATTGACAATCCCGTTTTAGAAACTGGAAGAACTTTTCTGACCCTTAAAATGGGAATAGTACATCAGAAAAAGCATTTTTATGACCACAAAAGCTAAATCAGTATCTTTGCAACTGCAAAAATGCTTAGTATATCTGGTCCTTAATTCCAGCTCCATAATAACAAGGGAAGCAATGAAGCATTGATTGACATATAAGGTGTGTAGTACAAACTCTGCATGGAACTGCTGCTCAAACAATCAAAAATGTGTGCAGACCAAAACATACAGAAGATAGAATTGCTTTCCAGTTTCAATGCAGTGAAACAGTGTGGCTCCCTCTAATAAATGCCTTGTGAGTGATGAGAAGTCAGTCATGTGCGCTTCCTCCAGCACTGCATTGTACGTTTGTTCAGAAAGCAGCAGAAGAGCTGCTTTACGATCTAGAATGTCCAGACAACACCCTCACTCACAGACTCTCAGCCTCTGTCAACAGTTGTCATTAGCCTGGAAAGGCTCTGAAAAACCTGAGCTGAATTTCCAGAACTGAATCAGGGTGGGAGACACAAATCTTGCATCCCACCAGCACACTTTCACCAATTTCAGTTTGCAGTGCTCGTCTACTAATCTATGACATGTACAACACCACACATTCTCGTGTTGATACATTTTAAAAGGACGCCCAGACTCGCTTGTGGAAAATAGGCATCCCGGGCTCAAACACTCAAGACAATGGCAGCAGATTTTAAGAGATGCACACACAAAGATTCTGGTGTTTTTACAGAAATCTGACATTTGCGATGCACACAAATATATGTCCATACATGCTTGGACATGTATGGTTATGTATGCCGGCCTCCTTCTGCACACACTCACACACACACACAACCCAAATGCAAGTATTAACTATTTATGCAAACTTAAAAAAGCCACTTCTAAATTGTACATATATTTCCCATCTTCCTAGACTCAGCCAGGTCTGACTTCTTTGTAGATATTGCTAGCTGTGTGCCACTGAAAAAGACTGTAGCACAAGGCACACTAAAGTGGATTCTAATGAACAGAGTCAAAAAAATGGAAGCTTGAGGGAGGTGGGAGGAAACACACGACTCGTGTCTGCCCCCACCCCAAGGCGGACAGGCACTCCCATACCGTACAGACAAAGGCGGCAAAAGAAAAACATCACTCCAGAAATTTTCCTGTCAGACAACGGCTCTATTTGCTTCCTGCATAAGCATTTTGCATTGTGCTGTAGAACGTACCCACAGACTGATAATACGACTGTCAGAGGGTATGATAAATCTACTGTTCATGACCCGTTACTCCTAGTCCATAGAGTCTTTCCTATTCCAACACCCTCATGCCCACCCCTCTGTAACAGGTCAGAATCATTACACACACGATGGGACAGGCCTTATCATCCTCAAAAGGATGAATGCAAGTGGTGACCCACTGGAGTTTGAATGCTATATGAAACTGACACTAAGGTCTTTGTGGTATGACCATTAACACACTCCGTTGTATATATTAGAGATAGAAACTGCTAGACTGCATTGCGCTCAAACACAAAATTTTGTTGCACGAACCTAAATCACAACCAAAGCTCAACGCTTACCCAAAGAAAATCCCTAGAAGGTTCCATTTGAACCACAGCTTCACTTATTTTCACAAAGCACAGAAAGCAGCCTGCAGGATTCTGTACCCCGGCAGCAGACAACCTCCAGTTTTTTCAGTCCAACATCCTCTGCAAGCAGTGATGACCTAGCTCCTAGAGGCGATCCACATTAAAAGTGTACGACACACGAAAGTGCACCCTGCCACTTTGTGCAGCTGCATCCCTGCATAGAGAACCACTAGCTGCTAAATAACCACACATAATAAAAAATAATAACCCTTGAAGTTCTCTTGGCCGAAGGACACTGCATCCCACACTGCACTGGGAAGTAAGGCATTCGGGACATGTATGTCACTGCAGCAGTGTTCAGACGATTACCCAGTATCTACTACAGATGAGGTACCTACATCTGGCTATCTGTGGAGCACTGCACCTCCCTGACTCTTCCTGGCACTAGCTGCAGAAACAACAGAAACACAACACGATCAGGTTCTACACTCTGTCGGACCGAAGAGTGTTCTCAGTGGTCAAAGTGGGGGGGGGGGGGGGAAGTAGGGGAACTGTGGGCGCAGAATCAGAGGGTATGAATAAGCAGAGGATTGGGTCAGTGGGCATAGTCAGAAGTGTGGCTAGATAAAGCAAAACATCCCAATTATTAGTATTTGTTTGGCATTTCACTGACCAGTTACAGCGTATTACGTTATTTAACTCAACCAATGGATGCACATGTTTATTTAAGGTTTAATATGAGTTATTGACATTACAATACATTCACAATGTGGGATATGTTTCCAATCACAGAATGTCCCAAATACGCTTAAAAGTGGAATCACAAGCCATTTGTCATCAGCACTTCTCCCTTTTTCCACAAGAGCAGTTCAAACATGAATGGCAAAATATTGTAGTTTGCAAATGTTTTCCACATAATTATGGCTCTGCCATATTTGCCACATTATACATCATCTGTTGCATAATCTGACAATTCTAACAAAAAATTGTTTGTAGCTCAAATGCATCAAAAGTTACAAAAAAATGTGACTTGTGTTGCTGCGAAGGGGAGACCCTTTGCAAAGGTTGACTGGTCACCTTTCTCACTGCTGCATTTGTATGTTACACTGGTACTGAGGCTAAATCTTTGCAAAGACTGTTAGTATGTGTAAAAATGTCAAACTAATAAAGTATCATAAAATGTACTGCATTACACTGCAGCCCTTTTTTTGCTGCATAATTTAGTTAACCCTGCAACATAATTTTGTCCTCCATTGCTGCATAATTTCAGTGGCCCCGAAACAGACAGCACATGGTAAAAGTGATTGTGCATGAAGCAGAGAGACCCTAAAGCTTGTAAACTTAGTTTGGTGTGCGTGCAAATCCTGCATTGACAATCCCTGGTGAGTTGCACTGCTACTGCTGAAACAATGCCAAAGGAGGTACCAATGGGTGAGGCGGACTAGCCTCAGGGTCCTGTGACCTCTGTGACAGAGTCACTATTGCTCTAGGGTGTGCTGCTTCGTAGGCCTGCCCGCAAGACTGAAGGCGAACTTCGGTATGGATTATGGTGGACAGGCCTTCAAGGTTAACCCACACTTGACACCGCTGGGTCCACCTGCTGGTGCTAAGACACCAGGGCTTCTAAGGTCTAGTGGGGCCTTCTAAGGTCTAGCATGGGAATGTGCTCCCTTAGGAGAGAAGGCTGAACCTGGTTCCCCAGTTCCAAATTCGGCAGCTCTGGCCATAGTGCCACATCTTCTGCCCCACTGAACACCATACTCTTCCACTAAAAGAAACTCGCACTGCCTTTAGATGCAACCCAATTGTGTACCGCTATAAACGCCTGGAAGCAACTCAATTCAAATTATGCACTAGACAAGAGTAATATTCTGCCTGAAAAAACAGTATCAACCTCCTGGAAAAAGCAAACACTCACAGGGAATGCAAGACTAAGTAAAGTATGTGAAATGTAAGCAGGAACAACATGCTTACCTTAATGCTTGTGCACTCGTTACTCCGAAATCAATGAGTGTTTTTGCCTGAAAAGCTAAGGACATGACTACAGGGCCCCAAAGGGACCCGTTTCAATGTCCATTGCTTAAATCCTTACAAAACATAAGGAGTATGGTTTTAAAAGACCACATTCATTAACATAAAGCTGCAGTACACATTTCATAAACTAATAAAAGGAAAACAGCTGATAAGGATCACATTAAACATTTTCTACACCACGCATCAACCAGATATCGTAGTACCTCCAGGAATGGTGAACTTCCTCACCTGAGGAAAACAATGCTATTCAAAGACGAGAAAAAATGAAAGTAGTGCTTCACTGGCAAAGTCTGTAAAGTGGCGCTAATGTGTTTGGGTGTGAAGAAAACCAATCTGGCCACTTTGTGACCACTCTGTCTTGCTTTATTTAGTTCTTTATTTTTCGTATTTTGAACCTTTTTTTTCTCTCCATTCCGAGGCTGCACTTTGGAATAAAAAAATGTCAGAAAAAAACATTTCCTGATTTCCAGCAAAAGTATTACTTCCTTTTTAGATCGATTTCACAGGGGAACGAATGAAGCAAAGGAGAGAAAAGAGAGGGTAAGAGGCAGTTCTTGGGAGTCACGGTTTTCAGCAATTGAGGAGCTAGACAGAGACAGAAAACAGGAGAGGTTATGACTTACTTCAAGCTGTGGGAGCAGGCAGGCCTGGACCTTCTCTCTTGATCTTGCCGATCAGCAGCAGTTTTCCCGCTCGTCAAGCAGGGCCGTCATTGCAAGCGCTTTCTCGCGCTCTAAATATTGACAGCCCTGCAGACAAACACTGTGGGGGCTGTCAATAATGACACGAGTAGTTACCGTAAGGCGCGTCCCCTCGCGCCTTAAAGTAACTACTTGTATCATTTTGTGCGAGGCTGCTGACTCATAGTTGACGGTGGGGGCTGACTTGGGGGATGGTGGGAGGGGCAAGTTACGGAGTGCCTGAGTTTCCTTGAGAAAAAGAAACCAGGCAGCTGAATTGAATCAAGAGTGCAACTTGGATGTAATCAGAGACATTTAAAGGGGTGCCGCCTCCCCTTAATAAATTCCGCACACAGGGCCAAGTCCAGCCCAAAATGAAGTCAACCCCACATGGGTCTTTGCCCCGCACAAATGGGAAAAATGTCGCCCATTTGTGCAGGAAATAGCCCAATCTGGCAACACTGGGCCGGATCTGCCCCCGATAGAGCCCACGGTGGGGCAGTCGGGGGTCTGCGGCCAATAGCGATCTGAAACGTCGGGGAGGATGCTTTCGCCCCCTCCCCGCCTGTCTCGCCCTGCGGTGCCGCGGTTGAAGCAGGCACACCGGACCTCCTCGGTGGCAGGAGGGCACGCGACTGGGGCCACCTGACTGACCAAGAAGCCCATATTGAATGACATTGCGGAGACCCCGCCGATGCACTTGGGATTCCCGGGGGCCCAAGGTGGTCACGGCCCAAGGGGCGGGCCAGTTGAGACCCCGGGCAAGCCTAACAAAAGCAGATTCTTGGTGGCGCCCTTGCACCCAGCGGTGTCCTGGGGTGGCCAGAAACGCCCTAACTTGTGGTAGTAGCGGCATCTGGAAGTCTCTGTTGTAGGAGGGCACACGACCGGGGCAGGCTTGAGAACACGGCTGAACCGCTGGCCTTAGCACAGGCGAGGGGGAACAGTAGATCCGGTTCAACAGACGAACCTGAGACCATAGAGCAGAGGTCTTCAAACTTTTTGATGCCGAAACCCCCTTCTCAAACCTTTTTAGGCGTAAGGACCCCCTTCTGACAAAAATTTCTAGAACCTGGTACTCCTCATCATCGACAACTATCGACAACCATAAATGCCCGTTAGACCTGGCATCTTTTGGTGTATTTCCCCTGTCTTTTTGCTTTCTGACCTCCTAGTTTTTACTCTGTTTTTGCTGGTTTAGTGTCTGCGTACTTTCTCACTGCTGTTCAGTGTTAAAGTGCAAGTGCTCCTATTGTAAATTGTATCATGGATTGGTGTTTCCATGATTGGCATGTTTGACTTACTAGTAAGTCCTTAGTAAAGTGGATTGAGAGTGTCATGGCCTGTAAATCAAATACTGCTGGTGGGTCTGCAGTACTGATTGTGCCACTCACCCAAGCAGGCCTGAAAAGGGTTATCAGACCTTCCACTGCAGTGTCTGCGCGCAGTTTGTAACTGCCATGTCGACCTGGCAAGTGCATCTAATCTTCCCCTTTCTTACATTTAACTCACCCCTAAGGTAGGCCCAAGGTACCCCTGTGGGCATGGTGCCATGTATATTAAAGGTAGGACATGTACTGGTCTGTGTGACATGTCCTAGTAGTGACAGTATGTTTCGTTTTTCACTATGGAAAGGCTATCTGTCCCATAGGATAGAATGGGAGTTTACTTATAACATCTTATAAGTATATCTTCCCATTGGGACAAGATAGAGAAATGGGGTTTAGTATGCCTGAACTCAAAAGAAGATTTTTATGTTCTGTGTTTGAAAATACCACTTTTAGAAAGTAGGTATTTTCTTGCTTAGCCATCCTGTGTGCCTCTGCTGGGTTTGTGGATTGACTGTCTGGCTTTGGAGTGACAGGCAGGGGATGTGCATTCTCATCAGACATCCACTGGGGGGAGGGGGGTCAAGGTGTGTCCTGCCTTTCCTGGATGAGTCAGGACTGGGCTGAATAGACCTGGGCTGTATTTAGAGTAGTGGGAGGAGATTTCCTTGCACCTGAATGGGCCTGGTCTGTCTTGGACAATGCTGTCTCTACCTCCTGCCAGGAAGCTGGGCCAGGATACGGTGCATTCCAATCCTTTTCCCTTGCGTTGGTGCACAAATTGCTGCCTAGCACCAACACAGGCAGGATTGTTTTTGTACGGGAAAGGGCACCTTCCTTCACCGAAACAATACCGAGGGGCGTTTTCCTCTTTCTATGTGAGCTGCAGAATGCAGCACACATGGAAAGAGGAAAAAACGAGGAGAAATGAAAACATTTCTCCTCATTACGCCTCAGCTGGGGAGGGGTAAGGTTTTGGCGCTGCCCCAGGTTTACGTGATTTTGTAAATCTGGGGTGGCATCAAAATCCATGGGTGTTGCGTGGGAACCCCACGCAAAGCCCATGGAACAGTGACTTGCGCTGCTATGTCTTACTCCATATCTATGAGGCCATGCAAAGCCATGCAGGGTGACTTTGCACTGCCTCATAGGTATGGTTGAGACGCTTGCGCCACCGGAGCATCAAAAAAATTGATGCTCTGGCGAGGCAAGCCTCTCATAATAAAGCCCAAAATATTCTGTATGTTTTTTAGGTCTTTCACCATCAGGTATCTATCTATAAAATAATGGTAGCGTAAATGAAAAATAAATTCTAAAAAGTTATTGCTCAGTTGGAAATGCACTGTAGTACATTATGAAACCTCAAATAGTTAATGCACTGCAGAGGTCTGTGTGTAACCAGAGAACCACATAATTAAATCTTGATTGGTGCAGTGGAGAATAGTGATGTGTATTTTTAGTGCTACGAGGTCACAGCCTGTGACAGAAAGCACTGTGAATATGCAAGTAAATTTTTTATACTTGCATTACACACAGGGGAAGATAGAATGCTGCAAAACGTGCAACTAGTTTTACGATAAAATGGTGCTTTCAAAATGTAGATTTTAGTAATACCAGAACGTATGTAATGCAAATTCTTTTTTACATAACTGTCCTTCAACACCTCTTTAGGGGGCACTAAGGGCTGTGTAAATGCAGTAAAAATTAAAAGCAAGAACTTTCCAGCCCAGTTGTTAACTCTTTGCACCACTCAAAAAACACAAATCTTTGTCATCACAAAGAGCCAGAACTGCTCCCAAGCATCCTTTGCACTTGCAGATTAACTGATAAGGCACATTTGCATGTCATTCAGCCAAGCAGCTGATAACGATTTAAATTAGCCGTCCAAGGAGGCTGTCTTTTTGCAGGGAGAAGTGAAGCTGGGGAATCCGCGACTCCCTTCCCAGGAGTCCACGGCCCCCCTGGGGGTCACGCCCCACAGATTGAAGACCTCTGCCATAGAGCTGTGGTGAAACCCAAGGTACATGGGCAACTGCAAACTAATAAGATGGATAAGTACGAAATTCCAAGATCAAACGCAGAGGGGACAGGACCATCCGAAGTGCAGGCTGGGTCCCGGAAGCCCTACCTTGGGGCGATCATGGCACCATCCAGGACCTTATGGCCTCCCTAGAGCCGAAGATTGATGCAGTCACGATTGATGTGGGGCTCTTGCGCGCAGACTTTCAAAAGATGTCAGATAAAGTGCGAACTGCAGATCCCCATATCCATGATCTCCAGACCTCTTCCAAGTCCATAGTGGAACAAGTCTGTGTACTCCCGAAACAACAAGAACTACTTGTGGCGAGGGTTGGGGACCGGGAGGAGAGGCCCAGGCACAATAATGTGCGCATAGTGGGGGTGCCGGAAGACACCGAAGCCCATAGCATGGACCTCTTTGTGTAGGAGCTGACAACTACTCGCCTTCATCCCAAGCGCCTCTCCAAATTCTTCTTGGTTGAAAAGACACACACTGCGCCAGTGCCGCCGCCAAGGCCAGGGGCTCTCCACGTACCATCATAGCCAGGATCTTCAACCACTGAGACAAAGATGCAATCCTGCAAGCAGCTCTATCACAAGGAGACCTGAGGTACGAGAACGCCACAGTGCGCTTCTTTTCGGACTTTACCTTGCAGGTGCAGAGGCAACGGCGAAATTTTGATGAGCTCAAGAAGGTCTTACGGGAAGAGGAACTGAAATACATGATGATATTCCCGGCCACGTTGCGGGTCTTTGCTGAGGGGAAATCCTGGTTCTTCGCCGGTGGAGGCATGGGACTGGCTGGAGGCATGGCGCATGCAGGAACGGCGGCAAAACCAACCCCAGGGAGATCGAGATGGTGGCTCCCTGGGGCAAGGCGACAGCCGACGAGGAGAAGCGGCTGATCCGGAAGTGACCTAACTGGAAGACGTATGTATGCTCGTGGCCTGATGCTCGGTCTGTTTGGTAAGGCCTGCTGTGGTGGGGGAACAATGCTATTGTGAACTCTTGGCCAGGGGCCCATGTACACTGACATTAAGAAATTCAGACATGCTCTGTCATTCGAGGTTGGGGGGCCAGGCTGGGTTTGGGGGCCTGCAACGGCTAACAACGAGAACTTCGGCAGTCAGGCCAATCGTTCGACTGCCCCTGGCCCCCACCTGTGAGAAGCGTGGTATTTTTTAATTTTATTTATAAAGTTTTGTATAGCACGAACGTGACCGTTACGGGTATCAGAGCGCTTCACAATTTTGGGTAAGAAGGATACAATATTGGGAAGCAAACATTCGTTACATATACAGGGATGTGAAATTCCTATAGCCCGACGCCCAGGACATATTGTTCGGGGTCAAGGGCAACAAGTTTTCAAGTGTATTTTGTCCTTGGGACAAGTAGGCCCAACCCCCTACAGCACAAACCCTTTGGCTGCCAGTTTACAGTACCACAATATGGATCAGGGAAGGGCATTGTTTGCAATTAAGGTAATATTTGTATTCATGTGTTAATGCTGTTTAAACTTGTATTTATGGTTCATTAATACAAAGCCTTTATTATTAGGGTGAGCGCTCCAAGTAAATGTTGTAAGCTCGGACTGCACTACAGACAGTGGTTCCAGTATAAAAATGTGTACACACGTTTTCAAAGTTTAGCAATATAACGCTATGTGTAATGCTAATAGAATGCTCTCTGAATAGATGCAAATATTTGCAGAAGCTTATAAGCAATATTGATGATTCTTTGCTTTCAAAATAAAATGTTCACAAAAAAGGCAAATTTGAAAGAAAAAAAAACAGTTAGCTAAACTACTGTAAAATTTTAGGTACCATTTCTTTTCATCATCAATAAGATTATGGGAAACATAAAAATAAACAAGCACTTGCAGAACCAGTAGGTCTGAAATAGGTGTTCAGCCTTTTGGTTTTGTCAATTTGTGTTTTGTGCTGGCATGGTTTTTGTAAAACCTTCTTGGTGTGGGAGCTGTTGGGCCCTCACCATTATAACAAACATTGGCAAAAGCAAAAATTGTTTTTGATCTTAAAAAGCACACATTGCCACAGTAATTCCTGGCACTGAACAAAACTACTTTGTGTGCCAATAAGCTCCTTGTGAAAGAGCAGAATACTGTTACTCACAGTGAAGCCAGCCAATAGACAGAGAGAGAATTTTAATAAAACACAAAAGGTCATTGTTAACACCAGACCTAATTAGGGGCCCAATTATAAATATGCATGTGTAGATTTGCTGTTGCCAAAATCTGTTGAGTATTTGCAAGTTCACTTTCCCTCCAACCACATTTTTCCCAGCCGTGGAAGACGTTTTATGTCTACCATTGTCAAAGGTAGAAAATGTTCAACTTTTCTCAGTATAGGAAAAGATTACGGAAGAGTTGGGTAAAACCCTTAAAACATGCAAGTTAGAAGGATTGCATAGACTCAAAAGGGCAATCGAACACTGGCACTATTGCTTACCACTACTTTCAGCCCCAGTATGTACATCTGCGGAAACGTGGCAAAATAAGGGAATTGCTAGTATTCAAACCCTACTATGGTATGAGCCCTGGCATAATCAGAGAGGTGTATCAGAGGTCATATATAATGACATTGCTGCCAAAATATGTTGTTGCATTACATCCCACAAAAGGGACAAGTGGATTTTATTACAGGACAAGTAGATTTATGAAGCAACTTGCCACATGGACAAGTAGATATTTTATTAAATTCTACACCCCTGATATATACGCAAGACGCGTGCGTGCATGAACCCTGTAGGTATCAGAACACTTCACATAAGGGTCGGGTGGATACAGTAATGGGTGAGGAACATTCGAACACATGTATGTACAAAGCATGATAACAATGTTATTCCCAGGTATATAACCATGTAAAAGTCAATTATGACAACCGAATAGAGGGCAGTAATGAAGCCTAGGAGCCGAGGCCTTTAGGGCAGAAACTTGAGCATTAGGATTTTTTTTACTTCCTTTTTAGGTCTCGCCTACGCAGCGCGCATGCGCTGCATAGAGGAGACCTTTAGCCATCGGTTCCCTTTTTTCCCCAAAAACGTGCAGGCGTTCCATTGCCTTCAATGGCAACGCGTGCACGTGTGGCGATTGCCTTGCGGGAGCGAGCGGCAGCGCCATATGGCATCAATTATCGCCGCTGGCTCCCGCAAGGGAATCGGCAGGCCCCCCTCCTGCCGCGCGAGGCGCGCTTTTGCTTGTTTCATTTCTCATTAGGGTCACTTTTTCTAACAGCAACGTAGTAAAAATCGATTCTGCATTCGTTTTTTTTCTCCTAATAGCGTAGTTTGAATTAGTATTAGAATTTATTTAACATATATGGATATAGCGCATATATGCCTGAAAAAGAAATCTAACATCGAAACTCGTACAAAAAAGATAAAATAGACAAAATAAAATCCCAAACCACAAGTACAGAGTTACAATGTGAAACGCGATCTGCATCGTATTTGCAATGGTGATAACGTTTAAAATAGTTTTTAATTACATTTGTTCCTAGAGGTAACCTTTCAACATGCGCTTAAAAAGAATACGCGCTAAGGTAAGGTACAATCAGAAAGGCGAAGTATTCCAGATAGCAACTCCAGCTACTGTTATCATGGTCCTCCAAATGCATCTCTTTTAATTAGTATGGAACAATGTAGGATCCGACCCGATACATACTGTAGTTAGTATGTTTATTTTTAAAATGGAAGTGATATGTCAAGTATACGGAGTAAACCCTTGCACTTATTTCCCCAAAATTTCCAAAACTTAAAAAAGAGTCCTCTTCGATTGGCACTGGGCAGACTGATAATCTAACACCCTGACCCCATACATTATTCTTATTGCTCGATTTTACACTGCTTGCATTGTAAGATTTGACTGGGGTGGGCGGGGACAAGATGGCCACCTCAGTCCATTCCTCCTTGCTTCGTGGATCTCTTAATTGACTTTATTGGCATTCTAATCTCAATCCAATCCAGTATGCCTTGCGGACAATAAAGAGAATACGCAAGGATAATAATGCCAGACTAGAATATACAGATCTGGCCATTTGCTGACGCATCTGCTACTGTGCGGCTACGCCGCTAGGCCGTCAAACTTGTGATCGGTGCTGCCGCGTGAGTAGGGAGTTCCTGATGGAAGCTCATACACCAAATGCAGCCACACACTAGCTGCTATGTACACAATTGGGATGCAATTAAGATGCTGACATTGACTGTCTTCTTCGAAGCTCTGTCAATATTGTACTGTGTGCAACCCAGTAAGTGCCCGCCCTACGAATAAGATTGCACCTGCCCTCTTCAGAGGAAAACAACTTTACCTGCTAACTCGTCATGGCACCCACGCATCTGAAAACACATTAAGGAATGAACATACAATATTGCTTTTAAATGTATCGAGAAGAGACATAAGCTCCCACAATTTGGCACCTTTATCAATTTAATCTCAACCGCTGTGCTCCCTCTGTCTGTATTAGTATTTATCTGACCCTAAAAGATACCCAAGACATCGGTATCTGCGCTCCTGGTACACCGGCTTTATGTACTCCTGTGAGGACAACTCTGCTTTATCCAGCAGAGATCTAGATTAGAAATGCAACCGCTAGACCTCGCCAACTGCCAGACCACGTTAGACAGGTTCACTTGAGAGAGGACCGAGTAAACACGCCCAGCAGCATCTTAACCCCATATTGACCCCATTCGAAGAATTCTTGCAGAGTCTACGACCCTAAGAGCTGGAACAGATTGAACCCCTAATTGTACAACTAAGATAGGCATAATATAGTACTAGCTAATGAATGCAGCTATTTAAGCAATGCTACTTTTAAAAACTGAAGACACCAACTGCTAATGCCAACTTTTGATTCAAGAGACTCAAGTGTTTCAAGGGCAAGTAAGTCAAGTGCATCTAACATTCACATGTGATTTTGAACATCTTTAGTAGCCTAGGAGATATCAGGTTACGCCACTTCATTGACACTGGGTGACACGACTCTACTAATAGCTTGCACCTAATTTGAGCATCCCCTCTTAGATGCTCTTCCGTCAGACCCTCTGTAGGCTCCACTCCTACAAGCTACAGGTGCAAAGCGAGAATGGCAAATTCAATCTCCATAATGTCTCTGACCTAGACCAGCTTAACAACCACTTTCCTTCTACGCAAACTTCTAAACTACGACCAATAGTGAAATAAACAAGCATTGGCATAGCTAATAAGTCTCGCCTTTGGGACCCTATAAGTGTTTAGCCATGCAACAGCTGATGTTGTTGCACCAAGGATATTGTGCTGCATAACTAAATACTTATAAGGTCCCAAAGGCGAGACCTATTGGCTATGACAATGCTTGTTTATTTCACTATTGGTCGTAGTTTTAGAAGTTTGCGTAGAAGGAAAGTGGTTGTTAAGCTGGTCTAGGTCAGAGACATTATGGAGATTGGAATTTGCCATTCTCGCTTTTGCTTAGGAAAGAGACCTCTTGGAATTGATTCAGTTTTTGCCTAAAAACGTGCACGCGTTGCATTGCTTTAAATGGCAACGCGTGCACGTTTGGCGATTCCCTTGCGGGAGCGAGCGGCGCCATCTGGCACCAATTATCGCGCTCGCTCCCGCAAGGGAAACGCTGCGCCTCCCTGCTCTCGGCCGCACTCCCCCACCCCTCCCCTCCCACTTGTGAGCGCGAGCGCTTGTTTTTTAATTGCAGACCGGGCACTGCCGTGGGAAGAGTGCTATGACGGGCCAAACGCAAGGCAATCAACTACCCCCCTGGCCTAAACACACCCCTGTTTGGTGGTGAAAAAAATCACTAATTGTCTGGAAGGGGCCTCCCTAACCTTGGAGCCGCAGAACCAATTGTAGCTCCGACCCTAAAGCTGGGAGACATGCAAGGACCTTACAGATAGGATGAATCCGAGGGCCAGACAGCACCCCACTCCTCACCCCAGCACGGGTTGTAAACAACTCTGTCAAGGGAGAGCACTTGGAAGTCAGTTGTGAAACCTGAGGAGAGCCGGGTGGAGGCGGGGCTCTTAAGTTTATCTAGCGTCGTTTTAAATCTTACTGGTCCATCCCTGGCGTGTGTCACTGCTGCCCTCGGTGTGGAGGGACCCCCATCCGTGGCATGTGTGTCACTGTTGTCCCGAGACCCCTCCTGCCCTGGCCTTGTGTCCCTGTGTGCACACGTCAGTCCTCGCAGAGACCTGCCACTTGCGAGTGTCTTCCTTCGTGTTACCCGGGGAATTAGCATCTAGAAAGGGCCTGCTCTCCCCCTACCGGCCAGAGTGAGGGTCCCTCTCCACCAGGCGTCGAGCCGCCAATCCAGGGTATCGACCCTCACACGCTCGCGCCCCCTTCCAGGCTCGCTCTCTTCCCGTCTCCCCCCTGCTCCCCTCTCTGCCATGCTCTCTTTCCCTTGTTCTCTTTCGCGCCCCTGTTAACGGCTGCAATCGCCGACGTTATTTTGGGTTTCTTGGTAGCACGAAGTTCATGGCATCGAGACGGTATCAGCTGAAACCCCATTTGTGAAGAAGGTCCCATGTTAGAAGGGGGAGTCAGATATATTTCTGTGTTTCTGGTCCAGGAATAAGACCCGCGTTCACACCGCGGATGGACGTTGGCCTCTGTACACCCCAGGGATGAGACTGTACCAGATATTACTTCTGTTGAATGGAGTGGTGGGCATGACTCACAGGAACATACCCCGCATATTATCTGGTTTAAGCCATGGCATATTTTCATGTACATTTCTTTTATTAAGATGCTTTAAAAAAAATCAGGATGCAGGGGTTACACTTATGCAGTGAGATGCACGTGAGATTGCAGATACCTAACCCCTGGCTTTCGGGAGAGTTGTCTCCCTATATATAGTTGAGCCCCGAGGCAGTAAAAGGTTTCTGGCTACTGTGGCAATAAACTGAAATCTGACCTTTGCACTTTAAGTATATTAGTACGGTGGACTAAATCACCGGCGTTACCCTACAAATTGGTTATAGGATTATTGTAACTGACCCAATCATGTCTACTTCTATAAATATGACTTTTTGGACTCTTGTACTCTTCGAAGTGTTTGCCTGGGCCCTATAAAGTAGAAAGTATATGCAACAAGGTGGCTCCCCTCTATACTATGAAATACGGTAGTGCCTCCGTGACACCGATGCACCATGAGGGTTTCACCTGTACATCCATTTTATTGGAGTGGTTACAGAACATGAAATAAACGTCTCTCTTTCATTTCAGGCCGGTTCTTCCCTTGCCATTCACTACAAACCCGCGGGCACGCAGGCACCCATACCACAGCAGTACCTTTCCACACACCATATCCCCAGGTGCCCTAACACGCCCACTCCAACACACTGGGACCGCACACACGGTTACACCAGCAAGCGGTCACTCCTACACACTTGTACGATACAGAAACACACAGACTCTCTCGCTGCATCACAGACACAGGCTTAAAGTATACACACTACATAGAACTCTTTGCAAATTTGCAAAAACACATACATTGGAAGATATGCACAAGTAGGTTTTTGCACAACCATGCATCACACAGACACTTTAACATGTGCACACTCATGTTATCTTTGTACAATTAAACACTTGCACCTGCAAAAACTTACACTGTTACACTACCTCTTTACACTGGCACTTACACACTGCTACATAGAAACATACAGCTTTGCACAGGCATATGTGCCTCACACAAATACACACACTCTTAAACGTTCACACACTACCACACACCTTCAACTTGCCAACACTGAACAAGCATTGGCATAGCCAATAGGTCTCGCCTTTGGGACCTTATAAATGTTTAGTTATCCAGCACAATATCCTTGGTGCAACAACATCAACTGTTGCATGGCTAAACACTTATAAGGTCCCAAAGGCGAGACCTATTGGCTATGGATGACACTTAATGTTTTGTGTTGCAGGAGGAGTTACAGAGCGATCCAGAGTCTGCAAGGTACAGAAGGGTACTATATTGCAGCAGCACAACAGGGTGCTAAGCCAAGGATACCCAGGGATGTATTAGCGGGTCCCCTGGAAGAACTACGGCGCCCCGTTATCCTACGGGCGGTTGTGGGTCTGAGCAACCGGGGGCTGCCTGGAACGCTCCGCCCCACCTGTCTGGGGGGGCGTGAGTAATGGAGTGGACTTTGGAAACGCTATGCCGTCCAATCAAACAATACACTTCCATGACGTCAAACAACCTTTAACATATTCACGTCACATGCCTATGTAAACGTCCTCCATGTTATCGTTGGACATTCACCACGTATTACATGTGATCATCTGCCGTTGCCTGTATCTTCTCCCTATAAGATGATTCTGCCTACCTACCTATGTTTGTTCCCTGTGCAGGCAATGTGTTTCTACGGCGCTGCTGTTTTTTTATTGCCTGCTCTGTGGCTTCTGCCTACCCTAAGCTAATACTGGTTTGGCTGCTTGAACATATTTACGCAAATTCCTTGTGTTGTTCACCGGCATCACTATTTTTGCGCGTTTAACGTGTTCTTCTGCGCTGACGATTTCTTTCTCTTATAAGATTTTGCAGGCATCGGTGGCACACTCTGCCTTCCTCACCCAAACATTGCTCCCTGTTTGCATTCCCTTCGTTTCTCTGTCATTGCTGCTATTTTTCCCTACAGAACGACTCCGCCTACCTTTCCTCAACATTCATTCCCTGTGCATACACTGTGACCTCTAGCCGATGCTGCTAGATATCGCCTACAGTGTGACCTTTACTTGTGCATGCACTGTGATTTCATGTCGCTGCTGTTTTCTATTGTCCATGCTGTGATCCTATATTGCGATGTGTCATGATTTGTTGAAATACGTACAATTTTTATTTTTAGGTCTCGGCCTGCACCAGCGCTTGCGCTGGTCTGGCCGAGAGTTTTAGTAAGTGGGTTTTGGAAGGGCAAACACTGGCTTTCGGCTGGCGACCAGCTTGCGTTCACGATGGCGTGCACGCGCGCAGCTGCTATCTGGGTTTCCCATCTCTTCCTCATTTCCTCGTCATGGCTCATTAACTCTCTGGACTCTGATGTTTCAATCGCAGCAGCAGCTCACATTACCAACTGACGGCCCTGGACTACAGTCACATGAAAAACAACAGCGATTAGCATTGAAATGCAAGCTTTTTTTTGTCTTGTTAGAAATATTGCTTCAGTGGGTTGATTTCACCTTATATCGCTATTTGTGTTATATTGGGAGTCACAGCCTAATTACCAGTATTTTTGTCTCACTCTGTTTTTTTTTAAATATTTATTCGCGCAAAGCACAAAGCTATATTTAAGGTTACTTTTTCCGCGTCACTTCTTCACTCTATTTAAACTCCACACCCCCCACTCTTATTGTCTCTCTCCTTCTCACTCTCTCCCCTATCTACTTAATTAACTCTCTCCTCTCTATCTTTTTTAGCCTTTCATTCTCTCTCACCCCTTTATCTGTTTCTCTTTCAAACTCCTTCATTCACTCTCTCTCCCCTTCTTTCTCTCTCTATCCCGCTCCACTCTTTATTCTATGTACACCCTTTCTCTCTCTTTCTCTCTCACCACCCTCTCTAATTGGGCATTATATCTTCACTCTATCTCTCACTCGGCAACACCACAGCATCACTCAGCATCACCACAGCATCACTCAGCGCAACCACAGCATCAATCAGAGCCAGCACAGCATCAATCAGAGCCAGCACAGCATCACTCAGCACCAACACAACATCTCTCAACGCCATCACAGCATCACTCAACGCCATCACAGCATCACTCAACGCCATCACAGCATCACTCAACGCCATCACAGCATCACTCAGTGCAACCACAGCATCACTCAGCGCCACAACAGCATCACTCAGCGCCACAACAGCATCACTCAGCGCCACAACAGCATCACTCAGCGCCACAACAGCATCACTCAGCGCCACAACAGCATCACTCAGCGCCACAACAGCATCACTCAGCGCCACAACAGCATCACTCAGCGCCACAACAGCATCACTCAGCGCCACAACAGCATCACTCAGCGCCACAACAGCATCACTCAGCGCCACAACAGCATCACTCAGCGCCACAACAGCATCACTCAGCGCCACAACAGCATCACTCAGCGCCACAACAGCATCACTCAGCGCCACAACAGCATCACTCAGCGCCACAACAGCATCACTCAGCGCCACAACAGCATCACTCAGCGCCACAACAGCATCACTCAGCGCCACAACAGCATCACTCAGCGCCACAACAGCATCACTCAGCGCCACCACAGCATTACTCAGCAGCACCACAACATCACTCCGCGCCACCACAGCATCACTCAGCACCACCATAGCTTCACTAAGCGACACCACATCATCACTCAGGGCCAACACTGCATCACTCAGCACCACCACAGGATGACTCAGCACCACCACAGGATGACTCAGCACCACCACAGGATGACTCAGCACCACCACAGCATCGCTCAGCACCACCACAGCATCGCTCAGCTTTTCAGCATGCTGCACAGCAGCCACACTTCTCTACAGCACAGCTTGAAGACATTGGCAAAGTCAATAGCTCTGGCTAAACACTTATAAGGCCCCAAAGGCGAGACCTATTGGCTATGCGAGGCCTGAGCGAGGCGGGAGCGTGCAGCAAGGCGCGATGATTGCAACCATATGGCGCTGCGCGCTCCCGCAAGGGAATCGCCAGACGTGCACGCGTTGCCATTGCAAGCAATGCAACGCGTGCACGTTTGTGCCCCCAAAGCTGTGGTATTTGTCTCAGGTGACAGGAGATATGGGGCTCAACATCATTTCATTCACGACTGCATCCCAGCTTGTTTGCTTTATGCCAGTAAAAGTGCACGATGTGTACTAATAAAGGTAACTTCCTGTTTGTTTTAAAATGTTTTCACATCGAGTGAGGTCTAAGTTCAATTATTCGTTTACTTGTGAAAGACTGATAACGTGAAACTGGCATCTAAATATTATTTTCATATTCATATATATGATAATATTAATTGTATATCTTGGTTCCATGTAGCACTGAAGCAGGCAGGTGGCTGCATCAAAGTGTTAATAAAAATAGAAAATGATCACAAGTCTTACATACATGCATTTATTATATCTAACATCCATGTAACGAGTTTAAAGTAAAAGATGTTCAGATTGAGTGCACATCTCACAGCATTCTTCGTTCATTAGTCTCTCGTTCTTCATTGTGTATCAGCGTTATAAAGCGCTATGAAGCCTGCATGTCTTGTAAAATGTATTTTTGCAAACGGTCCTAGTTATGGGAGCATTGTTTATGTTAAATAAATGGTTTGTGCGTGTGCACGCGCACGTGCATGCTGGGATGGGGAGCTGTGATGTGGCATGCCTGGTCACTTTCACTCCTGGCAGTATAAACTCTAGGAGGCTCTGGCCATGCGCTGTCGAGGGAACACGCACCCAGGGCCCGTTCACAGCTTAAACAAGCAAAAGCGCGGCAGGAGGGGGGCCTGCCGATTCCCTTGCGGGAGCCAGCGGCGATAATTGATGCCATATGGCGCTGCCGCTCATTCCCGCAAGGCAATCGCCACACGTGCACGCGTTGCCATTGAAGGCAATGGAACGCGTGCACGTTTTTGGGGAAAAAAGGGAACCGATGGCTAAAGGTCTCCTCTATGCAGCTTTTTGAAAGAAGCGGTGGAGGAGATTAGACGGACTTCCGGAGGAAGAGAGTTCCAAATCTTCGGGGCAATGTCTGAGAAGGCTCCGTTACTCAATCTCTTTTTGTGGAAAATCTGTGGTTTCAGGAGCATTGAACTTGCACTTCGTGACGCTCTGCAACCCCCTGATACATCTAGTTTTTGAGCCAGATAAATGGGGGTCTTGAAATGAAAGGTTTTGTGAGTCATGCAGGCAATTTTTAACTGTATTCTTGCATCGTATGGTAACCAATTTAGGAATTTTAGGGCTGGGGATGTGTGATCGTTTCTTTTTGTCCCAGTAATCAATCTGGCTGCGGCATTAATGGAAGCCCTTAGTGGGGCCAAGCTCTGTTTGGGGAGACCACAGAGCGTGGAGCTACCGTAGTCTAGTCTTTGCAAAACTAGAGCTTATACCGCCAATTTGAAGTCTTCCTGTGGAAGGAATGGTTTGAGATTCCTTAGTATACTCAACTGATGTTTAGCTCCCTTGGTTGCATTGCTGATATGGTTCTTCATATTCAAGTGCATGTCTAGTGTGATTCCGAGGGATTTAGCTGACTCAATAATGTGGGGTCAATCTTGGGAATGTTGTTAGGGGGAGCGATGAGAAGGAATTCTGTTTTGGAGGTGTTGAGCATGAGGTAGTTGTCAGTGAGCCAGTTGTGAGTGTTCATCAGGATGGAGTTGAGTGAGATGAAGTCTTCCGGGAAGGTGATTTTCAGATAAAGTTGAGTGTCATCCGTATACATATGAAAAAGAATGTTCGCGGAGTTTAAGGCATTTGCTAATGGTTCCAAGAATAAATTGAAGAGTATGGGTGACAGGGTGGACCCCTGTGGAACCCCCATAGTTACTATATGGGGCTGAGATAGGGATTGTTTCATCTTGATTCTTTGGGATCTGTTTTGGAGGAAGGAAGTGAACCATTTCAATACCGACCCTGATAGGCCCATCCTGTGTTCTAGAGTGGACAGTAGTTTGATATGGTTAACAACGCGAAAACAGAAAATAGGTCAAGGAGGATCAATAAGCAAGTTTCATTTTGGTCTAGAAATTTTAAAATATCATCCATGATGTGAGTGAGTGCAGATTTGGTGCTGTGCCCTCTCCGAAAACCAGATTGATGATGATCCAACAGTTAGAATTTCTCAATGTGAGAGCAGAGTTGTGTTAGCACGCACTTTTCAAGAAGTTTCGCCAGAGTGGGAATGTTGGAAATGGGACGGAAGTTATTCAGATCAGAGCTGTCTGCGTTAGGTTTTTTTAGAATGGGGGATAGCTGCGATGCTTTTAGACAGTCGGGGATCGTGCCTTGCACTAGTGAAGCATTGACGATCTATCATTGACGGTATGTTTCCGCACTCCCCCTCCCCCTCACCCTGGCGCGGATGGGTGGCTCTGGGGTCTACGTTGAAAAAAGTGGGTCGGCGGGTGCTCTGCGCTCACGGGGCCAGGAGGATGGAGCGACCAACCCCCTGACATGTTCGAATCGCACTTGAGGGCAGCAGGCGCTCTGCAAATTGGGGAGGTGGGCAGTTCTAGATCTAAACTCACGGTGCAAGGTAGCAGGGGGAGGGGGGGGGAGGTCAGGGTTTAGTTCAGTTTAATACAGTTTCCTTAGTAGTTGCCGCGTGTAGCTTACGAGCGGTCCCCTCAGACCAAGGTGCTGACCACGGGGATGATGTCAGCTGGCAACGGCGTTGTCGGTGAGACCAGGGTGGCAGAGTGAAGCGAGGAGGTGCGGAGCCTACAGGTCGCGGTGTAAGTAGCGGCTCAGTGGCGGTTGTCGTCGGTAAAACCAGGGTTGCGGTGCGAAGCAAGGCGGTGCCCTCTGCGGTGCCTTCAGGTCAGGGAACTGACGGCGGTCTTGTTGGCGGCGTCAGGTTGCCGTTTCCCTCTGTGGCAACTGAGACACGCGGTCCCAGAGGCGGTATCCTGAGGAAAGTGAAGTCTTTGCTGTCCCCGAGACTTCGTGAACAGGAGGCAATCTTTATCTCAAGCCCTTGTAGATACTCAGCAACAAGTAAACAAAGTCCAGTCCTTTCACTGCCCAAGGCAGAAGCGGACACTGAAGGCCAACTCAGCAAAGCAACAACTCAGCAAAGGGGCTGTACTCCTCCTGGCAGTTCTTCCAGCTCCTCTTCTTGGCAGGTTCCTTGATCCAAGCAAGTTCTAAAGTTCTGTGGTCTGGGCCCCAATATTTATACTCAGTTTCTCTTTGTTCTCTTGGGCAGAGTGTGTCAGTGCTCAGTCCAAACCAGTTTGGTCCTCTCTGGCCCAGCTTCCCAGCAGGAGGTGGAGACAGCATTGTCCAAGGCAGACTAGGCCCATTCAGGTGCAAGGAAATCTCCTCCCACTACTCTAAATGCGGCCCAGGTCTATTCAGCCCAGCCGTGACTCATCCAGGAAAGGCAGGACACACCTCGACCCCCCTCGCCCCCCAAGTGGCTGTCTGAAGAGAATGCACATCCCCAGCCCCTGTCACTCCAAGCCAGACAGTCAATCCACAACCAAGCAGAGGCGCACAGGATGGCTAAGCAAGAAAATACCTACTGTCTAAAAGTGGTATTTTTAAACACAGAATATAAAAATCATCTTTACTAAAAGATGCCTTTCTACATTCTGAGTTCAGGCATACTAAACTCCATTTCTCGATCTTGTCCCAATGGGAAGATATACTTGTAAAATGTTACCCAGTACTTCCCATTCTATCCTATGGGACAGATAGCCTTTCAATAGTGAAAAACGAAATATACTGTACTTCACTATCAGGACATGTCACACACACCAGTACATGTCCTAACTTTCAAGTACACTGCACCCTGCCCATAGGGGTAACTTGGGCCTGCGTAACTTAGGGGTGAGTCACATGTAATAAAAGGGAAGGTTAGGGGTTGGCAAGTGGGTGCACTTGCCAAGTCGACATGGCAGTAAAAACTGCGCGCAGACACTGCAGTGGCAGATCTGAGAACCCTTTGAGAAGCTGCTCGTGTGGGTGGCACAATCAGTGCTGCAGGCCCACTAGCAGCAATGGATTTACAGGCCTCTGCACTCTCAGTGCATCTTTCTAGGGACTTACCGGTAAATCAAATATGCCAATCATGGAAACACCAATCCATATTACAATTTACAATTGGAGCACTTGCACTTTAACACTAAACAGCAGTGAGAAAGTGCGCAGAGACACTAAACCAGCCAAAACAGAGTCAAACCAGGAGGTCAGAAAGCAGAATGACAGGGGAAGCACGCCAAAAGATGCCAGGTCTAACACTATGGCTGGCTGTAGCTGCTGGGGTAACAAAGCAAAATTTGCCCAGACTGTGGGGAGCGAGCAGACCCGCAACAGTCCAGGAATGGGAAAATGACCTTGACTGGTGCCAGATGGCAGAACGAGGGATCTATCAAGGTCGGGGATGCCTCAGCAAATTTGATAAGATTTGGGGACAATGAATACAATACAAAGGGACCTAAGGGAGGGGCTGGATGGTTATGAAGAGAGGGGGCAAGGCAGCCCGTTGCTGAATGCATCAGTTGGTATATCTGGCGTGATATGCACTGTACATGTGTATGGGCCGGGTGTGATCAGTTTTGAGACTAAATGTGCATAGGCTCCCTGCGAGGGGCCCATGATGTTTGTTAATCCTCCGAACTGTACTGTTGTGAATCTGAACAACTACTTAATAAAAAGAGTTATTAAAAAAAAATATTCATGAGTTATACCATTGTTAAATAACAGGATAGGCAGTGCATTTTGTTGTTGCTGGTTACAGACCAGAAGCTGTACTTGGTCCAAGCTCCATGGTAGGGACCACACACACAGCCCCAAGGGGAAGCTGGAGGCAAGGAGGAGGCGCCATGCAATACGAAGCAAGGAAACTGGAGTGTCTAGGAGCCGACCAATAGTAAGTAATGGGCGGGCTCTAAGCCCCTTTTAAGATCTTTCCTTTTCATTACAAGAGATTTTGCAAGCGCTGTGCAGGCGAAACCTAAATGCCGGAATGCAGTGCCACCAGAGTCAAAGGGTCTGAGCAAGGTCACAAAGAAATGGTGTCCCTTGCTCATACCAAGCCTTCAGGATGTCCGCACTAAGTGTACACACTAGTAATCAAAATGGGAATGATTTACAGTGGTTGTTAGCCTGAAAACCTTACATGATAGTAGCCATCAAGGACCACGGTTGCACAACCCTGGTATAGAAGAACTAAGGAAGGTTTGTTCAACTGTACCTATTGTTTTGACCACAGTGTACTACATCAGGTGTTTCACTTAATTACTAGTAGAATATAAACACAAAATAACATTGCAGCTATAACCATCAAAACATATTTGGAAGCAACAAGAGCCCTTCCCTTTTTGAACTTCAAAATGAAATTGCCTAGAGAAATCAGCAAAGCACTCAGTCAATTTACCCCAGTGGTGCTCACAGCTATACCTTCTTTCTTCTCCTGAGATTGTGATGATTTTTCAGCTTCACACCATTTTGTAAAAATTTCTTGGCAAACATCGTCTAAGGACACTTCCTCCTAGGGGAAAAAATATAGGTTAGAGCACAGCTAGAATGTTAGCATTTGATGTTCAGTTACTCATCTCCTGCATAAAACGGGGTCATCCAAGTATGGATACAAATTGTGGAGCATCTTGTTGAGTCAAAATCTTTCACTTATGGGAGACCTAATTATTCGGGTAGAGGACATTTATTCAGAAACGTTTATTGTTCCTCACTTTTCTCTTTAAGAAAATTATTGTGTATATTAACCAAGTTCAACATAGACTTGCGAAGAAATGGTCCATGAGGTTATCACTTAGCTTGGTTTCTTTAAGGCAACATAATCTTGCTTGCCAGCCTACACAGCATTTTTTATGACAGTTGGTTTGGTTTATAAATGAAAGTGTCTCTTCAGTAAATAGTGAGTTTAGGCACTCGGAAAGTGGTAACTGATGCACTCTGTCATTCATCCTTGCATTTGTGATTCCATGTATTCACCCATTGACTCATTCTTGCATTATCCCACTTATCCATCTACAATACAACATACTTGCAAACTTAACAAGCATATAGAAAATAAATGAAAAAAAAAGAAAAGTAGAAAAACGATGCCACCTAAAAACAGGAGGCATATGCTTGCACTAAAATAACACAACTATACCTATTGTTGTAAACACTGTTTCTACCTTCTGAGGACCTCTTACTTGGATTTGAAAAGAGTGTTACGTCAAGTAATTGAGAAATGCATATTCCTAACATGTTTGATTCTTCTGTTGTTTCAGGTAAATATGATAAGCGTATGCAAATATGTGTGTGTTATTTAATCATTTCTGCTGAAACATATTATTTTTTTCAAACAAAAAAAAAAAAGAGTGGGTGGTAGGAAATTTGTGCCGGCATGGTGATCCCACACAGAAATATGAGGAAAACAAGCACTGGCATAGCCAATAGGTCTCGCCTTTGGGACCTTATAAGTGTTTAGCCATGCAACAGTTGTTGTTGCACCAAGGATATTGTGCTGCATAACTAAATACTTATAAGGTCCCAAAAGCGAGACCTATTGGCTATGCCAATGCTTGTTTACTAAGTAGACTGCAGAGAGGTGCTTAATTTCCGTGCTTGCACTGGGGCCCACGGCACCTCTGCTGGGTCACGAGGAGAGACCCTCTGCCAAATGAAAGAATTGCTCTACAGCGACGAGGGGGGGGGGGGGGGAGTTATTTTGAGGCAGGAGATGCTCTCTCCTGTGTGGAAGCCCGCTGCGTGCTTAGGAAGCAGGGGGCAAATTTCACTGCGCAAGTGAAAAGTCACCAAAAGTAACACAAAGTAGCATTCAGCGCTGCACTATGGTACGGTGCAATAGTGTGTGCGCAGCGCTATTCAGCCTCAAAGTGCAGTAGAAAACGGAACGAGAGCTCCAGTGTCAAATGCGCAGACAGGTTTAGAACCTCCCGGAGAGCCGAGTGATACTGCTTGAATTGTAGTGACATCCAACCATGCTCTTGTGTCATAGACTGGTAGAAACTCCTGTAGGAGGAGCTGTGTACCAGTGGCTAGAGCTGTAGACTTTGGAACCTGGGGACATGGGTTCGAATCCGGCCTCAGTGCTTGGTTCAACGTTGTGTGATTCTGGATAAATCACTTAAATATGTGAAATGTATGTATGTGATCCCCACTTGATGTTCAGAGCGAGTCAAATATCTTTATTCAGCTGAAACAGCCATAAAAGTATAAAGTAGTGAGAGAGAGATTTAGATAGAGATTGAGAGATTTAGAGAGAGAAAGATTTAGAGAGAGATTCAGAGAGAGAGATTCAGAGAGAGAGATTTAGAGAGAGATTCAGAGAGAGAGATTCAGAGAGAGAGATTTAGAGAGAGATTTAGAGAGAGATTTAGAGAGAGATTTAGAGAGAGAGATATATATAGAGAGAGATTTAGAGAGGGAGAGATTTAGAGAGATTTAGAGAGAGATTTAGAGAGAGATTTAGAGAGAGATTTAGAGAGAGAGATTTAGAGAGAGATTTAGAGAGAGAGAGAGCATCATTTTCAGGGAGAGCTTCGGCGCGGGTACCCCCTTCTTTGGAAGCGGTATCTGGGGGTTACTGACCCCCACTGAAGCCCCTGCTCCCCGTCACACGAGCGCAGGCAGGCAGGGCGGCGGAACAGGCAGGAAACTGCACTCCTGCTGGCCATTTTCCATATCTCTGGCCAGCAGCAGGAAAAAGTTTTGCCAAGACGGCATATGTGGGGCTGTTGCACCGCTGCCGGAGAGAGGCGAGCTCCTGAGTCCGACGGGCCCTAAGAGGTGCTCGGCAGCGGGTCCTGGGTCTGGTGAACAAAGTGAATAAACACTCATTGACAAAGCCGATAGGCTTGGCTTGTGTATAGCGTGCTCACGTGGTAGTACACTACGCATTAATACATGAAAATAACATGCACAAGAGCACAAACACTGAAAGAGCAACACGCATACAAATCCCCACACACGGAGCAAGACTGTGACACTTACTCGCGCAATATTGCGCGCACATACAGGCACACATGCAGGCATGAGATACCCGTGCACACACTAGACCCCAGATATCCAGACACCCGGGATGGTCAAAGACTAACGGGCATAAAGCTACCCACGGACTAAACAGAGGACTTCTCTCTTGTGCACATACACACAATAACATCACACACACGTTAGTCAGCAGGCATACACATGCTTTTATTTATTGACATAAATAAATCAACAAATCCGCCTTTCTAGTAGATTTTTTTCCCATCGAAATGTAGATGCCCCTAATCAGCATTTAGGAATGGACTTGGAGGTCCAAATATTCAGGCTGTAGTGGCCAAGAACAGGTCCAAACACATGCTGACATTCAATACAGCATCCCGGTTCAATGAGGCGTTTCAGGGAGTATAGGGGGAGGAGGTTTGGGAACAGAACGAAAAGTGAGAAGAGGAGGTACTAAAATAAAGAATCCCGTTTTTGTGAAGCTTAGATTACAATGGGCAGGAATGTGAAAACGAGAGAATCTTAGTTTTTGAGAAAATCCGTATGAGTGCCCTCCAGAGAAGGACAGTTAACAAATATTCTGCGAATGAAACTGTAGATTTGTGCTGAAAATAGGGAAGGAAGAAAATATATGTGTATCATTGACACCGAGGTGCTAGGGAAAATCTTTGAAGCCCTTACAAAAAGTCTGGCTGGCTCTAGCTGAAGCCCGGGAGTGGTGCGTGCGTGCGCGCGCAGTCTGCTCATTTTCAAGCACTGCACTCGTGCTTGTGGCGTGCCCCTGCTCGCTCCCGCAAGGTGGATGCCGCCACAAGCACGAGTGTGTGCTTGAAAATGAGCAGAGCGACGGCTAAAGGCCCTCCTATGCAACGCATGCGCGCTGCGTAGGCGAGACCTAAAAAAAAATTGGGGGGCAAAATTTGAGGTCTGCAGGGGATTCTGGGTAAGAAAAAGTTGGGGGATCCACGCAAGACACCTCACTGGACTCCTCCGGGTGTCTAGTTTTCAAAAATGGCTGTTTTTGGTAGGTTTCCCTAGAAGGGCGTTGAGCCCGGGGACAAAAACGTAGATACCCCCTTTCAAAACCAGGTCTTTTTGTGATAGATAATTTTGATGTCTCCACAATATATTTTGGGCCCCTCCCTGTCGCGGCCACTTGGCCCACCCATACAAGTGAGGTACCAGTTTTATTGGGAGACCTGGGGGAAAGCTGGGTGGTAGGAAATTAGTGTCGGCCCAGTGATCCCACAACTTTCCCACACAAATATGAGGAAAATGTTATTTGTTTAGCAAAATTTAAGGTTTGCAGGGGATTCTGGGTAAGAAAACATTGGGGGAATCCACGCAAGCCACACCTCCCTGGGCTCCCCCGGGTGTCTAGTTTTCAGAACTGTCTAGGTTTGGTAGGTTTCCCTAGATGGCCGCCAAGCCCGGGACCAAAAGCGCAGGTAACTCCCTCGCAAAACCATGTCTTTTTGTGATAGATAATTTTGAAGTTTCCACAGTACGTTTTGGGCCATTTCCTGTCGTGGACACTAGGTCTATCCACACAAGTGAGGTTCCATTTTTATTGGGAGACTTGGTGGAATGCTGGTCTTTTTTAATTTTGTTGCTCCACGCAGATTCCAGTACTTTCCTTCAGAGAAATGTGAGGACTTTTTTTTTTTTTACAAAGTTTGAGGTTTGCAAGGGATTCTGGTTAACAGAACCTGTGAGAGCCAGACAAGTGACCGAATCCTGGATTCCCCTAGGTGTCTAGTTTTAACAAATGTAAAGGTTTGCAAGGTTTCCATATGTGCTGGCTGAGCTAAGGTCCAAAATCCACAGCTAGGCACATTGCGAAAAAAAGGGTCAGTTTTCAATGGAAAAATGTGAGGTATCGTATAAGCAGCAGACAACGAAAACAGGAATCACAAAAACTAGGAGGGGAGGGAGACGGTTCAAAGGGAAATACAAAAGGGGGAGCGGTGGCCAAAGTGGGTGTAATTACCCGGTCGAAAAAATCATAAAAGCCTTACCCTCTGATATGGAGGATAGTGATGACCTTACCTCTATGGACAGTGATGGAAGTGACCTTAAAATTGTCAATTTGTCAGAAAGAATATTGGACAAGGATGAGATAAATGTGCTTAATATGGGTCTTAACTTTTGTCCCACACAAGGTGGTGATTTAACTGTGTACACATTGATCTATACAGATTTGTGAGATCCTTAAAATTAAAAGACTTTTTTGCAGAACGAACTGCACAGCCTACTGTATCTGTTGGGGGATCGGGTTGCGCGATGCACACCATTGCGGAAGTTCGGAATATTCAGTGCCTGCTTTCTATTAAGGATGGGGAAATTAGAGACATACCCTTACTTTTGGATGACCTTGATATCACCCAAAATCTAAATACAGATAGTGGGTTAAGGCCGAAATCCAAATTTGTTCCCACTACTGCATACCATCGCAATATTGATATTTTTTATGGGAAAGTAACAGAGGAATTGTATCAGTTGGGAAACCCCGTTAAATTTGGTGCCCATGTAAAATATAATCTTTCCTCAGGTGAAAGACAAGCACTGAATAGACTGCGCATGGATGATAACATTGTGATCAGGGAAGCCGATAAGGGCGGCAATGTGGTTATCATTAATCGGATTGATTTTATGAGTGAGATTGATCGCCAATTGAATAATAAACTATGCTATGAGCTAATCAGAACAAATCCCATTAAGGAGTTAACACTCATTAATTTGAAACGGAGTGAGTGGAGAGACACGTGTCTCCTTACGGATGATGAATTCTGCTATTTGTGGGTAGGACAACCGGAATTTTCTTGTATATATATTTTGCCAAGGTCCACAAGGGTGAGCCTTTACCACCCTGCCGAACCATTATTTCGGGCGTGGGTTCGCAAACAGAGAGGATGTCCTAATTTGTCGATATTAGGCTCCAGAAACATGTCCAAAGTCTACCGTCCTACATAAAGGATAGTAAGGACATATTGGTTAAATTTAAGGATTTCAGTTGGTCAGAGGAATTGTGGTTTGTCACTTTTGATGTGGAAAGTGTGTAAACCTGTATCCAAAACAAATTTGGACTTATGGCAGCCTGGTCCTACCTAGATACTGATGGGGCAGACCACTTTGAGTACAATGAGATGATAATGCAGATGATGGAGATAACTCTGACAAAATCTTTTTTCCTTCATAACGATCGGTGGTGCCACCAGATACAGGGCACAGCCATGGGTTCCCGGTTTGCTTCCTCTTATGCATGCCTCTTTATGGGGTGATATGAGAGGGAACACGCCTGGAGCAGGAGTGCCTCCCCTGGACTGAATATATAGTATTTTGGGGGAGGCACATAGACGACATCATCTGTCTTTGGTCAGGGCCAGAGGAAGCGCTTCAACAATATTTCTCCTTCCTTAATGACAACCCATATAATGTCAGACTAACTATGGCGTATCATAGAGAACAGATGAATTTCTCAGACCTCCAATTTTATGTGAAGGATGGGATGGTACAAAACACTCTATACCATAAGAAGACAGCATGCAATGGGGTCCTACATGCCTCCAGTGCGCACGCACGATCAGTAATAAATAACATCCCCTATGGGGAAATGATCCGTATAAGAAGGAACTGTAGCGAGGAGGACACATGTCGGGTAAATATTCTAGACACCAAAAAGCAGTTCCTTAAAAGGGGATATGACACTGGGGTGTTGAATAAAGCTCACTCTAGAATACAGCAGGTAGAAAGGGAGGCCATATTGCTTGATAACCTACACAAAAGGAAAGGTGAGGTACAAAAGGGGAGATTGAGATTTGTTACCAAATATACCATCCACAGCGATAGGATTTTCAAAATCCTAAAGAAAAATTGGCATTTACTCTTGGACGTCTTTGGTTTGCAAGATTCCCTGACCAACAATCCAGCTGTAACATACAGAAGAGGGTTGACCCTTAGGAACACGCTCTGTCCCAGCTACATCACAATGACTCAAAAGACAGAAACATGGTCTCCACCCAAACCTGAAACCTTTTTTACATGCAATCTTTGTAACATCCACCCATATGGTAAAAACAAGATTAGGGATTTCATGTACAATACATCACAGCAATATAACATCAGGCATTTTATCAATTGTAACACCACTTATGTGGTATATATACTGGGCTGCAAATGCGGACTGATATATGTGGGAAGCACAGTGCGTTGTCTTAAATATCGGATACAGAAACATTGTAGGGCCATATTAATTGGTGATGCCAGATACCCTACGAGTGAACACTATAAGAGCATACACCCTGGGGATCCTGATTTTTGGTTTCATGGGATTGACCATGCCAATGTTAGAAAAAGAGGCGGAGATAGGGAGCTGGCCCTGCGACAGTTAGAGGCTAAATGGATCTGGCCACAATACTGATAATCAGCTACATTATTTTTTACAGTGATGGTTGCAAATATGGCAAGATATGGGCTTGGGTCTCCATTGGTCTACTGTACTCCTGTCCCTTTGATATACGATTATGACTGTCATATACGAATATAAGGAGTTGGTCTGGAGGCGGTATTCATGACCGTCCATGACCTGTGATGTTCTCTAGTAACCATATGTATCATACTTGGGTTAGATGGATTCTGTCTAAATTGCTGATTTTAATTTGTATATAGTATTTGTGTGTATATTTCTGGCAAAGTTTTGATTTGCTTGTGGGGATTGTGTTACATGCCCATTCTCAGTGGGTTAGGACCTTGCCCTGCCCTATATGGGTCAGGTGATGATGGTATTTTATGATATATTGGATGGCGCATGTATTATATGTCCTTTGGGCCCTTTGTCCTTGATCATATTACCCCTTATGCCAATCATATTATAGCTATTGGATAAGAGGACACAATGTGATATGGGTCTTGCCTATGCGACCTTTTCTACCAACTTGCAATCGCTTCTCCCCTTGTGTTAAAATTTATATGTACAAATTTCTTGGATAGCTCCAACAGGTCCCATTATGGCGAAGACTTTTTGGTTATTCGTGTCCCCCTCACAGCAATTGTGTACCGCAAAACACCTCATTATTTAGGAGGATTGTCATTGATTGTTAGGCTCCTACTAGAACTTATCTTCTTTATGATGGAGCAGTAATTTTGGTATGATTGACATACATGCTTAATTAGGGCAGGGTTTATGCAATCTGCCCACCTACACAATAGGTTTACAACTCCTTTTAGAAGTCCTGCCACTAAGTGGGATATATCGCGTGTAATCCACCCGGTATGACAAGGGGCGTTACTGTTGGCACGATCTCAACAATCGTTCCAATATGGTGGTTTCGCTGGGCTCGGCAGCCACGTGACCTTCATCATCGATACGTCATCGGGCATACCACGCAGCGCGATTGACACACGCACAGTTCCTTCTTAAACTGTGTGAAAGATGGCGCGGGTCTTTCAAAAGCAGACCGCACGCCATATGCCACAATATCGGGAATCCGGTGAGTGAGCGCGTCTTTAATAATAGTCGCGGTAAGGGAGGACTCTGGCGTAATTGGTCCGTTGCTTGTGGTATATTCCTCCTTTTTTGACTGCATCTCTAGAGATCACAGGATCTGGAGTGAGATATCGGGACAGGCATTGACGGTTAACATTATGCGGAACGTCAATGTAGGGGTCATACATATTGGGATATGGCATATGCAAGACCGATGCGACGTCGTCAAATGTGTTGAAACCACGAACAATTATTATTTATACGTGGGTGAAAGGGTTATTGACCCGGGTTTTAAGAATTATTCAAAAGCATTATGATAATGATAAGGCATCAGTCGTCCTTATAGAAGGGCTCGTTTATTATGTCGGGCTCATCGGTTAAATATGCTGAAACCACGAATAATAATTATTTATATACGGGTGAATTGGTTATTGACCCGGGCTTTGAGAATTATTCAAAGGCATTGCGATATTGATAAGACATCAGTCATCCTTATTGAAGGGCTTGTTTATAATGTTAGGCTCAGTAGTTGTTTTCATATCTCAGTGAAGTTGGGTTGATATATTGGTACATGTGATTGCTATATAGCCATAGGAGATTGGGCTGGGTGGTGTGTTTGGAAGATTAGTGTGGGCCCGGATTTATCATAAGGGCTATACTTGGGACTATGGATGCTGAGAATCTTTTGGTACTTCGGTGCCTTACAAGTCTGCATGAATTTGTCTATGCCCTATTTTGAGATTAGTAGCCTGGGAGATCACTTGCACATAAGGATTGGACCTTTCATTTAATAAATTTGGCTGAAATTTGCTTTTAATGTTCCCCTTTACACAGGTATCAGTTCCGGGATGCGATAGTGTCCCTTGATACCGTTCATGACCTGGGATTTATTTATAATTTGAGGAGGAGAATGTTTCCTATAATACGATGAGTCTATACTACAAATGGCATATAAGACGCCTGCGCAACATTACTTTTGAGGTGAGAGCAACCATATATGGGTACACAAATTGGGAGCCATGGGGACACATTATCTGCTGCATGGGATAGGATTCAGTGTTTTGTTTGGATATATAATCACTTTATTCGAACTATATATGTATACATATTGCCCGAAATGAATGAAGATTTAAACTGGCAATTTTATGAAGTGGAAGTTAGTCTATTTACATGTTTGTAGATGGTGTTTTATCTGTGTTCTCTCCTGTTGGTTATACTTTTGTATACATATTTAATTTTTTCTTTTTGAACTTTTCATGTGTGGATCAGTTATATGTTGTAGATAAATGGTTTGGTTGTTTATGTTTGTGTCTACCTATGTGACAGGGTCAACTTCCACGGGATGCAGGAAAGTTGGAATGTTTATGTTTGTTAGTATAATGAAGTTCGTGAAATGTTTGACTAGTTTGTCAAAATTGTCATGTGGATTCATATTATATATATATATATATATATATATATATATATATATATATATATATATGTTTATTTATGTAGTCTTTGTGTGAATATTTTCAGCCCTGATGAAGTTCCTTTGTAACATGGAACGAAACGCGTTGGCTGGATTTTAACTTGTATTTTGAATATCACTAATAAAGAGGATGATGTAACCATCAAATTTAATAATGACTTCTTTCCTGGTGCACCTTCCCATTGTTGAAAAAGAACTGTATCTGGTTCTCAGTGGCACCTAACAGTGGCAAGTGCCGGAAGAATTGTGCACGGGACATTCACTTTGATTTATCTGGATTGAGGTGCAGCATTTACAGTACGCCGCTGAAGTTTTTGTCTGTGTATGTGTCCACTTTGCTTTTAGGACTGTTTCCGGTCGCGGGAACTAGGCTTGCCCACACAAGCGAGGTACCATTTTTATCAGAACACTTGGGGGAATGCTGGGTGGGTGGAAGTTTGTGGCTCCCCGCAGAATCCAGAACTTTCCATCACAGAAATGTGAGGAAAATGTGTTCTTTTTTACACATTTTGAGGTTCGCAAGGGATTCTCGGTAACATAACCTGGTAAAAGCAGCACAAAAATGTACAGGTTAGCTAGGTTTCTCTAGGTGCCGGCTGAGCTAGGGCTCAAAATCTACAGCTAGGCACATTGTAAAAAAAGGGTCAGTTTTCAGTGGAAAAATGTGATGTGTCCATGTTGCGTTTTGACACATTTCCTGTCATGGGCATTAGGCCTACCCGCACAAGTGAGTTTGGATTGGGAGTCTTAGGGGAACAGAGAATAGTAGAACAAGTGTTATTACCAGTTGTCCTTCTATGCATTTTTGCCTTCCAAATGTAAGACAGTGTGTAAAAAAAAAAAAAAAAAATGACATTTTGAAAAATGCCTCCTAAGTCACATGCTAGTATGGCTAACCACAAATTCAGAGATGTGTAAAAACCACTGCTTCTAAACTCCATATCTAGTTTCCATTTCGTAAATAGATAGGTTTCCTTGATACCCTTTTTTTCACTCTTTATACTTTACCAAATGAATTGCTGTATATCCGGTACACAATGAAAAACCATTGCAAGTTGCAGCTCAGTTATTGGCTCTGGGTACCTCGGGTTCTTGGTGAACCTACAAGCCCGATATATCCCCGCAACCAGAAGGGTCCCATGGACATAACAGTATATTGCTTTAAAAATCTAGCATAGTTAGAAGAAGTTACAAGTGAAAATGTAGGCACAAATAGCTGTTTTTTTCAACTCAATTACAATTTATTTTTATTTCAACTGTTACTTTCTATAGGAAAACCTTGAAGGATCTACACAAATAACCATTTGACAAATTCAGAATTTTGTCTTCTTTTCAGAAAAGTATAGCTTTTCGGCATCCATTATTGGTTTCACACCCATTTCTACCACTAACTGGAAGGAGGTTGAAATCACAAAAAATAGGAAAAATAGGCTATGTCCCAGTAAAATGGCAAAACTGCGTAGAAAAGTTTGGTTTTCTGACAAAAGTCTGCCTGTTTCTGAAAGCTGGGAAGATGGTGATTTTAGCACCACAAACCCTTCGTTGATGCCAGTTGCAGGGAAAAATAACAGACGCTGTCTTCTGCAGCACTTTTTTCTCATAAAACCCAAAATGTTGCTGTATTTTGCCTAACTTCTCGGACCCCTCCAGGGGAATTAACAAGCCCTGGGTACTTTCAGAATCCTACGGATGAAGGAAGAAAAGGATGCAAATTTGGCATGGATACCTTATGTGGACACAAAGGTATGGGGGCCTAAGCGCGAACTACCCAAAATAGCCAAAAAAGGGCTTGGCATCAAGGCCTGGCAGCGAAGGGGTTAAATAGATTATGGTCTATGCTTTGAATGCTGTTGGTTTCAATATAAATAGCAGTAGATTGGTGAGCTTTTTTGAACTTGGACGGGGTAGGAGTTTTTTTTCTTGTCTTGTTAGTGGTAGGGAACGCGCCAAGGTTGACCTTAGATGGGGTGGCCTGGATAACCAGACTCAAGTGTGGGGTGTTATGTTGAGTTGTATAGCGCATTGGGAGGACAGATTCTGAGGCGACTCATGGTTGAAGCACCTTCGAAAAGACATCCATCCTGACTGCCACTAAGGGCATCAATAGGTCCATGCATGCAGCCCCCTTCTCACCACCACAGCAAAGGAACCCCCTTCTTTCGTAGCCACAGTAGGAGGAGAGACCAGGCCAGTGTCTGAGGATGTGTCCAGACCACTCGCATCCGCAAGTTCCTCATACCAGTTATCTTTGGCCTCATCAATTGGGTTGGTGCAGCCGTAAGGATCCTCAGATATTCCCCGACCATCATCTTCTCCAAGCCTGTCAAAAATAGCACGCCCTGGCTCCGAGTTGGAAGGTCGAATTCCAGCCAGCGCCGGAGTCTATGTTAGGCATTACAGATCTGTCTCCATGTTGAAGTCGGGCATAATTACGGGGTTGGCTCAGCAAACGACATCGCTGGAACAGGTTAGTGGAGATATATGTAAAATAAGATAGGATGTTTAGAGGAGTAGCGTGAGGTATATGCTTATTTTGAAGAGGAGTATGCTGTGCATGGGCAGCGTGTCTCAAAAACAGGCATGTGCCAAAAAGCCATCTTCTCATATGGATCCAGACTTGCACAAGAAGTCCTACCGCAAAGTGAGCATGGGTTTTTCTGCCGAAACATGAGGTCTTGCTCTTGTTGAGCTACAAGCACAGTGGTTTCACAGATACGGAGTAGTGGAAGCGCAGTCTAGAGCAGCCTAGGCTAGTTGAATACCTGGGTTTGGGATTCAGCACCATGTTTGAAGGGTAGGCATGGTTAGAGTCAGGCGCTGATGAATGATAAACCAGTGATAAAACAGGCACAATGGTGACAGGGATGTGGAATTCCTAGAGCCCGAAGCCCAGGACATATTGTTTGGGGTGAAGGGCAACACGTTTTCAAGTGTATTTTGTCCTTGGGACAAGTAGGCCCAACCCCCAACAGCACAAACCCTTTGGCTGCCAGTTTACAGTACCACAATATGGATCAGGGAAGGGCATTGTTTGCAGTTAAGGTAATATTTGTATCCATGTGTTAATGCTGTTCAAACTTGTAGTTATGGTTCATTAATACAAAGCCTTTATTAATAGGGTGAGCGCTCTAAGTAAATGTTGTAAGGTCGGACTGCACTATGACAGTGGTTCCAGTATAAAAATGTGTACACATATTTTCAAAGTTTAGTAATATGAGGCAATGTGTAATGCTCCTAGAATGCTCTCTGATTAGATGCAAATATGTGCAGAAACTTGAAAGCAAGATTGAGGATTCTTTGCTTTCGAATTAAAATGTTCACAAAAAAATGCAAATTTGAAGGGAAAAAAAAAACAGTTCGCTAAACTACTGTAAACTTTTAGGTACCATTTCTTTTCATCATCATTTAGTAAAATGTGTTGATGTATGCTAGCATTTCCCAAAAATATTCATAATGAAAAATCAGTGTAACCATTTTCAATAAGATTATGGGAAACATAAAAATAAACAAGCACTTGCAGAGCCAGTAGGTCTGAAATAGGTGGTCAGCCTTTTGGTTTTGTCAATTTGTGTCTTGTGTTGGCATGGTTTTTGTCAAACCTTATTGGTGTAGGAGCTGTTGGGCCCTCACCATTATAACAAACATTAGCAAAAGCAAAAATTGTTTTTGATCTTAAAAAGCACACATTGCCACAGTAATTCCTGGCACTGAACAAAACTACTTTGTGTGCCAATATGCTCCTTGTGAAAGAGCAGAATACATTTACTCACAGTGAAGCCAGCCAATAGACAGCGAGAGAGAGAGACAATTTTAATAAAACACAAAAGGTCATTGTTAACACCAGACCTAATTAGGGGCCCAATTATTAAAGAAAGTCTCAAAAGTGCACCCATGATATATGTCTTTGCATTTAGTGCAGATTTAAGGCTTTCATGAATTTACAGAAGTGGGCCAAGAAATAGTACTCCTAGAAAAAGTTTGTCAACTACATTTAAGCATGAGCAAATATGCATGTGTAGATTTGCTCATACGAAAATCTGTTGAGTATTTCCAAGTTCACTTTCCCTCCAACCACATTTTTCCCAGCCCTGAAAGACGTTTTATGTCTGCCATTGTCAAAGGTAGAAAATTGTCAACTTTTCTCAGTATAGGAAAAGATTAAAGAAGAGTTGGTGAAAACCCTTAAAACATGCACGTTAGTAGGATTGCATAGACTCAAAAGGGCAATCGAACCCTGGCACTATTGCTTACCACTACTTTCAGCCCCAGCATGTACATCTGCGGAAACGTGGCAAAATAAGGGAATTGCTAGTATTCAAACCCTACTATTGTATGAGCCCTGGCATAATTAGAGAGGTGTATCAGAGGTCATATATAATGACATTGCTGCCAAAATATGTTGTTGCATTACATCGCACAAAAGGGACAAGTGGATTTTATTACAGGACAAGTAGATTTATGAAGCAACTTGCCCCATGGACAAGTAGATATTTTATCAAATTCCACACCCCTGAGTGAGCTATGTAGACTAGGGCTTTACTTATTTCTTCGCTGGCACAGATCTCAATCCAAGCTGAACATATAAAAAAAAAAAGTCCAATATGCTGGCAGCATGGGATAAAGCTTGCTACTGAATTCAACAGGACTCCCTGGATGCAGATAAACCAAAGGTATGACCACCTCCATCTGTTCTGCTCATATTTTAACACCAAACTTCTTACTCATCTGCCCTTTAAGACAGGTATATAACCTAAATCCAGGTCATCTGGTTAGCATGGCACATTTGACCCTAACTGCGTCACAGGGATGAGTCAGGCATGATACCCTGTAATTCACCTCTCCTTCCCTTACACCAGTTTTCCCCAAGAGGATTTGATCATGTTTATTTGGGTATGAAAAAATGAAAGTAACGACTGAAAAAGCACAAGGGCGCCTAAGCTGCCCCGGATCCTTCTGACAGTAGGTTTACTCTGTACATAGCTATTGATGTAGTAGCCAACTACACTGTGACTGTGGGTACACTTTAGGCATACATCCTTTCAGCACAACTAGGCTCTTGGGTCATCTAGTTCTTGTCAAAAGACGGTGCAATACTAGTGGCATCATAGATTTTTGATTGGAAGAAAACCAAAGAGCAGGCCAGAAAAAAGTGTAGGCTTGCACAGCTTCACAAAGCCATGTAGAGGTCTTATGTTCAAAAATTACATCTCCCAACATCCAACTCTCTTTCATTCTGGGAAGATAAAAGTATTGATCAGAGCAGCACCTTGCAGTTTGGGTCACCTCATCACCAGGATTAAACACTCCAAGCAGTGTCAATGGTCCACTGACAATGATGCACTACACAAAGTGTGCAGCGTAAAGAAGCAAATTAATTTTAATAGAGAGCTGAAGATACTTCTCGGAGTGGGAGTTTAGTGCTGGAGTGCTTCTCTAGATGGCCAGTATCAGTGTATCAAAACTCGCCAACAGACATTACATACTCTCAGAGGCAACAGGGATTTATTTATACATCCTACCCACAGTACCTCACGTCTGAACACTAAGGACATCCAAAGAGCGTAATTGTCCTGAAAGCAGGTTAGTGGAGATATATGTGAAAGAAGATAGGCTATTTAGTGGAATAGTGTGAGGTGTATGCTTATTTTGGGGAGGAGTATGCTGTGCATGCATGTTCCAAGACTTTGAAGCGGCCTGAAAGCTGCATAAAGTTCTACACAAGAAACAAATTTAACTACTATTCAAACTATCATTTGCATGTTGAAGCAAATATAGTCTAAAAAGACGAACACAAGGATGAGGTGTTTTATAATTCAACAAAACACTGAGCCAGTATGTAAGGCAGACATAACTTCTTGTACACCGAGTTGTGGGAGAAGACAGCAAGGTGAATATGAACTATTCCCGGTAACCCCTGCTCCCTTGGCCCTGATCCAGAGTCGTTAAGACTCACGTAGATGGACAACCTCTGGGGGAAATCCGAGACCAAGTCCAGGCACACTGGTTACCATATAAGGGGGGCACCACAGAAGGGTGAAAAGTCGGCTTACCCTCTGTAATAAAAATCATGGAAATGTGCCATAAACGTATAAGGGACTCTATGTACAACTTTATCACCATGTATCTACTAAGTGTCCATGAACCATTAACAATTCCTGGCTTATGGAAAGGACTTCGTCTGTGCGATAAGATTTCAATTACTGCAGAGGATCGGGGGAAAGTATTCTTTATAGACATCTGCACCGCAACCCTTCAAATCTCCCACCTATACAACTATAAAATAAACAGGCATTCCATGAAAATAACCTACTGGATGTGAAAGAAAAACATGTCTTTTTACCAACTAAGAATTTAAATAGGGATTTTGAGCAGTAACAATACAAAAAATTACACCAGCGTTTAAGCAGAGGAGATAGAAGGCTTTCCAACCTTAAACCAAAACTGATGTGTAGCGGTTGTCTGGTGGGAAGGGCACTCTTACTAATCAGGGATGCCTCTCTGGGGTATGTGCTAAAACAAGATTCGATGGTGTCACATAGCACAGCCACTTGCTTCAGAGGCTATTCATGGTTACTGGAAAACAAATGGCTATTTGTAGTCTTATGTGGCTGCTTGTTGCCAGGGCACAGAGGACGAGAAAACATGGCAGTTCGCAAGGAATTACTTTTCAGTAGTGACATTTGGGTGTACAGTGGCAGTCATTTTATATTACCACAAAAAACTGATGGAAACCAGCATTCTGTAATGTCTATTGAGTGGAGCTGCTAGACTTGCTCGCATATTGTGTGTAGTGAGCAAACCCAGACAAACCTTGTGCCCTAGCACACCTTTTGAGCTCTGATTACAAGCACATAATTGGCGGGTTAAGTTATTTTCCAGTGCTGTAAACACCAACAGCCGGGTGGACGAGGCAAAATCCGACTCCGCAGCTGCTGAATGTCTTATTTTTTTTAAATCAGGTGCAATAAATGGTACATTTTACAAGCTTTTGGAGTAGAGACTGTGTTCTGGCGCTGATCACTTTGTTGTGGTAATTACAAGGGTTTTCTCTCTCTGTTAAATACCAGCAGATTTGGCCTGCCAAAATTTAGTATGTTATGTAAATTTTATGAACCCAGTAACTGACCACTGTACTAACGCGGGTTTGCGCAGAAGTCAAGCATATGCAGACCATACGTAATGAGGAACTAAGTAAGGCAAACATCACATATTTTGACATTTTACTCAGAAATGTGGTGAAACTTGCATAATTTGTTGCCAGCTGCATTACATTTTGCATATCTCAGTAATTACGTGTCATTTTCCCCCCCAGTGAAATTTGCCAAGTTTCCGTATTTATCACATCCACTAATTAACCTATGTGGAAAACATTACAGCAGTCAAAATTGCAATCACTGCAGAACAAAAAGTGTTTACCCAAGGATCATGATTAAACTCCTGTGAGAAGTTGACCTGGTATATGTTGTCCACTAATTAAAGTGGGCACCTTGCACCAGTCCAAACGACCCTTCTGATGATTAGGTTAAAGACAACCTTTATAGAAAGCTATCCTAGTGGTAGCTGTGGAGAGCAGCCTTCAGGCTAAGTCTCGAAGGAATGTAAAGCAGCTTGTTTTACCAGATCAGAACCTCCTGAATGACCAAATGAAAGGAGAACCACACAAGAGATATATAAAATATATGTATTTATTACTAAACACTCTCTACTAACCTCTTTATGAGATTAGAGCACACAGTACACAATATTAAATCAATAGAACGACAGTAAATGGCACAATACACAGCGGGCTCCAGGGGGAGACCGAACCATATACTAAAAAAGTGGTATAACAACCACGACTTAACTAGACACAGTGCCTAGAGCACGTAGAATCGCTGGGACCCCCAGGAACCAACCAAAGTAGTGACACAGGGGACCCACGGAGGACGGGTGCAGTGTGTGAAAACAGACGCGAGCCCCGTACAACTCTATGGGAAAGTCGCGGTTGGAAAACTACAAGTTAAGGACACTTCAGAGAGGACTTCAAGCAAACCCTTTGGAACATAGAAGGTTTTAAGGCCAGCACCCTTGTGAGTACCGTGGTACCCGTGTAACCTATCCCAGAGGAGCCGGGTGCATAGGGGTCAAGTGGTGTCGGAAACCCTCGTCGTGTTCAATGGCGTGATGCGAAGAAGTGCTGCTGCCGTGGAGAAGAAAAGTGTCCGGTGGAATCCAAGCCTGGATCCGAGGTGAGAAGAACCTGAAAGCAGAGGGGACAAAGTCTGCGTCACTTCACGTGACCAGGAGCGGAGCAGTTGAATGCCCACCGATGTCGGGTGCCTCAGGTGCGAAGATAGGATGCTTGACTCTGCAGCCACGGGGACCAGGAGACGTCGATGACGACCAAAGTCCGGAGGTGAGCTGTCCCACGGAGGATGTCGATGACTAAGGGGTCAGTGTCCGGCTGGAGCACCAACAAGCCTTGGCAACGGCAACCCACGCAGGCAAGAGGAAACAGCTACGGTGAGGACCAGCAAGGTCTTGGGGACTCTCCAAGCAATGGAGAGTCAGGGCACGTCTGGAGCAACCAGGGAAGCCCAACAATTAGAAGAGTGACCCTCGTTAGGACCCACAGGTCAACAGACCAGGGATCGCAAAGGGATGTCGAGCGAAAACACGAAGTACGGGCCCACAGAGCACTCGTGGAGTGGAGGCCAGCAATCTTCGGTGTGAATGCTGCTCGGAGTGGGGACCACACGTGGTCCAATGCACAGCTTCAGGAATCGTCGTGAAGTGGGTGCACTTGCAAAATGACGCGGTGCACAGGGGTACGGGTTGCACGGCCCCCACGAGGGATACTAGTCTCAGAATCGCTGAGAGGGTAGATCGACCTCGGGGACCTTAGGGAACCCACCTCCTGTGTTGCAGAAATCTTCGGAGTCCGCAGGAGCTCTGGAGATGCAACCGGTCAGTTGCGTTTCGGTGCCTGCTGCTGCAGGGGAGTAACTCCTTTACTCCAAGGGAGATTCTTCAGTCATCCAGCGTAGTGTAGATCGTCGAAGGTACTTGGTTTCTGTAGCAGAGTTTAGTCCAGGTAAAATCTAAAGTCCTGTAGCCAGGGTTCCTACTTTATACCCAAGGAAGGGGTGGGACAAACTCTGGGGACCCACCTATGGGAGGGTCAGGACAGAGGGGTGGCTACACCCATGTCCTTTGTCCAGTTTCGCGCCAGAGCAGGAGCAAATGGCTCCGGCAACCGGTTTGAGCTGGACTATGCACGGGGACACCAAATGTGCCCCCAGTGCAGACTTTCTGGCACTCTAAGAGTGCCCCCACCCAGCCCCAATACACTAAAGCCTGTCTGGGAGGTGGTCACACCTCCCTGTGACAGGAAACCTATTGTCAGGCCTTCCCCTGCTCGAGCTTGGCTCAGCAGCAGGAGGGCAGACTCGTGCCTGTGGCTGGCAGCATCCATTTTGTGATGCCCAGGTCGAGAAAGCTGGTACCGGGTAGACCGGTGCCCCAGTAGTGGTACTACAAGGGAGGAATCATACCTCCCACACCAGTTACTGGTGTAGAGGTATGATTCCAAGGTGTTTGACACCAAACACGACATGTTTCTAAGCAGCCGTTTTAAAGTTAGCATTTACTGCGAGGTTATAATGCACTTAAGTATATATGGTTGGCTGCATCACAGACAACCCCAGAGAATAGATTCCGAAAGCTGCAGAGGGACTCTGCTCATGCAGGGGCATCCTCTCACACAAAACCCAGCACCCTGCCTTCAGGATTGATAAGGCCTGCCATAGGGGTGACTGATAGGTTTATAGGTGTAGTGATTTAGAATAGATATAGGTGACCTATATCCAAGTAAGGGGTGCATGCACCTCCTTACACAGGTTGCAGTAGCAGACCTGTGGTGTCATTTTGAATGGCCTCCCAGGGGTGGCACAATTCATGCTTCAGCCCCTGGGAGGCCTCTGGGGTACCTATGCACTGGGTACATGGTGTACCATATACTAAGGACTGATAAGGGTACCTCAGAATCTAATCTGAAGTGTACCTAAAGTACATACACAACCAATTTAGGGAGAAAGCAGATAAACTGGGGATCCCAGTCAGACTAGTCAAAAACCAGCAAAACACCAGGAAAAAATTGGGGGTAACCATGCAGTCAGATTCCACCGTCCTACAACTCCCACGGTGGAATTGGAGTTTTAGGCCCCGATCACAAGTGGGGCGGACAAGCATGAGGTATTTCACTGGAACTGGCAAATACCTTTTATTCCGAGTTCAAAGTCGAAACTGGGGCATTATATCATGCAGAGGTTAGCACCTATCACAGCAAATTCCGCATCCACTACTAATTTTCAACCATTTTATCCCTGATAAACTTCAGCTGGGTTGACTGGATTAGAATTATATTATGTGTATCTGTAAAGGGCTTTATCACCTGTGAGGGTATCCTGGCACTGAGCAACTGTATGTACCTAGCCCTGCCTAGGCCTGGTTGGTTAATTGAACAACCAAGTCTTCAGCTTCTAGCGGAATTTAACAAAAGAGGATGCGGCTCTGGTGTGGAGTAGGAGGTCGTTCCATGCTTAAGGAGTGATGCAAGAGAAAGCCCGTCATCCTGCTTGGGTTCTGTGTATGCGTGGGATGTGTACGAGTAGGTGTCCTGCAGAGCTGAGGTGTCAGGGTGGTTGGTGGAAGGAGATGAGACTGTTCGGGTAGGTGGGGCCTACTTTGTGTAGTGCCTTTACTGCACACTTGTGATCTGGGCCTTGGACTCCACATTTTGTCATCATACACAACTATCATGCACACAAATAAGCCACTTCTGGATTATTCACACTCCATCAGTTCTATTTCTAGTCAGTACACTTTAATTGTCCCCCCCTCCTCCTTTTCCTTGCATCTCACTTAATTGCCCAACTTTTGTTGTCCCTGTTTGTGAAACCGCCTACACATGTTCACCCCTAAACCATACTTTCTATATTTGCTAAAGCTTCTCACATTTTCCTGGAGTTGTACTGTGGGACACCACTGCAACCAACTTAGAAATGCTTATCCACACAAATGTTTCTTTCTATATTCCAATCCTCCATGCTTCCCACAGTAATTCCCTATCCCCTACCTGTTCATCACTACCTCATGATCTTCCACATCACGAGTCACTAATTCTCCTGTCACTCTTCTCTATCACCCCCTTCAACTCTCATAAGCCGCTTTGTGACTTTATCCTAATACTGCGACACTTCAGGTATGCCGACATCGCAATCAGTATAGCTAAGTGTCGGCAAAGGACTGCAAAACTCGCATTTCTCTTTAACGCAAGATTCTACACCACATAATAGCACTCATCTCGATAAGGTAAGAACTGGACCGGAAAAAAACAAACACAATCCCTATACCATTCTTTAATTCCAGCAAATATACATAACTCCCCATTAGCCCTATCTACCTTGTCTGCACAATTAGAAAAGATGGCCTAACGGGTAGAGCGTTTGACCTCGAAGCTGGGGAACTGGGTTTGAGTCTCGGCAGGGACTCAACATCCTGCGATTCTGGACAAATCACTTAATCTCCCAATGCCTGACAAAAATTAACGTGTCCGTCTGTAACGGAACTGGTGCTCATATAAAGGGCTCTGATACCTTCGGGTCGAGTTTGTGCTCTATAACACTCCCAAAAAATAATTTAATTTGCTGTCTGCACAGTGATCTCCAACTCACCGGCTTACTAATCGTACCTACACATGCTGCTGTGCTTGGGCTTCTTCATAAACCCCCTAGTCCCTTGCCGGAATCTCCTATAGGGGTACACTACAAGTGACTGAGTGAGTGCAGCCAGGGACTAGTTCCCAGGTAAGTGTCTTGCTGTTAGGATGCGAGTGTAAGATTGGCACTATAAGTGGGAATGCAATTCACAAACTAGATTGGAAGAGATCACAGAGTTGTGCCCCAGCAAAAGCTACAATCGAGCTGGCATGCAATGATAGAGCTTGGCTGCCAAGGTATCAAGTGTTTGGGTGTCTGATTTGTGATGTTCAATGTACCAGGTGGACAAATGAGGAGCATTTGGAACGCGTCTGAACCAAAAATTTCAGAAAGCTTGATTGAGTCAACAAGAGGGTGCTATAACGCGCTGCCACCGCTATCGAGTGGGGTATAATTATGAGAAGACACTAAACTGCGAAAGGCCTATCACAGGATGTAACAGGACCAGAGGAGAAACTCAAGAACTTCATATGGGGAACTATGCCCCAGGCAAAATGGAGGGTGAACTTTGGTGTGGCCTGATTCGCATTGAAACACATCAATAGAGAAGATAGACAATTTTAAATAGCAGGCGGCATGGGTGGAAAATAGTAAGCAGACCAAGCATGCCATTCTCATTCTCTTTTCACATGCCTTGGCCCTCTCCAACCCTCTCTTCTACCCTTTCGGTGCCTTGTGTACCCCACATTGGTCCTTTCATAATGTTTTCGGGTCCATGTATACATTTCAATTACCCTTCTCCACTACATCCTGATTTCTTCCCTTTCCCCACTGTTTTAAAATATGTCAGCCACTCATCATGCTTCCCCTTCTCTAGCCATTTCTGCATAAACCATGTTTCACTCCAACAGTGCAGTATGCTGTACAGGTGTTGTTCTATATTAACTCATCCTGTACCCCTTGTCCCTCCTCCCTTGCCCACATCTACACATCACTGTAAACAGCTAGAAAGGAAATGGAGAGTCAGGCATGACACCACTGACAGAACAGCCTACAAGGCTGCACTAAGACTATCACCAACAAATTAAAGACACGAAGAAAAAAGCCCTAGTGGACCACATCGAAAGAAGCTCCAACACCTGCAAGGAGATCTTCTCGATCGTTAAGGATTTCACTTCGCCCTCAGCCACTGTCAACAGCATCGCTGCCTCCCAACAACTCTGCAACAACATATACAACTTCTTCCACAGCAAAATCGCAAACATCTATAGCAACTTCGCACACCAAGCCAACCCCATAGAACTCATCGCTAACCTATCCACCACCAACCAAGATGGCCACCTGACCAAATGGTCAACTCTCACCAGAAATGACACAGTGGCAATCATGCGGACCATCCACTTAAGGCCCCCCAACTGATCCATGACACCACTACATATACAACCTGGGATCATCATCAAATCAGCATCACCCTTACCCACATAACCAACACCTCCATAACGTCTGCCACTTTCCGGGATGAATGGAAACCTACAAAAATCAATGCCCTCATCAAGAAGACCACAGCTGACCCGAATCAAGTGCTCAACTTCCGATCCATCTCCCTGCTCCCCTATCCAGCCAAAGTGATTGAGAGGGCCATAAACAAGCAACTCACAACCCATCTCGAACTTCACCATCTTCTTGACTACACACAATCAGGATTTAGAAAGAACCACATCACCAAAACAGCACTCATTGCGGCCACCAATGACATTTGAAACATCCTGAACCGAGGAGAAACAACAGTCCTCATCCTGCTCAACCTCTCTGTGGCCTTCAACGCTGTCTTTCACAAGACCCTCATCAGAAGACTCCACGAGATTGACATATAAAGATCCGCTCCCAAAAGATTATGTTTCTTCCTCACGGGAAGATCCCAAAGGGTCCGGCTGCCACCCTTTACATCAATTTCAAGAAACTGTTATGCAGTGTCGCACAGGGATCATTCCTCAACCCCACTTTTTTCAACATATACATGACACCCCTCGCCAACATCATATGATCACATGACATCACCGTCATCTCCTAGGCCGATGACACCAAACTTATCTCTCCCTGACGAACATAACAAACATCACAACAACCAGCTTAATCAACTGAATGACCCTGGTAGCAGACTGGATAAGAAACAACTGCCTGAAGCTCAACTCTGACAAGACAGAAGTACTGATCTTCGGCAACATCCAGAACACCGCTGCAAGACTCATACTCGACCTCCCACGCCGCACGCAAATCACACCACATCTCAGGAAGCTTCACTGGCACCTCATTCGCAAGCACAGCCAAATTCCTGAACAGCCACATACACTTTCACCAACCCACCAGACACATACGCTCTACCTCCCCTCTCACTCACACATGTGCCCCGCAAAAGCAAAACTGAGGGTCACTCATTCTCCGACATGAGACGACCTCCCTCAACACAAAAGAGCCGCCTCCTCATTTATTTAGTTCCGCAAGAAGCTGAAGACCTGGCTCTTTATATAAGCATCTTGGGACCAGGGTGATTAGTGCGCTATACCAATCAACATAACCACATCTACCTTAGATCCACCGCCCCCTTTCAATGCCCCTCATAGTTCCCTTGCCCTCTCTCCTCTTCCTCACCAAGAAGGCACCCAGAACGCTCTGCAATGCATCCAGCCTGTCCTCGTCGCTCTCTTCTTCCCGCAGCAGGCCCTGAATATAGGCCGTGTACACAGCGCTATCTATCTCCAGCACGTCTAGCCGCCGTCCCAGCCACTCCTCGAAGCCGGACGACTCCATTCCACACTCGGACAGTGCTCTGCCGGCCGGCCTCGCCGCCTGCCACTCCACACTATGGGGAAACGAGAGTGAGCATGCCCGCTGAGCAGGGACATCGAAGACGGACTAATCTATGCATATACAGGCTCCCTTTTGGAATTGCAAGAACTGTGAATAAAAAAAAACTGCAAGGATTGTTATATTTTTAATTAATACCTAAATTTGTCAAACAAAAATGTACAAGTCATTATGTCACATTATATACTGGTATTGGGTACTTTAATATTTGGGAGCAAAACCTTTGCTGATAGTTTGAAAACAACTTAGATTTTGTATTTAAATCCACAGAAGTGGTCGTTTTCTTCTGAAAAAAGTATCGAAAGCCTACAATTTCAGGGAAAAAGCTCTGTGTTAAATGTTCTTTAAATCCCAATGCTGACTCCCACCCAGAAAGAGGACCTGAACTATATGGCCGTCACGATTGGTGGGTCCTAAACGGCAGATCACCTGTTAGTGGATGAGCTCGTCCCTTTTCTATGCCTATTCATTTGAGCAAACAGAACGTTCCAATAGGCAGTGTTGCACAAGAAGAGGCCATCTTAAGATGGAGTTATTAGTTAACATTGCAACATGAGCCGCTGACATAAAATACATGATTTCTGTTCTATAAAGTTCTGCTATGTTTGCCAAACTGGGCTGTGTTATAGACTGAATTCGTTTTTCTTTTGGTGCTTTTTATCTAATGAAGCTGGGGTAGCGTCTGGTGTTGTGGTTTAATTCTGATTCATGTGACATGTAAAACTTGAAGTTATGTAATGTTTGTAAATTGGCTGCTCTACAACTAAAGTAAGATAAGCAACATAATACTCGCCATCATGTCCTTAGTAGAATTTAAAAATTTCAGACGCAAAAGCTAAATAATTTAATATTGCATATAATTATGTAGAGAGCATCAACTATCAAAAGCAGATAGTAATAACCACATTACGGACTAAGGAGAAAACAACAGGCAATTAATTAACCAGTGATATTTCTGGAAGTTTACTTAGGAAATGATGTCTTACTATAGTTACAACTACATACATGCCGACATTCTTAAACTAGATAGGGGCGGATTTTGAAAAAAAAAAATCGGAAAACTTTATTTTGCCCATTTATGAACATTAAAGCAAAGGTGATTTTAGGCAAGCAGACTGCTAAAATAAAGCCATCTTTGGCTTAAAAAATGGAGAGTCTCCTGGCTGAATCAGATCTGTTGGCATGTATGTATTTTGGGATTGGAAAGAGGGTGATTTTGGAAAAAACTGAGGGACTGTATCCTAGTTTTGTTGCCCTGAGTTGCCCCCTCAGGGCAGTATTTTGTCCCATTCAAAATTACTACTTGACAACCCTTCCTAAAAAATAGTTGGGACATTTATAACTTAGCTCCAAATAGTCTAGGACTGGAGTTAGAATAGTACCTAAGTCTCCTGGAATATTTTGGGTAAAGTTGCTCTTTTCCTAAATATTCTAGGATTGGTGTTAGAATAGTAAATTTGCCCTTCCAGTGTCCGCCACGCCCACTGCTGCCCTGAGGGCACAGTTCAGGGCAAGAAACACGAACATGCCTGTATTTTCCCCATTGATTTACATTAAATCAGTGGGAATTTTTGACAGGAGACTACTAAAATAAAGCCAGTTTTGGCTTAAAGAACTGGAGTCTCGTTTTAATCGGGTCTGTTGGCATTTATGCAACTATCCAGCTCCAGCAGAAGCATAGCTGGCAAGTTTTCCCTGGTTCATGGGTGATGTGTTGCTTCAATCTACGTTTTTTTCTTTGAATTCTGGGACCTTTAGTTCTGTTTTATAATGGACTAAACAAGACTACAAGCCCAGGAACAAGAAACCTGAGCCACATATCAGGCATGGACCTGGGAAACTTGGTAGGGCTGCAGAAGGGTTGTCACCCTCCTCAGGAAATATACTGGCTATTTATTTTATGTCTTGCAATTCTGGAAGGCCAAGAGCTGGTAGGCGAAAAATTATCTGTATAAACTTTTAAGCATTCTTTTGTAACAAGCCATTTAACCTACTGTTTGCTTTAATGCACATTTAGAAATAATCAAGACAGTTTCAGTGATTTCTACATCGGCTTCCTGTTTTATGTGTATATTATATTTCAAAGTGGAAGACATAGCTTATTTCACTGCTTTTCCTAGTTATTTTACTAGCATGGACAGAAAATAGAGATCAGATTGATATTTTACTAGGTAGCAACCCTACTCCTGGATGGATTTTAAATTATTTTAATTGATCTGTGGTGTAAGTGGGAGGTTAAATCTTGCTGTGGTTACAGCTACTGTGCTGGCTAATCATCCTGCTTTCTCAACGATTTTGAAGTTGTAGTCCCCACACCAAGCTGGAGTGGTACACCAAATTGTCAGAGGGACAATGTAGGGACAGCGAAGGGATTTTTACTGTCCAAAGCAAAATTCATACCTGTCAACTTACCCTCATTTGATGGGTGTCAGCCACTTTTAATGATATTCATACTCTAAATACAACTTGCCTCCATAGGCTTCCAATAATTCACTATCTTTTCAAACATGCATCAACTTCAATATTTTTTTCTCCTTTCATTCTTATGGGATCACTCACTTAAACCAGGTCCCGCTCGCTTCAGAGCCAACAGGTTGACGGGTATGCATATTAATCTGCTCAGAGTGGCTCATCAACGAGGAGGATGTGAGACATCGGGCAGACTGGGAAGCTTTAAGGCATGGCCCTGGCTGATTAAACAACTTGTGTTGTGCAAAGATGCCTGGTGGGGCAGCACCAGAGTTTATTTATGTGATACATCTGAGAGAGAAGTTGAAGCACATCAGTTCTGCAGAACAAGCTTTAGGAAATTGTTTACCTTTAGCAATACTAACCCTAGCCCTTTGTTAAGTAAAGCAATTTTACTATATGTAAAAAGCAAAATACAACTTTGGAAGACTAAAATATTTCCCACTGTAAGATTGGAATATTATATATATATATATATATATATATATATACATATTAACAAAAGATGTCCCAGGACCAGTTTTCAATCGGAGGCCCACTGGTGGGTTATAATTATTATATTTATAAACAGATCATTGTGTCAGGACTCGGACCCCACTGGAGGGGATGTATTGAGGCACTACAACTCCCAGCATACAGGAGTAATTACTCACCTGAGAACAGCATGTTAATTGGGATAAATGAGTTGTGGTGCACAGCCGTGAACTGACTGTTTTCCCTATGATTAAGAGGCTGTGACTTCGAAACGCGTCAGGGACTGAACTGTAACTCTGAAAGAAATCTGCTGGTCTTGATAAATAAAAGTTCATGGTGAACGAATCTCTGTGGAGTGGCGTCCTTAAGCTTCAGGACATCTTTTGTTAATATATATATATATATATATATATATATATATATATATATATATATATATATTCAATTCAATTCAATTCAATCAGCTTTATTCGATTAAGTATAATAATCATAAAAGCACAATATAATATCAATACATTACAGATCCAATAATATTTAAACAAATTTGATTACACTATGATTGAATTCCTTTTACAGATCTACAAAGCTAAATGTATTTCCATAGCCACTTATGGGGCAGGTATCTGGGGCTCTGAGAATGTTAAGTCACTTCAATATATTGAGAATAGGTTTCTAAGATTTTTATTGATTGTTCCCGATAGCATTTCTACTTTTATCTGCCACACTGAATTAGGCATCTCTCACATTGTGGAATTGTGCAAAATCCAACCGGTACTCTTGTGGCACAGGATCTGGACCTCAGAATCATTGGAGCTTAATAGACAGATACTTAGAGACTGTGGTCAATTGGATGGGGCTCTGAACATTAGATGGCTTGAGTACATTAAAAACTTTGTTTGTAAACTCGGCCACCCTGAATATTTTTTGGAGCCCCTTAGCCTACAAGATGTCGGCAGGGTAGAACTTAAATTTAGCTGTTTAAACTTCTTGGAAAACAAGAGAAGAAATATGTAACTGGAAAAAATTTCGGTACAAGCACACCAGCTAATATCTCCAATTGATAAACTTCAGCCTTACTTAGGTATGTTTACAAGAGATTATGATAGATTTTTGTTGACCCGTCTGAGATTGGGTATTTTTCACAGGCTCATTACTTTTCCCACTCAGAATGATTGGTCAAAGGAGTTGCAGAAATGCCCATGTGATGATGTGTCTGCTCAATCGACTATCCATGTTTTGTTCTTTTGTAAATTTTACTCTTGTAATAGGAAAAGGTGGATTTTGCCTATTTTAAAAAAAAGTGATTTAAGACAGTGCCGCCCGCTTTTTTGTTTATACAAATATTAGGAGAAGAACAGTTGATTGTATCAGTTTTAATATTTTTAAAGTATGTTTTAAAATGTAGGAATTCAATCATAGTGTAATCAAATTTGTTTAAATATTATTGGATCTGTAATGTATTGATATTATATTGTGCTTTTATGATTATTATACTTAATCGAATAAAGCTGATTGAATTGAATAGAATATATATATATATATATAGGCAACAGGGAGAAGCTGTTACGGCAAATGGAAAGCAAATATATTTTGCAATTCAACACCAAGGCGCCTGCGGGCCTCAATACCAGTGAGGACTTATACCACTTTCTGTAAACCTACCAATATATGTATTCACCAGTGGGCTGCTATCCAGGCACCTAGGACTAGATGGTCTGTCACATCTGTTGTCCTGTAGGTAACATATGCTTGACTGAGTATGTTTTTTCTTCTTTTTCTTTTTCTTTTCTTTCTTTTTTTCAACTTTGCTTTACTCTAATGTTATTAATGTACTTGTTTGTCGTCTTGCATTTAAGCAGTTATTTGGTAAATTTGTCGCTTGCCACTTATTACATATACATTACCGGCAACACGCACGTTTTGTCGCCACACACTTTAGGTTAGGCTGACTAGATCCACACATTAAGGATATTTAGGTTCTCCTTGACTTGTATGCACATGTTACTTATAGTCACAACATGGCATATAGATATTTTTAACCACGAGTCCTTTGGATTGGAGGAGATTTTTAATTAAGGTAGTTATTTTCACCTCTTAATTCACTGTGCACTTTTCACGCACGTCTCCTCCACTCTTCCCTATGCACACCCTCTCTACCACTCTCACCATGTGCGTTCCATTCACAATTTTGCATTGTAGTAGCCGCTTACCTTTGTCCGGTTGGGTGCTTGTCTCTGGGCCTCAGGTTGCCAGGACGATGTATTGCAGCACACATCATAGAGGCTTGCGCAGCAGATTGCACTCTCTGACATTCTGAAATTGGCGCACACATTATTTTAGTCCCGATTTCTTCACCTCCAAAGCTCCAGGCACGGTCTTTGATTTTTTAATTTACTGGCAGGGTCATCCCAGGGCCCCCGCGGCTGATAGTTTATGAGCCTTAATCAGAGTCATAGGCACTTTAGCACGCCACACGCCAGTACACGATAGAAGGCTGACTCCTTCATCGCATCATATTTTGTTTAACACATACAGAATGAGATGTCTGTCTGCTCAGGCCGTGTAATAGCCAGTGAGTTGGAAGTTTTTCTCGGGCATGCATAGCATTTGTAATGAACTTCGCCGCCACAGGATGTTATCTTTATTTTTGCATAGTCTGTTGTTCCTGTTGTTTCTATGCCTTGTCATGTCACTAGTAGCTCGTTTTCCTGCTTGCAGTAAAATGACACATATGACTTTTGGCGCTAGCTGTAGTAAAATGCTCACTTTTGATAATGGACATAGTAATCAGACTACTACATCCAAACTACACTCACCTGTATATATACTGCACATGTCTGTTCATAGCGCTATGTGATCAAGGCTGCATGTCTGGCAGCCGAAACGCGTCATGTTGGACCTTTTTTGATGTGTGAATAAACTTTCATCCTTTCCACACCAGCTTTTGGAGTCTGTGCCCGTGTGTTGCGCCGGAGTGTCTGTCGTGGCATTGGGATTTCTTCGTGATATATATATATATATATATATATATATATATATATATATATATATATATATATATATATATATATATATATATATATTGCAGCTTCAAGGTACACAAAATACCAGCACTCACGGGAGCTTATAACCCAGATTTTATTAGGGTTTAATGCACACAAGACGCGTTTCGGCAACTGCCTTTTTCAATATTGTTAGACTTGGCATCTTTTGGCGTGTTTCCCCTGACTTTTTGCTTTCTGACCTCCCGGTTTTGACTCTGTTTTTGCTGGTGTGATGATTCTGCGCACTTTCCTCACTGCGGTCCAGTGGGAAAGTGCAAGTGCTCCTGTATAAAATGTGTTATGGATTGGTGTTTCCATGATTGGCCTATTTGGTTTATGTGTCAGTCCCTTGTAAAGTGCACTGCGAGTGCCAGGGCCTATAGACCAAATGCTGTTGGTGGGCTGCAGCACTGGATTGTGCCACCCACGCAAACAGCCCGTAAAGTGTAACTCGGGCCTGCCATCGCAGAGCCTGTGCGCAGCCTGGGGCTGCCATGTCGACTTGGCAAGTGCACACACTTGCAAGTCCCTAAACCTTCCCTTTGCTACATGTTAGGCACCCCTAAGGTAGGCCCAAGGTACCCCTGTGGGCAGGGTGCGTTGTACGCGAAAGGTAGGACATGCCCGGGTGTGTGCGGCATGTCCTGATAGTGAATTACAGCCTAGTTCGTTTTTCACTACTGCAAGGCTACCTGTTCCCCCTAGGCCAGAACGGGCGGTTTTGATTATTACAGTATATAATCCTAACTGACCCCGGGAACATGGTAGAAATTCGAGTTTAGTATGCCTGGACTCAGAATGATAAAATGCAGCTTTTAGTAAGGTTGGTTTTAACATTCTGTGTTTGAAAATACCACTTTAGAAAGTGGGTATTTTCTTGCCTAACCATCCAAGCCTGCCTCTGCGAGGTTGTGTATTCCTTGTCTGGAATGTGAGTGACAGGGCTGGGGGATGCCAGGAGACAGGGTGAGTCAGCGCCGGGCTGAATAGCCAGATCGACCTGTAGATGGGTGGGAGGGGTCGCACCTGGGCCCTGAATAGGACAGTGCCTTCCCTCCACAATGCTGGCTCCACCTCCTGTGGTGCGTCTGATGTCCTTGGCCTACTCACTGAAAGAAGGGACGGAGACTTGTCAACAAAGTGCTCCAGAACTGGTTTGGACTAGGCAAAGGCCTCTCTGCCTTCAGAGAACAAAGGAATTTGGGATATAAATATTGGGGCCCTGACCCCATGAATTTAGATCTCGCTGGAATCAAGGAACCTGCCAAGACGAAGAGCTGGAAGAGCTGCCAGGAGGAGTACTGCCCCTTTGCTGTGTTGTTGCTTTGTTGGGTTGGCCTGCAGCTGCTGCTTCTGCCTTGGGCAGTGAAAGGACTGGACTGAACTTTCTACAAACTTGTGCTGAGTATCTCCAAGGGCCAGAAACAGAGCTGGCCTAATCCCAGAGCAGGGGGGAAGAGTCGTAAAGCATGGACCTTCAAAGGGAGAATAGGACTGGGGGGGAATACCAGGCCCATCTACCCACCAGCCCCTCTGACCCAGCCAGATGGCAGGCTTAAGGCAGGAATTTGCAGATGGCAGGGAGAGGAGAGCAATGGAAATGAGCCATACTGGAGGTTGGTTTAACTAGTTCTTGCTCCTCTGCTGAGATTTTAGCCATACTGAATTTTGGAGGAACAGTTGTTTCTGGGAGAAGATTATGCCACACTTTTGAGGAAGTAGTCATGCTCTTGGGTGTTGCCCTGCACCTCATTGGACAGAAGTGCTCTCCTGCTTGACCCCAGAGAACACTGAATAAATATGTGAGTGGTGCAGAGCCTCTCAGATCTGATGCTTGAAACTAAAAGAAGAGGAATTGCACCATCAGGCCCTGCATTCTGACTGACCGCGCTGTCTGCATTATCTGAAACTACAGCCCTTTGGCTGTACCTTGTTTCAAGACGAATAAAGAGTGGACTACCTGCAAACTACAGGGTAACAGAGCTCATCTGGGCCATCACCACCAAGAATCTCTTGCCTGGAGTGCATCCAGTGGATTTGTAAGAGTTTTGTCCAGGTGCATTGTGGGAATTGTGGTCCAAAACCTTCAAGGACCATCATGGAGCTTCCAGACCCTTGGATTGTGTTTTGGACACTTTGAACCCTCAAGAGGAACTTCAGGAAGAAGTTACAGAAGTTTGGAGAAGTTTGAAGAAACTTTTACAAAAAGCTCCATAAGGGAACAGACACAACCACGAGAGCCAATCCCGCCTCCTTTAACCGTGAACCAGCCTGACCTGCTGGTTCGTCCCGCTGAAAAGTTCAGAAGGTCCGACTTCCAGAGTTTGACCGGGAGCTTCCTGAAAAGCAAGCCAGTGAACCCTCACCGAATCCGGACAGGTGAAAAGCATCGAGGGACACCAGCAGAAAAAGCTCCAGAAAGGTTTCTAAGCCCAAAGGTAAAATCTCGACTGAGGCCTACCGCAAGGGCTCCATTGCAGTCGGCCTGAAACTTTGACTTTGTCCTGGTTAAGCGCAACCAGATGTCCCAAAGTGGCTCTATAGGGTTCTAAGTGCTATATAGGGCTACATCTTTAACAATTCATATCGCCTGTTCCCTACATTGGATGTTTGTTGTTTTGGTGTCATTTTAAAGATAACATATGTTCTATATTTATAAATTGGTGTGGGATTTTTATTGTGTGTTGTGTCTTAATATTTACTGAATTGTTGTTTTTAAATGCTTTACATACCTGTCTCCCTCCTAAGTTAAGCCTGCCTGCTCGCATCCAAGCTACCAAGGTCTGAGCATGAGAATAATTTATTGAGACCTATACTGAGCCCTAGACTGTGTTAGTGGCCTTATTGCCAGTGGTAGAGGCATATTTACCACTACTAATAACCCACTTTCCTACATTTGGTGTTCAGCGGGTGGATGCAGACTTGTGTTTAAAAGTACACCTTTCAGTGAAGTGAATTTAAGATTTTAAAAATCCTCTAAATTGTCTTAGAACAAAACCTTTCAGTTTTGCATTTTTTGAATTTGGACTAAACCGATTTTTAATCCATTGTTTTGATTTTTCCCAAATTGTTCTAAGTCTGATTGTTAGTTGTTGTGACCCAAAACTAGGGATACCATGGAGCTGGACCTAGTTAAACTGACTAAACTCAAGTTGGCTGAGCTTAGAACAAAGTGTAGGCTTAGGGGGCTACCTGCAGCCAACAAGATTAGGAAGGAAAGGTTTCTTAAGTCCCTGAAGGCCTGGACTAGGGCAGCTGAAGAAATTGAAGGGGAGTAGAAGGATGACTCTCCCAGAATCATCCGGGAGGGTGAGGATGATGCCTCCTCCATTACTTCCAGTAGTAGATACATCTTTCCAAATGGTGGGAGAGGGGCATGGCCCCACACATAGGAACCACCGCTGTCCCTTGTAGAGAGGCAGCTTGAGGCCCAACTAGTTTTAATAGCGTTGGAGCTAAATCAAATTTAGAGTTAGTCTTAGGTTCCTTTGGTGGCCTACATTTCTCCAGTATGTAGGGTTATATATAAAGTCCTGTCCTGTCTGCACACAATCAAAGGCAGTTCATAATAAGCCTTCTGGGTTTCTCCAGCCTTTGCCTGTTCCTCCTCATTTCTAGCACACTATTTCCACAAACCTTATTATTTCCTTACACCCTTCTGGAGGAAATGGAGTTGTCATGGTTACTGTAGACCTCTTTTCCAAGATGGCTCAATTTTCGTTGTTCTGACACTACCATCTGGCAGCACGATGGCATGGAGATTTCTGGCTGACATATTCCGCCTTAATGATATCCCTGAAACCATAATTTCAGAATGGGGCTCTCAGTACATTTCAAAATTCTGTCCTCCAGGTACCATTCGCAATCCACTGCACAGTCCGAGAGAGTAGAACAGTCTTGAACAGTGTCTAAAGTGCTTCTGTTATGCCACTCTAAACAACTGTGCAGAATGCTTACCTTTGGCAGAATGCTCATATAACAACTGTGTTCACTCTGCCACCAAGGTTTCTTCATTTTACTGTATTCAAGGATTCCAGCCTCATTCTTTTCCTGCTTCTCCTCTGTCCATGACTCTTGTGCCTGCTGCCTCTCGCTTTCCAGAAAGGCTGGATTCTGGGTGACAAGTGATTGCCCATAATTTTCAAGATTCTAAAAACCCTGTACAGGCTATAACTGATAAATTAGGAAGGCCAATACCAAACTGTACTGTGGGCGATAAAGGGCCTGATTTAGAGTTCAGTGGATGGGTTACTCCATTACAAATGTGACAGATAAGCCATCTGCCGTGTTACAAGTGCCATTGGATATAATACACTTGTAATATGGCAGATGGGATACCCGTCCTGTTAGTGATGGAAGAACCCGTCCATGGAACTCTAAATCAGACCTAAAGTTTGGCTGTTTTCCAGGTTCATACCCACTTGAAATTTATCAGTCCGGTTTCAAGCTTGATATTTTGGTCCCTTTTAAGGACCAAAAATCAATCCTGATGCCTTTGGCTCTGTCTTCCTAATTCTTGGAAGATTCATCCTACTTTTCAAATCCCACAGCAAAAGCCTTATATGCCTGATCCTTTCATTGGAGTTTTGTCCTCCTCCTGTGATGGTGGACAGGGAGCCAAAATACGAGATTTGTGAGATCTGCGATTCCCAGGTAGATTTTCAGAGGTAAATTACAGTTCCTCTGTCACTGGAAGAGTTATCCTGCTTTTGAACATCTTGGGTTCCTGCCTCTTCAATCAGTGCCACTAGATTGGTTTACCAATGTTCTCTGGCCATCCCTAACAAGCCCAGGGCCTTGGGATAGGGTTTCTTGGTGTCTGAGATCTGCATATCTTGCAGGTGATGTTTGATCTCATCAGGGTGTCTTGCAATAAAGCTATGTTTCTTCACTTGTGCTCTCACTTCCTTCACTTGACAATCCCAACTCTTCGCTCCAGAAGAATTCCCCTATTGTATTCCTGAGTCCTGGTTTTCTTTCATCTTTGAAGTCTACATCCAGCAAGGAACTTTTTTTATGCCTTTGGCTTTTTCCTTATTACAAGGTGGCAGCTTCATGAGGGCACTCGCTTACCACATATTCCTGTGTGTGTTGACATTGTGGCTTCAGGAAATGGTTGTCCTTACTTCGGGCGGAGGAAGACCTGGATCCAGATTGCTGGTAAATGTCCTGCCACAACAGGGACTCAGAGTAATTTGATTATGATCTACTAACACATTGTAATTCATCTGGAATCCAAAAGGAACTGGTCCCCTATTTGATTGAAGTGTAAAACCTGTAGTATTTAACCAGTTTTTACACTTTGGATAAAGAATGCCTAAATTATAACATTTGATTGCTATGAGGTAAGAAGGCAATTGGCCTGTCCTTTCCTATAAATTCCTGGGTTACAAATATTTATTCAGAGCTAATTTTACTCTACATGTATCTGTTATTACATATTTCCCTGAGCTAGCCTTAATGGAATTTATGCTTTGAGCTTCCCCACTGGGCTAAAATAAGTACTCTGCTGGCCAGCTGGGACATCAAATTTCCCCCTAAACAATAGATCCATTCTGGGAGATTTGCGTGCACCTAGGAAACAGTACAGTCACCCATTAGGAAGGCACCAGTGCGCATATCACACATTTGATAAAGAGAAGGCAAGGAAAGGTTTGCAGCCACATCAAAAGAATAGCCCAGAATAGCTTAAAAATTTTATATTTGTTGCCTTGGGCTTACTGATAATGTTTTGGGGTGCTGCCAGGAGTATTGCAGAGCCCCAAGAAGAGACATACCTGAATTTCAAATTGTTGCATTCTATAGCTCCCAGGGTATCAGTAATGTGCCTGTTCCTGTGATGGAGAGATAGTCTCTGGACTCAGACGATAATCCACCAATCTCTCCTTAACTACTTCCCAAGATGTGGGTTGGCAGAGCAACCTCCTGGACCAGTCATAAACAGGGTAAGTGGACTCTATGGGTAAGGAGAGGTGAGAGGGAAACACACTACGCCAGGGAGGACACATCACAGGAGAACCTCTCTGCACACCAGGAGTGGGTGGCAATGTAATTGTCATGGATCCAGTCCGTATGCCTGCGTGTGTGTGAACCATTACCTTGTAGGGTTAGCAGTCTAGCTTCCATAATCAGGAAGTTAAATCAAAGGTCACCACCAGGGCACTTCCGGGTGAGACCGCATAAGGACCTGCGGTGCTCAGCCCTAGGTGCTTCTGATCCTGGATTTGTCCGAGGCGGAGTCGGAGCCCACGGAACTATCTCGTCCTCCTCTATTCCTGTTGGAAAATACAGGTATCGCAGTACTCGTACCGGCACAGGAGTGCCGGTGCAGAATTCTTTTTGTAACTCGCGCCGGAGCGCAGGGTTACGAGAGCTGAAAGCCTTGCAGGGCAAAAGTGCTTTAAGACCTTGTGTTTAAGGCACGCGCAGGAGCGCTTTGCCTTTTCCTTACGTTGTATTACTTTTCACCATCAGGCACTTCGTACAATGGTAAGCGCAGGAGCGCGTTACCAATCATTGCGTCAGCCTTCACAAAAGGCTCTGGAATCCAATCGTCGAGCGCTGGTGTAGTTTTTTGTTGTCGTGGCTAGCGCAGGTGCACTAGGTCACCTAACCACTGAAGTAGCGCAGGCGCGCTCATGTATGTGTAAAGGCGAGTTGCCTTTCCAGCATTTGATAATTGGTGGCAAGCGCAGGAGCGCGTTGCCTTTCCAGCATTTGGTAATTGGTGGCAAGCGCAGGAGCGCGTTGCCTTTTCAGTCTTGTTTGATTCACAGCGCAGGAGCGCTCATGTATGTTCAAAGAGGGCCACGCACAAGGATGTGGTGTCTCTCCTCTTGTTATTTATTTCTGCGCAGGAGCGCTTAATACTCCATTTACATTTAATCAGAATCCACATTCTTGTGCTTCCTTCACCAGCGCAGGTGCGTCTACCTTATATTCCGTGTTCCTTTGGTGTGTCAGGCCATACACCTCAACCTATCTGAGTGCCAGATCCCAGGTGACTATAGCTATTCCCCATGACTGCTTTTCCCTAAGCGTGTATGTATGTGTGCTAGTGGGGGCGGTATTGATTACTTGTTGGTTTGTATTTACAGGCAGTATTCCGAGAGGGGTTCCTGCATCTCCATTGGGTATATCCAACCGGGCCTGACAATAAAACCACCGCTTTTTAGGATTCCTTCCCCCGGCCTCCACCACCACTCAGGTACTATACTAGGACAGGGGAGAGGTGGGAGATGGTGGAGGTTGTTCATGTCCTCCCTGCGAGACTACTCTACAAGCAGAAGGTAAGACTTGTTGGGTCCCGACAGTAATGATCTATGTCAGAGTCTGGGCACAATAACAATTTATGTATATGGCTAACACACATGAAAGAATACACTGGAATGGAAGGCAGGTTGGGCTCACTAGATACTTCAGAGGAGATGGCAATATCAAGCCCCAAAGGCACCAGGACACACCCAGTGACCCAGACGATCCCGGAGGACAATCAGGCAAAGCAGCTGTAGCGATGGAACAACAAGCATTGGCATAGCCAATAGGTCTCGCCTTTGGGACCTTATAAGTGTTTAGCCATGCAACAGTTGATATTGTTGCACCAAGGATATTGTGCTGGATAACTAAACACTTACAAGGTCCCAAAGGCGAGACCTATTGGCTAAGCCAATGCTTGTTTTCTGACTGTGAGCAAGCATCCAACCAATCATGAAGCAAATGTTGGGCAAGAACAGCTTTTCTCCACAGAACAAAAAATGATATGCTAATGGTGAAGACAGCTACTGTAACAAAAACCGCACACACAATCCCTCAAAAGCATTGGCAAACCACAGACCATATGACCATATCCAGCCAGGCACAAATCTAGGCACACATACCCACGGATAAAAGGACAAGGACTTATAGAAACAGAGGCATAACCACACATAAAAAGACGTGAATAATACAAAGACTTCGACACAAACTTAACAAGATGAGAAAGTATGGCAGATGGATACTCTTACGGGTGATTAGAGAGCTATACAAATCCCACATAGCATAACATAGCATAAGAGAGGTATCACAGAATGCACTGGTTACAGACAATTTGGAAAAATGCTCTATATGAGCCATCTAAAAAGAAGAAATGTGATGAACTTTTTTATCAGACTCGAGTTAGAAGACACGTTGAGATCTTGATAATATGCATGCTGCACTTGCATTTCGCATAGACCTTTATGAACTCAAGTTTGACCCTCTAGAGATTTCTTTATTCATCACGATACTGTTAAATATTGTTAAGACATTTGGGACAACACTGTCGCTCGGTGATGGATACATTTTTACCATACAGGAAGCCCATTTTTCAGTTCAGTTCATCACATTTCTTCTTGTTAGAATTGCTATCCCCGATGAACGCACGGACGTCGCTCGAGTGCACGGGATCTCTTCTGATTGACTCCTACTTTATTGAAGCATCCTCGTGCCCTGCTCACCACTGCCAGCAGTTGTATGAAGGACCTCGGAGACTGCCCAGCGCCCACACAGCCCAGCTTCAGTGTGCTATTGCTGACACCAGGGCACTGGTGTTGGCTCTGGATACAGCCTCTCTTTATACTCGCGCACGGACCAATAGCAAGTCCCCCAAGGGTGAAATCTGTCCTTGGTGGGACAGTGTGAGGTACGGGGGAGCTGCCTTTTAGCTTGTAATTATTTCCAAATTGACGCTATGCTCAAAGGAGTCTGTTACAGTGTCCGGTGTGGGGGTGGTCTTTGCAAACCACGCGCCAGCACCTGAATAATCTAGTTATTAAATATTTGTTTCGTGTATTTTACGAGTGACTCGTTCTTACGTGAAATTCCCAGCCTCTTTTTAGGCGCTAAGAAGAAGTTAGATGAGAGAACGAGGGTGACACCCGAGGCTGGGCACACTTTAGGAGAAGTGGGCTCGAGATAGAAGGACACACACAACTGTACACTGCATTGCACACATCGCCAAGGGCAGCGATGCATGACGCTCTTACTCCCGTAGGCTGTTCAAGGCACTCTGTTCAAGGCACTACAATGAGGCAGCCATGGAGCACCAAATTGTGCTTCAGCATTTACTAAACGATGCAGCACGAAAGTCAAATTATGCGGCGTGACGGAGCACATTTTGCAGTGGGATTATTTCACTATTTTTTTCATTTTAGCACAGATTAAATTGTGTGGGCAGGGGTTTTCTAAGCTAGCTGGCAGAAACGTCACACGGGAGGAGAAGTGCGTTCCAAGCCTCGTTCTGGGAAGAGAAATTTTATTGGTTAAAGAAATAAAGGAAGGGCTAGGCTATGTAGCGCGAACTCGACCTGGAAGTATGCGAAGTGATTTATATGAGCACTAGTTGCTTACATCACACAAGAACAAATTCATTTTTGTGTATTTTTAGGCATAGGGATATTAAATGATTTGCCCAGGATTTCAAGATGGTAAGCCGATGCGAGACTCGAACCGGGTTCCCTACTTACTGCCCCTCCCTGCCTATATCCCTCATTCCTGGCTGACGTCACGGCTCGTCCCGGCTGTGGTATCTGACCCCGGGCAGCGGAAAAGTAAAACATACCGGGTTACCTGGCGATCGTGAAATCCGCCATCCGTCCACTCCTGCAGCCTCACGCACACACACGCATCCACTCATCACACGCTTGCCTCGAGGTAAACAAGTGAAGCGCTGGACATCAGAGACGGAGGCAGCGTGACAGAGGAGCGGGGGCGAGCGAGCGCGGCAGCCTGCTGAGCTGACCACACGCTCGTGCATCGTGCCTGAAACGTGCGGGTAACCGCACGGAAAAGGCCATTGTGCACGAGCGTGTGGTCAGCTTTGAAAACCCCACTACATAAAGTCTTCGCCAGAAGCAGCGCTTGCGCGCTACTCTAGGCTCGACCTAAAAATGACTAAGGATCATGGAGCGCAGGATTATAATAGAGCAAAGGAGTTAAGGCAACAAGACACAAGGGAAAATAGGAATTGGGTAAGGGAACAAAACAACAAATGGAAAGAAAACACAATGGGGTGACAAACTATCTGACAATGGAAGCCATACAGCAAACAGTAAGTTGCCGGGCACAATCTTGCTAGTTTTTAGCCCTTTTATAGTAACCAGGAGGTGCCCTGACCTGGAACTGCCTGTTCTTGACCCTCGGATCTTCCTGTGAGCCAGCAGCTTGGAGCCGGTCCTCCACAGCCTCCAAACCTAACCTTCCTTGTTTTTTAGGTCTCGCCTAGCGATGCAGCGCGAAGCGCTGCTCGCTATGCGAGATCTATTGTTGTCTACTTGGGTTTGGAAGGGGGACAGGAGATGTGCACTTGCCCGGCATGCGATGTGCACGCTCACGGCGTCTGTTTAAGCTTCAGCCCAGACAGCCGATGTGCACGAGTACGGCTCGCGGCGTTATTACAACTCCTGCTCGCACCATACGCGTGCACATCTCTTGTGTCCTTCTTTTAATCTCCAGTTTGCGGTCAATATTATGGCGAATCCCCTTTGTTTATTCATTGCAGAGGTGAGGTAGTCTGCAGGGCCGTGGTTCTGGCGCCAGACTTTAGGCATTGCAGTGCTGTTGTCACGACTTGCCCCTCACTGAGGGAGGATTATTAGCTCCAAAGTAAGGCGTTTCGTTACTTGAACCTAGGTTTATTGTGGGCTCTCTTGATCTAAACCCCTCCTTTGCTGCACTCCCATAATGTTTCCCCGAGTCATCATCCCGATCTCTACTTTACCTCACGCGTCGATAAATCGATCTCACCCGTCCCTTTCAGTTCCTCCCTCACCATCTCGCTTTTCCTCACTTCCCCTCCTTTCTCCTCCCAAACAAACCCTTTTCTCTCGCATTTACCTCCCGCCTCCATTCCACCACCTCATTTCTCATCCTACGAAACCCCGTCTTTGCCTTTTCCTTTTATTATCCCTCCCATCAAAGTGCCCTGCATCAGACTCGTCCCTATTTCCGCCTCACGGTCTCCGAGCACCAGTCTTCTTTCTCCCTGTTCTCACGTTCCCCCCACCCCTATTCCAAGTGCCCTCTTTTCGCCCCAACCAGTGCCTTCTATATCGCTGTCCTTTTCCCACTTTCTTACTTCCTCTGTACCTCATTTCTAATGTTCTCCTTTCCCGAGTCACCAATACAATATAGACTACATTCGTTTCCATTACTTTCCTTCGCCCCGTTACCACTTCTCTCTTGTCTGTCTATGCTCTCCCCCTTGGGCCCCAACGGCATGTCTCCTACTCCTCTTACTGAATCAGCAAAACAACAAGCATTTGCAATGCAATAGATCTCGCTTTTGTGAGAGTTTAAGCTATTAGCATTATAAATGACAATGCCTTTTATTTATGTTTTAAAAACCAAAACATAAATAAAAGGCATTGTCATTTACAATGCCAATAGCTCAAACTCGCGTAAATGCGAGACCTATTGCATTGTAAATGCTTGTTTTTGTATTTGTCAGACAGACTCGAACAGTGTTTTACTTGTGTCCTTTCCCTGTGTGTCTCGTGATGAAATTCCGACAGAGTATTATATTAGTAACACGAGGAGAGAGCAAAGTATTTTAAGCTTTCCTAGGCCAGGCTGCCTTTTTGTGTGCTCTGGAAGTGTGTTGACACAGTGGGTGTCTGGATCCTCAATGGTTTCTAGACAACCTGCATTAATAGTGTAAATATGACTTTCATTGAAACATTAACTTTTTGCTGTTAAAAGTATGTCCCGGGCCATAGTTTTGGCTTTTTAATTGTGAGCCAAAATGTATGCATAGTTCACCGACGTGGAACAGGACTGATGATGTAGGTGCTGCTACCGCCATTTACTGTGAATGTCCCCTTGGAATATCACAGCTATTTTGATGATTTCACTTGTTGTTCAGAATAGGCCTGTCTGTATATTCCTTTGCAAATGGCCAGCAGGTGGTTGAGCTACTCTGTATTAGAGCGATTAGGGGTATCTCCCTCCTCTTTTTGTATGCCACCGTACCCCGTGTATGTAATTTTTTTTCAATGATGTTTCTTGATTATGTGATCTGTTTCTCTTTATGTATTTTTGTTTATTTTCTGTCTCAAAACTCAATAAAAAAAAAAAAAAAATGTATGCATAGTTGTGGCAACATTCTGAAATGGTTTGAAATAGTAATAATGTTGAAATGTTTATTTCTATGGTTGAATGTATGGTGAAACCATGTGACAAAGTCAGCATGCCTGGCATTTTATAACTGCATGTTATATTATTGTGCAATTCAAACATGTAGGGGTAATAATCCTGGGAACTACGTCACCTCAAATACATATTCTTTTTCTCTTTGATAACTAACCTATAAGTGGGCCACACCCCTAAAAGCCCTAAAATACATTCAAACTAAATACAAGTATAGGTTAGTCAATTTTCAAGTCTTTAAATTTCTTTATAAGAAAAGTGATTCAATCATCAAAGTAGAGTAATATGTTTCCTTTCATAATTTTAAATTCAAAATTCTAATATCATTTGTCACAGAAAGCCTTGTGACATTGAGCCATCCAAAACGTGTTTCGCAACGTGAAGACCATCTGAAACCCAAAATTCAGCCACAGCAGTGTAAAACCAAAATTTATACCCGTTTCCTAACATACTACCACAATTAATCAGAATTAGAAAAATTCTCATGTACAATTGGTACTTACTTAAAAATAACCCATCGATCACTACGGAGAGTGGCAGTTACTCTCGAACTCTACTTTTGAGTGAATCACTTTTCTTCCAAGTAAATTTAAAGACTTTAAAATCGATTAACCTATACTTGTATTTATATTATATAATTGATTTTATCAGAAACAGGGGGCTGTCAGACATTCTCCTGATGTTCCCTTTGGCCAATCCACCTCAGCACATATGCACTTGGAGATAGGGTCAACTCTTTCAGAATTATTGGAATGGTCTTTCAGATCATCTACCAGGGTTAACAAATTATTAGGTCAATGGTCAGAGATATTCGCAGTTGAGAATTACTAGCTCAAAATGCGGCCATAGTCCAAGAGCACAAGAGCCAACAAGGCAGACACTGAGACAGTAGACAGAAGCTGGGCTCTGGACTGATGCTTCTCCTATGACTGTCTGCCAAATATTAGAAGTTATAGTAGCTCATTACTGGTTTTCTGTTTGGTGTGAGAGCATGTTATGTGCTGGCAAGTGTCCCCTCCTTTTTTTATAACAACTTTATTTTTAAGTTATCAACAAAGAAAATAAACATGTTACACAAACATAAACAATACGTTTTCCACCAGGACTGAGCATTACAGGGCATAAAAAGCGACAGTGATAATAGCACAACAATGGATATGTGTGGTGATCCCCGGGTAAACCACCTCTCAGAAGGATGGGGGAACAGGAAACCCAGACAAATATGTTCCCCACAGATGTTGACCTACCCCCAACATCCACGCATCTCTCCCGTACCCTCCCCGGATTCAGAGCAACTCCAGCTCATCTTGGCCCACAAGACCTGCGATGGCCAGCAGACCCTGGGGATGCACATGGATTTGACCTGTGGAACTATCTTTCACAAAGGTCAGGAAAGGAGTCCATATTTTGTCAAAACCCAACTTTCCATCTCTCACAGTAGCCGCCAGACTCTCCATAGCGTAAATATCCCAGATCTTTGCCCATCACAATGTCATAGTAGAGATTTCTGGACCCTTCCAATAAAAGTCAATCACCAGCCGTGCAGCCACCAAACAATGTGTGATCAGTTTACCCGAGTGGGTAAAGTCCCTCCTCTGCCAGGGCCCCCAGGAGTGTCTGGAGGAGATGGGGGGGTCAGTGTAATCTGTAGGATTCTGGAGATTTGACAAAACACGTTTCCAAAACTCCTCAGCCACCGGGCACTCCTACCAAATATGAAAATATATACCTCTAGTCCCGCACCCCCTCATGTGGGACAGTCGGGTCGGGCTAAGATACCAACGCAGGAGCATTTTATAAGCACTTTCCTTGTATTGGATGCACAAAGAGCACTTAGCCTTTCTCTGCCATATTGTGCCTCAATCCCCTTCGTCGATTTCAATGTCCAGGTCGATCGCCCATTGTACAAAATATCTGACTTTATTCACATCCAGGGTGAGTTCCAGCGCTGGGTAAAAATGTGAAATAGCTATCCTTTTGTCCCCCCCCCCCCTCAAAATATCCTCTAGCAAGTGTGTCTCCCGTGTACCTCGGTATGATGTAATGAAAAGTCAGTTGCATACTGATCTCTAGTCTGTGGCACCCCGTCGGCATATAGATCTTGAAGAGTGAGATCCACTCCCCTATGCCATCCAACATACCAGGGGGAAAATCTGGGTTACCAAGAACCGGGTGTGTGGGGACGGGTACAGCTTAAAATGACGGATACGGGCAGCTTGTCTCCAATTACGTAGATTAGACAAGGGAGAGGACAACAGAGTGCCAACAAAAGGGAGGCTGTGGAGTGGTAACCATGGCAAAAGTTTACGTGGGAGTCTGCTCTTAAGCTGTTCTAGTGGAACCCAGGTCTTAGCGGGAGCAGAGAGCCAGTCCAACGCCGGGACAAGCTAGGTGGCCATGATATAACGAGCTACATTCGGGACACTTAAACCGCCCTCCCACGAAGAACGGTATAAAGCTGCCTCAGCTACCCTGGAAAGCTTATCATTCCATTTGAAGGACCACAACGTTTTCCGGATCAGTGCAATCCCCGTCATCGGTATCCAAAGTGGGAGAACCCTGACAACGTAGAGAAGATGAGGTAAAAGGTTCATTTTGAGACAGTTGGCTCTGCCCATCTAAGAAATCTCCAACCGACCCCATCTATAGAGGTCTTTGAAAAGAATTTCCAAAAGTGGTGGAATATTAAAGAGAAAGACATCTGAAGCGACCCTCAGAATAGACACCCCAGATACTGAAAGTCAGCAGGGGCTGGGGCAAAGCCCCTGGACTCAACCTGCTGTTGCAGAGCAGACTACACAGGACCCACCCCGACAACAGCCCTTTCCTAACACATAGACACAGACACACAACCAGGATTTCAAACTAGGACTCATTAAAACACATTTGTCTCAAAAGCATACTATCGTCATACATTTTTTTTTTGTTTAAATATCTTTATTGGTATTTTCTGATTTTATCATAATTGGCATTACGATTTTACACAACATTTCCAAATGTCTACAGCAAAAATATAAAACACATGTATCGAATAGCAGTATATGTTACAGCAGTATGAGAGTATTACTGATATACTATTCTTTACCTATAGATACATATGTCGTGTGGGACACGTATTGTACTGTTCCAGTGTGCCATTGCTCACATGTATTGCTACTTCATGTTTTATAAATCGTAATCATGTTCAGTTACATCGTGATTAGGACACAACCGATCAGAGCCAGCATCACAATACCTGAGATATATGCAATCCTAACATATAAAATAGTCTGTCGTTCGGACTTTAACATCATTGTATAAAAAGTAGCACATAATGGCAATATGAAATAGGAAGCCGCTGGAGGATACCAATAAGGCATGTTTTTTAGAACCTACAATCAAAACTGAAACTTATAATATGAAAACTGCCATCTATGAGTTATAAGTTGGGTCAATATTTACATAGCGGAGTGTGAAAGTGTATTGTCAATACATTGCTGCCTAGTGGCTCGCTTAGCCGGGGGGTTAAATTAATGCGTGTATCCACATAAACTGTAAAACAGCAGTGGGCACCGCTATACCCAGAGGTGTGCAGGGTTTAGATAGTCGCTCTTAATGAACCGGGAGACTTATGAATGTGTAAGTTCATGCGCACCAAGGTGTACCAGTTCCACTTAGCCATGCAGCAGGACACTACTGTGTCTATTGCAGTTCAGCGGAGTGTGCATCATCATCCTCCACTGCATCACCGCGTTGAAGGGCGGTGAGTATATTGTCCCAGCCCTGCACAATAGGATATTTGCGGAGCCCCGCCGTCTCCTTCCTGTGCAGTGCTGTGCTCTCCGTCTGCGCCCATATTATAAGTGAGCGTTTCCAGCTAGCCACCTCTGGTGGGTCCGCATGTTTCCATTTCTTAGTTATTAGTCTTTTCGCAGTGATTAAACCCAAATCTCGGAATCTCGAGGTGACCTTATTGTTTTTTGATCTGGCATAAAGTCCTAGAAGGCAGATCTCCCATGACAGTGGCAGAGGTATGTTTGTGCATGTGGCAAGTGTTGTGACTACCTCCTGCCAATAATGTTGGAGGGATGCGCAAGCCCAGAGCATGTGAAGTAGGTCCGCATCCAGCTGCTGGCAGCGCAGGCACACAGAGGTGGCGATATGGAAATATCTGTTTATCTTGTCAGGGGAGAGATACGCTCTCTGTATGATGAATGTTTGTATGAGTTTGAACCTAGAGTTTCTCGGTATGTATCTGGAGCCTGCCAGTACAGCGTCCCATTCCTTATCAGCCCAGGGCCGGCCTCTATCTGTTTCCCAACTAACTCGGAGCCTTTGCATCGGTTTCAAAGTATGTGTAAGAAGCGCCACTACCAACCAATGCACTACATGTGATCCCGCACCCATTACATGCAGATATTGTAGTAATAAATGTGTCGGTGGTTCGCCTGTTATGTCCCCCCAGGCGGCCGACAGAGCTCTCAGGAGGGAAGTATGTAGGAGGAATTGGCCTGTCGGCAACTCAGCGTCCTCAACTAGCGTCTCGCACGTCAGTAGTACGCCATCCCTGTAGCCCAGAGTGTCTAGTCCCGCAGCATGCCAGGTCACCAGGGCTGTGTCTGATGTACCCAGTCTGCCCCTTGGTGTACCCAGCAACGGCAGGATCGGGGCATACGGAAGGGTCGCACGGGTGAGATATAAGCTCCGCTTGTAACATTGAAGCGCCAGTCCCAAATGTAGTTGTTGTGGCCTTGGGAGTTTCGTGGCGGGGTGGAACAGATGACAGATTTGAGAGTGGGTCCAGGGCTGGTGCGCAGTGGCTGTGTCTTGGAGTTGGGCAGCTAAATAATACAGTTCCATATTGGGGACAGCCAGCCCACCCTGACCAGTGGGAGCGTACATTTTCCACAGAGCCACTCGCGGCCTCCCCTTATTCCATATTAAATCCCGAAATAACCGTTCTAACTCTCGAAAGATCTTGGACGGAATATAAAGTGGGAGATTTGAGAAATAGTACAGCAACTTGGGTAACACAATCATTTTCAACAGAGTGATGCGACTCATGACGTTCAGAGGGAGTATCTTCCAGAAGTGCATTTGAGCTCGGAGAGCCGAGATTGCCCTAACCAGATTGCCCTCTAATAAGTCATCGGGCATCCGATATATAAAAATACCGAGATATCTGAAGGTGGTGGGGTACCATGTAAGGGGCGAGACGTTTAAAACTACAGCCTCCTCTGCTGTATCAGGACTGAATGGATAAATCCCCGATTTGGCCCAATTAACCCGGAGTCCAGATTTCTCCTCAAAGGTCCTAAGTATGTCCGCAATGGACGTCGGGATCGCGGTGACATCCCGAAGATATATTAGCGAATCATCCGCATACAAGGAAACGGCATGTAGCCCATCTCCTAACCGTATGCCCCACGCTTCCCTATCTCACCGGAGCAGCATCGCCAGGGGCTCCATAGCAAGAGAGAACAGCAACAGGGACAAAGGACAGCCCTGACGCGTCCCGCGCCTTACTCTGATGGGGTCCGAGATCAACCCACCGGTGCGGACTCGAACAGTGGGACATTGATATAATAGACGAATCATATTTAAATAGTGCTCACCCAGTTCAAATTTGCCCAAAACCGCCGCCAGGTAAGGCCATTCTAGAGAATCAAAGGCTTTCTCCAGATCAAGAACCAAGCAACCCGATCAGGGCCAACTATGTGTTGCGTATTGCCGTACTCTGAAAAACCTACGGATATTAAGAGAAGTGCACCGGGCTGGAACAAATCCATTCTGGTCAGGGTGTACCAGTGTTTTTACTAAAGGAGAAAGACGCTTAGCCAATAGTGATGCAAAGATTTTATAGTCTGTATTAAGGAGCGCCAGCGGGCGATAGGAGCCCAAGAGGTCGGGATTTTTATCAGGTTTGAGGGAGACTAGCAGGGCCTCGTTCTGTGTGGTGGTAAGGGTAGAGTCGTCAAGCGCAGTCTCGTACACTTTTAACAACTGCGGCACTAGAATGTGAGGGTATGCCTTGTAAAATTCAGTTGGTAGACCATTGGGTCCAGATGATTTCCCGTTGGACAGCGAAAAAATGCTGTCACGGAGTTCCTCTGATTGGAGAGGGGCGTTTAGTTCTTCACTTTGGGTGCGTGTAGGTCTCGGTAAATCTAGGTCTTCCAGGTAAACCTGTATCTCTAGGGGCGTAGCTCGTACGCGTGACTTGTACAGATCCTGATAATGCGCTACAAATGCCTCATGGATATCTCGTTGCGTATAAGCAATTCCCCCGGTTGCCGTCCTCACCGATACTATTGGCGCTGATGGCTCAGTCTGGCGGATAAGCCATGTAAGTAGCTTGCCTGCTTTATCACCCATGTGGTGCGTTCGTGCCGAGTGAGCGGCATAGTTTAGACATCTCAACCGTTCTAGTAGACGCGCATGTTCCTCTCTGTGTGCATCTAGCCGCCCTCGGGCTCTGTCTATAGCAGCTTGCTCACTAGTGGCTAGTTTCCGTTCTAAGGTGGTGAGTTCTTTTTCTAATTGCGCGCGCATACCTGCCTGTGTCCCCAAACAATGCCCCCTGATGACCACTTTAAGGGCGTCCCATTCCACCAATGGCGACGTGGCTGTGCCCGCATTTTCTTCGAAGTATTGTGCCACTGTGGTGGCCAGTTGGTCTCGGAAAGGCACGTCGAGGAGAACATCCGGCTGGAGGCGCCACATTGGGATCGGCGGTATCTCAGCCTTCCATCGTAGCTCCATCACATGCGGATTGTGATCAGAATGTGTGCGTCCCATGTAGGAGGATGCAGGGATACATGGTAGGAGGTCAGACGACACCATGAAACGGTCTAAGCGCACATGGAGTCTATGGGCCCCAGAATAGTAGGAGTACACCCTTTCCAGCGGGTTCCTGAACCGCCACACATCGGCAAAGCGCCATTGCTCAGCCCAGTGCGCCAACGCTTTCGCAGCTGTGTGCGTGGCCGTGCCAGGTAAGGGAGGAAAAGAGCGGTCCAGGGAGACATCCAGTACGCAATTATAATCGCCACCCAGGATCATAGGTGTATCGTGCAATGTGGATAGTTTTTGCGATATCTGGTCCAAGAAGGCTGCCTGTTCAGTGTTGGGCGCATAAAGTGAAGCCGATACTACCGGTCTACCATCCAGTACACCTTTAACTATAACATATCTGCCCTCCCCATCCACCATTGTGTCTGTCACCCGAAACGGAGTACCCGGTCTTACCCATATTAGTACCCCGCGTGCGTAAGCAGAATAGCCTGTCGCGTACAATTGTCCCCTCCAACGTCTGTGGAGGCATGTGACCTCTACTCGGGGCAGATGTGTCTCCTGAAAGAGTGCTATTTGTATGTGATGGCGTTTTAAATAGGAGTATATGAGGTAGCGGCGCGCCGGGCTATGGATCCCTCGCACATTCCAAGTTCCTATCTTGATGGGCGCCATAACCAATAAGTGTCAGGGGTGCAAGCGATCCCTTCCGACCTGAGGGTGGGAAAGGCTGGCAATGGACATGCGAAACCCATGCTGAAGCGCAGTATCGTGCGTGGATCGACTTCACAACAATCATACCCTTGCTGAATAATGATGGCATAATAAACATAAAAACAATTCACAATAAGAAATACCATGAGAGCAATTCTGCAACAGGCAATCGCCCAAACTTGTAGTACAATAGCACACAACTAACATCTGGGGGGGACTATTGTGCACAGCAATATGGAAACTTGCTACGAATTACAACGGAGGAGGAAATAACCGTCATTAGCAGCTAAGTCCATCTCTGGCTAGACACCGGTAAAAACAGGGCCGCTGCTTGTTTGATATACATAATATTCCCATATAAGAAGGGGCGAGCAAGGGAAACATATCGGCAGGTCTGGTACCTGCCGCAGAATAGCTACACCATCTCAGCTACTACATACAAATATTACAGCTCATGAACAGCATGCATAGTCTCTTATACTTGCGTGACCAATGGAACATGGTGTCATTCGGCCAATGAGGGAGAGGAGAAACAGATTGTTAATATGTACACTCTTATGCAATATTATCAGAAGTCTGCGGGGTGACATGCGGCAACACACAGGAGCCCTGGGAAACAGGAAGGGTATCCGATAACTTGTCATCACTGGGCGGTCCTTGTAGGTCAGAGTCTGAGTTTGTATATTCTGCCAGTGGTCCGCTGATATTCGCCACTTCGTGCACCGCTTCCAGCTGTCCACTTAATATCAGTGCGGGCGGTGGGCCAGATGTCTGCGAGGCCGGGGACTGCGATTTCCGTTGTCTTCTTCGGCGTCGCCGCAAAGGGGCTTCCGGTATCAACTCCCTCTGCCCCGTTTGTAATGAACCACGAGCTTCCAGCCATTCCTCTGCACTCTCCGGGGTGGTGAAAAAGTGAGTCCTGCCATTTGCGATGACCCTCAGTTTAGCAGGAAACAGCAGTGAGTACTTGAGGTCACACTGCCTCAGGCGTCGCTTCACCGCAAGGTAAGAATGCCGCTGTTTCTGGACCTGGAAAGTGTAGTCCGGAAAAATCATGACTTTGTGGTTGTCTACTTGTATGTCTTGTAATTTACGAGTTTCTTGGAGGATGGCGTCTCTGTCTATGTAATTCAATAGTCGGATTAGAAGTGGCCTCGGATTTGAGCCCGGGGGTGGGGGTTTGGCAGGCACCCTGTGTGTTCTCTCGATAACGAAGTGCGGGGACAGGGCCTCTCCTGGCAACAGCGACCGGATCCAGTCTTCTGCATAAGTCACAGCATTTCTTCCCTCCGCTCCCTCCGGAAGGCCCACAACGCGTACGTTGTTGCGGCGGGCCCTGCCTTCAGCATCCTCAGCCCTGTCTTCCAAAAATTCCACTCTGTTTAGTAAATCACGAATGTTCTTTTCAGCAGCGGACACTCGTGGCGAGACCTCCACAATGTCCCCTTCAGTGGCTGCAGTACGGTCTGTGAGTTTTCGGTGGTCGGCATGCAGCAACGTAAGATCCAGCACCACCTTATCTATTTTACCTTCCAGGGAAGTGCGAATTTGATTAATCGTCTCTCCAAGCTTCTCAACTGCCGCCAACACTGCGTCAAGTTTGTGCGCCATGGGATCCGTCATCTCTGACCCCGCCATCTTATCTGCCTGTGCCCGAGTCTGTGGGTGAGGGGCTGTCGCACCCCCGGTGCCAATCTTCGTACGGCCCCCTCGTGACATGGGGTGGCAGGTAGTACAGGCTAAGCCGGATGTGGTACCTCTTGGACTTCTCTGGAGTGGCCTCCGGAATCTGCACCTACCATCTACGTCGATCGAGGCCTAAAATGAATCAGACAGGGCAGACGTGCCAAGCCAGCTCCGCCTGCAGCCACACCACAGTCGCCCTGGCGCAGTAGCAGCCGGGTGAACCCCGCAAGCACCCCATACGGTGCTGCGATCGCGGGGGGTCGGGCATGACAGGTGTGTCCTGCGCCAATGTGTGCCCGGTCTCAGGGCCGCAGCGTCCCAGCTAGTAGGCCCCAATGTGAAGAGCACGTGGTGTGGAGGACTGCACCAGGTCGGGGCACGTAGTTACTGGATATCGTCAGTAGTCCTATATTTGGGCCACTACAGGCGAGTAACACCGTCTTCCCCACACGGCAGGCAACGGTTTATAATCCCCCAGGAGACCTAGTTACCACAGCGCAGCCAACCTCCAAAAGGAACACATGAGTCGGATCAGCACAGGCCCCGTGGATCATTGCAGATAAGTCATGGGCATCTGCTCCACTGTTCTCCAAAGGCACAGTCCCCTGAATGGTGTTCTGGCGGTGCGGCTCGATGGGCAAATATAGCGCAGTCGTCCGAGCGTGAGCGTTGGGCAATCTACGGCCTCAGGCAAGTGTCAAAGTCCCGCGTGTCGTCTCTCGCCATGCAGCGGCAATAAAAGGAGAGAAGCTAGCTCCCGAGTGCGTCCGCTTTCGCCGTCCACCGCCACACCGGGGTCTCACTGGGGAGCTGGGTACCTTCGCAGAGGGTAGCGGGCTTAGCGCCGAGTCTGCACCTTGATTTCCGTCCGGGCCTGTAGGGTGGAGTCAGGCCCCGGCCCCGCGTGTCGCGCCGCAGCCAACGCCACAACCCCTCGGCCGGCTGTTCCGCACGTAGCGGGGATCGTCACTGAGTTGGGCAGCGCCGGCTCCCTGCCGCTCCACAAGTCCGACCAGGCCAGCCTTAGACAGTCCGCGGTGGCCGGCGGCCTACCCAGCGAGACAGGGCCTCTGCGTCTGGTGGGGTCTGGGGGGCGGAGCCAATCCCGGCCTCACGTACCCCGCCGTACCCAGCGCCGCGGAGCCTTCTTCGGCCAAGTCACGAGTAGTGCTGTCCGCCCCCGGATTTCACAGTGTTCGGCACTCCGCTACCTCACCGGAACATCAGGGCCACCTCCAAGATAGTTTCAGCGAGCAGCGGTCTCCGCAGCCCGGTTATATTCGGAGTAATGCAGCCAGGGATGGGAGCCGAAGACGGAGCTCTACAGCAGCACGTCCGACTCCATTGCTGGCCAAGCCACGCCCCCATACTATCGTCATACATGACCTCATTTCTGACACCAATCGCCAACTACAAGGAAGACCTCACAGAAAAATGGTTACATAACGGATCACATGTAAATTTTGACAGTTTCATGTTTTTGTATTCAATTTATCAACAAAAACAAAGGCCAAAAAAGTGGCGAAGTGGTATTCCCCAATTGTACCCTGCCAAAATGATCTGCATGTAAAAACCCACCTCATCCTAGTCATAATTTGAAAGTTTGGTAGCAAGATGCACAATTATTCCAAAGAGTGCCTTCTTCATTGCAACAGCATAACGACAGACAGGCTCTGACAGTTAAATAAGGGCTGTAAGATATTTTTATGGTTCATGGATGGGTAGTGTTAAGGGGGATTAAGGGTTCAAATGTGGGCAGTTTATGTGGGTAGTAAGAGGATTTAGGATTCAGGGTGGCTAGTGACTAGGATAGTAACGGAATTTAAGGTTCACGCTGGGTAGTGTATAGAGGTAGTAAGAGGTTTGTTTCAGGGTTCAGGGTGTCTATAGGAGGTTTTTAAATAAAAAAGTCAAGGAATATATATTTTGTTAAAAAAATAATATATATATATATATATATATACATATATATGTATATCTTTCTATCTTTACATATCTATACCTAATACATATATATATATATATATATATATATATATATATATATTATATATATATATATATATATATATACATACACATACATATATTGCAAACACCCGGCTTACACTTGTCCCACTGGCCTCTTAGCGCAGCAGCTCATGTGACGGGTGTGGAAAAGACCAAAATCCAATTCCAACAAATGAGTGTTCAACCTTCAGGAAACACGCAGACAAGAGCACTATGCGTTCAAACATTGTTTTATTTGGCTACAACAGCCATAATGCCCAACTAGTTTCAGTGAAGTCTCCCTTTGATCACAGGACAGAAATTCAGTGAACACAGCAACAGTAAAGTAGCAATGTCAGTAACATAGACAAAGAACTATATAAAGGTGCTGTAAGGGTAGGTTACATAGATGCCATCTTAGAGTTGTTATATAATGTTGCGGGTTAAGCATGTAATGCATAATAATCATCAGAGGGAAAGTAACCAGTGTCCTGCTTTCAACATTACTTCTCATACTCTATCAGACAATATTCTTTTGAGCATTGTGGGCATTATATGTGGTGCTTAGTAACTCTACAGTCATGCGGGGTCATTGGACGTGATATAAGGTTTATTCTAAATGCCTGATCGCAATTAGTCATATGCTTCTTAAAGAAAACATCACGAGGAATTGTGTCAACTAAAAAAGGTCTGCACATCCCTCTAGCATTGTGTGATGAATATAATGAGGTTCAAACCAATATTGTTCATGAGGTTGGGCCCAAGGGATGGGGCCCGTGGAGTGTGCGGGAGGGGTGCTGCATGCCCCCTTCCCTTTATTTTGATGACATCCAGGATGTCCCCCTCCAGCACACTCCATGGGCCCCATCCCCTGGCCCTGGGGACCGCCACCCCCCAGGGCCGGCTCAAGCAATGTCCCAGGGTGCCTACCCCCGGGACATTGCAGTTTGCAATGACAGGGCGGGAGCACGGCTCCCGCCCTGTCATGCAAACACTGCTGCAGATTGCTTTTGGACAAGGGAAGCTGCATGTCAGCAGCTCCCCTTGTCCAAAAGCAATGGTGGCTCCCGCAGGAGGCGGGGAGCCGGCTGGGACCGCGGTCCCCAACGTAAGGCCAGGCCCCGGGGGATGGGGTCCCCGGGGCCATAATTGGCCTCGGGAGGGGGGCCACGCGGCCCCCCTCCAAAATAAAATAAAAGGAAAGAAAGGCTGGCCAGGCCAGGGGGGATGGGGTCCCCGGGGCTATAATTGGCCTCAGGAGGGGGGGACACGCGGCCCCCCTCCAAAATAAAGAATAACAAGCATTGGCATAGCCAATAGGTCTCGCCTTTGGGACCTTATAAGTGTTTAGCCATGCAACAGTTGATGTTGTTGCACCAAGGATATTGTGCTGCATAACTAAATACTTATAAGGTCCCAAAAGCGAGACCTATTGGCTATGCCAATGCTTGTTATACTTTTACTGTATAAACTATAAAAGACAGAGGGTTACAAGTAAAAAAAAAACAGTTTATTCATAGTATAAATCATATTTTAAGACGAAGAACTGCATGTCAAACTATTTATACAGCTGGTTTGTTTAAAGAGAAACAAAAAGAGAAGCAGATGGACCGACCTAAGTAGATAACTGTAAAAAAATGTTTATATTATTGCTTATACATAAGGAAGCATTTACCACAGCTGTAAAAGCAACTCTCTTAAAAATACTGAATTTATCAATCATGCACTGACAAATGAATTGGACGGAGCTTCTCAGACATCTGCAACATGACGGAGAGAAAATCTGACTTGGAGACCACGTCAAATAATAATTCGACCTGCAGAGAAGAATACCGGAGTAAGAGAGATTTCATAAGGACATAGCTAGAGTGCAGGGAGTGCATTTCAAAACTCTAACATCTGTTATAGGAAAGAGGAACTATTTCTTTCAAGACTATGCATGTAGCACTGTAATTTTATTCAGTATTTTTCAATATATGCACATTTCAGGCTGCTCGTGAATTTTAAAGAACTACATCTGGAACAACCTGTTCAATGACAGTAGTAGACTTGCTGGGTTTAAGGCTGGAGGTGTCTCTATGTCATGAGGCCAAAGATTTTGGTTCACTCAGGAGAGTCCAAATTGGAGAAACATCCAAGGTAAGCCATAGAATGTCTGTATGCAAAGTGTATTCCCTTGCCGGATAACTGAAAGCACACTACAATGATTTAAAGAGGCGATTTTAAATAAACAAAATACTCATCTCATAAGACATTCTTTGGCTTACCTTGGTGGTTTCTCCAATTTTGTCTCTCCAGAGTGAACCAAAATCTTTTGATACAGTGTTATTACCCTGGTTCTTAGGGTTATTGGATATGTAATGAGGGACACCACTTTCAGCCCTGATGCTTCTTTTCACTGCATTATGGAAGTTGTATTACTGCTTAAAGTCACTGTCAGGAACCAGCTGGTGTAGGGGGTACTGCATGGCCCCGTGACGCGAGTGACGGCGTCCTATTGCCTTACCTACAGGCCGGTGTGGAGCCCTTTAATGAAATGCCTTCGGAGGAGTCCCCGGAGGCGTGGCCCATGCGGCATTCCTCCTCCGTCCAATCACCGGGGACGGCAATCGGGACAAGAGGGGCGAGTCTACAGACGTATACGGAAGAGGAGTCCCAGGAGCGGAGAGAACGTGAGGAGTGGAAGACGGAGAACACCGACGGATGGAGAACAGTTGAGGGAGGAACCGCGACGCCGGACGAAGACGTGAAGCCCAGAGACCAACGGAGAACAGCTGAGGGAGGAACCGCGACGCCGGACGAAGACGTCAAGCCCGGAGGCCAACGATACCGTAGTTCCGCTCCCGCCACCCTCCCGGAGGAGGGTGGCTTGACAAGGTACGGGCGAAGCTACAGGGGTTCTCAGGGCACGAGCAGGGAGGAGGGAGGGGGGGTAAATCATAGGGAGGTCACGGACGGGATCGCACGGTGGTGGCATTCGTGGTGATACAACGTCCCTCACTCCCCGCTCCCCTTTGTAAGAAAAGGAACCCGCTTCACCATTGACCCCCTTCCATTATTTTCTTTTGCTTTTCGGATGAGTCGATGCCCTCCGGCTTCTGGAGTACGATCCTGGGAAGAACCTAAGACGATCCGACTTCTCGCGTCATCCAGGGAGGAAGAGGCGACATCCCGAAAGCTGCCCTATCCTGAAGAGGACACTAGAGTATAGAACTGTACATATGAAAATAAAGATCTGTTGCAAACCTATACGGGACTCTTCACTGACTAGCCCCTCTCCGGATAGCCTCCCGTGACAAAGTGGTATCAGAAGTGGGATCCGAACCCCCATCGATACAGGATGGAGAACCTCGTCTATCAACTGAAGGAAGGCCAGACCAAGCTGGAGTGGGCAATTGAGAGGAGTACCATCCAAGCAGAGATGGACAGGGCCGTCTTTGCGGCCGCCATACAGCAGCAGGCTGACCAGATGGTCAAACTCACAGAAGGACAGACCCATCTCCTTACAGGGATCGGGCAAGGAAGGGCCCTTGCTCCTCCGGGTACGGTCATTCCATTGCAGAAATACGTCCCAGGGGAGGACCCTGTATCCTTCTTCCTGAATTTTGAGAGGGCTGCCCGGGCCAGCGGATGGCCCGCCGATCGCTGGCCTTTCTACTTGGCCCCGTTGCTTACGGCTGAAGCCCAAGCAGCGTACCAGGTCATCAACAAAGATGGCACTGCGGTCTACGGTACCGTGAAACAGTACGTATTGGACCGCCTAGGTGTGGACGACGAGACCCATCGGCTGAAGTTCAGGCAGGAACGCGGTATCGCCGGCGACACCCCCAAGACGCTGTTCTATAAAATCAAAGACGGTGCTGATCGTTGGCTGAAACCCCAAGAGTCCACCATGGATGACGTTATGAGCAAAATCTACTTGGAACAATATCTGGAGGCCCTGCCCTACGGCACCCAAAGGTGGCTGAAACAACACGCGGGACTGATGTTGGAGCATGCCATAGAAATGGCCACCTCCTACTCGCGGGCTCAAAACCGCCCACCATCAAAGGAGCCTGAGAAACCACAGAAGGGGGCCCTACCAACCAAATACGACCGTAAACCACCCAGGACAATCCCTGATTCATACCGAAACCGGTCTGGTAGGCCAGACGGCTTTCCTACGTCAGGCCCCCAGTGTTTCGAATGTGGCGAGTGGGGCCACATAGCCCGTTTCTGTAGGAAAAGAAAGGACAGAACGGAAGACGAGCCCATGGATGTCAGCTATGCTCCCCGATCCGTCCTCTTCGCCCAAGAAACAGGACACATCTATTATGTGAGTCTACTGGTAAATCAGAAAAAAATAACAGCCCTTTTAGACTCAGGCTGTAAACATTCGCTAGCCAGCAAAGAAATAGTCCCCGCCTCAGCTTTTCTACCCATGAAAACCGTTAGCATTCGCTGTGTACATGGAGACATCAGGGTTTATCCGACAGCCCAGTTGACCGTTCAAGTTGAGTCAGGCGAACACATCTCTGTTGTTGTAGGAGTTCTCCCTACCCTTCCCGAGGCCCTGATCCTGGGGGTCGATAATCCCTGTTTTTCCCTTTTCATGTCTAAGGCATTACGGGCGGGGGAGGCGGACCCGGGTCCTCTTAATTCCCTTCTCTCCTCTGAACCCTAGGCTATAGATAATAACTTTAGGCTGGCCCAGTTGAACGATGCCTCTCTCAAAAACGCCTGGCGAGGGGCGCAGGAAACCAAGGATGATCCTAGACCCCCTTATCCTTGTTTTCTGGAACAAAATGGTCTTCTTTATCGTCTAGCAAGGGAAGGGGCAGAACCCCAGTTGCTGGTCCCCGTCGATTTTAGGGAGCAGATTCTATTCTTTGCACATTCCCATCTCCTTGCGGGACATGTTGGGGCAGAGAAGACTACTCAGGCCGTCCTTAGTTCCTTTTATTGGCCCGGTATATACCTCCAGACCAAGAAATACTGCCAGGAGTGCGCCATCTGTCAAAGGAAGAATCCTCATGTCCCTACCAAAGTCCCCCTGCAACCTCTTCCTATAATAAGCCACCCGTTTGAGAGGATAGGGATGGACCTCATAGGACCCCTCCCGAAATCCAGTAGAGGACACCAATATGTCCTCTTGATCGTCGACTATGCGACACGCTACCCTGAGGCAATACCCCTACGGACAGCCACCACCACTACCATAGCACAAACGGTGATTGAAGTGTTCTCCAGGATGGGGTTTCCCCGAGAAATGGTTACCGATCAGGGCACCCCCTTCGTCTCCCGTCTCATGAAGCAGGTATGCAAACAATTGGGTATTCGGCACATACGTACGTCGGTATACCACCCCCAGACAGATGGCCTTGTGGAACGCTACAATGGTAATCTAAAACTCACCTTAAAAAAACTGTTGACCGGCGACGGGAAGAACTGGGACCAACTGCTTCCCTTAGCCCTGTTCGTTATCCGTAGTGCTGTACAGAGTAGCCTCGGGGTCTCTCCCTTTGAGCTAATGTTCGGGAGAAGACCACGTACTCTCCTCGAGATTACGAAGGAAAGCTGGGAGGAACGGGGATTGACCGAAGCCCAAGTCTTGCTGGACTATGCCAACCAAGTTAAATCACGGCTGCACAAATTAAGAACCCTAGCCCTGGAGAACCTGGAGAAGGCACAAGTCCAACAAAAACACCAATACGACAAGGGAAAGAAATGGAGGGAGCTCAAGCCTGGGGACTGGGTCCTTCTACTACTTCCTTCCTCCACCCACAAACTTAGAAAAGAGTGGCAAGGGCCATATAAAATAGAGCGTAGGGTAGGGAACGTCACTTATGTTCTACGGCTTTCCCCGGGAAGACCCAGATATACCACGTAAACCTGTTGAAACGATGGTTGGGTCCTCTCCCCAACAAGACCCGTACGGTGTCTCTTGCTTCCCGACCGGAACCACGGTAAGGGACACCCCTATAAGCCCAGACCTAGAGCCCCACGAAACCACTGAAATAAGGGCCTTGTTACACACCTTTTTCAGCATCTTTTCAGATCAGCCAGGCAGAACTACGTTAGCGACCCATTCAATACCAACCACCGAGGGTGTGGTAATCAAACAAAGACCATATCGGGTTCCCGAGGCACGCAGAGCGGCACTAAGGAAAGAGGTAGAGGACATGTTAGCCCTGGGGGTGGTGGTACCCTCCAAAAGCAACTGGTGCTCGCCCATCGTCCTAGTCCCGAAGCCCGATGGGAGCACCCGCTTCTGTATAGACTTCAGGGCAGTAAATCGGATATCCAAACAGGACGGGTATCCCCTCCCACGGGTAGATGAATCGATCGAGCGCCTTGGTGAGGCTCGTTATATCACCACCATCGACCTCACCAAGGGATACTGGCAGATCCCCCTTTACCCCGGGGATCAGGAGAAGACGGCCTTTTCCACCCCGGAGGGCTTGTTCCAGTTCACGGTCCTACCTTTCGGCCTCCATGGTGCCCCGGCTAGCTTCCAGCGGTTGATGGATACCCTACTAAAAACCATCAGGGGTACTCGTCGGCATATCTGGATGATATAGTTGTGTTCAGCAAAACCTGGCCGGAACATCTGAACCATCTAACAGCCATCCTAACCGAGTTAAGGAAGGCGAATCTGCACATTAATGCAAAGAAATCCAGGTTCGCCTACCAGAAGGTTAAATATCTGGGGTATTTATTGGGGAAGGGCTTGATAGAACCCCAAAGGGAGAAGGTAAAAGCAGTCCAAGACACCCCTTATCCCTCCACAAAAAAAGAGCTAAGAGCATTTTTGGGGTTGGTCGGGTATTATCGACGCTTCATTCCGCTGTTTTCAGACACTGCCGCCCCCCTCACGGACCTATTGACGAAAAACTCTAGCCCCAGTCGCCTCCGGTCCCCAACCCAGGACGAACTATCAGCGTTTCAGTCTCTGAAGGACACCCTGACTTCCTCCCCTTTCTTGCTGACGCCGGACTTCCAGAAAACCTTCATCCTACAGACAGACGCCTCCGGGATGGGTATAGGTGCTGTCCTTTCTCAGTTGGACGATGAGGGGTTGGAACGACCTGTCCTGTACGTTAGCAGAAAACTCTTCCCCAGAGAAAGAGCATACCCCATAATAGAAAAGGAGTGCTTGGCCATCAAATGGAGTATAGACAAATTGAGGTACTACCTAGAGGGACGCTCCTTCCTGTTATATACGGACCATGCTCCGCTCACCTGGCTTCAGCGGAATAAGGGCTCTAACGATCGGGTCCTTAGGTGGTTCCTGTCCCTTCAGCCCTTTATCTTCCAAGTGCTTCATCAGAAGGGCAAAGAGCAGGGCAATGCCGACTATCTGTCCCGTTATCCTCATTCCCCCGATCGGGGAATCCCCGGGGGGGGCATGTGTCAGGAACCAGCTGGTGTAGGGGGTACTGCATGGCCCCGTGACGCGAGTGACGGCGTCCTATTGCCTTACCTACAGGCCGGTGTGGAGCCCTTTAATGAAATGCCTTCGGAGGAGTCCCCGGAGGCGTGGCCCATGCGGCATTCCTCCTCCGTCCAATCACCGGGGACGGCAATCGGGACAAGAGGGGCGAGTCTACAGACGTATACGGAAGAGGAGTCCCAGGAGCGGAGAGAACGTGAGGAGTGGAAGACGGAGAACACCGACGGAAGGAGAACAGTTGAGGGAGGAACCGCGACGCCGGACGAAGACGTGAAGCCCAGAGACCAACGGAGAACAGCTGAGGGAGGAACCGCGACGCCGGACGAAGACGTCAAGCCCGGAGGCCAACGATACCGTGTTCCGCCCCGCCACCCTCCCGGAGGAGGGTGGCTTGACAAGGTACGGGCGAAGCTACAGGGGTTCTCAGGGCACGAGCAGGGAGGAGGGAGGGGGGGTAAATCATAGGGAGGTCACGGACGGGATCGCACGGTGGTGGCATTCGTGGTGATACAACGTCCCTCACTCCCCGCTCCCTTTGTAAGAAAAGGAACCCGCTTCACCATTGACCCCCTTCCATTATTTTCTTTTGCTTTTCGGATGAGTCGATGCCCTCCGGCTTCTGGAGTACGATCCTGGGAAGAACCTAAGACGATCCGACTTCTCGCGTCATCCAGGGAGGAAGAGGCGACATCCCGAAAGCTGCCCTATCCTGAAGAGGACACTAGAGTATAGAACTGTACATATGAAAATAAAGATCTGTTGCAAACCTATACGGGACTCTTCACTGACTAGCCCCTCTCCGGATAGCCTCCCGTGACAGTCACCTAACCCAATTGGACTAATACAACTGAAGACAACGCAAGCCCAGTACTGGAAATTGATGTCTAGATGACAGAGACCCATCTAGTAAGCTTAGGCCTAGGTCTAAGCATCACTCAGCACCATATGCTTGGTGGTAGACATCCTGAGGAACACTCAGTTCCTGATGAGAAACACTTTTCTTGTGAGACATTCCTAAGTAGATCAGCAGTACTATTCTAATGGGACTGCTCTGGAGAAATGCGCGGACTCAAACAATTTTAATAAAATGTAGTTTATCAGTTTCAGTAACAGATGATCTACGCAGGCATATGGATGCTGAGGGTCCAGGAACCTTACTGCTCCTGGACCCATCAGCAACCTTTGACACACCCGACCATTACATATTGATCACAACACAAAGTCAGTGTCAATGGCTCTACAATAACATCAATTATTACTAACTTTCTGGCCAATTGTCAACAAATAGTTACAATCTTGCCTTTCCAAGTTTTTCATATAAATAGCAACACTGCTTCATCAGTTGGGCACCACATTTTACATGTATGCTGAGGATACACAGCTGTTCTTTGGATTGTCACTTTCAACAGACAGCAGTCAACAGTCTGGAAATGTATTGTCTGGTATTCTTGCTTCGAATTCAGATACTGGATTTATCTTGGGGTCCTTCCTAAGGCATTGACCATACAACGGAATCTGGGAACATTCACAGGAGCAAGGAGGAGGAAAGTGTAGTCTTGTGCCGCAGGTTGAACAGGAGCTAAAGTGTACGCTAACATGACTCAGCAAATGAGTGCGGACATTGTGTTAGGGAAGCGTTAGATGGGCATTAACATATCGCCTAAGAACACAATCAGCCTGCTACTAACAACTCTACACAGCAAGGGAAGTAGTATAAATGATTAGAAGTTGTACCCTACAGGTACAAAACGAACCCAAAACCAGCACCAACTTTAACCAGAGCTCCCAGAGCAGACACACATTAAGAACTGCAATGTGCTAGGCCGTGAGGGCAGAGCTCGAGAACACAGAAAGAGAATATCACTTAAAATGAAAAAGTAAAGTGATTTCTGAAAACCTTAACAGCAGTCAGTGATCTTATTAGAAGCTAATTCTAACTTTATTTGCCATCCTGATATTACTCAACTGGCAAATCTCGCTTTTGGTAGTTTACGACAATGATTTGTGGTTATTTATTAGTTCTCATACAATATTGTGTCTCTGGAAATTCTGTACTTTAACCAGTGCTCAGTGTCGACGTCTAAGGTTGTGGATTATGCTTCATAAAACCAAAATAAAATCTGCAAATGCTAAAAAATGGAGAACACTCAACTATAATAATTCTCCAAGAACTTCAGCATACAAAAAAGTCTATTGGCACAGGTGTTCACCCCTGGATCGGGAACAAGAGAAGGGCAATAGTGCATTGGATACGGGAAGTTTTGTTTGACGATAAGACAATAAGATTAATGTGGTGTCCGCGGGTCAGTCACATGAAGCCGTCGAAAACTAACGGTTGAAGCCGCTAGACAAATACAGAAATTTCCGAAACTCTAAGGTCAACCAGGGAACATCCTCGCACTGCACGGTTACTGCACCCAGAATAAAGTGGGCCCTTGCAGCATGGGTTAGGCAAATGTAGAATGCAACTCGGATTAATGTCACCCTGCGCAAAAGAGATAAATCCGAAACAGACTGCTGACAAGGGGGGCTTGGGGGGAGTGGCCGACCGCAGGGAGGTCCCCCCCCCGGGCAGTTTGGGAGGGGCTGTGGGTGTGGGGGGAGTCAGGGCCGGCTCGGCCATTTTAATTTTGGGCTACAAATTTTTGTAGCCCAATTGGAGCCCAATCATAAAGCGATTGGGCTCCCGCTCCCGGCCACCATTTTAGGTTTGGTGACCTGGTGGCTGGGAGCTTAGGTGTGGGACGAGTTTTTTAGGAGTGTTGAATTTTGTAGTGCAGGTTAGAGTTTGGAAGATATGGCGCAGGAAGATTACCGGGTGTTAGAGGCCCTCCGGCTCCTGAGTGAGGCGGGCCGGATGGACCTCGTCATCGGCGCGGGGACCGGGCCAGCGCGCCCGGCGCGACAGGCCGCGGCGGCGGTGGCCGCCTGCAAGTCTCCCAAACGTCGCCGGACATCACCGGTAAGTGAGAGGGGCCGCCCGCGTGAGAAGAAAGCGGCCCCGTCTACGGTGATGCTGTTAGGAACGGGGGGAACGTCGGGAGGGTTGGGCGGGCTGGTGCGAGGGGGCGGAGGTGCGGCAGGGCGGGGCGGAGTGTCCGCCAGCGATGTAGAACCTCTCCCGGTGCCCGGGCCCCGGGAGAGGGCAGTGAGTGCGCCCGCAGCGCGGGGGAAGCGGAAGGGAGGGCGAGGCGGCAAGCGGAGTTTCCCCACGTTGCAGTTCCTGGGGGCGGATGAGGCAGCGGGTGAGGCTGGGCGGGCCGGGGGTCCATTTTCGGCAAATTTGGTGGCAGTGCGCCCCGGTAGTGGGGAGGTGGGCGGACCTGCTTTCCCTGCCCTCATGCTTTCTCAGGCCAGTGAGGGGAGAGCCGGCAGCGCGGGGGGAGGGGCACGGTGCTGTCTGCGGGCCCGCCCGGCAGTATCTGGGGGCGGTTAGGCACCTCTGCGGGAGGGCAGGGGGGAAGCCCTGCTAGCCGGCTTTGAGGAGGAGGAGGTCGTTGGGGGCCTAATCATAGCCCCCTGCTATTTTCTCCGCCTGGCTCGCTGGTGGGGGAGGGGTTGTCTGTGGTGGGGAGCTCCCTGGGGGAAGGGGAATGGGCACAGGTGGGAGGGTGGGGGAACTGGCAGGGTGTGTTTCCCACCAGGGCCTTCGAGGCAGACAGGGCGCTTCCTCAGTGGGGCGGGGGGGAGGGGTCTCCCAGGTGGGAGGGGGAGCCTGCTGGAGGGGAGGTTGGGGAACTTCCCTGGCGGAGGGGGGGGCAATTTCGGGGGAGTTGGAGCCGGCGGGGACGGGCCAGGCTTGGGAGGGGTTGGATATATTCCCTGCATGGGCGGAAGGGGTCCGGGGAGGGGGCCGGCCGGGAGGTCCTCACGCGTCGGGGCGCGGGGGGGCGAGTGGGTCATGCAGGCCAGCGGGAAGGGTGGGGGCCGGAGGGGGTGCCCGGGGGGGTTCGGAGGGGCCGACAGGGGGGGAGTGTGGGCCGGGGCTGGGGGCCCTCCTCCGCGGTGGTACAGGCAATGTTGGACTGGAGTGGGGACGAGGAAGGGGGGGACCCCCCCTTCTGGGGCGTCCTGGCCAGTTAGGACAGGACAGCGACAGGCGAGCGGGAGAGGGCGCGGCTGGGATGCGGGGTGAGGGGGTGCCAGGCAGAGGTGAGGGTCCCAGCACATCAGTCCAAACTTTTGCTTTGCAGGTCAGGGAGCGTTGCAGTGTTGCGGACTCGGTAGGGCAGGGTGCGGCCCACGTACGCCGAGGTGAAGGGAGGGTAGAGCCCTGCACGGCGCAACCCGTACCGGCGGGGGATCCCGTCGCGGCCAGCACACGAAGGTCCAGCATGACCTCGCTGGCCCCAACGACAAGCGCAACATGTTGGTCGGCCGTATCCGCGGAAAGGGATTTGGACAGATGTCAACGCAGGGGGGAGTACCGGCGAGTACAGTCGGCTCCCCCGCATGGATTACAGAAGGGGGCCGTTATGGCCAGCACAGGGAAAGGGGGGCCCGGTGTGTGGAGTTTGAGCCGGGGCTGCTCCAAGGGGAGGAGCCCGTGGTGCTCGACTATGACGAGGATACCCCTGAAGAAGGGGAATGGAGGGATGATGAGGAGGGGGGCCCTCTCATGTGTGTCATAGTATTTTACAGGCACCGGCGGTGGCGCCGCACAAGAAAGCAGGGGCATCTGGATCCAGGAGAGAGCGTGGCCCCTTGGTGAGGGCTCCTCGGCCAGTGGATCATGCGGAGGCAGTGGCTAGGTGGTCGGCGCCGGTCAGGGCACCCTCCTTAGAGCCAGGTGAGTGTGGTAAAGCACAGGCCAAACCAAAAATGGTGTCTGTGGGGACGGGGGGAAGGGGGTGGGGGCTGAGGGACGGGAGACTGCACAGAGGAACGTATGTGAAGGACACCGGGGTAGGGCCAGAGGAGGTGGGCGCAGCGCAGGGGGAAAAGGGGGTGAGCGGGACTAATACAGGGACGGCGGTGGGGGGCAAGGAGCCCTTACTGAGCAAGGAATTGAAGATTAAGAAATTGCCATATATGGGTGTGACGAAACCCCTGGGGGCGCATTTAATGCTGGCAACCAAGGAACGTATTTGGAAAGGGGAATACGTGGAATTGTTGAAGCTCTTACACAGGGAGGTGCGGTCCAAGGAGGGTTCTAAAGAGGAAGAATATGAGCTTGCCAAAAGGCCTAAGGTGCCGGTGACCATAGAGAATTGGACTGCAGCATTTTTGATTTACGCCAGTGTGTATTGCGAAAGGTTTCCTGAGCGCTGCGTAGCCCTGTTTAAATATATGGATGTGATTAGAAAGGCACAGATTACAGGGGGCGGATACGCTTGGCTGCAATATGATGAGGAGTTCAGGGCACGCGTGGCATGGGACTCCGAGGCCAAATGGGGGGAACTGGACACAGATTTGTGGCAACACACCATGGGGTCTGCCACCGGTGGTAAGACAGTGTTCACAGCTAGCGGGCTGCCATTGGTGTACCGGCCCTTTCAGGGGAAGCCCACCCGGGGAGGGGTGGGAGGCGCAGGGACACCGCAAACAGGGACAGGAGCGTGCTGGGATTTTAATAAGGGCCTATGCACCAGGGAGTACTGCAAGTTTCGGCATGAGTGTTCCAAGTGTGGGAAGCGCCACCCCCTGGTTAACTGTTGGGGCGTCAAACCACAGGGAAACCAGCACTGGCAGCAGTCAGGTAACAGCACCCCTGGCCCCTCACAGCAATTCCAGAGCAATAGGGGGGGCAAGGGGCTGCAGGGCACTGGGCCCAAAAGCTCCTACGCCAGTTAGACTAGCGAAACTGGTGGAGGGCCTGCGGGGGTATGGGGATCAAGGAGCAGGCAAGGTTTTGATTGAGGGGTTTCAGTGGGGGTTTCATTTGGGCTATCGGGGTCCACGACAAAGAAGGTGGGCGGACAACTTGAAGTCGGCAAAGGAACATAGGGGGGTGGTACAAGAGAAACTGAACAAGGAGGTGCGCGAAGGGAGAATGGCGGGCCCTTTCGACGATTGGCCAATGGAAAACCTGATCATATCACCGATCGGGGTGGTGCCCAAAAAGGAGGAGGGACAATACAGGTTGATTCAGCACCTTTCCTGGCCCGAGGGGTCATCAGTTAACGATTTCATTGATGAGGATGCGGCCTCAGTTTCTTATTCCTCAGTTGACGTGGCCATGTCACTAGTTGTGACCGCGGGCGCGACTGCAGGGATGGCAAAGTGTGACATAAAGTCGGCTTTTCGGTTGCTTCCAGTGCATCCAGATGATTGGGATCTTCTGGGTATCCATTTTGAGGGGAAATGGTACGTGGACAAAGCTTTACCGATGGGTTGTTCTATGTCCTGTGCGTTATTTGAATGCTTTAGCACATTTCTGCAGTGGTACTTCACGCGCCGCACAGGTCACACATTGGTGACGCACTACCTGGACGACTTTTTCTTTGTCGGTTCACCGGGCTCCACGGAGTGCCAGGCAGCCCTGGACACCTTCCAGGAGCTCATGAGTGACATGGGGGTGCCGCTAGCACCCGAGAAGACAATGGGTCCTTGCACGACTATGTCCTTCTTGGGAATTGAAATCGACTCAGTGGCAATGCGGGCTCGCTTGCCAGATGACAAGAGAGTAAGAATGTTGCAATTGTTGGACGGAATGCTGTCTAAACGGAAGGTGACAGTGAAGGACATACAGGGGCTCCTAGGTCATCTTAACTTTGCTTGCAGGGTGGTCAGAGCAGGGAGGACATTTTGCAGGCGGTTGGGACGGGCGCTGGCAGGTCAGCATTTACCTCACCACCATGTTCGCTTATCAGCAGGGGTGAAGGAGGATTTGCGCATGTGGTCAGTCTTTCTGCAGTCTTTCAATGGTGTGCCATTGGCCCGAGAAGAGGACGTCCAGTGGGACGTGCAGATCTTTTCCGATGCAGCAGGAGGGGCAGGCTTTGGCCTTTACTGGCAGGGCAGGTGGTGCGCCGAGCAGTGGCCACAGCAGTGGAAAGATGGTGGGAGGAGCATAGCCTTCCTGGAGCTTTTCCCTGTTACTAGTGGCATTGACACTGTGGGGAAAAGAGTTGGCACATAAGAAAGTATTGTTTCGAGTGGACAACATGGCGGTGGTGGAGGTCATTAACAGACAGTCCGCCAGAGATGACCAAATGCTGAAGTTGTTGCGGGTTTTTGTGCTTGGCTGCCTCCGTCATGACATTGCTTTCAGGGCGTTGCATATACCAGGTGTGGACAATGACATAGCTGATGCTTTGTCTCGTTCGCAGTGGGGGAGATTCCGTGGGCTCGCCAAGGAGGCGGACAGGACGCCGACCCCAATGCCGGATCATCTCTGGTATGTAGGCAACGTAGGGTGCTACAACTGGTGGTAGGCTCGCTGGCGGCCTCTACATGGGCAGCATACAATCTGGCCTGGCGGGATTTCTTGGCGTCAGGGGCTTGTAAGCGAACTGAGGTCTGGCGTCGGGCGGAAGATGTGATTCAGTTCATTCTGGCACTCATTGGTAAGGGCCTCTCGAAAGTGACCATTGCGGGAAAGCTGGCGGGCATTGCCTTCATGGGGAAACTAGTATGGGGATACAGTCCGACAGCAGGGGAAATGGGAAGGAGGATGTTGGAAGGTTGGGCGCGTGAGAGGGGGGGGAGAGTGCGGCGCGTAGCCCCCTCACCTGGCAGAAGCTGTCGCGAATACTTGAGGCTTTGCCGGCAGTCTGCAAGGATGATTTTGAGGCTTGTCTTTTCTCGACTCTTATGGTATGGATGTTCTTCGGGGCATTTCGGGTGTCTGAGCTTCTGGGCAACAACGTAAAAAATGGGGTGCGGTGGAACGACGTGGCCATAGTGGATGAGGGGGTACATGTTTGGTTGGCCAAGTCCAAACCGGATCAGAGGGGTTTGGGCAAAGGGGTTCGGCTCCAAGCGGCGGTGCCTGCCGCAACGTGCCCCCTAAATTGGGCGCGACGTTGGCATGCTCTGTCACAAGGTGCGGGGCCGGCGCCGGTTTTCCAACATGCTAATGGTAAGAGGGTTACAGATTACCAGCTGCGGATGGTGTTGAGGAAGGCCTTGTGCAGCATGGGGGTAGACGGGGCGGAGTATGGGACGCACTCTTTCAGGATTGGGGCCACAACGGAGGCCTATAGCAGGGGCTGGGCCAGGGGGGACATAATGAGGTTGGGGCGCTGGTCGTCAGATTGTTACCGTCGCTACGTAAGGCATAATGCGGGGGAGGCGCACGCGTCATCCTCTTTGGTTTGAGCCTCACCCTTTTTTCTTGTTACAGGTTCGGTGGCCGGGCCCCAGGCGAAAGAAATGACCATTTGGATCGTGGGGCACTCTTTTATCAAAGGGGCACAGGTCCAGGCATGCCGGTGCTATTTTGGGGAAATGTTGGGGTTTAACGACCGGTTGTTTAACATTGTTTGGAAAGGGAAAGGTGGGATGCGGTGGAAGGAATTGTTACCGTGCCTGAATAGATGGATGGTGCAGGGGTGCTGCCCGGACGTGTTGGTGATTCACCTGGGTGAGAACGATTTGTGCAAAGTTAAGGGAGTGGTGTTGATGAGGGCCATGAAGAAGGTCTTGTCGACTGTAAAAGAGCAATGGGCAGGGTGCCACGTGTTGTGGACAGAGTTGGTTCCGCGCAGAGTGTGGGGGGGTGCTTTGAACCCGAGGGCCATTGACAGGGCAAGGAGGAAGGTGAACTCTGAAATGTCGCGGTTTTGCCGGCACCTTGGTTTTGGAAGAATTACACATAAGGAGCTACGTTTTGAGGCAGCGGAATTTTTCAGGGATGATGGGGTGCATCTATCCCGGATTGGTATGGACCTCTATTTATTGGAGATTAGGGAGGTGTTGGCAAGGTGTTTTAAAGTTCAGGCGCATTCCGGGTAGAAGGTCAGCGGCCAGCCTAGTTGGGGGGCAGAAAGGGGGGTAGTTTCACTCCCCCTGCTTTCTGGGTGGCGGGGGTTATTTGAAGTTTTCCAGGGTTGACAGAGGTTTTTGGTTATTGTTGGAATTGGGTTATCGACATGGGAAGGGTAGGCAAGTTAAGTTATAGTTAGGTTACGCATGAGCGGGGTTTGACGACGGTAAAAAGCAGGCGGGGGAAGTTGTTTAACGGAGGGTTGGATGTTAAAGGGTTATTATTGTGTTGCATTGTTGTATATTTGGTAAGGTTGTAATGTAGGGGTGGGGGCGGGGACAAAGAAAATTTTAGGGGAGGGGGCGGGGGTCAAGGGTCAGGTACATGGTTATTTAGTGAGGTTTAGTTTTGTAAGGCGGTTGCCAAGGAATGTATATGTTATGCGCACCTGTTTCAATAAAGCGGCCTTTTACACACAAGTACTGAGTTTGTGGTCTGTTCCCTCCCCCCCACCCTCCCTCCCAAGGGGGGCTTGGGGGGAGTGGCCGACCGCAGGGAGGTCCCCCCCCGGGCAGTTTGGGAGGGGCTGTGGGTGTGGGGGGAGTCAGGGCCGGCTCGGCCATTTAATTTTGGGCTACAAATTTTTGTAGCCCAATTGGAGCCCAATCATAAGCGATTGGGCTCCGCTCCCAGCCACCATTTTAGGTTTGGTGACCTGGTGGCTGGGAGCTTAGGTGTGGGACGAGTTTTTCCCTCCCACCCGCCCTGTTTTCCGGTTTTTTATGGGGTTTTTTCCTCTTCTAAGTTTTTGTCTTTAGGCGGCTTTTGTTTGGGACAGGTGTGCAGGGATATGGCTATCTATTGTCGCTTGGAACAGGTGCAGTGCGGGGGTTATTTGAAGTTTTCCAGGGTTGACAGAGGTTTTTGGTTATTGTTGGAATTGGGTTATCGACATGGGAAGGGTAGGCAAGTTAAGTTATAGTTAGGTTACGCATGAGCGGGGTTTGACGACGGTAAAAAAGCAGGCGGGGGAAGTTGTTTAACGGAGGGTTGGATGTTAAATGGTTATTATTGTGTTGCATTGTTGTATATTTGGTAAGGTTGTAATGTAGGGGTGGGGGCGGGGACAAAGAAAATTTTAGGGGAGGGGGCGGGGGTCAAGGGTTAGGTACATGGTTATTTAGTGAGGTTTAGTTTTGTAAGGCGGTTGCCAAGGAATGTATATGTTATGCGCACCTGTTTCAATAAAGCGGCCTTTTACACACAAGTACTGAGTTTGTGGTCTGCTCCCTCCCAAAACAAAATGCTTTTCATGTTTTTTCGATGTTTGAAGGAGGGCCGCGCGAGGTTAATGTGGCCGCGGAGCCCAAGTGGCTCAAGCTAGACAAGAGAAGCAATGTGGCGAGATTGGCAGCTGCAGTTTAAACAAATGCTCTTGATTTTTTTGTTTTCTTGTACAGCCTGATTTTGACGGCAGAACAGAGCTCGCCCCTAGCAACAGCGCAAGCTTGTTTAATCTAACCGGCGGAAGGCTCTGCCTCCCGAGTCTGTGGGGGCTGCCGCGCCACCGCGCGAGCCTAATCCTGCTGGAGAGGCAAACGGGGCGCGCGCAGCTTTCGCAGGCAGCCCAGGAGGCACCTCGGTGGTCCAGGTCGCGCGCCGCTTGGCTCCTGCCGGTCGAGGGGGATCTGTGTGCCAACGCACAATCACCTTGCGGCGTAAGAGAGAGTACAAATGTGTTAACATTAAAGTGCCAGTAGCCTCTTTAAGCAAAGACAATGTAATAAATTCCCAGGTCATTAACCTGCTGTTCAGAGTGGAATCCCATTGCTCAGAGTCCAAGTCAGCTCAGTATGGTTTGCACCTGCGGTCACCAAGCTTCTGATTAGCGTAGTACTGCTTCTCTTACACCGACGCCACGCTGTTTACTATAAGGTTACCAGATGATTCTACGTCATCAAAAATGCAGTGTCCCAGTCTAGGTTTACAATTAGCAACCTAATGCATTCTGGGAGTAGTAGTCCTGGTTTATTTCCTACCAACCCACACACTTGAAAGCAATTATTTGTAAAAGAAAAGTTTAGAACTGCGGCACTGGTGACATCCAGTCATATGGTTTACCAGCACCTGAGCCTGTGCGCATCATGCTCAGCATTAGTTTCAAGCATGCACAGACTGAGGAAATGAAGATCACCCCCCCAAAAGCGTGTCTTTAGCTGGGCCATTCTATCACTGGCACTTAGGTGCACATGGGAGAAGTGTGGCCCAATGGTTAGAGCGGCAGACCCTGATGCAGAGATCTGGCCCGGGACCAGGGTTCAATTCCCGCCTCGGCGGGTCTTGGGCTCAATTTCCTCGGACCTGATAATTCTCGCCTCGGTGCCTATTCTAATCATGGGTCCCACTCTGCAACTCTGGGCAATAGCTTGCTTAATCTCCACAACGGCCCCAACAGCGCTGGGATGCCTGGCTTCACCCTGGGGGTGCCCAGGAGTGGACATTTCACAGGGAAAAGCCAGGAAGGGTTCCACAGCGGTATGCGTACAGCGCCTGGACACCCCTTTGGGGGTATGGGTGCGCTTTACAAGTACAAATTTCATTTCATTTCATGGGGGGAGCAGGGGCAAAAATTACATGAATTTCCAGTCAAACTACAACAAAAAAACGCAATCGGCAAGTCAAGGCAATATGTTTCAAACAACAAGTAATCATCTTTTACTTGTACTCGTGTGTACACTGGTAACAAAAATGACATTCGCGCCTGGCATTTTCTGTCAAATAAGATGTGGGGTATGGCATGGAGCTGCCAAGTTCGCAACAGAGTAACCAAGTTTGAAATCCAGTCTCAGTTAAAAATCATGGATTCTAGGGAAATCACTTAACCTGCCTATGCCTATAAAAACAAGCGCTAAAAGACAAGCGCGGCCCCTCGGCCGCGAAAGTTAAAGCGACGCGCAGCCATGCGCCAACAGTTGTCTATTGCCACTCGTGCATGTTTGGCGTTTACCTTACGGGAGCGAGCAGCGGCAGGCGCGATAATTGCTAACAGATGGCGCCGCTGCTCGCTCCAGCAAGGGAAACGCCAAACGTGCACGAGTGGCAATACAAACCAATGGAAAACATGCACGCGTTTAGGCAAAAGTCCTGAGCGATAGCTAAAGGTCCCCTCCTAAGCAGCGCTTGCGCGCTGCATAGGCAAGACCTAAAAAAGGAAAGGCTGGCCAGGCCCCGGGGGATGGGTTCCCCGGGGCCAATAGTGGCCCAGGGAAGGGGGGCCACGTGGCCTGCCTCCCGTGAAAATACGAAAAAAGGAAAGGAGGCAATGCCCCGGGGGATGGGGTCCCGGGGCCAATAATGGTCTCAGGAGGGGGGCCGCGTGGCCCCCCTCCTTAAAAATATATTTATCATTAAAAAATATATGTGGCCATGCCCCGGGGGATGGTGTTCCCGGGGCCGAAATCGGCCTCGGGAGGGGGGCCACGCGGCCCCCTTCTCGTTTTAAAAACATAAAAAAATAAATGGCTCAAGCCCTGGGGGATGGGGTCCCCTGGGCCCAAAAAAAATTAAGAGAAGGGGGGCCACACAGCCCCCCTTCTAAAAAAAAAAAAAGAAAAAAAGAAAGGAGAAGCTGGCATCTCGCCGGAGGCCCCGCCCCCTCCCTGCACTACTCTGCAAACGCGCCTCCTGGCACGTTCTGGGTTGGGGGATTAAGTCCCCTTCAATCTTAAGGGTGCTTAGGGGCCAACTAGCCCACCAGGTACCTCCAGTAAGCCCCACACAGCTGGATTGCTGAGAGGTGGTCCGAGGCCACGCCCCTTTTTACACCTCTTGGCGCATCGCTGGTGGGGCGAAGAGGTCCTCTTCTGTCCTGAGGACCTCAGGACTAAAGTGGACTTCATCCCCCGAGCAGCAGTGCGCCAGGAGGCGCGTTTGCAGAGTGGTGTAAAAAGGGGGCGTGGCCTCGGACCACTTTCAGCAATCCAGCTGTGTGGGGCTTACTGGAGGTACCTGGTGGGCTAGTTGGCCCCCAGGGACCCTCAGGATTCAAGGGGACTTAATCCCCCAACCAAGAACACGCCAGGGGCGTGTTTGCAGAGTGGTGGACAAAGGGGGCGTGGCCTATGTCCACCTGTTAGCAATCCCAGTATCTGGGGCATACTGGAGGTATCAGGTAGGCTAGTTGGCCCCTAAGGACCCCCAGCAGTGAAGGGGACTTTATTCCCCATCCAAGAGTGCGCCAGGGAGTGCGTTTGCAGAGTGGTGGGGAAAGGGGGCGTGGCCTGCTATGACAACTTAGTAATCCTGCTGTGTGGGACTTACTGGAGGTAATAGGAGTGGTAGTTGGCCCCCAAGGTTGACCTTGGGGGCCAACCACCCCTCCTGTTACCTCCAGTAAGTCCCACACAGTGGGATTGCTAAGAGGTCTTTAGAGGCCATGCCCACTTTCTCCACCACTCTGTAAACGCGCCTCCTGGCACAGTACTGGTTGGGGGATGAAGTCCACTTTACTCCTGAGGGACTTTGGCGGCCAAGTAGCCCTCCTGGTACCTCCTGTAAGTCCTACGCTGTGGAATTCCTGAGCGCTCGTCAGAGGCCCAGGCCCCTTTCTGCATCACTCTGCAAACGCGAGTACTACCTTATAGTTAGAAATTAGCATTTAAAAAACCTTAGAAATCCACTGAAAAAACCATAGGTTTCAGGGACGTTATAGTTAGAAATTAGCATTTAAAAAACCTTTGAAATTCACTGAAAAAAACATAGGTTTCAGGGACGTTATAGTTAGAAATTAGCATTTAAAAAACCTTGGAAATTCACTGAAAAAACCACAGGTTTCAGGAACGTTACAGTTAGTTGGACATTTCACTCGTACAAAACCAGAGAAATTCGGCCGTTATAGTTAGTTGAGCTAACTATAACTCGGGCCCCCGCAATGCACTGCTGATGACGTCACATATTACATCACTCATGACATGGTCAGTGACATCACTCATGACATCACTGATGACATCTCAAATTACATCACTGATGACATCATCCACTTAATACCTGATGCACCTCCTCACACCCTAATATAACTTTTCATACACCTACTCTAAAATACAAACTACCATTCTCGAAACCTTAGACACACCAATTCCAGTTAGTACATACCCACTCACTGATTCATAGGTCTACACACACATCCACTCACCCATACAGTCACTCATACACCCAGTCATTCATCAATATAGCCATTGATATATGCACTCATACACCTGTACAAATAATCACACACTGCCACTCACCCATAGAGTTATTCACACACCTAGTCAGTCACCCAAAGAATCAATCACACTGTGATTTACTCATTATATAGTTATACACACACCACCTCACTTATTCATACAGATACTAACACATACTTCTACAATTACTGACACAAGCACACACTCATCCATACAGCCACTCTCACAATCACTCACTCTCACATATAGTCACTTATATACTCCAACACTCACATGTACTGCCTTTACATATGTAGTTACTCACACATGTATCATTGAGATATCCATTCACTCTTCAACACAGCCATACACACACTCACCCACCCATACAACCCCTCACAGATACACTCATGAACCCATACACCCAGTGAATCACCCACTCACACATCCATGCAGGGAGTCACACACCCCACACTCACCTGCACAGAGACTCATGCACCCATACAGGTACTCAGACAACCAATCATTAACCTATATAGACAGTCATGTAGGTACTCACCAACCCATGCAGCCACTTACACACCAACTGAAAGACTGATCCAGACATTCACACAGATTAGTCACTAACCCATGCATTCACTAAGACACGTTTGATCACTCACTTATACAGTCAGTTACGCACCTACTAAATCATCCATTCAGACACTCATACACCCACTCATTCTTCAATACACCTTGGCGTATATATAAATTAAACTTTTAAAAACAATTCAGTTACTGGATGATGTCATCAGTGATGTCATCAGTGATGTCATTTGAGATGTCATCAGTGATGTCATCAGTGATGTCACTGACCATGTCATGAGTGATGTAATATGTGACGTCATCAGCAGTGCATTGCGGGGGCGCGAGTTATAGTTAGCTCAACTAACTGTAACGGGTGAATTTCTCTGGTGTTGTACGGGTGAAATGTCCAACTAACTATAACGTTCCTGAAACCTGTGTTTTTTTCAGTGAATTTCCAAGGTTTTTTTAAATGCTAATTTCTAACAATAACGTCCCTGAAACCTATGTTTTTTTCAGTGAAAATATATATATATATATATGTGTGTGTGTGTGTGTGTGTGTGCGTGTGTGTGTGTGTGTGCGTGTGCGTGTGTGTGTGTTCTTAAATACACATTGAAAATTATACTTACCTTCTAAAGTTTTCCCAGTAAAGTATTGGGCTGCAAATGTATTCCTAATGTAATGACTCCTGATGTAATGGCATGCAACATAGTAACGACATACAACTGCGCCAACTACCGTCCAATGAAACTGCTATTTCCCCTTAGATAATGATCCAAGTTATGGGCTGATGCTCTTTGCACACGACAGCGGTGTGATCAAACCATCAAGCTCTATTGAACGAGATCTAAAACCCTGAACTCAAGTTAACTCTTCCTGAAGGTTGACCTTAATCAGGGTGAATGGTTCAGTGGTATTACGGTATCCAGTATCTTATTAGTACAAGTTTCCATGTCACTTCCCTGGACATTTAAATATCAATCTACAGGTTAAACTGAGGGGACAGAGCACAACACGCTGCAGGTATAGATGACTCAAAATGAGGAATCCAATATAGACCTACAGGTAAGGGTAAAGTATCAGACAACTCACACATGGTGAGAAAGGTGATAGGGTTCCTTGGTTAGGAAAAGGAGGGGGTGACAATCTGTAAGGCAAACAAAAGTCTTTGCAGGCACCTACATTCTTTGTTGGAGTACCACTAATATCCGGATGAGGACTTTTTCTATTACCCTTCAATTTTTTGGCAATTCTTCTTACTTGCTTTTGTTAATAAAAAGTACAAACAATGTCATATATGAACAGAAACATGTCCAGCATTTCTGTCTTAGTAGGTTTGAACAAGTCCTTGCATAGCTTCATTCATCACTAATAATGTGCTATTAGTGTCTGTTAACATCATAGCGACATGTAGGTCAATAATCCTGTTAGTAATACATAGTCAATTCCTTCGCACCTCATATTGCTATAGTCCATGTGCACTGGATCCAATTATGCATATTTGCCATGTTTTTGGGGACATTCCCTTTCTTTTTTCATATCGGTTTCTCGAGTTTGCAACTTGTGTCCACACTAGCCTTTCATCCACTAATCATTGGAGGTTCTGGCGATCTCCATTTCTGTGCAAGGTCTCGCTTACAGGTGGCCTGCCTCAAGCTTATCAATATTTATTCAGTGTGCGTAAAGCATTCATCGTCTATTATGTTAAACAGACCAATATTAGGGGTTAGATTTAGGAGACAACCCAGAATCATCTGTATGGTGTCTTGTAAGGCATTCCAGAAGGGTTGAAGGAGTCTACACAACCAAACAGTGTGCCAAAGGTCTCCAACCTCATTTTTACATCTATGGCAGGTCGGGTCGTGACTCCTTTGCATATGCCATAGTTGTTTGGGGTAGGGAAAATTCAATGCAGATAACTGAATTCAATCAGGCGATATCTTATGGATATGGCTGCATCTTTAGGGGCCATTAACGCAAAGGTCCAGTCCTTCTCCTCAGTCATCCTAAGTCTTTCTCCCAGTCCTCCCTAAGCCTGTGAAATGCATCAAGTGTATTAATTAATAAAGATCTGTATAGTGTCCATATTCAGCAACTTTGGGGTAGAGGAGACAAGGCGAGTTTAGCCTCTAGCGCAATGGTTCGACATCTGCGGACCCCCACTGAATCATTTCTGAAATCCAGAATAGAGCCATTATTGGAAGCCGGAGACTCCTGGACTAAGCAATTTCTATGATTTGAACTTCAAAACAATACACAAAAACATAAATACACCAACCAAATGCTCAAATATTGAAACATTTTGTTTAATTGTTAATCAAATATTGAAAACGTTTGCACAATTTGGCTTCTTTATTTGTATATAGTTTATTAATTTTAATGTATTAATTTTAGTATTATTTAATTTTGCACAACAGTCGAGGACCTCCTCAGCAGGCATCACAGACTCCCAGGGGTATTCGGAGCACAAGTTAAGAAGCACTGCTCTAGCTGGTTAAATTCTAGGATGTCTATATCATATGGCTGGTATGGTTGTAGTGTGTGTCTGAGTGCTAGAAATTTGAAAAATTGGGAATTCTCTAAGCTAAATTCTGCCTTCATAGCTTCAAACAATTTCATTATATTGGCAGAGAGTATGTGTCCAAGCTGTGATATGCCCAGGTGGTACAATTCCCTGAAAACCTGCAGTTTGTTGACCAGTGGCTGATTGTTGCCCACTTAGAGGAGTGTCTCACCCTTACGTTTTATGTCCTATTTGATTGATCTGAGTGTTATATGCCATGCCTGAATGATAGCACGGGCAGCTGAGAGTAGTTCACATAGCAGGTTTCCCCATTTTAGTAGTGCAGTGTAGATTTTCCCTTCATTACCCTTAGAGCGAAGTGAAATGCGGGGCCTGCAGCAGAGCCATATGGCCAATCATTGATAACTAGCAGGTGTGTCGCCTGGTAGTAGGAACGGGCGGGGTTCATGCCTAGACCTCCCTTGTAAAGGAACTTTCAGAATTTGGTCAAATATAACTTAAGATGTTTGCCCTGCCAGATAAAAGTCCTCAGATGATGAGTTCCTGAGGTGAGGGTTGGCTTTGAAATCAAAAAGGAAAATTCTGGAGGACGTAAATTATTTTGGGGGGAGAATTATGTTTGCCAGGGCTACTTGTCCCATTATAGATAGCAGCAGATATCGCCAAGATATTCGGTCAAAAGCCTTCTCAAAGTCTATTAACGTGAACGCTAGTGGGGTTTGCAATTGTTTAGTCTGAGTGATGGCATTATATACTCTGATGTATACAACTGATGTTGGCTCTAGTGGATCTATTGCACATGAATCCGCTTTTGTCTATGACAGGAGGTCTGTTATTATGTTAATCATTTGGTTGGCTAGGATGGTAGCCAGCATTCTGATTTCGCTACATATTAAGGCAATGAGCCTATAAGAGGAACATTGATCTGCAGGTTTGTATGACTTGAGGATTACTACTATGCACATCTACTCAAGGCTATCTAGAAGCTTGCCTTCTTCTCTCACAGTAATGAATAGGTCAAAGAGAGACTGGGTCAAGGATGGGGAGCGGGCCTTGAAAAACTCATCTGGAAGACCATTTGGGCCCAGTGTCTTACCCGAGTCTAAGTGAGAAACAGCACCTCCTATTTCATCTGTGGTTAAAGGTGCTTCAAGGGCATTTCTCTGCTCCACCCTTAGACGTGAGTGGTGAGTGCTCTCATGGTATCAAGGAAGGTCCTGCCCCAGTGGGGAAATTGCAGTTGGTATGGAGGGTGAAATAGTAAAGTGCAAAGACGTTTGTGATGTTGGTTGGGATGACTTAGGTGTTGCCCGTGTTGTCTCTAATGCATGGCATATGACAGTGTTCCTCTTCTCTTTGATTCAGGCAATGTAGTATTTTGCCCATTTTATTCCAATATTTGTCTAATCTACTTTGAGAGGTCAGCCAAATCTTTTTGGCCTCTGCCTGCAATTATTGTTGGTATTGTAAGTTAGCTTGTGACAATTGGTGTAAGTGTTTGTCTGAAAGTTAATTAATATAGTTTTCCTCAGCCTCAAGCACCTCCTTCTCTGAAAAGGAAGATGTTTCGCTTCTTTTTCTTTTTATGTTGCGTGACAGTTGATATGGCTTTGCCCCTAATGACAGCCGTATACGCCTCCCATAGAGTAAACACTGAAGTTGAAAGCATTGTGGAGTTTCTTCCTTAAGTGTGTTTCAGATTTCTCAGTTGGTAAGCAACCAGAAGCTCAGGCTCCATGGAGATAGATTCCGCTGGTTAGTGTAGAATAGCTGCACTTCAATTGGGGTGTGGTCGGATAAGCCACACCATTGTGGTGGTCAGATGTAGGCAAGTAGTGGGAGTGAAAAAGTAATCTAATTGAGAAAAGGATTTGTGTGCTTGTGATAGAAATTATATCAGTGAGCCCCAATGCATTTTGCGAAGGATGCCAGTGGGTATGTGGATAGGGGGATTTTAGTGTTGGTCCTGTTCTGTTTAGACCTGCATGCATGAGGCTATTAAATTCACCTCTTATTATTGTAAGGGCTGGGGAGGCATTACTAAGGTGTTATTGAGGTGTCCCAGAAATTCCTGTGTCATCAGTGGGGACAAATAGACTGAGGCTAATGGGGGTATCATAGTGTCGCCCAGAGATTATTGTGTATTGTCCGAGTTTATCCATCTTTGTATAATCTATTTGTAATGGGAGCTGGTTGTCCAGTAAGATTGCCATTCCAAGGGACCCACTGTGGAAACAGGCATACTATGAGCTAGAGAAACCACATTGTTGTAGGCATTGATGATGGTCGCCTCAAAGATGAGTGTCCTGTAACATATGGATGTCTGCCATATAGTGTTTGACTTGTTTTAGTATTGCTTTTCTTCTAATTTTATTGAACATACTATTGACGTTCAAATAGAGGTACTTGACAGGGGTGTCTGTATCATGCCAGTTAGATGTCATCTCTGTGAGCGAGTAGCAAATTTGCAGGTTTTGTTATGTCTGGACTGGAGACTGGCAAAGAAATGTCTAGGTTAACTCTAACTGTAAATTGACAACTGAAAGCCAGCCCCCTTCCTATACTTCTAATGGTGAAGAAGTTGTTGCAGCAACTAGGACCGAGGGCCCAATCAACCGTGTTGAAACTGGCAGTAGCCATTCTCCCAGCCATACGCCAACTAAAACTCTGTGAACTGTGAACCTGATGTGTTATGTTATGTTATATTACAATGATTTATACCACGCATGGCTGCGGAGACATGGGCTTGCCAGTACGCCTGAGACATCAGTCACTAAAACAGGGTTTCAAGACTTAAAACAGCCCGGTCTTCAGTTGTTTTCTAAAACTGAGGTGGTTGGATATGTTCCTAAAGTGAATTTAAATAGATTGATTAATAAGTGACCCTGGAGCCGTGACCAATAGGACGTCATCTATCCCAGGACTACAAACGCACCAGTGGTGAGGAAAGTGACCATTTGGGATGGATCTGAGCAGTTGCAGGAGAAACAACAGAACTGTCAGAGCACATGATCTGCCTGAGAGGCGAAGGGGCCTCCCATGGATCCAGCGATTAGCTGCTGACAGGGGCTTAAATATATCAGAGAAATTGGGGGCGTGGGGTGTTTTGAATCTGAGATTCCCCAACTAATATCATGGCATATCCAACTGACATTAAATATTGAGCTAAGGGAGGGTGGTGCAGTCAGGTCAGGAGAAGACAGAGGGGTTGCGGTATATAGGGCTTGAGAGTTTCAGTATGGAGAGCGATATTCTGAAATTCAACAATATTTTTAAACCCTTCAAATTCATTCAGTCATTGAAATTTGAATCTTCTATAAAAGAAGGACTTGAGAAAAGCTGCCAATATCTCATCTGCAGGTTTCCAATGAGGTAGCTCAGGATGTTGAGTGTCAGCTTCAGTGACCCATATGTAACTTATAGATCAGATGTTCCAATGTCAGAAATGTAGGGGGGGAGGGTGTGTGTGTGTGTGTGTGTGCGTGCGTGTGTCACATCACCCAGCACCTGAAGGACCTCCACTGGCTCCCCGTCATTTCAAGCTTCTGACCCACACCTACAAAGCCCTCCATAACTAAGGACCCGCCTACATGAACCACTGCCTGCATTTCCACCGACCTACCAGGAATCTCTGCTCCACACACCTCGCTCTCGCACAGATACCATGTGTCTGCCGCTCCAGAGGACCCTCCTTCTCCCACCTTGCCACCACAGCCTGGAACGCCCTCCCCTTCACCTCCGCACTGCACCCTCGCTGACCCACTTCAGGAAGGGACTCAAAACCTAGCTTTACGACTGATACCTGCTGCACAGTGCCTAGACACCCTCTAGGGTGATAAGCCGCGCTACACAAGTACTACTTGATTGATTAATTGATTGTGTGTGTGTGTGTGCGCGCGTATGTGTGTGTGTCAGTCACCTGATATCTCTCTCGCCAGGGAAAATCAATGTATATACACCAAATTACTTCCTACCGAACAGTTGCCCACTGAGGAACTGGGAGCCTTGGACCACTTGAAAGCACAACAATCCCACTCATCCACTTCATCAGATCTAATCGTCCAGTCCATACTCTAAAACAGGCCCTTGAGGCTAGGTTTGGTGAAGTGGGAAGGGATATAACTCTCCTGCGACAGAAGCTATGAAACGCAGTTGAGAAAAACACTGTAGCAGAAGGGTGCATTTCAAACCTGGAGGACATAATTAGAGAACTCCAATCCACTGTGGCCCAGTTGGCAACGATCTCCAGAGAGCCTATTGAGCAAGTGGAAGATGAAGAGGGCTGCTCGCTAATGACCAACCTCTGCTTCGTAGGCATCCCAGAGGGTGCTGAAGGTGGAGAGCTGGAACAATTTCTATGAACCTGGCTGTTATCCATCATCCCAGTCAATACTTTTTCACCCTGCTTCATAATTGAACGTGCTCAAAGAGCACTGACTGCATGGCCGCCAGCAGGGGTCTGGTTGGGGGAACGGGGCCCGGCTCATCCCATCATTGATGTGTTTCTAAACTATCAAAATAGAGACCTAATCCTTCACAAGGCTAGAATGAGTGGAGAACTCATGTATGAATCCAAGAAAATTAAAATCTCTCCAGACTAGACTGAATCGATTAAAAACAATTGCAAAACATATGTCCAAGTAAAACTGAAGCTTGGAGCGAAGGGAGTTATATATATGCTTCTATTCCCAGCTAAACTGAATGTAATCTTTCTTTCCAAAACTTTCTTCTTGGATACGCTGGACCAAGCATGGTCCTGAATTGAGGAATGGCCTGTGTTACTGTAAAGAGATTGATCACCAAGATCCCCGATGGTGACAATCCCCAGAGAACAACTGATAGGCAACCGGAATTTCCATTCCTGGAAAATAAATACCCAAACCACAAAGTGACTAAAATCCGGGGGGACACACATCCCTGGACTCAATGACTCTACCAACTCTGAGTGGATAAGGGAGGAACAGAGGGAAGAGTCGCTCTCTGGAAAACACAACATGGCAGACACAGACTTTGAAAAGAAGTGGGCCCCAGCAAAGAATGACCACTGACCCATGCCCTCCTGATAGAGAAGGCAAACACCATAAACAATGACCGTCGATGATGTGCTCAGGGGTGGTAGGTGATTCCTCCACAGAGGCCCAGATGAAACCCCATATCCCCGTTCGACCTCAATAGGTGGGACAACTTTAACTGATTAACATCAATGGACATTTTAATTTACAAGTTGTTCACACATTTCTCAGTCAAGCAAATCTCTCAATGTCAGCCGCTGAGGTGCCGATTGCTTGGAAATAGGCTAAAGTTATTCCCTTCTTAAAGAAATCCATCTTGTTGAAGGGATTCTGCTGGGAAGCAGAACTGTGCCTTGGGATAACAGGACGTCAGAATGTAGGGACTGAGTCTCTCTACCATGTCAGTACCTGTAGGCCCAAATCCAACTAGCTCACAGTGCCTCACCTGAACTCCAAACCTTTCCAGAGTAACAGGTGATTTCAGCAAACCTAGAACATGAACCTCTAGTCCCCAAGGGAACCGTGGAAACAGATCATCACCTTTTGTTTCTCACTCATGTATGCCCATAGTAAACAAAAGAAAGACATGAAGGAAGCTTACAATATATTTATTGAAACTATCGTAGTCTATTTTGAAGCAAGCTTGCTGTGATAAGTAAACAAATATAGCTGAGCAATGTAATTAGCATTACTAGCAGGCTGTATACAATGAACAACTCACCCAGGGGAGAGGATATAGCCTAACGGCTAGGGCGGTCGATCTCTAATCTGGGGAACCGGGTTCGAGTCTTGGCAATGACGCTCAACATCCTCTGATTCTGGGCAAATCACTTAATCTACCCGTGCCTACAAAAAATTAATGTGTCCTTGTGTAACGCAACTGGTGCTCATGTAAAGCGCTCTGATACCAGATACCTTCGGGTCAAGTTCATGCTTTATAAAACTACGGGGAAAAAAGACGCTTATACTCATCTGACCCAGCACCTTTTTGTGTAGGTTTTTCTTATTACATCCTGTCTAGGAAAATATGTTTTCTGTTTTTTTTCTAGTAGTATCAGGATATATCATTTTTGGGTCTAATTGGAATGATACAGTAGCATATGTTAAGGTTAGTATCTTTCGCTTTCTTTGTAATTAATATATTTAATTTCCTTAACCATAACATTTAATGCCTAGTATTCTACTATTCATGGACACATCATTCCTAATTTGTTTCCTGCATTATCCTGCATTTGATATCTTCATTTGAATTGGAAGAGGGATGTTCATCAGGTATATTAATCCTAAGCGTATTTCATGTCATTGTTAAACACTACCCTCAGACGTGTATGTAGGATACTTACTGTATGCTATTTTACACAGGAAGTGTATGCAACCAACCTCATACAGACATTGTGCAAGACGTGCCCTGGTGTTCGACTCCTCCCTTTCCTTGTTTTGCTTTCCCCTCTTCCCCACATTCACCTCGTTGGCTTTGACTGTGTTGGGCTGATCTTGGTGGGTGAGGGAAGTTGGTACCCAGCATCAAGTCTTCCATCTTGCTTCAGCTGAAACATCAGGTGAGAGCCACGGGAAGATGACCATGCAAGCCATAATCATCTCACGTCTAGATTACTCTAACATTCTGTACCTGGTAAGTACCGGTTATGTGAAAAAGAGATCGCAGATCATCCAAAATACAGCAGGGAGGCTGCTATGCCAGATACCGAAAACATGTTCGGTGTCTCAGCAGCTCCGCACTCTACATTGACTCTCAGGGAGTTATGTGTGCCCAAACAAATCTTTAATAAGGTTGGTGCGCCTAGAGTGTTTCCGCAGCTGCACCTTACTGCCCGTCTAGAGTATTTTGTTTGATCTGCAGACCTTAATCTAGCTGCGATCCCACACTTCAAGCTGGCTGGACAGGGAGATGGGTCCTTTCCTGTCTTGGCGCCTAGGTTATGGAACAAACTGTCTACTCACTTTAGGAACATATCCAACCACCTCAGTTTTAGAAAACAACTGAAGACCTGGCTGTTTTAAGTCTTGAAACCCTGTTTTAGTGACTGCTGTCTCAGGCGCACAGGCAAGCTCATGTCTCCGCAGCCATGCGTGGTATAAATCATTGTAATATAACATAACATAACACATCAGGTTCACAGTCGAAGTACATTATGTACACAAAACAGGCATTGTGAGGTCTGAAAACCGATCGGTGTTAAATGTTTGCTTGTAGTTGTACAATATCATCAGAATAATGTTCAGGATATCTGCAGTCAGCGGCCCACAATCCTTCATGGAGCTTGTTTGAAGGCAAGTTCAAAGGGCCCAGTTTTCAATAGTTTCCTGAAATGAGTGTAGTCAGGTTCTGCTCTCAATCCGTGGTTCAGACTATTCCAAAATGTATGGTCCGGGAATGCCAGGTATTTTTTTTAGAGAACTTTGAACTGCTGCTGCCTTTTGATCCGTCCTGCTTAAGCTGCTTCCATACTGTATGGGTTGTGTATGTGATGGGGCTTAAACTTTGTGCCATACCTGTCGTATGTTTGAAGGAATCATTGACTGCTGTTGTGCCTGTATATATTCTGGGTGTGAGGGAAGTCAGCCCTCGCTGCACAGCTGCACCAGATGTGTGAGCATGTCTGAAAAATACCTTCATGACAGCTTCTCTCCTTCGACACCTTTTCTGTTAGCGAGAGAAGCTTGCACAAAAGCCCCCAACGCTCTACCTGTGCTGCTAGTGACAGAAGCTTGCACTGTCGTTGACGATGCTCTACTGTATGGTGTAGTTATTTATATAGCGCGTTCTCTATGAAATGTGCATTGCTTCTGCCTACAGCCAATTCAGTACCTGTTCTGTGTCCTTGGGAAGCTTGCATTAATGCTAGATGTAGTGTCCTTGGTCACTAAATAAAGCTAAATAAATGCTTGTTAATACATTATCCATGTGTTTGTTCTCAAGGTATGGCAGCGTTCGCAAAGCAACCCAAATTATATACCAGATTAGACCAATGCTGAGGGACTTTCTGGTTGAAATGTTTAAAATTCTGTCAGATTTTGAGTGTGTGAAAAACTTGAAGACACTGGAAAAAGCAAAAGAGGGAGAACTTAAAACCCTTAACCACTAAGAAACCAAACGGGATTTTCAAGCCCTACCAAAGTTTCCATGATTAGCTCTTATCAGTGTTGTTCTGTTTGGCTGGCAGAAGTGGAAACGCCTCTTCTTGGCTCAAAGGCTAAGACACTCAGGCCGCAGGGGACAATGTTCTCCACAGTGCTACCCTCACAACACTACAATGCAAGCACTCACTTATCACTTAACCTTTGGGTGGAAAACAGAGGGTAAAGTCTCCATTCCTCCTGTCCGCACGAGAATTCTGTGAATTGGTGTTCCCAGAACTTAAGGGCCTACAAGGCAGCCTTTTAATATAGAAAGTAAACCACGCGACTTACTGTTGTCCTACTAATTACTCTACAAGACTTATATGTAATTTATACCGGTAACAGCACCGACACCAAAAGGCATCATGTTAACACTGTCACATCAAGCCAGTGTCAGGTGAACACGGTTTTTGATACCTAGCCCGGTGTAAATATTTGATGGAAGCTTGGCCTGTTGTGTGCCAGCAGGAGGAGGGCCTGTCTCAGAGACCCTTGATTTTCCTCGGGGACTGCCTTCCTCTCAGCTGCTTGCTTGGGCTGCTCAGCACGCTTGTGTTACATTTCCTAACAAGCATCCTCTTCAAGAGGGGCGAGGTAACAGGACAGGCGACTGAGCCCAGGGTGAAGCATTCTCCTATTTGCTAAAAAGCCTCAGTACTAAATGGCACACGTGGATTGGTTTACCTTTTCCAAAGTAATTAGCGAGCAAATGTTACATTTGCCATGGGTATTTGTTACTCACCATTGCTAGTCAGTCAGTAAAGTTGGACAGGCTCAAATCTCCCTTTGAGACTGGGCCAGCCAATCAGAGGCTTGACAGTTTTTAGGAGGATTCACAGAAGGGGGGAAATCAGGTCAGTAGGAGGGGAGATTGTGGGCAGAGTTTGGGATTCTTTGAATAATTCAGTAACTTGTATTCTTTGTGGGTTGTAATAGGTTGCAGGTGACTATAAGAAGACCGGCGCACTCATGCTGAAATTGCAATTTGATCATTTATCGTTTGGGGTGTATATATATATATATACCCACACACAAATCCCGTGAATCTACTTGCAGACAAATCCGGGCACAGACTCTGATTTCGTAAGTGCAGTTTATTTTATTGTCAACATCATGTCCATGACGCGTTTCGACCAAACCATTGGCCTTGATCACATATGCGCTACAAGCTGAAACTTTTCTTTTATATTCACCAGTGATAGAGTACTACATGATGGTAGATGACAACAGACTATTCAGTTGTATTGGTCGTGTTGTTGAAAGGAAGACAGACTTATGTAAAACTATTTATATACATATAAATATAAAAATGGCACAAAATTACCATGTTGCATTTATTGAGTCGACATCTTGATGATATGACAAATATAAATAAATTGTCATAGAATCTAAAAATCAAGATTACATTATGTATATATGTGCAATTGTGCAATATAGCAGCCACTACTGATTGGTGTAAAAACCGGGAATTGGCACATAATTCATAACAAACCGGCTACATCTCAAATAATTACAGACATATATATATATAAATTTTCTAAAAAAGTGGGCGATGTTCGTTGTAAATTTCATCCTATGGTCCCAAAATTGTGCCCTTAGTGAGCTTTGTCATTAACACTGGAACAAATTATCATTTTAACATCAGCCCAATACTTAGTTTATGTATATATATATATATATATATAGATATATATAGATATATAGATATATATATACATATATATATATATATATATATATATATATATATATATATATATATATATATATATATATATATATATATATATATAGATATTGCCTACTGGCGGTCGTTATAGTTAGGACCTTGTTTCTATTCAAAAAGTGTTTTTTCTTTGCCAATATCTTTGGCGCTGTTTGACGTATCTTTGCGAAATTTTCAAAACTAATGGCCCACTCACTTCAGCTGCTGTGTTGAAAGTTTCGGGGTGATTCGTCAAGCGGGGGCTGAGAAAAAGGGGGGTCCCAAAACGCGTTTTCTCCATGTTAATTTCCATAGGAAGCTTTAGACACGGCTACAGCCCGAACTGCTGAAAGGAATTACACCAAATTTGGAAAAAAGGTAGCTCTTGGTTCAGACAGCACTCTTTTTGTTAAATGGTGTAAATCTGTTCAGTTGTTCCTGAGAAATGTAAATATTTCTCAGATATACAAACATGGCCGCAGAGGATCCGTGAACCCTCCCGATCTCGAGCCTGCAGTCTGATTGGCTGCCAACAGTTCCAACCAGGAAGTGTTGGCAGCCATCTTGTGACTTGGTTGAACTGAGTCACAAAGAAAAAGGTTCAAAAACATTAAAAATAAATAAAAAGGTGGCAGGGTAGAAACACCCTGACCCCCTAGGCCTGCTCAGGAGGTTCCACAGGGACCCCGAGGGCCAAAAAAAGCATTTTTTTTTCAAATTTTCAACGGGATTCGCGCTGGGTGCGCGAACCCGGACGAAAATGTTTAAAAAAACCGAAGCACGGGCTCCCGCGCTTCGTTTTCTTTAAGCCCCAGGGCAATTATCTAAATAGAAGCAGCGGCCTGAGCGGGCCCCCGCAGCCCCGGGGACCACCACCTCCTCATGGCTATGTTTATTACATGCTCCTGCCCCCCCATGCAGCCCCGGGGCCTGCCACCTCCCCAGGGCAAATTTTGTTAAATGCGGGGGGCCATGCGGCCCCCCCGCAGCCCCAGGGACCGCCACCTTCCCGGGGCGAAAGTATTGTAATGCAGGGGCCACAAGCCCCCCTCCGCTGCCCCTGGGACCACCACCTCCCCACGGCAAGATTTCAACATGCATGGGGGGATCCAGCTCCCCCACGCCGCCCCAAGGATCGCCACCTCCCCGGAGCACAAAATAAATAAAGGCGACGTCCGTTGCAGACCCCCGGCCCTGAGGACCACCACCTCCCCGGGGCTACAGAGAAGATGGGAGGGGGGCAGCGCGGCCCCCCTTCGGGAGCCCTCCATGGCCCTGGGGTGCACCACCCCCCAGGGCCGGCTCCAACAATGTCCCGGGGTGCCCACCCCCGGGACATTGCAGTTTGCTATGGCTTGGCGGGAGCACGCCAAGACATAGCAAACTCTGCTTCGCTTCATGAAGCAAGAGCATGAAAAATGCTCTCGCTTCCATGAAGTGAAGCAGAATTGCTTTTGGGCAGAGGGAACTGCATCTGTGCAGCTCCCTCTGCCCAAAAGCAATGCCGGCTCCCGCAGGAGGCGGGGAGCCGGCAGGGACTGCAGAGGCCTTGAGGCTCCCCCGCGGTTCCCAACGAAGTGGCCATGCCCCAGGGGGATGGGGACCCCGGGGCAATATCGGCCCTGGTAGGGGGGCCACGCAGGCCCCCTACCCATTTTAATTTAGAAAAAAAACACAAGGCCTGGCCCCGGGGGACGGGTTACCCGGGGCCAAAATTGGCCTCAGGAGGGCGGCCGGAAGGCCCCCCTCCCTTTTTATTTTATTTAAAAAAATAAAAAATGGGTCAGGCAACGGGGGATAGGGTTCCAGGGGCCCAAAATGGTCAAAGGAAGGGGGCCCACACAGCCCCCCCTTCCTAAAATAAAAAAAAAGGAAGCCAGCAATGCGCCGGAGGCCCCACCCCCTTTCTCCACTACTCTGCAAATGCACCTACTGGCACGCGCTTGGTTGGGGGATGAAGTTCCCTTCGACTCTGAGGGTCCTTAGGGGCCAACTAGCCCACCTGTTACCTCCAGTAATCCCCACACAGTGGGAACGCACCTCTTGGCGCACTGCTGGTGGGGCGAAGAGGTCCCCTTGTGTCCTGAGGAGCTCAGGACTAAAGTGGACTTCATCCCCCAAGCAGAAGTGCGCCAGGAGGAGCATTTGCAGAGTGGTGTAGAAAGGGGGCATGGCCTCTGACCACCTCTCATTAATCTAGCTGTGTGGGGCTTACTGGAGGTAACAGGAGGGCTAGTTGGCCCCTAAGGACCTCCAACAGCAAAGGGGACTTCATCACCCAACCAAGAGCTCACCAGGAAGCGCGTTTGCAGAGTGGTGGACAAAGGGGGCGTGGCCTGATATCAGAACTCAGCAATCCTGTTGTGTGGGACTTACTGGAGGTAATAGGAGGGATAGTTGTCCCCCAAGGATGTCCTTGGGGACCAACTACCCCTCCTGTTACCGCCAGTAAGTCCCACACAACAGGATTGCTAAGAGGTTTTTGGAGGCCATGCCCCCTTTCTCCACCACTCTGCAAACGTGCCTCCTGGCGCACTTCTGGTTGGGGGATGAAGTCCACTTTACTCTTTACTCCTGAGGGACCTTGGGGGCCAAGAAACCCTCCGGGTACCACCTGTAAGTCCTACGGAGAGGAATTCTTGAGCGGTGGTTGGAGGCCCAGCCCCCTTTCTCCACCAGTCTGCAAATGCGACTGCTAGTTAAAAAAAACATAGAAATTCACTGAAGAAAACACAGGTTTCAGGGACGTTATAGTTAGAAATTAGCATTTAAAAAACCTTAGAAATTCACTGAAAAATCCACAAAACCAGAGAAATTCAGCCGTTATAGTTAGCTGAGCTAACTATTATTCGCGCCCCCGCAATGCACTGCTTATGACATCACATATTACATCACTCATGACATGGTCAGTGACATCTCCGATGACATCTCAAATGACATCACTGATGACATCACTGATGACATCATCCAGTGACTGCGTGTTTTTTTAACGTTTATGAGTGTTAAATATATATATATAGCAAGCTGTACTGTTGAATGAGTGGATGTATGAGTGACTGTATGGATGAATCAGTGGGTGCATGACTGTCTGTATAAGTGAGTGATTAGGTGTCTCAGTGAATGTGTGGGTGAGTGACTGGTTGTGTGAATGTGTGAATCTGTATTTCAGTTAATGTCTATAAGTGACTGTATGAGCATGTAAGTGGGTACGTGAATGGCTATATGGGTGATTGGTTGTCTGACTACGTCTATGGTTGTCTGGGTGTCTGTGTTTGTGGGTGAGGAGTTGTGTGACTGCCTGTATGGATCAGTGAGTGGGTGAGTCAGTGGCTGTATGGGGTACTGTTGTGTGTGTGAGAAGATGTATGGGTGAGTGAGTATCTGTATGGCTGTGTATGTGATTGAGTGCATGTGGCAGTATAGGTGAGTAACTGAGTATGTGAAAGGCAGTATACGTGAGTGACGGGTATATGAGTGACTGTATGTGTTAGAAATGGGGGTCTCTAGTTGGCAGAGGTAGGTACCTTTGTCCAAATAGGGACCCTTGCTTCTAGTCAGCGTAAGGGGGATACACACTCTAGATAACCCCTGCTTACCCCCTTGGTAGCTGGCACGAGCAGACAGGCTTATCCCAAATGCAATGTGTAAAGTATTTGTAAAAACACTCATAGTAACACAGTGAAAACACCACAAAAGGACACCACACCAGTTTAGAAAAATAAAGTATCTTTATCTAAACTAAACAAGACCAAAACGACCAAAATCCAACATACACAGTTAAACATCTGACTTTCAAAAGGTTTCAAGAACTTGTACAATAGAAAACTATGGATGCGTGACTTTTCACCAAAGTACCTGTAGATGCGTGAAAGTTCCAAAAGCCAAACAGCCGCAGAGTCGGAAAACAAAGAGATGCGACACTCCTGAGACCTTGGGGAGGCGAGGCGACAGTCCCGCTGCACGCAGAGAAAGGGTTGCGTCGAATCCGGTCTGTATGGGGAGTGATGCGTCGATTCTTCGTGACGGTTCCGGTCCGCAGGTGATGCGTCAGACGAACTTGCCGCACAGGCACGATGCGTGGAAATCCAGGATGCGTCGGCGATCGATGAGGCGGCGGCGAGCGCCGCTGCATCGGTCCTCTTCAGCCGCGATCCCTCAATGCGTCGATTTCTGTAGTTCTTTGAGTTTCTTCTTTCTTCCAGCTCCCTAACAGCAGCAACAACCTCCAGAGGCCCAAAACTGGCACAGGCACCTCTTGGCAGGTCAGAACTCACAGCAGCAGAGTTCAGGGGAGCTGGGGGTGAAGTCTTTGTGTCCCTGAGACTTCAGAACAGGAGGCCAGCACACTTCAGGCCCTTGGAGATCTCCTTCAAGCAGGGGACACAGCACACAGCAAAGTCCTTCTTCTTTCCTTGGCAGAAACAGCAACTGCAGGCCAACCCCAGACACACAGCAAGGGCAGTACTTCTCCTCAGTCTCTCCAGCTCTTCTTCTTGGCAAAGGTTCCTCTTGAATTCCAGGAATGATCTAAAAGTCTGGGGTTTTGGGTCTGATACTTATACCCCAAAATGTCTTTGTTCTCTTTGTGCAAGGGGCTCTGAGCCCAGTTCAAACCAGTTCTGGGGGGCACTCTTCAAGTGCACAACAACCTCCATCGTCAGTGTGAGCCTTGGCTCCAGACACACCACAGGGGGGCGGAGCCAGCATTGTGGAAGGCAGGTACAGCCCCATTCAGGTACAGGTGCTACTCCTCCCACCACTCCAAATGCAGGTCAGGCCTATTCAGCCTAGTGCTGACTCATCCAGACTCCTGGAGCCACTGCACCTCCCCAGCCCCTGTCACTCCAGAGCCAGACAGTCAATCCACAAACAGGCAGAGGCACACAGGAAGGTTGAACAGGAAAATAGCCACTTTCTAAAAAGAGGTATTTTCAAACACACAATTTAAAAACCATCTTTACTAAAAGATGTGTTATTAAATCCTGAGTTCAGGGATTCTAAACACCATTTTTCCATCTTATCCCTATGGGAAGATACGCTTGTGAGATGTCACAAAGCATTCCCCATTCTGTCCTATGGACAAGATAGCCTTTCAATAGTGAAAAACGAAATGGGCAGTATTTCACTATCAGGACATGTTACACACACCAGTACATGTCCTAACTTTTACATACACTACACCCTGCCCAGGGGGGTACCTTGGGCCTACCATAGGGGTGTCTTATGTGTAAGAAAAGGGAAGGGTAGGGCCTGGCAAGTGGGTGCACTTGCCAAGTCAACATGGCAGTTAATAAACTGCGCGCAGCCACCGCGGTGGCAGGCCTGAGACATCTTTTCAGGGCTACTCATGTGGGTGGCACAATAAGTGCTGCAGGCCCACTAGTAGCATTTGATTTACCAGCCCTGGCACACTCAGTGCACTTTACTAGGGACCTACTGGTAAATCAAATATGCCAATCATGGATAACCATTCACAATAGCAATTTACACAGAGAGCATATGCACTTTAGCACTGATCAGCAGTGGTAAAGTGCCCAGAGTCCTATAGCCAACAAACACAGGTCAGAAAAAAATAGGAGGAAGAAGCAAAACGTTTGAGGATAACCCTGCAAAAAGGGCCATTTCCAACAGTATGCGTGAGTGAGTGAATGTGAGAGTGGCTAATAAATGAGTGCATGCTTCTGTCAGTGACTGCATAGCTGAATGAGTATGTGTTACTATTTGTATGAGTAAGTAAGTGGGTGGTTGTGTAACTGTTTGGGTGAGTAAGTGGCTGTATGATTGACTGTATGGGTGAGTGTCTAGGTGTGTGAGTAGTTCTATGTCTGACTCACTCAGTGTGTGGCTGTATGAGTGGATATGTCAATGGCTGTATTAGTGAGTGAGTGGGTCTATGAGTGGCAGTATGGGTGAGTGAGTGGATGTGTGTGTAGATCTATGAAACAGTGAGTGGGTGTGTAAGTACTGGTATGGCTCTGTGAAAGGTTTTGTGAATAGTTGTCTGGGAGTGGCAATGGGTGTATAAAAGATTCTATAGGGGTGCGAGTAGGTGCGTCAGAGATGCTGTGGATGATGTCATCACTGATGTCATCAGTGATGTCATTTGAGATGTCATCAGTGATGTCACCGATCATGTCATGAGGGATGTAATATGTGAGGTCATAAGCAGTGCATTGCAGGGGCGCGAGTTATAGTTAGCTCAGCTAACTATAACGGCTGAAAATGTCGGCAGCTGCTGGAGATGGAGAGCCAGCTGGGGCTGCAGGTCAATTGGGGCTCCCTCCACGGTCCCCAACAAATATGAAGTGGGTGCCCTGGGTGGACTCCAGGGCACCCACCCTTTACTGGCCAGACCCCAGGGGATAGGTCCCTGGGGCCAATATTGGCCCAGGGAGGGGGGCTGCATGCCTCCCTACCCATTTATAATGTGGCCGGGTCCCAGGAGATGGGGTCTCCATGGCAAAGTCGGCCCGGGAGCGGCCCGTGCGCCCCCCTCTGAAATTATCAATTGCATAGGCCCCAGGGAATAGGGCACCCGGGGCCAAAATTGGCCCAAGGAGGGGAGCTGCGTGCCCCCCTCCCCATTTAAAAATTAGCCAGACCCCGAGGGATGGGGCTCCGGGGCTGTAAAATATGCCCAAGGGGGGTGCTGCATGCCCCGCCCATTATTAATTCTATAGGCCCTGGGGTATGGGGTACCCAGGGCTCATATTGGCCCGGGTAGGAGGGGCTCAAGCCCTAAGATAACCATAATTTGCGCCCTCGCCATGCACTGCTAATTACCCCACAAATTACATCACTCATGATATCTTCTATGACATCATTGATAATATCACTGCAACATTTGCTGTATAATTATTGATGAGAAAACTGTGCATGGCAGGGGCACGAATTATAGTTACCTTAGGGCACGAGTTATAGTTACTTGAGATAACTCTAACTGTAACTGCTGAATTTCTATGTTTTGTTGTGTGTGAAATCTGAACCTAACTGTAACGTTGTAACGTCCCTATAGCCTTTCTTTTTTTAATAAATTTATATATATATGTATAAATATATATACATATATTTGTTATATTTGTATGCATAGATATATATTTTTATATATATATATATATTTTTATATATATATATATATATATTTATATATATATATATATATATATCCAACTCATGCGTCGTCTCCTTGTTCAAACAACACACCACGGCCCCAAAATTGCTTTTAGCAGGTTTTAATTTGGAAAAAACAACTCAACGAGTTTCGGAAAACAAGTTTCCTTGGTCACGAGTATCGAAGTTGCAGCGCGTTGTGATTTAAGTAAACGTCACATGGCGTGTTAACGTGATAAACAGTGTAAACAGACTTCCCAATACATCAAAGTAGTTACCTGTTCTTGATCAACATAAACCAATATTATTTTCATATTGGCTACAAATAATTATAATAAATGCGAGTGTGGCTAATGTAGCAAAATTTACATAATGCATCCGTTTTACATGATTGTGTTCGGTGTAGTACGTAAATCGAGTCAATCATGTAAAACGGATGCATTATGTAAATTTTGCTACATCAGCCACACTCGCATTTATTATAATTATTTGTAACCGAGATGAAAATAATATTAGTTTATGTTGATTAAGAACAGGTAACTACTTTGATGTATTGGGAAGTCTGTTTACACTGTTTATCACGTTAACAGGCCATGTGATGTTTACTTAAATTACAACGCGCTGCAACTTCGATACTCGTGCCCAAGGAAACTTGTTTTCCGAAACGCGTTGAGTTGCTTTTTCCAAATTAAAACCTGCTAAAAGCAATTTTGGGGCCGTGGTGTGTTGTTTGAACATGGAGATGACGCGTGAGTTGGAGATTGAGGGGCTCGCCACCCCGCCACGGCCCGCCGTCACCAAGAGGCTTGGGTCTGGTGCGATATATATATATTTATAACAACAAGCATTAGCTGTTACATTGAACATGTGTCATGTATTAATTTAGGCTCAGGTCGGCCGTCCATATATTTTTACTCAATATGCAGCTATGTCAATTCAAATAGTTGTCATATTTTTTAAATGTTATATGCACCTTTTAAGAACAATGCACTTTTTTCACGATTTTTTCACCACTAACTCCCACTCAAAAATAAGCCAAAATATCATGAATAGATCGATTTGCAAAGTTGTGTTTATTGTGACCTTTTTGCTTTCAGGTAATATTTGCCTTATTATACGGTTTGGCCACTTGGCCACTATTTCATGATACAACAATATTTAAGTAAGTTTGCAACATGTGATGAATTGTTCATTCCGATTATCGTAGAGCACTATGCTTTTACTTGATGCTTGTATTAGAACTATGTCACAACAGTGTATATAAGATATCACATCAACTCTTCTAATCATGTTAGTCTGTTGTCTAGCTTCAGCGTGATAGTGGGAGGTTTCAATCAATTAGTCTGTCACTATATAACATTGCTTAATGGTTCTGGCACGTCATGTGATCAAGACCGGGGAAACCCGGTCGAAACGCATCATGCTTTGGATTTTGCAATAAAGCACTACCTTATCATCAAGCACTTTGTGGTCCGTACCTGATTTCCAGCTAAAGTGGAGTCCAATCGGGATTGTGGTTGCCCATTTATATATATATATGTATATATATATACTAAGAAAAACCAAGGTTAATGTAACGTTATAGTTAGGTGTGATAAAAGGATCTTTTTTTTTCTTTTTTTTAAACCTTAGAAATTCACCAAAACAAACAAAGGTTAATGTAACCTTATGGTTAGGTGAATATGTAAGTAATAACGTTAACATTTTGTAACTAAAAAACACTGAAATTCACCAGTTATAGTTAGCAGCCCTAACTAAAACTTGCGTCCCCGCCTTGCCCTGCTTATGACCTCACATATGACACCACTCATGACATGTTCTATGACATCATTTATGACATCACTGATGACATCCATGATGACATCACTGATGACATTATCCATGCTTTGTTTTCCTACATATTGTTGTATAAATTACTGTGGCTTTAGAGGTCTGACAGTAAGAACAAAATAGCTCAGTAGAAGATCAGGCATCATTACTACCAATACAGAAACAACTCCCTTAGGTGTTGAGAACAAGCCTTATGTGCATCATTGACATTATAGCATACACTTTAGAGGTAGCATTGTTCACAGTACTGTAACCATTGTTTTCTCTTTGGAGAAAGTTCATATTATACCACAATGTTTGCAAATACAAACTCATGAGAAATACACTACAGAGCATTCAAAAGAATCTACTAAGAACAGTGTACATTCTATGCAATTGTTGTGAAAAAGACACTATTCGCTCAAAATAACCAAGATCTGAAGGTACTGAAGATCATACTACCTGCACCCTTCATACTTTGGTGAAAACGTTACAGATAGCCTATCTTCTGAAGCAAAACAAGCATGTGTACATAGGTTAGTACCTGGTGCACACACTCTTCTATGCTAAGTATAAACTATCATGCTGACACGATTCTTTCTAATAACTCAAGGCTGCTTACAAAGTTAGTATCTACTGCGTAGAATCTTTCTCCTGTTGGAAACATTTTCTGGAGAACCAAAACGTTGTGTGGAACATAATGAATACAAGCCAACTGTCACCTGCACACAGAGTTACTCTTGAATTCAAACATTTATAACGTGTTTAATACCTCTACAAAGCTATGGTGCATTGCAAGCACATGCGTTTTGTAAACACCTACACCTTTTAGCAGGACACAGGCTGTACAAAATTAGGTTGAGAAATACTATGGTAGTTACACGCCACTATATAAACTAAAAACAAACAAACACAGTCATTGGATGATGTCATCAGTGATGTCATCTGAGATGTCATTTGAGATGTCATCAGTGATGTCATAGAATATGTCATGAGGGATAGCATATGTGAGGTCATAAGCAGTGCATGGTGGAGGTGCAAGTTATATTTAGTGCTGCTAACTTTAACTGGTGAATTTCTGTGTTTTTTTTAGTTCAAAACGATAATGTATCACTGACATATTCACCTAACTATAATGTTACTTTAACCTTTGTTTTTTACAGTGAATTTCTAGGTTTTGTTTTAAACATAAAGCAATACTTAATTACCATATGTAAATGCAACCCCACACTGCGCACGACCTTCAGCTGTGCGTGGCGGGGGGGTTGGCTGCAGGTCATGGCCTGTGGCCAGGCCCTGCAGTCAACACCCCCATACAGCTAACCCCACTCTTTGCACGGTCTTTGGCCTTGCGCAGGTGGGGCTTGGCCATTGGGTCTAGCCCTGGGGACCCGACTCCCCAGAGACTTTTTTTTAATTAAAGCCCATCCCCCACGGCCACTCTTTTAAATAATGTGGAGGGGGCGTTTGTGGCCCACCTCCCTGGGATGATTTAGGCTCCTGGGGCCCCATCCCCCTGCATGTTTTTTATGGGGTGGGAGGGCACTTGGCCCCCACCTGGGGCTGATTTTAGCCCCGGGCCTCATCCCAAGGGGCCTGGCAGCATTTTTAAGGGGAGGGGGCGTGCTGGCCCCCCTCCCTGTGCGGATTTCAGCCCCAGAGACCCCGTCCCCTTGGGCTCTGCACCATTTTAAAGGGGCAGGGGGGGCACGTGGCACCACTCCCCGGGCTGATTTGGCCCCGGGCACCCTATTCCCCGGGACTGGGAGTTAATATTAGGGGGAAGGGTGCTCATGGCCCCCCTCCCTGGGACAATTTTGGCCCTGGGGACCCCATCTTCTGGGGGTCGGCACCAAATTAAAGGGGGAGGAGGGAACATTGCACTCATTCCCGGGTGGATTTTTACTCCGGGGACCCCATTCCCCAGGGCCTAGCAGCTTTATATAGGGGGAGGGGGGTATGTGGCACCCTTCACCACCAGATTTTAGCCCCGGGGCCCAGCAGCATTATAAAGGGGGAGGCGAGTACACTACCACCCTCCTGAGCTGATTTTGGCCCGGGGACCCCATCCCGCAAGGACCGGCACCTTAAAAGGTGGGTGCCCTGGTGCCCGCCCAGGGCTTCCACCATATCCTCGTTGTGGGCTGTGGGGGTAGCCCCAAAGCCCACACGGCACATTGCTTCTGCCCGCTGGTAGCAGCCAATAATGCTGCTCCCTGTGGGCGGGAGCAATATTTAGATCTGTTTCCCTGCCCGCATCACTGCGGGCAGGGAAATAGATCTAAAGCATTTTTAAAGATCCCACCAGCTGGGAGGGTACTTGGTGTTTGCTCCCGCTAGGCGGGAGATTTAAAAATGCTCCCGTCAAGCGAGAGCAAACACAGGTTTCCCTGCCCATGCTGCTGCAGGAAGGGAAACTACTATGTCCTGGGGGTGGGCACCCCAGGACATAGATGTGGAGCAAGCCCTTGTGGATGGGGTATCCAGGGCCATTAATGGTTCAGGGTTGGGGGCCCCCTCACTTAAAAGAATCTGCTCTGGGCGTGGGCTCTCTGAGACCTTTTCAGCATTGGGAGCGGGCCGTGCATTAACCTTTGATGTCAGAGGTAATTCTCGGAGGAGGAGATTGGAGTGTGCGTGACAGGCATCAACATTTTATTTTTGGCAGTTTTACAAAACTCTGAATCGGGTTTCTGCATGCAGGAATCGGGAGACTAGCCTTGAAATCGGTAGTCTTCCGCCTGAATCAGGAGAGTTGGCATGTATGGGAGAGGGCTCTGATTTGTAAACTGTTAATGCATTGTGTGGTAGTGTTCTTTAAAGAGATGTGACTTCAACTCTTTCCTAAATTAGAGCAGTATTTGGGCACTCCTGCTGGATATGGGGATGTTGTTTTAGATCCTGGGAGCATAGATTAAGCCCATCATAGATGACAGCCAGCCTTCCTTCTGGACACAGCAGAGGTCTTTGCAGCTTTGAGGATTTGACCTTGAGGTATGGGCAATTCCTTTCTGCAGCCACTGTACTGACTGATGGTGGAGTAAACAACAGCAGGTAGGTGTCCAAGGAGAGAAACCACTGCTGAGGAGGGAAAAAAGCTGAAGCAAAAACCGTCCGAAGACAGCAGCAGGGAACCAACTCTAGAGCAACACCAGAGGAATCTAGAAGAAAATAGCAATGCAGAGCATTAAAAATGCTTCTAAGCATAGCAGCAGCATTGCAACGCAAAGACCAGTCCCCAAACTCCACTTAAATAGTCGTATCTCACCTGCAAGTGACAAATCCCACACAGGATTGGATTTGGCGATTCCTATCCTGGAATGAGGACGCAATCTTTGATCAAATTTGAAACCCAATCCAAGATGGCACCTCTACTCTTTTTGGAACACCGACACCATGCATACCAAAATCTTTCCTCCTGCCAGGGAAAAGAGACGTCCTGCTGGCACCTGATTCCTACCCTCCAGAGACCACCAAGGTAAGTGGTGACTCCGGCCGAGGCCCTGCACAATGGAATATGCACGGGATCCAAGCGGTTGGAGCACCGAAGCCCAACAGTATATCCCCTCCTCGGAGACCAGTTTACCTGGATGCCTAGGAAAAAATCTTCAAACTAATCTAGGGGCATGTACTGCACTAGCAGGTTCCCAGAACTGTTCTGATATTGGGTAACCCTTCCACCTTTTAAAAAATTGTAGCTTACCCCGAAAGAGTCGAGAATCAACAACATCAGAAATCTCATATTCTGGCTGGCCATCAATCTCTACTGGTAGAGGTGGAGGATGATTCCTTGACAAATCATCGAAGACAAAGCATTTCAGCTGAGATACATGGAATGTGGGATAGACTTTCCAAGAAGATGGCAACCTGAGATGAACGGCTACAGGAGATTTCTTTCAAACAATGGTGAAATGCCCCAAGAATCGTGGCCTGAATTTAGACGGTCCCACCTTCGTAGAGAAAAAGCAAGATGACAGCCAGCTCTTTTTCCCCACCCTATAGGTGGGTTCCTGAAGCCTATGTCTATCAGCATGCTTCTTCATTCCAGCTGAAGCCCTCCGTAAATTATCAGCAACTAATCTTTGGACTTCGCCTTGCTGTTGTACGAGATCAGTGACTGTTGGAATAGAATCCGGACTATTGAAGGTTTCAAGAAAAACCTTAGGATGGAATGCCAGCATACAGAAAAAAGTGGTGACTTTGGTAGCACTGTGCACACTATTGCTATGCGCAAATTCTGCATATAGTAACGGAAACTCAATTATCACTCGTAGTATTTTAAAAACACCTCAGGTATTGGTCTAGAGTCTGATTAGCTCTCTCAGTGACACCATTGGTTTGTGGATGAAATCCAGAGGATAAAGCTCATGAGATGCCCAGAGCAGAACAAAACTATATTCAGAATCGAGAGACAAATTGTGGATCTTGATCAGAGATGATAATCTCTGGAATACCATGTAGTCTGAAGATATCCTTGATAAATATCTATGCCATTTCTTTAGCAGTTGGCAGTTTGCTAAAGGACAAAACATTTGCTATCTTAGAAAACGTATCAATTGTAACCATTATCACTGTTTTCCATTTCAATGATGGTAATTCAACTATCAAGTCTGTGGCAACAGTGTCCTAGGGCCTAGTTGCTATGGGTAAAGGTTGTAACAAACCTATTGGTTTCTTATGTGAAGCCTTCATCTGAGCACAAATGGAACAAGGCTTTACATAGCGAGTCACATGGCCTTTCATTGTGGGCCACCAAAAGGATCGAGAGGGTAGTTTGTAAGTGTTCTTAATTCCTCAATTGCCTGCCACCTAAGAATCATGGCACAAAAAAGCATTTTCTTTTGCAAGGCTGGGTTCAGAACAAAAAGTGCCTTTCAAAAGAACTATTGCCCATTACATGATGTTAACTGCAGAGAACCTTGGCAATTCCCACTTGTTTTATAGTTCAGTTGCTGTTGTGCTGTTCAGATTTCTTCCAGAAAGGTAGCTGTAATGGAAATAATATGATCAGGTGAAATGATGCTCATTGTTTCAATATCTGAAGCATCAGGGTATCTTCAAGATAAGCCAAAGTATGTTTTGGGTGCCAGTAATATAACTGACAATACACTCGTATTGGGGAAAAAATATGCCCATCTTGCTTGACGACTGTTCCTACACTGGATGTTTTTCAAAGCTTGTAAGTTTCTATGGTCAGTTTTGATCTCAAAGACATGTCTCGCTCCCAACAACAAATGTCTCCATTTGTACATGCTTCTTACATAGCTAGCAGCTCCCTTTCAAGAACAGAATAATTCCTTTCTGCTGGAGAGAGAGAACGAGTGTAGTAGAAGATGGGGTGCTCCTTTGATCATCCTCTTGGAATTGGAGTATTCATGGTCCCAAGGCTACTGCAGAAGCATCAGTTTGAACCAAAAATGTGTGAGTGGGATCAGGATGGGGAAGGATCGGTACCATGGTGAAGGCAGATTTTAGAGTTTGAAACTCCTTTTCTGCTTTCTCATCCCAGAAAAAAACCTCTTTGAAATGTTCCTTTTTATAAAGTTCTGGAAATTCCATTGGAATATGTGGAAAAGTCATTGACAAACTGACAATAAAAATTGGCAAAGCGAAGAAAGGTCTGGAACCTATTTTATAGTAGTTGGAGAAGGCCATTCAAAGACCGCGGACATCTTTTGTTGATCCATCGATAATCCTCGTGGAGTCAAAACGAATCCCAAATATTCCACTTCTAGGACTTCAAAGACACATTTTCTGGTTTACAAGTGAGATGATTTTGATGAAGGCATTGTAGTACTTCCTTCACCTGTTTCTTGTGGTTGACTAAAGACTTAGAAAAATATGTTACAGGAATTACATTTAGCTTCCATTTTAATTTGCCCTTTTGACTTAGCATTGTTTTGGGTGGAGAGGTGTGGTGCAGCGGCGAGGGCAGCTGACTTCGGAGCACAGGGCTCAAGGTTCGATCCCCGGCTCCGGCGGCAGCTCAGCTCAGCACCATGTGACTCTGGACAATAGCTCACTTAATTTCCATGACGGCCCCCAGCGCCTTGAGACCCGTAGGGGTGAGTAGTTCGCGCTTTACAAATACTGGATTTACGATTTATTGTTTTAAGATGGTGGTTTGAGCATATTTTTCACTAACATGAGTAAATGTTACATACACATTTATCTTGATAGACATTGTTGTTCTGTAGTCTGCAATGTCAGTTCCAGGAACACAATGTCCTTGCTTTCTTATGTGTTTGTAGGAGATAACTCTATTCCCAGACTAACTTGTTCTTGATCTGAGTCTCTAGCAGAATGAGATAAGGCCGTTATTTTATTTTTGAGACAGCGTCCCTGTCGAATTGGGTGAGAGGCACTTCACACCTGAATTATGATGGAAGCTGCTGTGAGCTGTGACTGAGATGCAGCAATGAAGGCCCTAACCTTCATTCTAAGAAGGAAGATAGCCACACAAGCAGGCTTGCACACTTAGATGGAGTGTACTGAACCACTGATGCCGGCCTCCTGAGACATCATACCAAGTTATGGGGTTATATCATAACAACAGGGTCTGGCAGAAGGGTACTCTCACTATGCTCTTGCTAGTGTAGGGATATATGTGATAGATAGGAGTAACATTAGTAACAATTAAGATGGTTGAATTGTTTGTGTTTTTCACCATTCTAATAATGCTTCTAACAATGATGTGTCTCATCTTTCTAATAATCGCAGTTCATGTTTTATTTACAAGGATTAGATCTTTTCAATAAACATTTTAAAAATGTATTATCATTTATTTTCTTTGTGACACCTTGAGCATGCAAAATTGACAAATGAAAGGATCAGATCTGTTTCCAGAAATTCCTTGAGAATAAGAGTGGTCATGTTCGAGGTTACCGACAATATCTACAACTCTGGAGATGTAGGAGTTTAGACGCAGTGCTGTGAGCTAGCCGAACCAACATTTACTGTATTATGACAGTCTCTGTATTATGATGTTTTGTTGATCTAATAAATACTCCTACTAAATTCAGAGGTACCGTACATCGTCTAAGTGGATGACAACAAAAATGTTCACGATATCCAATAAAATACTATCCATAAACTGGTGGAAGATAGAGGAGGCATTACTGTTGCCGAACAGCATCACTCTAAATGCCAAATGTCCATAAAGGGTTTGAAAGGCGGTTTTCCATTCATGCCCGTTCTTAATTCGTAGGAAGTGGTAAGACCCCTTTAGATCCAATTTGGTAAAATACTGAGATCCACGTACAGCTTTCAGAATGTCTTTAAGTAAAGGTAACGGGTAATCATCTTTTATGGTAATTTCGTTCAAGCTTCTGTAATCATTACATGGTCTCCATCAACTGTCTTTCGAGGGACGAAAAATAAGGGAGCACCAGCTGGTGAAGTTGAGGGCATAAGTAGTCCTTGTTCTAAACTTTCTTGCAAGTACAGTTGTAGTGCTTCTCGCTCACTTTCAGACAGTGAGTACATTCGTCCATAAGAGATTTCAACTCCTGGCTTCAGGTTAATGGTGCAATCGCAAAAACAATAGGATGGCAGTTGTTTCTTCACAGGCAAAATGAATACATCAGAAAACTCCTTGTAAGGTTCTGGAATACAAGCTAGCAACCCTGTAATTGGCATTTCTTTGGATGCAGTAGGCAGTTCTTCCTCCTTCTTCAGTGAAGTGGACATTAAGTAAAATTGATTACAGTGTTCCGAAGTAAGAGATATTGTGTGGGCCTTCCAACTTATGTAGGAATTATGATTGCACACCTAAGGAAGGTCTAGGATGATAGTATGATTAGGAGACGCAATGACATCAAATACTAGAGTTTCTTGATGATTATACATTGACATCTTCAGTGGGGCAGTGTACTCTCTAACTGGCCCAGATGTTAATGTCGTAATATCTACAGTGTGAACAATTGTAATCTTCTGTTTGAGCTGTTTAGGTAACTTATGATCTGCTGCTAATTCTAGATCAATACAGTTTCCTGTGGCTCCAGGATTCAATAAAGCCATTACGGCTATCTCTCTTTCATTTGCCACTACTAAAGTAATTGTAATTAGAAACTAATGATGGTCTTCTTTGGGAATGAAATGTGATGTTGAAGCTTGAGGAAGATTTTTCTGACCCAACTCCTCCTTCCTCACTAGGGTTGGGTTTAAGCATTTCCCAACATCTTTGTGGGACGGACTGGGTATTGACGAATTAAAGGAGTCCCCTCACCGCAATAAAGGCATAGTCCCTTCTCTCTTCGTTTCCATATTTCATTTTCTGACAGAGGGCCCCTCATCAATCCAATTTGCGTCAGCTCCTCTGGAGGTTCAGGTATCTTAACTGCTTCTGACTTCTTTGAGAAGGGAGGGCTGGCTAACGGAGAGATCTGGAGACTTTGTCTTGACTGTCTTTCTTTCCTTCGCTCACTAATTCTGTGCTTAATATGTAGAGCTACTTCAATGGCTGCTTTCAGAGAGGATGGTTGCGAGATTTGGAAAAACTCCTCCTTAATTTATTCTTATAATCCCCTTCGAAACAGGGTCATCAGGGTGCGTTCCACCCACTGAGTTTTAGCTGCTAGCTGTTGAAATGTAGTCAGGTAAGCCATAACTCCTTGTGACCCTCACTGGATCTCACAGAGAGACTCTTCATCTGAAAATTTGGCATCTGGTCTCCCAAACATTTGCCGGAACTCCTGTAGAAATTTGTGATAATTGTTTAGTCTGGCATCGGAAAATGAGACAAGTGGCATTGCCCAAGATAATGCATCTCCAGACAAGCAGTTGATTAAATGCCTCACCATGGTCTTCTCTGATGAAAATTGTGAACATAGGAAATGCACTGTAAGGGAGTCCAAAAATTCCCTTACTTTCTCTGGATTACCATCAAATTGTAGTACCCCCGCTGACACAGGAGGGAGATCCAGGAATTCTTGCGTCAGCAAAGACTGACGTAAAGCTGCGTTTTCGTTCCTCAAAGAAATTATTTCAGCTTGTTGTTGTTGAATGAAACTTTGTAAGTCAGCGAAAGGGTCCATTTCTGCAGCAGGTTCTGGAATAAAGGGGCTTAGTAATCTGTTAAAGGATGGGTGCAGCAAAGGTCTTCCAAGCTTTGAGGATTTGACCCCGAGGTATGGGCGATTTTTTTCTGCAGCCACTGTACCGACTTATGGTGGAGAAAACAACAGCAGATAAGTGTCCAAGGAAAGAAATCACTGCCGAGGAGGGAAAAAAGCCGAAGCAAAATCCCTTTAAAGATCACAGCATGGAACCAAACTCCAGAGCAACACCAGAGGAATCTAAACTGGAAGAAAATAGCAACACAGAGCATCAAAAACACTACTAAGCATAGCAGGAGCATTGCAACGCAAAGACCAATCACCAGACTCCACTTAAACAGTCCTATCTAACCTGGAAGCGGCAAATCCCACACAGGAACTTCTTTCCTCCATATTGGATTGGGCGATTCCTATCCTGGAATGAGGGACACAATCTTGGATCTAATTTGAAACACAATCCAAGCAGGATCCTGTACTTGTCTCGGAACACCAACACCTCACGTTCCAAACTCTTTCCTCCTGCCGGGGAAAAGAGACGTCCTGCTTGCATCCGACTCCTATGCTCCAGAGACCACCAAGGTAAGCGGGGAGTCTGCCAGAGGCCCTGTGCAACAGAATATGTGCGGGAGCCAAGAGGTTGGTGCGCCAAAGCCTAACAGTGTTAAAAACCTCACTCTTTATCAAATTTTGTAAGGCCAAACCTGCTCAAATTTAACAGGGGAAAACTATACGGCATTTACTGTACCATATGGATTTTGGGTGCATGAAACACCAAAATTCCCAAGTTGATCCCTACAAACTCAGACTACCCCAGGATATTGTTATTTATCATGTGCAATAATTAGCACTTACTACTCTGACAAACTCACAATCAGGGCCTTAGTAGGGTGGAAAGGCTTTGATCCTAAAGAAAATTTATGGGAATCAGCTTCAAATCCTCATGCTCCAAGTTTGTTGTGTGAAGTCTCATTCTGACAAACCAGGAGCTCAACCGCTGAGGTGGCAGCCTTGGGAGGAGGGGCTTACCATTGGGTAGTTAGAGAACGCAGGCATGCTGTGCTCCAGGCCCACTTGCCCTCAATGCTTCCTGAGGGCAGAGAGGCTCACAATGTGCACTGAATGTTGATGTGGCCTTGTAAAAGACTTTGTGCTTATGGAGACTACACTTCTACCCAGCCAGGAACTACAGGGTATGCAGACTTTGTGCCGTGTTTATTTTGCCAGCGGACATTTAGCAGCACGCACTGCAGTGCCTAATTAAACAGCGCTGCAGTTGGGAGTGCCGAAATGGCAGTGGGCAGGGTAGGTAGGGCAGTGGGAGCACGGGTGTGGGAGGGGTGTCAAGAGTGTGTCATTATTTGCCCCATGGTGAAATGTCTGCAAATCAAACTACAGTTCCGAGGAGTTCACAGAACTCTAAGGAAGATCAGAGATGGGAACAGCCATCATGGATTATTGGCTATAACTTCCCTTGTGTTTCCTTGCAAGGCAATTGAAATACCATGCTGCTGCAGCCAGGACCCTTGCTTGGGTATTGTGATTTATGTTGGAGGAGCATTATCTTTCTAGGAGCTTGCTGAGAAGATATCCATCATGCAAAGAAGTATTCTTGAAGCCATGCTGAGAAAAAAAAAACTTCAAACTGTTTCCTTACTCAAGCTTTTGTAGCCAAAACCTTTTGGTATATAGATCTGTTTGAGCTTAAATTCTTTTGTGAAGAAACATAAAGGATGTTTTCATCTAAGCTGCAGTGATTTTGATATGTGATTTTAATGTGTGTTAAAGGTACAGCTTATGTTTGAAAATACAACGGTACATGTGCCATTGAGAGTAGGAAGTGTGATGATGTATATCTTAATGTATTACAGTTAAAGGCAAGTCAGCAACATAAGAAAGACACAGAGATATCCTAAAGGTATATACATTCACTGTAGAATTAAGATGCAGAGCATTTATACCAGATTGTTTTATCCCATTTCCCTTTCCCCGGCTTCTACTACTTTTCTCACATATCATATTGTGCTTGGTCAATAGTGGTTGTGGTGAGGGGTGGAAGAGTGCATCAATCCTGTTGGATCCATATTTCAAGGTTAGTACAGTCTGACACCCCGAAAGAACCCTCCTGCCCTCTCCCAGTCCTTGCTTTACCTGAAAAGAAGAGGAGGCATCAGGAGGGCTGCCTACACGCCTGTCCTGAACTCAAACTGGAAGGTTTACATAAGGTGTAATCATGTCCTCCCCATCCCCTTTTCTTCCCTGAGGATACCAGATGGCATTTGGCATGTTTGACTTTGCAACTGAACTCGCCTCCCTTCCCTCATTAGCCCAGGTCCAGGGGAAGCCACTTCTCATACAAAAGAAACCGTTTCTCCTCTTTTTGCAGTGCCCTTCTATTGTCTATTGCTAAACCGCGGTGTGGCCCACGAGTCTCCAATAGAGGTTCCCGAGCCCACATATATTTTCTCTGGGAAGAGAACCATTTTGACTTCTGAGTCCGAATAGGAGTGAATGAGGTTGATATGTGTATACAGGATAATGGGCTTGCAGGAGATAAACTGTGCTAAAACAAAGACCACCCATTCTGGCGGATTTCCTTCTTTGTACATCTGGACAATGGCTACGCCGTTCCCAACCAGAACAGGTTGCCATTTTTTCCATAGAAGTCCCCATTATGTTACAAGCATGTACATGTCCCTATAGGTGGCATGACCCAATTTCATTCCTATAAGGGTATATCATAGATTCCGTCCATAAATAGGGACTGCCAGTTCACACTCGCCTTCTGAGATATTGAAAACTTAAGTACTCTATAATAAACTACTACTGACTTAAACTGGCGTGCGGATCTTGATCATTTCACTGGGGAAGAGGTGGTTATGATGAGGAGGGATGAGGTTTGTGAAAATCATAGCAATAAGAGATATCTTAGTAACTTACCAATAAAGTTCTAAGTCTCAATGTAACAGTGAATTGGTATAGCTTAGCGATATCTCTGTGTAACCAACACTCTGTACTTTGATTTGGTGATAGGCTTTTACAAGTCCCCTTGTAATCATAGCCCGGTAGATTCTCCTTGGCCCTTAGGCAAATACAGGTCTGCATCAACTTACCAGCTTGAGTGGGAGAAGCAGGCAGGCTGTGACCCACACATCTCCCACAACTTACCTGAAGGTAACAGTATTTGGCAACTATCAAATCCTGTCAGATACTGTGTGGAATACATGTCAGGTCTTAGTCCGGGACACCGGCATGTGTCAGGGACTCTGGCAAGGACATGAGGCAGGGAAGACTAAAGTATGTAGAATATTGGGTACAGAGCTGCTCAAGATCATACAGAGAGTCAGGGGAGAAAGGGAATCCAAAGGGAAGCTCTGTACAAGGGAATAAGAGAGTTAAGGCTCAGAAAAGACAAGCACTCAAGAGGCGATTTAGCATTCAGAATAACTAACACTCATGAAGGACGTGCAAGACATGTATATAACAAAATTAACAATCAAGGGAATGTGGGGAAAAGCACTCAGGAGGTCCACATGGTAAGATTGAAGCTCAGTAAGTTCCTCACCCACAATTGCTGTTACAGATACTGACTGCAAATACCCACATATAGGATATACATGCAAAGGCAGGGTCTTTGGCGATGATACCTATGGTGATTTTATAAATGTAACTCAAAGACAATACTCACAGTAGACAAGAAACACCACCTAGGTTGTCAGCTGTGCCCACAGATCCTGGCGATCAAATAGGAACACGCAAGGCGGTAACAGGAAGGGTATAGAACTAAATACACAGCCACAATAGACAAGGAGCTAGCAAGGAGGTGTGCTTAACAGGAAAGAAGGGAAAACAAAGGGCACACTTGGCAAAAGGTAAGAAACAAAACCCACAATGATACTGGAAGCTAAGACTACAGGAAGAGGAAGACAGCAAGGTTGAAACTGGAACAAAAGGGAAATGGAAAAAGGCAGGGACTGGGAAAAGGTAAATACAGAAGGAGAGAGACTACAAGGGTGCACTAAATAGTACTGGTTCATGAAACAAGGAATAGCTAAGGTTCAGGAGTCAAGGTAGCACTGAAGGCAGTGCTAGTTCAGGAACAAGCAATAGCTGCTGCTCAGGAATCAAGGTAGCACTGAAGGCAGTGCTAGTTCAGGAACAAGGAATTGGCAATAGTTCAGAAATCAGGGAAACAAGAAATAACTATAGCTCAGGAACTCTGGAAACAACGATAGCAAAAACTCAAGAAACAAGGTTCAGTCTCACAGGAACACAGCTACAATGATCAATGCTGTACTGAAGAGAGCTGGTGTTGCAGGGATTCTGCACATATACAGAACTATGCGCAGGAAAACAGGACCTCAGTGAATAGGGGTGTACCAACCTACCACATTAGTACCCAAAATCCCAAACCGACTAGCTATAGTGTCTCATTTGTTCTCCGACTAACAGCGAAGCTACCAATGATTAGACAACCCAGAACACAACACTCCCGACTCTCTCAGGAATCGCGGGAGCCAGACAACTCTTTCGCTCAGTCACTCATACTTGTCCACAATGCGAGTAATCAGAGTCACGGTATAGTTCAAAATTTTTATTTTAACTAACGCGCTCTATGGTACAGTACACGTGCCATTACTAGCAGCAAAATGCATAAACACAATATAGTCAGCATTGTCACAATTCCATAGAATATAAACGGGGATATCATTTTATAAAGACAGTGGAAAAGGGTTACAATACCTAACCACCCTCCCGTGGTAAGAAATAGTTTATTATAAAAAGAAGACCTCTGGCCTTTGTCAGCAGACCCCATACCTCAAGGCCTAGATGAAAGGTTTACATCTCAGGACAAGCACAGCTCTTCTCTCTGGAAAGGAGTCTCTCCAAGTGCGTGCACAACATGTTTAGCTTGCAATATTAAAGCATACGATTTTCAGTAGTGCAGCTGTGTGTCATGTTATTTCTAGGTTCGAGGGAATGACCAGAACAGAATAACAAGGGCCATTGTTGATCGACCTTGTACATCGTGTGCAGACTAAACCTCAGAGCACAGCAGAGAACGCGAAAAGCAGACAGTTCTCATGTGAAAGGGCACAAACAGAGTCTTGCGAAATCTATGCATGCAGTGTCGTGCGCAAAAGCAGCCTCATGGCAGCGAAGTTCATGCTAACTTAGCAGATGTCAACAACGGACCCATAATCCATACTACACCCTCCCCCTGGTAAGGCCATCGCATGTAGACATAGTAGAAGCAGAGTTCAAAAAGTGAGTGTAAGAAGAAAAAAAAAACTATTAGGGAAAAAAGTAATTTCGTTTAAGGGCATCAAAAATCCAATGGCTGGTGAATTTAATACATCAGAGTGTAGGAGCAAAAAAATGCAACACCCTCCAGAAGGAAATCATTGTCGTTGGTAGAGAAAAGGGATGCCATCCAGTTTATCAAATCGAACGAACAAGTGTGCTCCTCATATGCGGGTGCCTCCATTAGCATCTCCGGACAACTTGCGTGATATTCGATGTAACTTAGAAGTAGGAGATTCTGCGCAGCCTCACAGACATCCCATTGAGCCAAGATTCCAAGTGCAGCCGCATGCGTCATTAAGCCAATCCCAGAGCAGTCCCGCTCATGGGCCACTAAGGGACCCACCAGCTGGTCGAAATCCGGGTCCGGACATGACGAATTGGAGAGGCACAAATCCAATGCCCATGTAAACGGACATTTTAGACATGAAAAGACAGGTTGCACGCAAGTGAAGTATGCAAAGCGGAAGGACAACCCATAAGACACACTGAGAGCTGCCAGTGGTAGTGTACCGAAGCATTCATGCATGCGGTCACGAAGCAATCGCAGCCGGTCTTGTCTGTGCAACACCAAAAGAGGAGCAGCCATTGTGCATCAGACACAGTAGAAGCAGGATTCCAGCAGCTAATGCCAGCATTAAAGGGAATCCACCAAAGATGCTGGAAAATATAGAATGAATGAATGCAGGGATAACACCAAATATTGTCTGAAAAGACGTCACAAGGCCAGAGCCGACAGCTTTAAAAAAATGTGCAAGGCCACTTGTATCAGACGCATTAAATATGCGGTGTATGAGCTCCCCAAAATGCAGTGGGAGGTTAGTGGTTAAAAGTGTTTGAATTTCGCTAGCAGCGCTAGCCACCTGCAGGTTGAAGGTTTCTCGTGCGGAAGTAAGGGCGACTTCTTGTTGGGTTAAAGCGCCTTTAATCTGCTCAACTTGTTGAAAGTTGGTATGGAAAGCCAAATTGAGCTATCGAGCCGCCCACGTGGGGGAGGAAAAAGCACATTTTTACAACAAATTACGCGCTGTGAAACCGTTACTATGTATGGTATACCAGCCAGCAAGCCGCAGCATTCATTGTTATTTAGAATAAGATAACTACCGTTAGTAAGCAGAGTGAACGTGGGAATTATTGCCGGAACCGGATTACCTTTTAAAACACATGCAAGGTTCGGAGCTGACATATTACATGCTCCGTGCAACTTGATATTTTTGCGAACAAGGGAATGACCCACTGTAGAATCACAGTCCTCCCCTGTAAGGTATACCTCAGTTTCATCCCGCAAACATTGGAAGGTAAAAGGCAAAGACCACAGTTCATGCAGAAAAGCGCTTCCCAGGGGTTCAAAGCGGCCTAGCGGGTAATGTTTCATACAGGAGCTGAATTGGAATAGCGAGAAAGGCAAAGATATAACCCCATGAATTAGCCAAACAGCAGAGTCAGTTTCCGCAACAGAAAAGGGTAAAGGGTCTATTTTTTCTATGTGGAGAAGAGTGTAAAGTGCATCTTTCATGGACAGGAACTGTTGTTTGTCAGTCAAATTAAATGGTAAAAACAAAGCAGTTGCATTCAAATAATTCCATGGTACTTTTCCCATTTTTAGAGTTTGCAAAGTCCATGCGAATTGCATCACAGAACGCAATTGATTTTTACCATGATATAACAGAGACACATCTTCTTGCACAATATCAATAACAGAAGAAACAATATTATCTAATGTGTAAATGCGGGAAGATAGTGTGTTAATACTGTTATCGACAACAGCTAGAACCTTTTCTAAGTTCGCTTGGTCTATTTCCCGCAGACGTGGCGCTGCTTCAATCTGTGAAAGTTTCCATATTTCATTGTAAGCTGCGTAATAGAATCTCTTTGTTCTAGGAACCCTGGGTCCCAAGACAAAGTCGGCCAAATTAATGTTATTGGACAACAACGATAAATGTTGTTTAACGGACGGTGGTGTAGAGTGCTGCAACCACTGTTGACATAATTTTAACCGAATAGGTTGTTACCGAATGTGTATCTGGAAATCTTGGGTCGGGTCTGTCTTGCTTGTAACCCGAATTAGTGTTATGAAAACGGAGTTGGCAGGCATTCGAATTCGTCTGCCAAACTAGCCAACCTAAAGGATCCATTTCAGATACATTAAACGTGTTATTTTGAAACAATGATTGTAAGGCATCAATGGAATAATTTGTGTATTTGAGCCAATTATTATACTCAGCTAATGAGGGAATGGCAGGGGCGTTCAACTTTTTTGCAGTTGCCAAACCAAAGCACGTTGTCTGGTAAACTGTTTCATTTAAAAAAAAATCTGTGTCAGGATGAGGCAGGCACGATGTAAGGCTTCAGTGCCTTGCGCCTGCCAGGTTTTAGAACCCCAGATTGATTTCAAATCAACGGTGGCCTTCCAGTGACCATAACCCCTGACTGACAGATCCTGTCTGAAAGAATTTGAATAAATTAATTTCGTACGGGTCAACATTACCTTGGGAGATGAGGGAAAATGTAATCTAAAATAATAAGACTCGGGTGTTGACCTGTTCGAAATCTGTAAAATATGTAAATTTATTTCTAAGTGTTCGCGAACTACCTTTGATTGGTGTAGGGCAATGTTCCCACTGTGTGTAATTGACAACATGGCGTAATGTATTAGTCTTATGTAGGAAATGATGCCCATAATGTTGATAACAGAATAAATCGGCATAATTGGCAGAATTTAAAAATAAATCTTCAGCATTAAAAGCAGCATAATACTTCAAATCGGAAAACAACGATTGTATTGCATGCACATCCCAGTCATCTGAGCATATGTCCTTTGTTACCACATCACCCATGGAGACGCGAAATACATATGGAACGTTAATTATTTCCGTCGGCCCATGGACCTGATAATCCACTTTATCCCAGATGATGCCGTCCGCAACCGGAAATGCTGAAATGTTAACAAGAGATTGGATACGCTTCATGATGTGGGAAGATGAGGGAGGGGCCAGAATACCATCAACCAAGTTCACAGCAGAGCTTTCTGGTAAGTAGTGACCATTGATGAGTAGGAAAAACACAGTCACAAAACCAATTGACATGAAAAGAAAAATCGTGATCATTATTAACCAGATGTATGTCCAAGGAGGGACCAAATAAGTCTGTTTAAACCAGGAAACAAAAATAGACAATTTGGTAGGGCCAATTGAAGTGGTGGAAGATGAGTCAAAAGAAAAGCTGCCATGGTGTAAATGACTTTCGGGCAAGCCATGCAAAGACTCACTTGTGGGATATGTATACTCAACTTCCTCATTGCAGGAGGGAGCAGGAGGGACAGGTAAATGGTCAACAACAGGGTCCATGTCGATGACAGTGTCATTAGGTGAGCTGAAAGATGCGCTAACCCCAGGATTTCTCGAAATTGTGGGGCACGAAACAGCAGGCGTCACACTATTCAGAATTGGCCAGATGTTGTAGCTTGACATTGTCAATTGAGATGTATCTGTTGTACTTGCGACCAGGAAGCGGTGGTAAAATGACTGTACGAGTACCCTTCAAGCCAAGCACTGGAACCGGTGCACGATAAGAGGGACCAAATTCTTTTTTGTTCTCCAACTTCTCTCGGACCAGAGCACCAACTTTTGGAAGCCAGCCGGCCACCCACCGGAATCAGCAGTGCAGCATCTGTTGCCGAAGGCAAATGTTCAGTAGCAAGACGGGCACGGGTCTCTTGTAGGTCCTGTAACATAGTAGAATGATTATCTACGTCAAAGGTCGCGGCTGCCGCCGCAACGTCTAGACCATCAAGGTCTGGCACAAACATTTTGATGCCAAACAGCATCTCGTATGGGGTCCGCCAACCCAGAGGTCTTCTAGGGAGATTATTAAGTGCACGTTGAACCCCATACAAGTGGGCCAGCCAGTTCCTGCCAGTACCTAAGACTCTAGCTGTCAAGGATTGCTTTAAGTCACGGTTCATTCGCTCCACAATTGAATTGCCCTCAGGCCTGTATGGAGACAAAAACTGCACCAGCACCCCCAAAGACTTCATCGCGTCCTTGTACGCCTTAGAGGCGAACGCTGGACCTTGGTCTGAATGAAAGGTGCCACAGGCAAAGATCCCTACAAAGAAACGCAAATCCCTGATGACATTTCGAGCATCAGCACTGCGTTGTGGCCAAACCCAAAGGAATCTAGTGCGCGAATCAACTGCAACCAAAATGTATTTATATGCAGTATCAGAAGTAAATTGACCGCAGTGATCAAGATATACACAAGCAAAGGGGCGATCTGGAATGCAAAGCTGTGTTTGTGGTGGACGTGTAACCGTAGAAGGCTTGATTTGTTGACAGATGTCACAAGAAAGCACATAAGTACGGGTCTGTTTATATAAACCACGCCACCAATAACGTTGCTGCAAGATAGAAACAGTCGCGGACACTCCAGCATGGGCCGAAGCCATACCTTCGTGTGCGGTTTTGATTAAAGTGTGTCTGCGGTCCGCACAAGTACGACAATGAGAGTTCAAATGCGGGTAATCTAAAACTATGCGATAAGACCCATCGGGTTTAGACACAGTAAAAAGAGGATTATTCATCGGTGACACACATGTCTCAATCACTCCTTGATACTCCAACTCAGTTAGAACATGAGAAAGGGGACCTTTGGCTTCCCGCCGGATGGGATATTGGGTTTGAGGTTGAGGCATAGACCGCAATGGAATCTCATGTGGCAGAGAATTTTTATCCCAGCCCAATTGATTACGGAACACTGCCGGCGCCAGGGCCAAAGCCCACTCAGCTGCAAAAGCCTCTGCATGCTCCTTGGGGTCGTAACGCGAAAAACTCGGAAGCATCACGTCCTCCCCCCTTGATGCGGCCAGTACAAAAGGTGGGGGCTAATCTGCCTCTGCTAACAAAATGTCACAGGAAGTGGTCAGGTTCTCCCAAAAAATCCCTGTGACTACATGTTCAATGTCACCTTCAATTAGAAAAACTATGTTATACAGCCTATCCGGGGGGCAACCCGGGTGTCAGCTGTCTCTACTGTAATGAAAGTTTCAGTTGCTGTCGCCTCCAGACAAGGACGCAGTGCCTCCCACACTATGGTAACTTCCGCTGCGCTGTCGAGCAGGGTCACCGCCCAAGTCCAATCCAGCAGTCGGGTTCTCACCGTCTGAGGCATATCTCGCTGTCAAAGCGGCAACCTTTTTCTTTTGAAATGTGGCACGGAAGCGTGGTTGCTCCTCTTGTTTCCCCTTGATGTCAAACTGACGAGGCTGATCACGTCCCTGTGGCGCAGGATGACTCTTGCCACGATCCTGGCGATCCCCACCACCGACTTGAGAGCCAGATGTGTCCTGTGAAGAACGAGGAGAACGCTGATCAGGGACTTGAAATCTATCAGGAGTCTTAATTTTGGCGCTGTCGCGCAAGTCATAAGTACGCTCAGAAGTGTCAAGTGTCGGTGAACCAGCACGCGAACCCTGCTTCTGTTGTTGCTGCCCATGTTTCTTATATTTCCAGTTCTTTTTAGGAAAGACTGGATGCCCGTCTTTATCAGACTGAGCTTTCTGTTTTGTTTGAGATTGTGTTTGCGTTCGATTAAAAGGCTTAACTCCCAAACTATTGCGGCCTATTGTTTTATAAGCCTTTGCAATAATCTTCAGTAATTCACGTGGTTTGTCTGCATCAGGCACAGCCTCCAAGCCGTTAGCGACTTGAAAGCTTACTGCATCGCCCTTGACATTGGCAAGGATCAGATCAGCAACCACGTCGAACACCCCCACCAGTCTCATCCCCAGCTCTACAGCCGCTTCAGCACCGTGCTCATCTTGAAAACGTTTAATCACGGCGGGGAGTACAGTCATAGAGGGAGTGCCGAAACACTTCGAATATACAGCTGCAAACACCCTGCCCCAGGTGATACAATCAGCCACCTCAGGAAGCAAGTCTTTAGGCAAACTTATCGTCAATATCCTATGTTTCTCCACAGGATTTGTATTCGGAAAAACAGCTTCAAGCTGTCCAAATTTCTCAGCAAGCCAATAAGGTAAATGATCCTTATTTTGTGGGCGTTTGCCCATTACGGAATTAACCGTGAGAGGACTGATGGTTATACCAGCAGGTCCAGCAGGCTGAGCAGCAACGCCAGGCGGTCTCACCTGGTAGTTGCGCGACATGAACTGAATAACAGCTCTATGCACACGTATTAAAGAAGTGTGTAACACGCGAAGTTCTGCCAGCTTAGCTGTTGTAAGCCCACGCGGGTGAGGGGTATACCCAGCCAAAACGGGCCATGTGGCCCCATCTATTGATAAAGGACCTAAACGGACCGGCGTGAGCGGGTGAGGAAGGGCGCCATCAAACCAAATTCGGTGTTGTCAAGTTGTGAGCGGAACCTCTAGAGCCCGATAGGGCTGATACTCATTAGGAACAGCCGTGGCAGTGTATCCATGAAACAGATTATCTGTTCCGTCCACTGCTTGAAAGGTGACCCAAGAGTAAAACACTTCGAAGCGGTATGCTGGATCCGCTTCTACTACAAAAATCAGCGCAACACCCGCATCAGGGACCCCATGTAGTGTCAAATGAGCCCTGAGCGGTGCGCGACTAGGTGGCGGGATATTAACCGCCATCTCTAAAAGAAAAGAATAACAACTTAAGAAGCGGCAGCACAACGATGGGTTAAGAACAAAGAGAGAAACCTTTTATTTAAACTTCAAGATTGAAAGAACCTATAAAAACATCAATATAGGAGGTTACACCGTCACAGCTGTCTCCGGAGACAAAGGTGAAGGTATTGTGAACAAGCACAAGCACTACTCAAGCGTCTCGCAGATAAGAACCAGACCAAACGTTGGCAGCGCCATGTTGCAGGGATTCTGCACATATACAGAACTATGCGCAGGAAAACAGGACCTCAGTGAATAGGGGTGTACCAACCTACCACATTAGTACCCAAAATCCCAAACCGACTAGCTATAGTGTCTCATTTGTTCTCCGACTAACAGCAAAGCTACCAATGATTAGACAACCCAGAACACGACACTCCCGACTCTCTCAGGAATCGCTGGAGCCAGACAACTCTTTCGCTCACTCACTCATACTTGTCCACAATGCGAGTAATCAGAGTCACGGTATAGTTTAAAATGTTTATTTTAACTAACGCGCTCTATGGTACAGTACACGTGCCATTACTAGCAGCAAAATGCATAAACACAATATAGTCAGCATTGTCACAATTCCATAGAATATAAACGGGGATATCATTTTATAAAGACAGGGAAAAGGGCTACAATACCTAACCACCCTCCCGTGGTAAGAAATAGTTTATTATAAAAAAGAAGACCTCTGGGCTTTGTCAGCAGACCCCATACCTCAAGGCCTAGATGAAAGGTTTACATCTCAGGACAAGCACAGCTCTTCTCTCTGGAAAGGAGTCTCTCCAAGTGCGTGCACAACATGTTTAGCTTGCAATATTAAAGCATACGATTTTCAGTAGTGCAGCTGTGTGTCATGTTATGTCTAGGTTCGAGGGACTGACCAGAACAGAATAACAAGGGGCATTGTTGATCGACCTTGTACATCGTGTGCAGACTAAACCTCAGAGCACAGCAGAGAACGTGAAAAGCAGACAGTTCTCATGTGAAAGGGCACAGACAGAGTCTTGCAAAATCTATGCATGCAGTGTCGTGCGCAAAAGCAGCCTCATGGCAGCGAAGCTCATGCTAACTTAGCAGATGTCAACAATGGACCCATAATCCATACTGCACTGGGGCATAAAAGAGCTCACAGTAATCACATGCATCAGTTGTGAGCAGGCTAGCAGCTGCCTGCCACAGGTGTGCTGAATTACTTTACCCATCCTTGGCCTGCAGGGGTTGAGGTGAAGCAGTGAGCAGTGGCTTATAGGTAATGGAGTTTCAAGCATGAGCAGACTGGCTTCCACAAAACCCGGCATGGATTGGGAATGGATGGCAATTTCCAGATAGCGTCCAAATAGCTGGAGGTCAATATATGCATACAGGGGAAGGTCCGGAAGCTTATTAGAACACTGGAGAGTCTCACAATTCAGCCCTCTGGTGGTGGGCACAAGAGTGCAGGGAGCGACCCGTGACAATACATTTTATTGTATTGGGTTACTAGAACAATTTTCCCTGAAGAATGCCCAAACGAAACATTATTATGTTAAAGCCCTTTTGTAGTGTAAAATTTATCAAAAAGCATAATTGCAGAGGAGCAAAACGAAGGTAATGCATTTAAATAATATAAACATTTTCAACATAATAGATGGCAATCTTTCCTGGATTCTTTGATAGAGTTCCCTTCTTCCTTGGTCCAAGCTAATGTCTACAGTAGCTCCAAAATCGGAGCTTTCTAAATAGCACATAATCATGCCTGCTCATCATTTGTACATTTCCAGTCCGTCAAATGAAGTAAATATTGAGGAATGCAACCTTCACAGCTTGTCGTAAATGTTTTTTCTGGAAAGTTTGAAGCTCCTTGTTCGCTGAGAGAACTATAACATAAGCATTATGTTATATTTCTCCACCTTATTTTGGGAGAAATTAACCCTGTGATCTGTCATGTACATTTGTTCAATTTCACTGTACTTTTCTGTAAATGTCCCAAATAGTGTCCTCATATAAGCTAGAAATACACCATCAAAGAATAATAAACCATTGTTATACTCCACATATACATAAATGGAATAGCACATATTCATTACACTTTTAAAAATATATGAGAAACCTTAGGTAACAATAACTCGATCAAGCAAATACATGTTACGAGGCAGGGGGCTCCAGGCAGAAATAAGGCAATGCATACAATGGTGGAACTTGCTATTCCTGAAGCTAAACATATATGAGATGATTATCTTAAATATATGTTTCATCCACACTCATCACTATGCACTCTCTGTTGAAAATCGAAACTGAAGATACCAGGTGGACTCAGTGCCGACCCTCTGGTCATTCAACCCCTGACATTTAAAAAGCAACACAATCAATCAATCAATCAGGTATTTGTGAAGCGCGCTACTCACCAGTGAGGGCCTCAAGGCGCTGGGGAGGTGGGAGGGAGGTCGTGCAGCTCCTTCTCACCCAAAGAGCCAGGTCTTGAGGCTCTTGCTGAAGGCTTGCAGAGTGGGTGAACGTCTGATGCTGAGCAGGAGTTCATTCCAGGTCTTTCCTGAGATGTTGGACTAGGGTCTTCCACCCGTTCTGGCTCTGTGGATGTGGAGCAGAGGCTTCTCTTGGGTGTGTAGAAGGAGACTCTTTCGTTGAGGTGTTGGGGTCCGGTGTTGTGGAGGGATTTTTAGGCGTGAGTGAGTAGCTTGAAGGTCACTCTCTTCTCGACGGGGAGCCAGTGGAGGTCTCCTAGGTGCTGGGTGATGTGGTCTTGTGGCGGGATGCTGAGGACGAGTCTGGCAGCGATGTTCTGGATGGTCTGGAGTTTTTGGAGCAGGGATTTGTTGATTCCGGTGTAGAGGGCGTTTCCGTAGTCCAATCTGCTGGTTATGAGTGCGTGGGTGATGGTCTTCCTGGATTCCGGGGGGATCCATTTAAAGGTCTTGCGGAGGGTGTTGAAGCACGTGGAGGAGACGGCGTTGATCTGTTGGGTCATGGTGAGGGAGGAGTCGAGTATAATGCCGAGGTTGCGGGCGTGGTTCGTGGTCCGTGGGAGAGGGGGGGTTGCCGAGGGCATTGGGCAACCAGGTGTTGTCCCATGCGGAGGGGGTGGGTCAGAGGACGAGGACTTCTGTCTTCTCTGACTTGAGCTTCAGGCAGCTGCTGCTCATCCAGGATGCAACGTCTTTCATTCCTTCCTGGAAGCTGAGTCTGGTGGTGTCGGGTTCCTTTGTGAGGGAGAGGATGAGCTGGGTGTCGTCGACATAGGATACTATGCTGAGTCCATGCTGTCTGACGATGGCAGCGAGGGGGGCCATGTAGATGTTGAAGAGCGTGGGGTTGAGCGATGATCCTTGGGGTACTCCGCAGCTGATCTCTGTGGGCTTGGAAAGGAAAGGCGGGTGACTGATTCTTTGGGTTCGGCCGGTGAGGAAAGAACGGATCCAGTCGAGGGCGGTTCCCTGTATGCCGGCGTCGTGGAGTCTGGCGGTGAGTGTGTGGTGGGAGACGGTGTCGAAGGCTGCAGAGAGGTCTAGTAGGATGAGACCCGCAGTGTGGCCCTTCTCAGGTAGTGCTATCAGAGTTTGGAAGTCTCTGCCCTAGACCTATGAACCACCACCTCACTGACTACTTCCACATCCAATTTGAAAGCAATTATTTACCAAAGGTAGTTTTAACAACATGAGTCCCTCACCAGTTTTACTTTCTTGCCCGTCTCTTCTCGGACTCTATATGTGAGGCTACGGATCTTTCCTGATATTTTTACCTCCTTTCTCACCTATCCTCCCACTACAGTTTTGTCTGCCTTTTGTATCATTACTGCTTACTCCATTGTGACTGGTCTTTTGTTTCCTGTTTTCTTAATCTTTCAACTATTCTACAAGCTCACAATCTGTTTTCCTCCTTAAAAAACCCTGCATCCTTTTACCTCTCCCTGGACTTCTGGGGATTCATGCTAACCAGAAAGATGTATTGTGCAATTTCTTACAATCTCTTCCCTATCTTCTACATTATTATTCCATACTCAACAAGGATGTGTTTGGCTAATCTTATCCTGGATTACTCAGTGATTTGTTATGTTCAACAATTTATAAAGCGCAATGATTACCTTTGGGGCTGTCCAGGCACTGTACAGCGTGGTTCAATACCACCAATAAGGGAGCAAGATCTGTGTCCATAATAGGAGCAAGAAAAGAAAAGAAGTACCCTAAGTCCAGAAGAGCCAGGTTTTTAATGCCTTTCTCAACAAGGGCAGAGATGGAATCTTCCGTAGAGTCGCAGGCAGTTCATTCTAGAGCTTTGCTGTTCTAACTGAGAAGGCTTTGCCCTCTGCGCAACTCTGTTTAATCCTAGGTTGAGCAAGCAATGGAGCCTCAAGTGACCATAACCAGCATGACGGGATGTGGTTATGAAATTTGCCTACTAAGTAGACTGGAACGATACCATCACGGCTTTAAGTGGGCCGGGTCTCACCGGTGCTGAGCACCGGCAGTTTTTTAAAGGGGGCCTCGAACGGGTCTCTATCGGGCTCTGTTTTGTGCCCTGGCACAGGCGGTCCGTTTTTCTCCGGACTGCAGTGACAGTAGGCACATTGATGTGCGCGTGCTCACACTGCTTTCTTCTCACTAGTGGAGAAGTTATGGCATGACGTCAAGCCAGGTGAGCGTTGTAGGGGAAGGGAAATCCTTTAAAGAGAGTCATTTTCTCTCTGGATTTCCCTTCTCTTTTTGAAACTCAGGAGCAGCAACATTGTCGTGGTGTCACCAGGGCTTTAAGTGGACATAGTTGCTGCTTATTTATATTATGCAACTAACAACCATTGACAAAGCCAATAGTCCTGACTTGTTGTAGGTAAGATGTTACTTGTTGTATCATAATATCTGGATGCAATGACAGAAACAGCAAAATACAAGTCGGGCGGCACACTATGCTAAGCACAGATTTTTTGTTTATGTGTTTTTAAGCCACGCCCTTAATTACATTGGCCACGCCCCTTTGAGAGACCCCCCAGTTTTTTCATCCCACTTAAAGCCCTGGATACCATGAACTGCTTTGAAGACAAGGCGGAGAGACTTGAAAGTCACTCTTTTCACCACCAGGACCCTGTGCAAGATTTTTAGTGCATCCAAGGGAGAGGACTATTTTTGCTGCTGCATTTCTTCTTTACTGTTTGTTGCCCTAGCGGTTTTCACTTATCTTATTTGTTTTCTTTTACAGGGGCGTAGCATTGAGAGATGGTGGGGGGGGGGCGGTCCGCCCGGGCGGCAGGAGTTTTGGGGGCGGCGGCCTCCTCCCGCTCTTACCTGACATCTCGGGGCGGCAATCGCCCCCCTCCCTTTAAATTGCGGCGGGGCAGCAATCTCACCAGCACTCACCCCCACTCCAGCTCTTTAATGGAGCCGCCATGGGGCAGCAAACGCAGCGACCACCACGGGCATCCATAGGGCTAGCTACGCCACTGTTTTAACTTATCATATCTGAAAGTTTGGGTCACTTACGTATTCATATGTATCATGTTACTTCTTATGTAAAGCACTCTAACACCTTCGGGTAATGTCTGTGTTATATATAATTGCATGCATAAAAAATGTAATACTAAATAGATTGATGCAATGGTGCAATAAACAGTTAAATATCTTACCAATATTATTGTTTTTATAGCAATTAGAGCTTAGGATAACCTTTTTCCGCTTCAAGTTGATCAATCCACATTTTTGTGACTAGAAATATGCATTCATTTCTATCTACGGTATTTTCTTCTCTTTCTTCATTATAAAAATAAATGTTGCCTCTGTTCCTGCCTCTGACTGGGGTTCTGTGGTTTTGCTCACTTTAAACATGCTTGTTAGGGTCGAGCCTGCGAGTGCATGAGCTGTTGTTTACAAAAAGAGCTTGGAGTCCTCCCATTGCTAACTATTTGTTGGCTGCAGCGTCCCTTTTCTGTGCAGCCACCTTATTGGGCAGTGCTGGCCAAACGTCATTTCTGATCTGTTCTGTGGAGTAGGGACCAAGCACAGATTAATCAATTTTAATCAGTACCTGTCCGCTCCTACCTATGTGGTTCATGTACTTTTTCTTTCCCCTCCCTCGATAGCGCTTTTTGTTAAAAGAGAAGCGCTTTTGCACTAATGTTTTTTTTAATCTATGGATCCAACTCTGATCTGTAAGGGAAACAATTTATTTTATGTTCAGCTCTCCATGTGTTCAGCAATCCATGTGTTTGAGAGCGGTCTCCCTCCTGTACTTCTCTCCCTATGTGTTGCTTTTTGCTGCCCAGCCCTCTCCCTGTTGTGCTCGCCCGTGAGTTCTTCCCATGAAAGAGCTCCAAGGAGCAACCCCAGAGACTAGCACTTCCATGCAATCAGCAAACCCCCATGCCAGCTGCTCGAGAGAAAGTTGGACAGATGAAGAAAAACCTGGCCAGAGAAGGGCACAGCGGAAACCCCAAGGAGGAGCAACGGCCAAACCGTGCAGAAGGGGGACGACCCCAAAATGGGAAGACCAGTAGCACCACCACCTGTTCTCCCCAGAACTTCAACAATACCCAACAACGAAGGGGAAAGGGGGGAAATGCAGAGAAGACCCCGGGCCACGGGAAACTCAGGGCATGCCCAAGCCACGCCGAAAGAGGAAAAGGGTGCAAAACCACGGCAGAAGAGCAGACTCCGGGGAAGCAAAAGAACTAGCCAAGACCTCTGCACCACCCCAAAATTTCCAAGAAAACCAGAGGGGACCGGGACAGTGACAACAAGGAAGGGAGCAGTCGACTCAGCTGATCCGTACGAGCAACCACCCTCTCCGTAAGACAAAATCGCAGCCAGACCCAACAGGTGGTCCTCTGTCCAACCACCGATCAGACCCGCAAGGCGAGCCAAAAGAGGAGAACGAGCCAATTAATGAGAGTCCCGGGCCACCTGATAGTTAGGCCCGACTTTAACCAACTCGGCAGAGATCAGAGGGGCAAAGTGCAGAAAAGCTCTGAAAACTGCAGCCAGCCCTGTCCATTTCGAAGTCATCCAGCACCTCGTGGCTGACCAAAATCCCAGAGACAAAAGAGGCACAAGGAGAGCTCAACCCCATGGGCTCACATCAGCAGGAAGTGAACAGGGCACCGGAGCATCCAGGAGCACCCCTCCATTAGAACATCTGGCTGCAAACACCAGTGCAGCTACTGAGAAAGCGTGGCGGACACTGGTGATCCAGCGGAAGCCCAAAGTTGGAAAACTATTTCACAACTGCATATTTTACTGGGCCCATATACATTGATTCAAAAAGCTCATCTACACTCCCTGGGCAAACCGCTGGGGGGTCTAGTTTTATCATTCACAAAATTCTGATTAGTTATTTCCCTTTAACCACAAATCAGGTTAAATTGACATTTTCAATGCCTAACTAATCTTCACGAAGCAACAACTCTTTCCTCTGGTCGATGGACCATTAGTTGAGTTAGTTGATGGTGATATTAACTATGGCTTAACAAATGCAAAAATTCTTAGTAAAAAATAATCACAGACTCTGAGTAAGTTTCATAAGCTTTATCTAAAATTTCAGTCATAAAGTTGAACGCTCATCATTACAGGTTCACAGTGCAAACTCCATCATTCTTCAGTGGGAGAGAGAAATTCATTTAGCAAATACATTCAGTTACACAACCTCATTCATCAAAATCAATGCATAAGAGTGGATAGATGTAGAGACAAAAGGCCCATATCAAAGTACATTTGCAAAGAAATATGCAAATTTGAGATAGAATATCATTTACCTAATAAGAAATGACCGGAAAACCAACCCTCAGGCCAAAGGAATGGTGGAGGTCCCCTGACTTAGGATCAGGAGACAAAGACTAAAGGACAGGATCAGGACAGGACCAATACTTACTAGACTTTTCTACAAACCCAACGCACCAGGGCGATTCCCTCTCTTACACTCTCTCCCTCCTCGATCTTCTTCCGCAAATCTTCGAATCTAATCAGGCTGTCATTTCGGATCTGAATCTTCCCAGTCTGCTCTCGCCTCTCTCTTTCTCTTCTATGATGCTATCTCCCGATGCAGCATACTCGTCTCTCTCTCCCTCAGAGTCGATGGCGATCGATCTGCTAACTTAACTCAACTCACTCTAGTTATAGTCTTTATTTCTACATGTCCCACCCTCAAGAGTTGCAAATTTCACTAAAATACAGAATATGATTGGACGGGGGTAGGGGAGTTTTCATCACATCATGCTGACATATTCATTTTTATTAAGACATTTATTGTTTACTAGCCCTTCCCCTTTAACTCATTCATAGTGTCCTCTTCCCATGCATATATTGTTGCCATTGCAATATTTTATTCAATACAGACTACATAGACGAGTGATACATGTCTTCTTTTTCTCATGTCTTCTGTCCTTGATTCTTTCCAGTCATTCAGCTCTTTCGGTCACTGGGTCACACCATGGACTCACTGAGCATGCGCAACTCTTGGTCATCCATCACCATTTTCTTTTTCTGTCAAACTTTAGCAGGCCCGAATTTTCTCTATTAATAAAGGAATCATAAACAGATGTTATTTTCTTAAACATATAATTCTCACTGTTCACCACCCACTTCTACTCTATCTCATGTTGTTATTATCTTTCTTAGGCAAAAGCATTAACAGCAGCAGCTTTCTTTTAAATTCAAGCAAGCAGATGCTGGGCACGCGGTACCTCAAGACCACGTGTTGGTTTTTCTTGCGCATGCGCGAGGTTTTCCCTCTCAAAGCGAGTTAGTCACGTTATCTTCACGTAATTCAGATTTGCACATGCGCAAAGCATTTTGGCAAATTAAAGTGGGTTTTAGTCGTGTTGCATTTTATTCCTCATTAATTTAAGCATGCGTAAGCTTTTCTCCCCATGTGTCGGTGTCTGGTGTATATTTGTTTCGTCTCATCTAGAGTTTTAATGATTAGTAAAAGTTAATGGAGGATTTCTCCGAGCAAGTTTCATTTTCTCGAATCCTTGCTCCATCAATCCCCCTTCTGATGGCATTTTTGAGCCATCATAAAATACCCATCATTACCAAGTGCCATTCATTTAGTTTTTAGTGTTTTCCTTTCGTTCTAGTAATTCTTCGTTTTTCTCTTTCATGTCTAATTCTTTCATTTTATCATATAAACTTCCTTTCATTTCCTCCAATTCAATCTCTTCCCTTTTCCTCTTCCTTCCAATTCTCTTATTCTTTATTTCGGCCAACATTCTTGCTCTTGTTTTACTCCTGCAACATCTATATGTCATCATTATTATCAGAGCTAATATTGCTATCGAAATTACAGGTATTAGGATCTTCCCTAATAAACTACTCCCTAAAGTGGAAAACCAACTACCTATAGCGGAAATACTTTTGCTAAGTCTTTCCCAGACACCGTCAACCTCTAGTTGGGTCAAATCTTCATGAATTTTTGTAATATTCCTTATACATCCCTCAATACCTTTACTTTTGTCAGGGATATATGTACAGCAATGTTGGACTTTCAACATGCCGCAGACTCCGCCCTCTTTTGCCAATAATATATCAAGTGCAAGTCGATTTTGCAAAACCATAGATCTAATTGCAACCATTTCGGTATTAATCATTAAGAATCCCCCAGCAGTATCTGTTGATAGACGATCAACTATTGTTGACAACTTTTGTATTTCATGCGAATTCAGTATGACTCCAACTGTCGGTATCAGTGCACCAAATATATCACCTACTATTTCTGAAAAACTTGTTCTTTTACTTCGTTTTAGTCATTGACTTACTACATCCATTTCATTGTTCTTAGTAATGTGATAAACCTTTGGAAATACTATTCCAATATAACAACTACCATACCATTGCGTGGGCAACCTATAATAGGCATTTTTACCACACACGTAATAAATCCCTGGAAAAACAGGATCAGTTCCTCCTTTTAGTCCCCATCCCCCCATTATTAGAAAGGTATGTTCACATTCACTAGAACCAATGAAAATGTTGTTATAGTCAGTTTTTAGTCTAAGCAGACAGAATTTTCCCAATTTTGACAAGTCTAGGGACATTGCAGCATGAGTCTCGCCTTTCTTATAGTCCCCTTCCTTATTAGCCCATGGAGGTACATGTGACTTGTGTTCAACAGCCTTCTTTTGAAAATCCTGCCTTCTCTCCTCTACTAAATTTAGAAAATCTTTTTCTTCATCACGCAAACTACAGGTTAGATTATTCTTATGAGCATATGTTATGTCTATTGGGTTTGTTGTTAAGAAAAACTCACCCATGAATTCTGCATCTTTAGCACTATGCACTGGGTTCAGGTTTCTTCGAATCGGGATTTCTGAAAATACTAAATCCATATTCGAATAATAATACTGCAACTTGCCTGTTACATAGAACAAACTGGACACAACACTACATGACACACCATATGATAAAGGAAGATGGTGATATGTCACCCCCTCCGAGACAGACAAAGGTAATTTCATGCAAACATAACAGTCACTCACATCCATGGTATCTACATATTCGTAAAGAAGTTTAGTAAATACATTTAATGATGAATCACTATTTGATTTATCATGATGATACATGCTCTCATCCATTTGCTCTAAATTAGTGGTAGTTGTTCTTTTAGTAACTGCATTCACTCGATCACTTGTATTAGTGTTATTCTTGTTACTATTTACCATCATAATAGGTATCACAACAGTTAGCAACAACCACATTAACATTAGTATTAAAACACTACACAAACAATATTTAACACATCTTCATTTTAAACTAGATTTCGAATGTTCAGTCACTTTTGTCTCTGCCATTTTTAGTGTTCTAAAATTGACTAATATCTAAATTATTTCTTCTAAATTCTAAAATTTTCTAAAAATATATATATATAAAAAAAAAATATTTGTGTGATCCCACACTTCAAGAGCCTTTCGTCTTTGTCCCTTCTGTTTGTATTTTTCTTCTCTTCTTTTGTTTCTTTTATTCTCTCCTTTATTTGTTTGTCAATTTCCACCCTTTGTGTCAGAGTCTTTTCTCTTTAAGGTGGTCTCAATTTGCTTTCAACAATTCCTTCAATAGCAACACCTTCTAGTTCTTCATTCAGATCAAGATTCTCAAAATCCTCGAGGATGATATATGTCCATTCAGGAGCCTTATATTTTCTGCTCGGAACTCTTACTCTTTTTGATGTTGGTAAAGGTTTTCTTCTTGGATGTTCTTGTTCGGTTTGACTTGATACTTCATTTACTTGTTCTAGTTCTTTCCCTGTTCTTCTTCTCAAAACATATCTCAGTCCTTTTACTCCACTTGGCCAATGATCACCTTTTCTGATTCTCTTTGTTTGCACTGCCTTCTCACCTTCTTCGCCAATTTCTAACGTTCTTTTGTTTTCTCTTTCTTTTAACTGAGCTTGTTCTGGACTTTCTAATCTTTCTCTTTCTGTTGATTCATTTTGTTCTTGATCTTTAAATCCTTCTTTTTCTAATTCTAATTGAGCTTGATCTGAGTTTCCTGTAGTAGTTTCTTCCGTTGACTGAATTTGTTCTGAACCTGTCAGTCTTTCTTTTTCTTCTTTTGATTGAGCTTGATCTGGATCTTCTGTTTCAATTTGTTCTGGTCTCTCAATCTCTTGCTCTTCCTCGGCCTCTACAACAGCTTCTTGAGACCCAGTAACTGGTGCCCACCCTACTTGACTTGTACTTGGTTGTTCATAATCAATACGTTCTTCAGAGTCTGTTTCTCTGTTTTCTTCGACTTCACAACTTTCAGTTTCTGGTTCTTCTCTTTGTTCTACCAGTTGCTGCTCTTGTCGCTCAGGTGGACCTGGGACTCTTTTGGTATGACTGGCATGGATCCAGTTTGGCAAGCCAGCACACTTCACTGCTGTCGTCGTGACCAATATAACTTGACGAGGTCCTTTCCACCTGGGTTCTAAACACGATTTTCTCGTGTGCTTCTTTATCACAACCCAGTCTCCTGATCACAAATCATGAGCTTGATTCGGCTGTGCTGCGGTTGCATCTTCTCCAACCTGGTGAGACACAGAACGTACCAGATCAGCTAGTCCTTTACAATAGTCCAACACTAGATCATCAGTTATAGTCATCAGTTTGTTTCCAGGTACAAATGCTTGTCTCGTTGCTCTTCCCATGAGAATTGCATGAGGACTCAAGCCCGTTCTTCTGTCAGGGATGCTTCTAAGGCTCATCAATACAAGGGGCAAAGCATCAGGCCATTTCAGTGAAGTGGATGCACACACCTTCCCTAACCTGGATTTTATTGTGCCATTGAGCTGCTCAACCACTCCAGAGGCTTCTGGTCGATAGGCACAATGCAGTTTCTGCTCAGCTTTGAAAGCTGTACAAATTAATCGAATTATCTCAGTGTTAAAATGAGGTCCTCTATCTGATTCCAAAGTGACTGGAAATCCGAATCTGGGAATGAGTTCTCTCAACAGTAGTTTAGCAACTGTGAGGCTGTCATTCCTTCTCGTGGGATAAGCTTCTACCCATCAAGAAAACAGACACACAATGACAAGGACGTACTTCAGACCATTGCACGGCGGCAGCTCTATGAAGTTAAGTTGCAGTCTTGTAAATGGTCCCTCTGCCTTTCCGATTTTTCCCCAACTGACATACGTTTTTCTACCTGGGTTCTGCTGTTGACATGTCAAGCATTGCTGGCAGAGACTCTCTGCAATGAGCCTAACCTTGGGATTGTACCATGTCTGCCTGAAGTGCCTAATCATAGCATCCCTCCCAATGTGTGTAGCTCCATGATATACTCTTGCCATTTGTGATAGTAAACTGTCTGGCATTATCGGTCTACCATCTGGACACACCCATACTTCATCATCTGCTCTTCTTGTGCAACCTGTGTTGATCCAGAATTCCTTTTCATTTACATCTGCCTCATCCTGTAACTGTCTAACTTCATCCCATGTTTCAAAAGCAGAGAAAAACATTAGTTGGCAATTGGTAACTTCTTTTTCCAACCCTCTGTTCAAAGACATTGTATTTCGTGCACAAAATTGTGCAACTTGGTCAGCATATTTGTTGCCTTGTGTCACATAATCATTTCCTGACTTATGTGCGGCACATTTGACCACTGCAATTTCTTTTGGCAATTGTAGTGCTTCCAATAGTTCTTTGACATTTTTACTATTCCTGATAGGAGAACCTGAAGAAGTCAGAAATCCCTTTGCATCCATAATTGGCCAAAGTCATGCACTAACCCCAAAACCATATTGACTATCCGTGAATATGGTTACTCTCAATTTTTTCCCAATTTTGCATGCTTTTGTCAAAGCTATCAATTGGGCTATTTGTGCAGACTTGACTCCTTTTAGACAGGATGCTTCTAGAATAGCAGCTACAGTACATACAGCATAGGCAGAACTCAGCTCTCCATTTTGTTTTCGAAAGCATGACCCATCAACAAACAATACATAGTCTGATTCTTCCAATGGGACATCAAAAATGTCCGGTATGGGCTTTGTACACATTTCTGTCACATCTAAACAATCATGATCAGCCTCTTCTTTTATTTCTTCACAGTATGGATCCAGCACCAAGGTTGCTGGATTTACTGTGGTGCATCTTATCACACTTATATTTTCAGCACCCAGAATCACTCTTTCATACTTAATCAGCCGACTAGGGGTCAAGTGCTGAGTATGAGTCCTTGTTAAAGGATCTCAACTGAATGTGGCACATATACCTTTAGGGGATGTCCCATTACAATCGATTCACTCTGCTCCAGACTCACACAAGTAGCAGCTACTGCTTTTAAGCAGCCAGGCAATGCCGCAGCCACTGGATCCAGAGTGGCAGAAAAATATGCCACTGGACGCCGTGACAATCCATGTCTCTGGGTTAACACTGAAAGTGCACATCCTTCTCTCTCAAAACAGAACAAAACAAATTCTTTAGTGTAATCTGGCATTCCCAATGATGGTGCTTGACACAAACAATCTCTCAGTTTTATGAATGCATCCTCACTTTCATCATCCCATTCAATCTGGTCTGTCACATCTTTTCGTGTAAATTTTAATAAAGGCTTCGAAAGCAAAGAAAATCCACTGATCCACTGACGACAGTATCCAATCACTCCCAAAAACATTCGTACTTCTTTCTTAGTTTTAGGCAGACTCATTTGTCGAATCACTTTTATTCTCTCTGGTGTCACTTTCCTGACTCCCTTTTCTATCTTGTGTCCCAAATATTGAACTTCTTGTTGACAAAACTGTAATTTTTCTGCTGACACCTTGTGTCCACCATCTGCCAAATGGTTCAGCAAGGCAATTGTGTCAGCGACACAAGCCTCTCGTGTCTTTGATGCCACCAATAAGTCATCAATGTACTGAACCAAAACCGAATTTCCTGGCATAACCAATGTTTCCAAACACTTTTTCAGGATCTGATTGAAAATTGAGGGACTCTCTGTGTACCCTTGAGGAACTCGACACCATGCCAAAAGACGGTCTCCAAACCGAAATGCAAAAAGATATTGGCTATCCTGATGTAAAGGAATCAAAAAGAATGCTTGGCACAAATCAATCACCGTGTACCAATGTGCATCCCAAGGTATCTGATAAAGGATCACTGCTGGATTTGGTACTACTGGACAACAGGGTACTACTATCTTATTAATTTTCCTTAAATCTTGTACTATCCTATACTTGCCACTAGGCTTTTTAAGGCCCATGATTGGCGAGTTGCAAGGACTGCCCATTATCTCTCTCAAGATACCTTGTTCAATCATTTGGTCAATTACTGGAGCAACTCCGGCTTTTACTTCAGGGCTCATTTTGTATTGAGGTGTGCTAGGATAAGTTGCACCCTCTTTCACCATTATTTTAATTGGGTCTACATTTGCCATTAGACTAATTTCCTTTCCTGTAAAATCCCACACATCTGATTTCACTGTGGTTTTCAGCTCATCAGGCAAATTGTCCTCAGTAAGAAGTGAAAACATCTCATCCACTTCTGTTCCTTGTTTTGCTAGCATCATTTTCAAAGCAATATCTTCATCGGGTGTTTGGAAGGCAATACCATCAGGTGTACAATAGATGGTACAGTTCATCTTGCACAACAAATCTCTCCCTAACAAATTCACTGGACTTGAATCACATACCACAAATCGATGCATGTCTTTGAAATTCCGAATATTCACTTCTATTGGTTTAGTGAGTGGGGTTTTTATTTGCTTATTTGAGACTCCTACAACTTGGATAGTTTCTCCCGAGAGGGGTAGGTTTGGAATTTCTGCTGCTCTCACGGTAGAACGGGTAGCACCAGTATCCACTAGAAAAGTGATGTCATTACCTTCCACTTTCCCATCAACAAATGGACCTGACTGATCTACCGCCAATGATGCACCAAGCACGCATTCTTCCTCCCCCCTCAGGCACCGTCATTGAGAAGCATCTGAATCACTCTCATTACTTTGCATCCAATATTGTGGAATCATTTGTGTATTCTTACCACTCTCTCCACGGAATACGGTGATCACACTGTATCTCTGCACCTGAGCGTTCACATTGTTGAGCATAGGGGCTTGTGGCACCTGAAATTGAGGAGTAACTACCTGGTTCACAACCACCTCATTCTGCATATGTGGATTTAAATTTTGATTTACCCCATTATTCTGTTGAACATTTCTACACTCATTCTTCCAATGTCCATGCTTTCCGCACGCATGACAAGGAAACTTCTTTTTCGCTTCTTCTCTACTCATTCATCCTTTTCCTTTATTTCCATTTGATCCTTGACTATTCTGATCGTTCATCTGATTGTCATTTTGAGAACCAGATTGTGCCTCTTGGTGTTCTGCTAGCTTCACTTGTGCCCACATCATCTTTTCTTTCAGTTTCTTGTGTTTGGCATCAATGTCATCACTACAATACTTTGCATACTTCAAGATATCATCAATGGGCTTGCTCTGCCAGCAAAGCATATGCTGCTGAATCATCTGACTAATTTCTGATCTCAATCCATACACAAACCTATACACAAAATGTCCCATATCCTTGTCACCAATATTTTCAAATCCACTATACTGCTTGAATACTTGCAACAGCCTTTCGTAATACGCAAGCACTGACTCTTTTGGTTCTTGAGTTGTCCTATCTATTTTAACCCAATCTGTCTCTTTTGGAGGAATTTTCCCTTTCAAGAAAGTAATCACCTGTTGATACTTTTTCATCACTTCATCTGAAGGCGCACCTGTCCTTGCGTCTCTGGTATACTCTTCAGTTGGCCAATCAATATTAATTTAACATTCTGTCCACAAATCAGTTGGTACCACTATGTCAAACAGACCATCCAAATCCTTTAACAATACTTTTGCAACTTTCACAAACCTCTCTACCTGCTTGTACCATTCAATTGGTTTCTCTCTTAATCTGGGGAAATCATTCATAAAAGACAAAATATCCTGTCTAGACCAAGGAACATGAACATATCCACCACCAGGGACTTCTCTCATTGGACACACTCTTTCAACCTGTTCTGTCTCTCTTAATGGGAATGCAGATGTCTCCCTTTGTAGCTGCCTCATCGCTTTTTCTTGTCCATCTACCTCTCCATCGGTCTGCATCTCCCCATTTCTTCAAAATATACATTAATTCTTTTATCTGCAATCTCCTTCCTGACGCATTCAAACTCTCTAAATCCTTCTCAGTAAATTCTGCCCTATATGGTTTTTGTAATATTTTCGACTTTTCTACGTCTCTTCCAAATTCTGAAGCCACTTCTACTATCTTCTCTTGAAGATTCTTTGATCTCCAGGTTATACTTTTGCACAAAAACAATTCATCATCTCCATATGAACCTAATCTGTCTGAGCTTATAGTACCAATTATCATTTCTTCTAAGTCCACTTTTAACTTGCCTACATCTTTAGTTGGTGTTTGGGGTTTTTTCTTGTCTTATCCTTTTGCACACTCCTCTAGGTCTTCTGGTGAAAATCCTTTTGAATTCCCTGCTACTGGAGTGACATTCGGTCCTCTTCTTCTAGTATTTACTGGTGTAATTCTCTTCGGGGTCTCAGTCACTGTTTCAAGATTAGGAAGATCTAGTAATGAGATATTCGAATCACTCTCACTAGTTTCATCCTCTAACATTACTGCCTCTTTCCTAGCATTATTCTGTGGTACTGTCACTGGTTGTAATCTCGGGGTATCTCGTTTATCACCATACAATGGAATAACAGGACCAATTGTTACTGGTACTGTAAAGGCTTCAGCATTCAAACCTAACTGATTTATTTTCTGAATTATCTCTTCTTTTGTCTTATTCAACTCATTCCTTTCTTTTTCCTGTAATACTCGGGTGATTGTTGGATCATATAAAACTTGTGGAACTAATGGAGTTCCCATCATTGGTGCACTTGGAGTTGTGTCTCTAGCATTTTCTTGATACGGTGGAGGTCTTTTAACTAAAAGGTCTTCTAATAACTTATCATCAGATTCATCACATCCTGTTCCTGTCATACCTATGTGTTTCACTTTTTCTTTACACTTACTCCCTACTTGATCCTCAGCCATCAACACTGGATACAAGTCTTCCGTTACTACAGCTTTTCTCCATCTTTTCATCTGATCTCCTCGAGTTTCAAACTGATATCTTGGTAAAAACCCTCTATTTATTCTTCTACCTCCTCTGTATTTCTCTCTGTTCAAATGCCTCAACTTCCCATTCCTCCAAGGCTTCATACTGCGTTAACCTAGGACTTGGCTCTAATTAATTCATCCGATTTCTCAAATTCTGAAGAATCCTTACATTGAACGTACCATGTTCAGGAAAAGCTAGAACACCATCACCTTTTGTATACTCTTCCCAATTTTCCAACCAGACACAAATATGATATCCTCGTTCCAACATCATAAAGGAAGCAGGCGTATTAGGGGGTGGCATAAGAATTCCTTCTCTGGTTACTACACGCTTATCCTTTTTAAAGAAATTTTTGATTTTATTAATCAGCTTCATTCTTTCGATCCTGTAACTAGTTGTCTCAGCAATCAAAACTTAGAAACTCTTCCGTATTCTCACGTATCCTATTCGCCAACTCTCGTCCCATACCAGCGCAACTCACACCAACAGTCCAATCAGAGCTCACTACGTATTCTCTTCTGCAACCAATACCAGCGCAGTTCTTGTCTACCAACTAATCAGAGCTTTCAACACACCTACTTGTCTGACCAATGCCAGCGCGGCTCTTTGTGATGTCAGTATTACTCCTACTACTGACCCTTCCTTTACAATCTGCACTTGTTACACGCCCGCTGTCTCAACCAATACCAGCGTGGCTCTTTGTGACGTCAGTATGACTCCTGCTACTGACCCTCCCTTTACAAGGTAATACGACAATGTATTTTCTAAACTTTCTTAATAAATTTTCTGTTAGTAACAACGTAAAAACAGGGTTACTCTGTCTGCCCCACTAATCCAAAGATAGTTTATTCACTTGCTTCAAAGAGAAAGTACTTCCTTACTCTGCGAGTAAAAACCACTGTTTACCCTTCACTTAAGCTCGGGGAGGACCTATTACTCCTCTAGGGATACTCCTCCTTTGGGTAAGGCCAAAGTTTCGCAGGTGGACCCTTCGCTATCACTCACACTCTACTTTTGTACAATATAGTCCCTAATATAACACCTACAGCCCTTCGTAGCTTTTAGGTATTATGACGACAGACGAGTAACCTTCTGCAGTGTGATTTCCTTACCACACTCTTCTAAATTCCATTCCCGGATTCCCAGGTATCTCTGTACCTGTACTTCCAGACAACATAAAACGCGACACTAACTCTTAGTGTTAAACATGTAGTTAAAATCAATAATCAATAATCACCAAACTAATCAATAATAACCATAACTCTGCTACCAGAAAAACTGATCCAGCGGAAGCCCAAGGTTGGAAAACTATTTCACAACTGCATATTTTACTGGGCCCATATACATTGATTCAAAACGCTCATCTACACTCCCTGGGCAAATCCCTGGGGGGTCTAGTTTTGTAATTCACAAAATTCTGATTAGTTATTTCCCTTTAACCACAAATCAGGTTAAATTGACATTTTTTTTTTTTAAGTCTATTTCACTAAGAAATTTTATTGCTTCTAATAGAGGGCTGGCTCAGTAACTGTTCACTATAGTGTGGCATTATCATCAATGTGCACCACTGTCTATTTTGTCCATGGGTGCCTAAGATTGAACCTTCACCCCAAAAATCTTCCAAATTCACTGCAGGTAATAGGATGTTATGGGCTCCAAGCTAGTAACATTAGACTCTAAAAATAGTAGAAAAAGCATTAATTGCTTATTTGTTTCCAATGGTATTCTAACCAGCGTCCTTCAGGATGGTATTCACTCTGCTTCATTAGAACTGGGACTGCTGTAGGGGACATTACTTTGTCTCTCACCAGCCCACCAAGCTTCCTGCAAGTGCTATTCACTCGACAGGGCTTTTTGGACAGTTGCTTAGTATGGTGCTTTTCGCCACATCTACTTCTGTTCCATTTTTAGATCTTTTCCAATGCAGCGATTAAGGGTAAATTTAGAAGAGGGTTACTCAGCTACGTAGCGACAGCCTTACATTGGGCCGAATGCTTGACTTGCTGTCTATGCCCACAACATTTTACTGTGTAATATTAACCTGCTTACCAAAGAATGAAATTCGAGGCACAGGGAGGAGTAGACATTAGAGTTTGAAGACTTGCAGTGCTCGTGCAACTTTAATTTAAATGCATTTTGCTAATTTCTGCTACCAAGTACAGGTTGTGGTCATACGTTTATATGGATAGAAATTTCAGAACAAAGAGTACAAAGAAACTTTTCAGATGAAAAACTCTTTGCAGCCTGCTTATTCTATCTTTAACATTGGGGTTGTGACTGGGCTGTAGCAGGCAATAGTCTTAATTCTGTTTGCACAGTTTTTTGTGTGTTTTTTTTTAAACTTTATTTTCAGATTTCTGAAATACAAAGCAGCATTGTACGTCTTTGTTCACCTGTGCATTTGTCAAACATTGTCACTATAACACATCAACAGTTGCAAAAATACAATCATGATCTTGTTCGCTGGGCAGGTAAGCACTGTAACATCAATATGACATTATAAAACAGGAAAGACCCCCAAAAACCATTCTCCCGCCCTTTCAGAGTCCACGGCAGTAGTGTCATACATTCAACTGCGTTGATTGATATCTAGAGGAATCACGTCTATAAGTCATACAATGAGTTAATAGGCAATGCGGTAACAAGATTCATCCCACTCCCTCCGGAACTATGCCCCGCTCCAGCTGGGAGCCGGATGTATGGCGTATGCTTTCAATGTATGAGCGATACGGGTCCCATATGTGTTTAGGCCGAGATGTGCTGGGCATCACGCTTGCATATACCTCTGTGGCACGGTGGAGAAGCAGACCAGGACACAGGGATAAGTGGGCACACTCGAATGTTTTATTTTAAGTTTGAAGAGGGGGATTGTGGGACTTGTAGTCATGTTCTCAGGAGTTCACTCCTCCTGATAGGGTCCTTGGGAATCTTCCGTCTTCTTCCTTCAGCGTCTCGCTTCCAGAAGAAGTTCCCCAGAGGGTGGCAGGTACGAAAATGATATGGGAAAAACAAAAGAAAACCCTGTTAAGGACAATGCCCTTTCTAAATCGATGGTCGCGGGAGCGAGGAGTGCTAGGGAAATTCACCCTATTTCCACCACCAGTGTGTAGGCGCACGCTGCGCAAGGTAGGGTATCCGCGATACAGTGGCAATTAATCTCCTTGCCCTCCGCTACTCCCTCCCTTATAAATGGCTCCGGTACGGCCCAAAACTGAACCCAGATGGCCCCTTACCTTGTGAAGCCACGACCCTCCAGGGCCGTGGCGGGCTTCTGCGCGTTGCCAGCTAGGGTCGGGCGTCCCTTCTTTCTCTCCTCCGGTGCTACTCGGCCTTCGGGCTTCTTCCTTCAGCGGCGCCGTATCCTCTTCTCCAGGGGTCCTGGGGTCTCCAACAGGACGGATCACGAAGGTCTGCACGGCGCGTCTCTCCTCTCGGAAGTCGAGTCCTTCTCCCAGGCTCCACACACACTCCTCTTCTTCGGCGTCTTCCTTTGATGTTGGCAGCAGGTCACCTGACTTCCGCACGTGACCCGGAACCATCACGGGCTTAAAGGTACAGGGATCCCATGCTTCACTCTGCGAATATAGAAGGGGACATGGAGAGAGGTAATGGGGAAAATGTCCCGCTACGGGCGGTGGTTCCTCCCTGAGGGGGCTGTCCTCGTCACACACCCCAATCCCAGCCTGTTCACGATCGGGGAACAGCGGGACACGGGAAAGGAAGTCTGCGTTCCCATTGTTCACACCCTTACGATGGATAACCTCAAAGGAGAAAGGCTGGAGGGAGAGGAACCAGCGCAGGATCCGTGGATTATTTCCCTTGTTACGACTCATCCAGAGCAATGGCGCATGGTCAGTGTACAGGAGGAAATGGGCACCTTCCAGATAGTATCTTAGCTTGTCCACGGCCCATTTGATCGCAAGGCACTCTTTCTCAATGATTGGGTATCGTTGTTCGCGGGGAAAGAGCTTGCGACTGATAAAGAGGACGGGATGCTCAAGACCCTCAGGTGAGATTTGAGACAAGACGGCCCCTAACCCGTGTTCCGAAGCATCTGTGTGCAATACAAAGGGTTTGGAAAAGTCAGGGGAGCGTAGGATTGGGGCCGATGTTATCGCGGCTTTTAACTCTAGGAAGGCTTTCTTCGCTTGTGGTGTAGGTTGTTGGAGGTCTTTGGTTTTGTAGTAAATCCGTAAGGGGGGTGGCAAGTTCTGAATATTGTGGTATAAAACGTCTATAATAGCCAAGGAGCCCCAGGAACGCCCTGACTTCCTTTTTGTGGATGGAAAAGGGGCCTCAGCTATTGCTTTCACTTTTTCTGTCTGGGGTTCAATTAGCCCGCTTCCAAGCAAGAACCCTAGATATTTCACCTTCCTGAAGCCAGCCCTTGATTTCTTTGCATTGACATGTAAACCCGCCCTCTGCAGAGCCTGTAAGACCTGAGAGCAATGCTGGAGGTGTGTCTCCCAAGTGGGGCTATAGATGATAATATCATCAAGGTAGGCAGATGAGTACTCCTGGTGCTGTAGCAGTACCCTGTTCATGAGTCTCTGAAACGTGGCAGGTGCGCCATGTAAACCAAAGGGCACGACCGTAAACTCATATAAGCCGGTTGGTGTAGAAAAGGCGTTTTTTTCTTGGTCCTCTGGTTTAAGGGGCACCTGCCAATACCCTTTCGTTAGGTCAAGGGTTGTAATGAATTGGGCCTCGCCTAGTTTCTCTATTAATTCATCGACTCGGGGAATGGGATATGAGTCGCATTTGGAAATTGCATTGACTGCCCGAAAGTCTATACAAAACCGGACAGAGCCATCCGGTTTTGGCACTAGTACAATCGGTGATGACCATTCACTCTGTGAGGGTTTTATAACACCCAGGGCTAGCATGGTTTCCACTTCTTGTCCTATGGCTTCCCTACGAGCTGCTGGTATCTGATACGGCTTTTGTTTAACTATCTTCCCTGGCAGAGTCTGGATGGCGTGTTCCGCCAGGGAGGTTCGTCCTGGGAGGTCTGAAAATAGGGATACGAAGGGACGTAGTGTCTCTTGTAGTGTTTTCCCCTGGTCTTGGTCAATTCTGGGTTGATAACCAGCTCTTGTAAGGTGGTCTCGGAGTCTGTCCAGTACTGTACGTGGTGTACGTCTTTGGGAAGAGGACCTATCCATTTTTTAAAAGGTTTATATGGTATAACTGTCGCCTTTTTGGGTTGACCTGTATGTGATATGATGTTAAGCCTGCTTTCCCTACGACTTTGTAAGGACCCTGCCAACCTGCTCTTGTCTTTGTTATCGCGGATGGTGTAAGGACCAACGCCCAATCTCCCACGTTTAGGTGTCGCCACTTTTTACCCGTTATAGAGCAACTGCTGCTTCACTTGGGCTTTTTCTAGGTTGGCCTCGGAAAACTCCCTCAGCTTATGTGAGTCGGGTGCGCAGACCATGTGTATAGTCCAGAAAGATTTGGTCTCCTCTTCTTTCTCTTGTTCCCAGACCTCTTTGGTGATTTCTAGGAGGCTGCGAGGTTCCCTTCCATAGAGAAGTTGAAAAGGAGAACAACCGAGACTACTTTGGGTCTGACTCCTGACCACATAAAGAGCTAGAGGGAGTAACATGTCCCATTCCTTGCCTTCCACTGTCAACAACTTCTTCAATGTCAGTTTTAAAGTGGCGTTGTAGCGCTCACAGAGGCCGTCCGTCTGGGGGTGGTAGACCGAGGTTTTAATGTGTGATATGTCTAGTGATTTGCAGATTTGTGACATTAGTTTTGAAACAAAAGGAGTCCCTTGATCTGTGAGAATTTCACGCGGGAAACCAACCCGCGAAAACATTTCAAGCAACTTCTCACTGATGTTCCGGGTTGTGGGGTCCGTAAGGAAAGGCCTCTGGATATCGAGTGGCGTAGTCCACCACGACCAGGGCATACAGATGGCCTTTCCTGGCTCGGGGAAGAGGACCAATGAGATCCATTGCTATCCTTTCAAATGGAATACCCACAACCGGGAGAGGCTGTAGCGGAACGGCCGGTGGTTTGTACGGGTTTTTCTTTTGACACACCTCGCATTCCTGACAGAAGCGGGTGACCTGTGAGAATATCCCGGGCCAATAGAAATGGTGTAACAACATCTGTATGGTCTTTTGTGCACCCCTATGCCCTGCCAACAAGTGTGAGTGCGCAAAAAAAAGAACTTGCTCCCGAAAGGCATGGGGAACTAGTAGCTGGGGAGTATCGTCCTGCTTTCCGACCCTATATAACAGCTCGTTCTTGATCAGAAACAAGGGATAAGTGGGAGTAGCCTGGAGAGCGGATTGACGGGCATGTTCCCAAGCGAGTTGGAGCGTTGGATCGTGTTTTTGGGTGTGTCGAAAGTTCCTATCTGATAGCCAGGGAGCCTGGGTTAAGAGAGCAGGGCATGTTTGGGTTGGGGGCTTTATGGCCTGTAGTTTATCCTTCAACATCCCTAAGAAGGAGGGATTATCCTGTCCTATTATCATTTGTTCTGGTAGGGAGGGTACCACCCCAAGTCTAGCTTCCAATGTCTGTCCGTTGGGAAGGGTGACCGGGAGTCGTATTAAAGGGTATACCCTAACATCCCCGTGTACGCATCTAATGGGTACAGTCTCTACTGCTACGGAGGGAACGGGTTCAATGGCTGACTGTAGAACCACAGACTGTCGACACCCTGAGTCTAGCAAAGCCCTCACCTGTACTCCCTGTACTCTGACACTTACATGAAAACTGGGCCCCATTTCTGCTGTACACAGGATGGATCTTGGTATGCAGCTAATATCCATTGGTTCATCTGGCGGTTTTTTTCTTGGACAGTTCCGGGCAATATGTCCCCAGTCCCCGCACTCAAAGCACTGGGGTTTCGGAGCGTCGGTGGTTCGGGCGAAAGTGTCGTGGCTTTGGTGGTTCTGGGTTGGGCTTTACTGGCTTTCTTTCTGGTTTTCCCAGGACTCCCGGGGACGGGTGGTTTTATCCGTGTCCCACAGTATAGCACGGGGTTGAGCCCTGTAGAACGAGGTGGCCATATCCACAGCCTGTTCTGCCGTCAGGTGATGATGTTGTCTAAGCCACCGTTGAATAGGAAAAGGGAGAGCCTCAGTGAACCGCTCTAAATAGATCATGGTCATGATTTCTTCCTTGGTATGGAGCTGGGGTTTTAACCACTTGTCCGCGGCACCTTTCAGCTTAAAGTACAGGGTTTTCGGGTTGTCCATGGAAGAGCCCCTCTCCTTTCTAAAGCGGACCCTGTAAGCCTCTGCGTCCATGCCCATGTGATCTAAGATGACCTGTTTAATCTCCTGGTAAGCGGTATCACCGTTAGGGTTGGCTACCTGATAGGCAGCTTGGGTTTCCCCGGTAAGGAGGGGTGCCAGAAAGAAAGGCCTCTTGCTTTCTGGCCACCCTGACGCCCGTGCAGCCCTTTCGAAATTCAATAGGAATGCATCGGGGTCCTCGCCTGAAGTGTACTTTTGTAGGGACACGTTGGGGCCATGTCCAGCACGAGCTTGCAGCTGGTGTGTCAGTTCCAGGCGATCGTCCGCAACTTTCAGCATCTGTTCAGCATGGTTTGTCATGTTGGTTTTCAACAACTCCCTGTCTGCCTGGGCCGAGTTCATCTGCTTCTCGACAGCCCATTCTAATTTTTCCTGTCCCCGGATCAGTTGCTGAATCAGGTTCTCCATGGGGACCAAGAGGGAGGCGTACCGATCCCACTTCTGACACCACGTGTGGCGCGGTGGAGAAGCAGACCAGGACACAGGGATAAGTGGGCACACTCGAATGTTTTATTTTAAGTTTGAAGAGGGGGATTGTGGGACTTGTAGTCGCGTTCTCAGGAGTTCACTCCCTCCTGATAGGGTCCTTGGGGAATCTTCCGTCTTCTTCCTTCAGCGTCTCGCTTTCCAGAAGAAGCTCCCCCAGAGGGTGGCAGGTACGAAAATGATATGGGAAAAACAAAAGAAAACCCTGTTAAGGACAATGCCCTTTCTAAATCGATGGTCGCGGGGAGCGAGGGAGTGCTAGGGAAATTCACCCAATTTCCACCACCAGTGTGTAGGCGCACGCTGCGCAAGGTAGGGTATCCGCGATACAGTGGCAATTAATCTCCTTGCCCTCCGCTACTCCCTCCCTTATAAATGGCTCCGGTACGGCCCAAAACTGAACCCAGATAGCCCCGTACCTTGTGAAGCCACGACCCTCCAGGGCCGTGGCGGGCTTCTGCGCGTTGCCAGCTAGAGTCTGGCGTCCCTTCTTTCTCTCCTCCGGTGCTACTCGGCCTTCGGGCTTCTTCCTTCAGCGGCGCCGTATCCTCTTCTCCAGGGATCCTGGGGTCTCCAACAGGACGGATCACGAAGGTCTGCACGGCGCGTCTCTCCTCTCGGAAGTCGAGTCCTCCTCCCAGGCTCCACACACACTCCTCTTCTTCGGCGTCTTCCTTTGATGTTGGCAGCAGGTCACCTGACTTCCGCACGTGACCCGGAACCATCACGGGCTTAAAGGTACAGGGATCCCATGCTTCACTCTGCGAATATAGAAGGGCACATGGAGAGAGGTAATGGGGAAAATGTCCCGTTACGGGCGGTGGTTCCTCCCTGAGGGGGCTGTCCTCGTCACAACCTCACTATTCACATTGCAGTAGGCCAGATTGTTCAGCCAATTCTGAACAGTGGGGGCGGACTTACAACCCCAGTGGATAGCTATTTCCCGCTTTGCGAGCAGGAGACCCAGGGATGCGAAACTCCTGATCTTCTTCGGTAAGTTGACTGTGTATCCCAATAGGGCCACTTCCGGGGTGGGGATCAGAGGAAGATTGACCATTTGCCCTAGTGTATAATGTATACTTTCCCAATAATGCTGCAGTTTTGGGCAAGTCCTAGTAAGATGTGCGAAGTCGGCATGTGGTGCAGAGCATTTCCGACAATTGTGTGGCTTGGATTGGTCAATTGTGTGTGCCATAGCCGGGGTGAAATATATTCGGCGCAGAAATTTAAAATGTAGGAGCTTGTGTCTACTGTTTAGGGAAACGTCTTGTGTGACTGTGCAGCATTTAGCCCATTGCTCGTCGGTGATTGGTCTTCCCAAATCGGCCTCCCATGCGCTTCGTACTCTGTCATCATTTATAGGTCTTAGAGCAGCACATGTCTTGTACAATTTAGAAATTAAATGAACGCTAGTTGTGTTTTCTATAATCATCGTGAGGGGACGGAACGAGGCCGGCTCAATTGGAAAAGACGGTAAAGTGGAGCGCAGGGCAGATCTGATGCGGCCCAGGACAAACTTGTCCATGATGTTCCCAGATTGGAAACGAGCATCCTCTGATAAGGAGAAGATGTGTCCCCCCGGGTATAAATCACCTATGCGTGAGAGTTCAAATGTCGACAGGGTGCGTTGTACTAAGCGTTCCCCCGTGATTGGGATCCATCTGGGGTTGATGATGGGTAACGCCGAGGAGTACAGTGTGTCCACACCCATGAGCCTGCGTAGTTTGCTCCATGCCCAGCTCGTGGTGGATACGGTTTGGATGTCTTGGGGATCTCTGGGGAAGCCGGATGGTAAGACCGTAGAGAGCCGATCAGGAAGAACAAGATCTGCTTCCGGTCTTAAATATGGAATTCAGGCGTCAGGGTGAAACCAGGAGTGAGCGTAACTGCATTGGGCCACTACATAATATAACTGAAAATCTGGGACACTGTAACCCCCCCTGTCGTATGGCAACGTGAGGATTGACCACTTGACTCTCGCCTGTTTCCCGCCCCACACCAGTCGGGTCAGAAGAGTACGAAGCGTTTTAAAAAAACTATTGGTGAGAGGAATTGGTATGTTGTTGAAGAAGTACAAAAACTTGGGAAGAACCACCATCTTCAAAATCGAAACACGGCCAGCTAGCGACAGGGGTAGTCTCAGCCATTTCTCGATTTGCGTTTCAAGCGTGTCAATGGCTCGTCCATAATTTAGACTTATTATTTGGGCAGTGTCCATATGTATATGGACTCCTAAGTATTTAACTGAGTCATTGCACCACTCCAGAGGGAATTCACATTCCCATGGTTTCGTGCCGGCTGTTAGAGGGAAAATGATTGATTTATGCCAATTGATGCCGAGGCCAGAGAAACAGCCGAATCTGATAATTTCCCGAATCAGTGGGTCCAAATTGTCTTGGGGGTGCCTGACCTATAGAATCGTGTCATCCGCGTAGAGCGAAACCAGGAGGGGGCCCGTGTTGAATTGTAGGCCTCTATGTAAGTGCCGTTCTTGAAAATGGCGTATCAGTGGATCCATGGCCAGGATAAATAATAAAGGGGACAGGGGGCAGCCCTGACGGGTTCCGCGGGACAGCTGGAAGGGGTGAGATAGTGTGCCATTTAAGCGAAGTCTAGCTGTTGGTTTATTGTATAGCAACGCTGTTGTGGCGATAAAACCCATGGGCATGCCCATACGACGCATGACAGAGAGGAAGAAGGGCCATTCTAAAGAATCAAATGCTTTTTCGGTGTCTAGAAGAATAGCTGCTGCAGGGGTTTCTGGGTTGATCCTATCTATAACTGCAAAGAGCGTTTTCAGATTTAGTGCGGTGGAGCCAGGTTAAATTGACATTTTCAATGCCTAACTAATCTTCACGAATCAACAACTCTTTCCTCTGGTCGATGGACCATTAGCTGAGTTAGTTGATGGTGATATTAACTATTGCTTAACAAATGCAAAAATTCTTAGTAAAAAATAATCACAGACTCTGAGTACGTTTCATAAGCTTTATCTAAAATTTCAGTCATAAAGTTGAACGCTCATCATTACAGGTTCACAGTGCAAACTCCATAATTCTTCAGTGGGAGAGAGAAAATTCATTTAGCAAATACATTCAGTTACACAACCTCATTCAACAAACATCAATGCATAAGAGTGGATAGATGGTGAGACAAAAGGCACTTATCAACGTACATTTGCAAAGAAATATGCAAATTTGAGATAGAATATCAATTACCTAATAAGAAATGACCGGAAAACCAACCCTCTGGCCAAAGGAATGGTGGAGGTCCCCTGACTTAGGATCAGGAGACAAAGACTAAAGGACAGGATCAGGACAGGACCAATACTTACTAGACTTTTCTACAAACCCGATGCACCAGGGCGATTCCCTCTCTTACATTCTCTCCCTCCTCGATCTTCTTCCGCAAATCTTTGAATCTAATCAAGCTGTCATTTCGGATCTGAATCTTCCCAGTCTGCTCTCGCCTCTCTCTTCTATGATGCTTTCTCCCGATGCAGCATACTCGTCTCTCTCTCTCTCAGCGTCGATGGCGATCGATCTGCTAACTTAACTCAACTCACTCTAGTTATAGTCTTTATTTCTACATGTCCCACCCTCAAGAGTTGCAAATTTCACTAAAATACGGAATATGATTGGACGGGGGTAGGGGAGTTGTCATCATATCATGCTGACATATTCATTTTTAGGTCTCGCCTAGCGATGCAGCCCCATGCGCTGCTCGCCAGGCGAGATCTATTGTTGCCGACTTGCTTTGCGATGCGGCCCAGGACAGGTGCACGCGTACGGCAAGTCCTGGACAGGAGATGTGCAGCGTATGGTGCGAGCAGGAGTTGTAATAACGCCGCAAGCCGTACGCGCGCACATCGACTGTCTGTGCTGAAGCTTAACAGACAGGAGATGTGCACGCGTACGGCTCGCGTCTTTTTACAACTCCTGCTCGCACCATACGCGTGCACATGTCCTGTCCAGGCGCGGCGTCCAGCATGCCTCCCGCTCAACCCCACTCACCGGCTCTTGTGGGGACTCTGCGCTGCTCCCAGGCTGGTCTCCTCAATGGCAGGAGGGACTCGCCTCTTCACCCGGTCACTGGCGCAGCAACACGCGGGGCTCCGTCTTGCTCACAGGAGGCCCGCCTGAAATCTTGCTCCGGCCGCACCATGCGGCATTCACAAAGGCGGGGTGGGCTCCCGCCAGACTTCCCTCTGCGGGGTGGGCTCCCGCCGGACTTCCCTCTGCGGGGTGGGCTCCCGCCTCACTTCTCCAACACACGGGGCTCCCTCAGCTCACAGGAGCCCCGGACACATCCGGCCGCGCGCTCCATGCCCCACGCAACTGACGTCGTCGCAAGCCTTAAGTTTCGCTTTTTAATGCGCACGCCCGCTCAGCTCGTGATGTCCTCAGTAGGTAAGAACTTTCCCTGTTGCTTTTGGTGCTGGTGTGTAATGGAGTTAGTTGTTGGAGCTGATGTGTGGTGGTTGTTTTTGGTGTCGGTGTGTCTTTGTGTGATAATGGTCTTTGTTCTTCATGCCTAAGGCTGGTGTTAGTGGTCATTTCTTGTAGCGTGTTCGGATGGTGTTGGTGGGTGGCAGTGGTTGTTATTATTGACATGTGATGGTTGGCTTTGGTGTTCACATACATTGATGGAGTATTGTAGTGATCTTTGGTGGTGATGCTGGTATTTGGTGTTAATGTGTCATCCTCGCAGCCCTGCCAAGTTTGCCAGATCCATGTGTGATTTGCTGCTCCAGTCCATGTTTTTCTTTGAATTCTGGGCCTAGTAGTCTTGTTTCTTTAATTATTTACCAGGCCTACAAGTCCCAGAATTCAAATTAAAAACCTGGACTAGAGCATCACATCACAAGTGGAACTGGGAAACGTGGCGGCTATGTCCTGGTATAGGGTCTTCAGTTTTGTTGCGTGACTTAAGATGGCAGTGACGAGAGAGAGTGGTAATTTCCGTAGGTGCTTTGAATTTTGGAAGGAGAGATATCACAGCTTGAAGAGGAACACTTTTCAGAGTGCTAAATTCGTTGCTCTAGCAGTTGATAAACCTTGTGTGGCCTGGACTGGGCTTTCGTCCCTCATGACGTCACTTTAGGTTGTGTGACACACTCTCCAGTAAAGGTCTTGTGGTTTTGGCCGAACGAGGTTAAAGGTAACCCCGGTTCCATATTTTTCTGTGCAGCAAATGTAATAGCGAAAGTTATGTATTTCAGCTATTTCCAACGGGGAAGTGTTTGTTTCTTAAAAGAAAGAGAATGCTGAGGGAACCACAGCAACATAGCGTCCCTCCTGGCTACAAGGTGCGTCCACCACAGCGGCAGATGGACTTTCGAAAAAGAATTGGTGGGAGAGCCCAGGACCGCGTAGGCGCCTTCTAGATGGGGCTGAGGAGAGGCCTTCACCGGCCCAGCAGACCCAGCGCCTGTCTCGGTCTCTGTGGACTTCAGTGTGGTAACACCCGCAGAAACCAATGTCGGGGCGGAGTCTGTCACTGGTTAACTGGTCTCCGCAAAGATCTTTTGAAAAGATAGCTCTTTGTGCCCGGTACTTCACAAGCAAGCTTCTGATTTATGTGACAACTATTCAAATGCGAAAATCCGAAACACGGTGACGTCATTTTGCATCACTGAGACGGGTATCCAATAAATCAACGGATGGCGCCTGATGACCTCTTAAAGGATCCAAGTCACAACGTACATACATCCTGGCTGTGAAATATATATATCTTATTGGCAGTTTTATATAGTGCGAACTCGACCCGAAGGCATCGCAGCGCTTTACAGGAGCACCAGGTGCATTACAGACGGATAGCTGCAATATGGAACCAAGCATTTGCAATGCAATAGGTGTCGCATTTATGCAGTTTGAGCTATTGACATTGTAAATGACAATGCCCTTTATTAATGTTTTGGTTTTCAAAGTATAAATAAAAGGCATTGTCATTTACAATGCCAATTGCTTAAACCAGCGTAAATGCGAGACCTATTGCATTGCAAATGCTTGTTATTAAGACATTTATTGTTTACTAGCCCTTCCCCTTTAGCTCATTCATATTGTCCTCTTCCCATGCATATATTGTTGCCATTGCAATAATTTATTCAATACAGACTACTTAGACGAGTGATACATGTCTTCTTTTTCTCATGTCTTCTCTCCTTGATTCTTGGCAGTCATTCAGCTCTTTCGGTCACCGGGTCACACCATGGACTCACTGAGCATGCGCAACTCTTGGTCATCCATCGCCATTTTCTTTTTCTGTCAAGCTTTAGCAGGCCCGAATTTTCTCTATTAATAAAGGAATCATAAAAAGATGTTATTTTCTTAAACATATAATTCTCACTGTTCACCACCCACTTCTACTCTATCCCATGTAGTTATAATCTTTCTTAGGCAAAAGCATTAACAACAGCAGCTTTCTTTTAAATTCAAGCAAGCAGATGCCGGGCACGTGGTACCTCAAGACCACGTGTTGGTTTTTCTTGCGCATGCGCAAGGTTTTCCCTCTCAAAGCGAGTTAGTCACGTTATCGTCACGTAATTCAGATTTGCACATGCGCAAACCGTTTTCGCAAATTAAAGCGGGTTTTAGTCACGTTGCATTTTATTCCTCATTAATTTAAGCATGCGTAAACTTTTCTCCCCATGTGTCGGTGTGTGGTGTATATTAGTTTCGTCTCATCTACAGTTTTAATGATTAGTAAAAGTTAATGGAGGATTTCTCCGAGCAAGTTTCATCTTCTCGAATCCTTGCTCCATCACTGGCACCAAGGAGTCGGAAACCTGGGACCTCAAGAACCAGTGTGCTAGCAGGTGGTCCATGAGATGTAACAGATGCCTTTCGAGCCCAAGGAACCAGAACAGGGAGGCCGACATGCCCCCCTGAACCCACAACCAGACACTTAGTGTAGCAGACTGAGCAAAAAGGATAGATTCCAGACGAGACCTAAGCCGTTGCTGATGAGCCGGTGGAAGAAACACTATCCACAAAAGTGTAACGAAGAGTACCCTCCCATGAACAGGAGCTCCTGAGATGGGACCCGCAGAGATTCTCAAGGAACCCATGGTTCTCCAGGCAATCTCGCACCAACCTCATGTCCACCCGGGCCGTAAGGAGAGGAGGAAGAAATTAGCCAACCAACTAGGTAAGGAAACAGAAGCAACTACTGGAAAGTAACAAACCCACCAGTGGAGCCAGGGCTTAGTGAACACCCTAGGGGCTGAGGCTAACCTGAAGGGAAACACACAGAACTGGAAACACTGCTCCAGGGCAAAAAAACACAGACACCTCATTGAAAGGGGAAAATCGGAATAAGAAAATAAGCGTACAAAAGAAGCAAAAAAGCCAGAAAGGACCCAAAAAAACAAGGGGAAAAACTTCAGGAACTCACCACCTTTAACAAGTGGAAGGGAACCCAGGAATTCACTGCCTCCAGAACCAAGACTGGGTGGGAACCACCGATGCCCACTGAACAGGAACATCAGAGAATAACACCCCTGACTCCTTCCGACTCCGGAACAAGAATGACGTCACCCTCCAAGAGAGGCCAGAAAACCCTGGAGGTACCAAGGACACTGAGGAGCAGGGGCAGGGACTAAAAGAGCAGGAGGCTGGTCAGAAAAGACGATAAAACAGTCATCATCCACCAAATGAAGAACCCAGGCATTGGTGACATCACATGACCATACAGATGAAAATTCGTTCGAGAGGACCTCCCACCTATTGAAAGGCATAACATAGGAGCGGAACTGGCAAGGGCAGCACTTACAGGCTGGAGTCAGGACTCATCAGAGGAGGGAGGGCCACGGCATCGTACCCCCCACGAAAGGGCTGAACATCAATCAGAGGAAGAACACCTAAAAGCACGCCAGTAATCAAAACTACGACCTCCCACTGCTGGTCCGAGAGGTGACAAGAACTCATCAACCACAACAGCTCTGCAAGCCGAGGACCAAACAACCATGGCCCATGAAAAGGCAGATGAGAAAGGAGGATCACCTGGGACACCTCCGCCATCCATGACCACCACTACATGGGGCGCCTAGCCGAGACAAAGGAACCAAAAATGGCTGCCGCAACAGGTAGAGAACCAAAAGTAATGCCCGACAAGAAGGGAACCTATTGTACCACAACAGACTCGATAACTGACTGCACCTCAGACAAGAACATATGCAGCAGAAGCCCCTGTCCTGGCAGAAAGACAGAGGTTGAAAATGACTGATCAGCAGCACTGTTCAATCAATCAGGGAATTGCAAGCGCGCTACTCACCTGTGAGGGTCTCAAGGTGCTGAGAGGGGGGGGTCCGCAGATCTGTTTAGCCAAAGAACCAGGTCTTGAGGGTCTTCCTGAAGGTGTTCAGGGAGGGGGCGCGTCTGATGTCTGCCGGTAGCTCGTTCCAGGTCTTGGCTGCAATGTGAGAGAAGGATCTTCCGCCTGCTCTGGCTCTGTGGATGCGTGGGGTTTCGGCCAGTGCGAGGTTGGAAGATCGGAGGTTTCTTTTGGGTACATGGAAGTTGATTCTGTCGTTGAGGTATTTGGGTCTGTTGTTGTGTAGGCATTTGTAGGCGTGAGTGAGGATTTTGAAAGTGACTCTTTTCTCCACGGGGAACCAGTGGAGACTTCGTAAGTGTTGGCTGATGTGTTTGTGTCGGGGGATGCCGAGGACGAGTCTGGCGGCGGTGTTCTGTATTGTCTGGAGTTTGCGGAGTAGGGACTTGCTGATGCCGGCGTAGAGTGCATTTCCATAGTCCAGTCTGCTGGTGATGAGTGCGTGGGTGACTGTCTTCCTTGACTCAGGGGGGATCCACTTGAAGCTCTTGCGGAGGATGCGGAGGGTGTTGAAGCAGCTGGAGGTGACGGCGTTGACCTGTCGGTTCATGGTGAATGATGAGTCGAGTACGATGCCGAGGTTCTTAGCGTGGTCTGACGGGGTAGGTGGGCTTCCGAGGGCGGTCGGCCACCAGGTGCTGTCTCATGCAGAAGGGGTGGTACCGAGGACGAGGACTTCTGTCTTCTCGGCGTTGAGCTTCAGGCAGCTGTTGGTCATCCAGACTGCGACGTCTTGCATTCCTTTCTGGAAGTTGAGTTTGGCAGTGGTGGGGTCTTTGGTGAGGGAGAGGATGAGCTGGATGTCGTCGGCGTAGGATACGATGTTGAGGCCATGTTGTCGGACGATGGCTGCGAGGGGGCCATGTAGATGTTGAAGAGGGTGGGGCTCAGTGATGAACCCTGTGGGACTCCGCAGGTGATTTTTGTGGGGTCGGAGAGGAAGGGTGGGAGTCTGATCCTTTGGCTTCTTCCGGTGAGGAATGATCGGATCCAGTCCAGGGCTGTTCCTTGTATGCCTGCGTCGTGTAGTCTGGCGACTAGTGTGCGGTGGGAGACGGTGTCGAAGGCCGCTGATAGGTCGAGTAGGATGAGGGCTGTGAAGTGGCCTTAGTCCAGGAGGGTGCGGACGTCGTCTGTGGTGGCGAGTAGGGCGGTCTCTGTGCTGTGGTTGCTTCAGAATCCGGATTGGGACGGGTCGAGGACGGCGTTCTCTTCAATGAATCGTGTCAGTTTCCTGTTGACTGTTTTCTCTGCAACTTTGTCTGCGAAGGGGAGGAGCGAGATGGGCCGATAGTTCTTGAGGTCGGTGGGGTCAGCTGTGGGCTTCTTGAGCAGGGGTCTGACTTATGCGCGCTTCCAGTCATCTGGGAAGGTGCCTGTTTTGAAGGTGGTGTTGATGGTGCGTTGTAGTTCGGGTGCGAACTATGTTGAGGCAACATCACCTGAGGGGGGAAGCCAGTCGGGAATCCACTACCAGGGAACCCAGACATCTCAACGTCAGATGGTTCCCTCGGAAAAAGTCCATGAAGTGCTGAAGGAGGGGAAGAGCCACAAGCCCCTCCCGACGAATGCAGAGGAACCACTGTAGGAAAGGCTTAAAGGCCTTCCAGTGGGATAAAATCCTCTACAAAGCGCTCCAGCTGTACCCCAACCAAACCAACAGAGACAGGAACAGGCAGGGAGGTATTAGGGATCTTAGGCACAGGGCCTACTCGTGTGCCGCAAAAGCAACATCTAGAGTCACATGATACATGACATGAAGAACACCAAAAAACATGCCAATAAGGATATGAGAAGAAGCTGACTACAACAACCCTCCAGAGACAAAAAAAAGTAAGCCTGCGCTACCAGACCGCTAACGCACCACACCTGCAAACATAAGGCAAGCGTCAACATAGAGGAAAGAGTAACACCTCAAAAACTGCAGTGAGGCACTGGCGCCAGGCAATCGGCATAAACTCCATGACGCGGTTCACTGCCCGATGGGAGCCTGCATCATGAGCACCACACAAACACCCCTGCAAGCTGGTCATGCCACTCGCGCAGCAGAGGGACGGCCAGCCACCAGGACCGACCAGAAACAATCAATGCCGCCTCAACATGCTCGGTGCAGAAGCGGCAGCAGAACACCAAAAATGAGGAACATGGACAAGACACTGCTGCACCACAGCGCTCAGCGCCGGAGCAGCAGTTTCAATCACAACAACAGAGCAACTGCCACTCCAGACCACTGTAGTGCAGGAGAGATGTCAATTACATCGGTGGGAATGAAGGAGACAAAGAACACCGCCACCCCTAATCGCTCAGCGGAGGAGCGGCGGTGAGCTACCCAAATGCCAAAAGCAAACCACGCTCCCAATCGCCCAGCGCAGAAGCAGTGGCACAAAGGAAACAAAGGCGCGGAGACTATAGCAGTCCCGCTCACAGCAAAAATAAACAAAAACATACTTCCTGCTGCTCCAAAGCGCACCGCGCCGGCAGCATAAGTTCCATGGGTGTTCCTTGCCAGAACACAGAGGAAAAAACAGGATGTTGTATGGGTTTGCCCCATCCTTATAGGTCAGATGTCAGGTACTTCTTGTCAAACCACTATGTTTGGTGGGGATTTTGTTCCATGGGTGAATGCTGTGCCCCAAACACATAGTGCTCAATGGTGACTGTGACGAGGGAGACGGAGGACGAAGGTAATTAGCTCTGCTCCTGCATATTTTCCCACCAGATGGATTTTGAAAAGGGCAAGAGAATAGGTAATCTTGTGTAGCACAAACCTTAAGTGCTGATGAAATCTAATGTTGCCTGTTAGACCTGGCACTGTTGGCGTGGGTCTCCCTTCCATTTTTTTGCAATTGCCTCGTGTTTTTGCTGGTTATAGATGCTTTGGGCACTGTGCCACTGCTATTCAGTGCCACAGTGCAAGTGCTCCCTATGGTAAATTGATGTATGGATTAGTGATTCCATGATTGGTTGGTTTGGTTTACTTGTCAGACCCTAGTACAGTGCACTGAGTGTGCCCTGGGCTTGTAAACCAAATGCTGCTGGTGGGCTTGCAGCACTGGTTGTGCCACCCACAGAAGCAGCCTGTAAGGTGTGTCTCAGGCCTGCCATTGCAGAGCCTGGGTGCAGTCTGGTACTGCCATGTTGACTAGGCAAGTGCACCCACTTCCCAGTCCCTAAACCTTCCCTTTTCTTCATATCAGACACCCCTATGGTAGGCCCAAGGGCAGGGTGCATTGTAAGTATAAGGTAGGACATGCCCTGGTGTGTGTGGCATGTCCTAATAGTGAATTACAGTCATTTTCGTTTTTCACTATTGCAAGGCTACCTGTTCCCCATAGGCCAGAATGGGCAGTTTGATTATTACATCTTATAATCCTAACTGACCCAGGGAACTAGGTAGAAATTCGAGTTTAGCATGCCTGAACTCAGAATGATAAAATACATCTTTTAGTGAAGTTGGTTTTAACATTCGGTGTTTGAAAATACCACTTTTAGAAAGTAGGTATTTTCTTGCCTAACTATCCAAGCCTGCCTCTGCTAGGTTGTGTATTCCTTGTCTGGAGTTTGAGTGACAGGGGCTGGGAGATTCCAGGAGACAGGGTGAGTCACCACATGGCTGAATAGAGAGATCTGCATGTAGATGGGTGGGAGGAGTTGCACCTGGGACCTGAATAGGGCTGTGCCTTCCCTCCACCATGCTGGCTCCACCTCCTGTGGTGCTTCTGAGGTCCCTGGCCTACTCTGTGAAAGGAAAGAAGGAGTCTTGTCAACAAAGTGCTCCAGGACTGACCAGAACTGGTTTGGACTAGGCAAAGGCCTCTCTGCCTTCAGAGAACAAAGGGAAAATGAGTATAAAAGAGGGGACCCAAACCCCAGAACTTTAGATCACTTTGGGAAACAAGAAGACCCCTTTGCTGAGGAGAGGAACCAGAGAGACTGAGGAGGAGACTATCCCTAAGCTGAGTGCTGTTTGCGGGATTGGCCTGCAGTGGTTGCCTGACTGCAAAAGAAAGGAGAAAGGACTTTATGCTACCTTCAAATCAACTTGTAAAGGATCTCCAAGGGCTTGAGATAGAGCTTGCCTCCTGCTGAAGTCTCAGGGACAACAGACTTCACCAACCAGCTTTCCCCTGCCTTCCCTTGTTGGGAATTGAAGTGCCTGCTGTTGAGCTGGGCCTTCTGAGAGACTGCGTGTCGCTGGGAGCTGGAAGCGCGACTCAAGACGAAGAAGCGTGTCGCCACCGCAGCCGTTGTCGTCGCATCACCGGAGAAGAGTGTCGCCGTCGCAGCAGACGCCGTCGCATCACCGGGAAAGCGTGTCGCTGCCGCAGCCGTCGCATCGCTGAGGAAGCGTGCCGCCGCTGCCGCAGTCGCCCTCGCATCACCCGAAGCGCCCCGCATCACCGGAGAAGAGTGTCGCCGTCGCAGCAGACGCCGTCGCATCACCGGAGAAGCGTGTCGCTGCCGCAGCCGCTGTCGTCGCATCGCTGAGGAAGCGTGCCGCCGCATCGCATCACCGAGGCGCCCTGCATCACTGGAGAAGAGTGTCGCCATCGCAGCAGACGCCGTCGCATCACCAGAGAAGCGTGTCGCAGGGCCTGTCGCGGCTCGAGGAGATTCACCGAATCACCGCACGGCCGTCGGGCGTGCACGCATCACCCCTTCGTTGTCGCAACATGAAGAAAGCGCCATCTTTGTTTCATTGCACCAGATCTTCATCGCATCACGGCGCTGCTGGTCGCATCACCACGGAAGCGCAGTAAGAAACCGACGCATCACCTCCCCACGCGGAGAAGAACCGACGCATCCCCTACGCAGCAGTAAGGACCCGACGCATCACCGTTCTTGCGTGTAAGGAACCGACGCATCCCCTTCCCTGCAACACTTTCGTTGTAAAGCGTTACGCATCCAAAGGTACATTGAACTCAAAGTGTCGCATTTTCCATCCAAAGAGAACTAAGCTAATTCTACCATTTTTAAGTACAGTATTGTGGATTTTTGTCGTTTGTGGTCTTGTGTTAAGTCTATATAAAAATACTTATTTTCATACTACAACTTGTGTGGTGTCTATCTGTAGTGTTGTCACTGGATTACTGTATGTGTTCACAAATGCTTTACACACTGCCTCTGAGATAAGCCTGCCTGCTCGTGCCAAGCTACCAAGGGGGTGAGCAGGGGTTATTTTAGTAGTGTATCCCCCTTACCCTGACTAGAAGCAAGGGTCCCTATTTGGTCAAAGGTACCTACCTCTGCCAACTAGAGACCCCCAAATCTAACATTGCCACATGCCAAAAAGAATGCGTGCCCGGAAAAAGCCCAATCCCTGCTACATCAGTTAGCCATCCTTTGGCTAAATTACACAACTGTATCCTCTGCGGTAATTCTGACCATCAACCTTGAGGCTTGGGCACTCCTGTTTAATCTATCAGTTTGAAGTTGGTCCTTGAATGCTATCTTTAAATTCAACCCATCCATTTGATTATACAACAATGAAAGACGATAAAATAGCATAAGTGGTTTCTATGTCTTGTTGATATCTATTTCTACTCACCTCGGAGACTGTTCCTTCGAGTACAGTCCATGTAAGCATTTGATGACAACATACACAAACAGTTATTAGCTTTTTCCAAAGGTACCATCTGGTTTCATCAATGGCTTTCCTGATGAAGGCGCATGGGTCACCGAAACCCGCGTCGGCTCGATCACATCAAAATCTACCATGATCTAAGCCACTATTATTATTGTGATACAATAAGAAAATATATGAACTACTTTGTATTTATGGGAAATATTCTTCTTTCACTTTTGTTGAATTTGGTTGTGAAATGACAATATATACATTAATGTATTGCTTGAGATTACATACACAGGACAGTATTGTTTCAATATATTTATTGTATTCATTTTTTGTATTTAATTCTATTTTACATTATTAAATTATTATCCCTCTTTTTTCAATAATCTGTGTCGCTTGGCCTTTATGTTTAGGCATATATAACATTAATTGTGGATTGAAATTTAGACTGCCGAAAGGTGTTATTCACATAGTACGTCCTGTCAAACCACCATGTTGGGTGGGGATTTTGTTCTATGGGTGAATGCTGTGTCCCAAACACATAGTGCTCAACGGTGACTGTGACGAGGGAGAAGTAGGAGGAAGGTAATTAGTAAGGGTGGGCAGCAGAGTTTGCAGTTTTTCCAACTCCGTGCTCCACTGGGAGCGCGGAGTTTGGCAAAAACTCTGATTCTGCTACGTGGAAGAGTTTGCCCCCGCCGCACATCCCTATCAAGAAGTTCCTTCTCCGGCTGCAACAATTTCTGCAAAACATTAGTAATGTGATCCCAGATATTTTTCCTGGAAAAAAAGTAAGCTGTTCACTACAAATGGACCAAGGTGTGTGACCCTATGCATTAGATTTTAACAGTCTGTGGTCCAAAACTAATTAGCGGCGCAAGTCACACTGAGCTTTTTATGACCTTGGGGTGACTTCTCCGTGACCTCCAATGAGGTCACAACAACCCAGGTCTTGGCGACGCCTTGCATTACCCCTCAGAATGCCTAGGGAATCTGCGGTAACCTCACCTCTGAAGTATGCAGCAGAGGGGCGTGTGGGGTTGCCCCCAAGTGTGTGTTGAAGGTTGTCTGAAATTATCCCTCTTTCATGTCTGAAGTTTACGGCTAAGAAAAATGCAGTAGGCCCATAAAGCGAAGCCCCCAAGTGTTTGCAAACGAGTCGTTTGTATGCCATTATATCTAAACATTTTGAACTAAAACGCTTATATTGCAAACAAAATGCAGAATTTTAAATACCTAAAATGATTACAGTGTTTGTTACTATAACACTGAAATTGTAATTAAAAGTGTACCTAACACACCTCATCCAAAAACATCACCCAGAACTGTGATCCTAAACGCATTTTGAGACCACTCGAAGCCCTGGCCTACATCTACAGCTAATTCTAGCCCTAGCACTGGCCCTGAACCCGTTATAATTATCAAGATTTGGTAAGAGTGAAGAGTACTTACCTGTATTTCGCCATGGCGTTCTCTGTGCCCGTGGCTGTCTCCTTGGCGGTGCAGGATTCTTCTCCTGGAAGTCACACTGAGCCCAAACTTCACCTGGACCCAAACGACCCACACCAACTGCAATACATGCAACTGTATATACCTCATCACCTGCCCCTGTCAGAAAAGATATGTCAGCATGACAACCAGAGCAGCTAAGATCCGCATCACAGAACAACGTAGTAACATCAGGTGTGGAAGGTCCACGTCCAAGATGCTATCCGATTACATTGAGATGCATCACACACATGACGAGATCAAATGGACGATACTGGAATCCTTTTCCAACATCAACCAACAAGCTCTATTTAACAAAGAACAACGTTGGATTTTTCGCCTATATACTAACTCCATAGGGCTTAATGACGACATACCATGGGCTGAGGTGGGCCACTGAATATCCATGGTTTGGGCTTATCTGCAGTCCGATATCCCCCAGGTTAAGGATCAGCGGCAGCACGACACCCTGCAGCGCTGCCCCCCCCCCTTACACCCCCACTTTTTATTCCCTCCAGTCTTTACGATATTCGTGCTGTCACCAACCGGATTTCAATCAGTTTCCGCCATGAATAACCACTCCAAGATGGCGACAAGTTAGCCGCCCGCACCACCTGATCAATCACCACTCCAAGATGGTGCCCATTCATGATTCCCTTAGAGATACGAGTCCCATTTCCCTGTTCATGAGCACAACATCACACATCGGGGCTATATTTCGACAGCACCTGTAGTATCCAGACACCATCCCTGGCGTCCGGACGTGCGTAGGTCCCACGCGTTGGAGCACCGATTCGGTGGTTAGTCACCGCAAATCCCGCAGGAGCTGTGTGAGGCTCGCTAGGCTCCAGCTTGAGCCTAGACCTCTCGTCCACAGCTTCTATGCATGCTGGTAAGCCGCCCGCCGCGATGCTAACCGGTCTCTCGAGCTCCATTTCGTTGGGTTTTTACAATTAAATACCACCGCCTCTCAGAGCATAAGCGCAACTGGCGAACTCTCCAACCCGAGTAGCGCATTTACGCGATGTGTTATCAGGCGATGGCGACCAGTCTCGCCTGGTCACTGTTACTAGACCGACACTGACGCCTCCAGCCCATAGTTCTATCACATCAGGCCAGCATAAACACGTCCATTCAATCTTGGTGCCCCGTCTCACCATCCTGAGACCTGCCCCGGGTTGGTTGCCAGCAGGCGATGGCGACCATTCTCCCTCTCTCTCTCTTCCCCCATTACTACCCGCGCTGTTGCGAGATTTACATTCACGCCTCGCCTGATCCCCGCTGCCCATGGACATAGCGCAGCTCCTCCTGTGGCGACACATAAAGATACTCACACGCATCCACACCCATTACTGGGACTTCCATTACTGGGGTACACTATCTGATACACCCTCATTTCAGGTTCTACCTTTCCAAAGGTGACTCCCTTCCGTCATTGTTGCGGTTGTTCTGGACGTCCAGGCTGATGCCCTACGTCATCCCCTTAGAGGTGAGTCCACCCCTTCCTACCGGGTTTGATCCTTTCCAGTTAGTTTGGCCATGGGGACACTGTTGTGGCGGTAGGGCTCTACCCTCCCCAACAGGCTGCATCCATTTTTTCTTCTGTACCACCACCAGTGCATACCTCAAAAAGTATACGAATAACCGGTATGTAACTCACATGTTTTTCTTTTCCATACCCAGTTTCACAAAGTGGGTTAGCCAATATTGTGTGGCACATTTGGAGGTGTTGTTCATTTTCTTGCCACATGTGTGTATTACTTCACAGGTCTTTTTGCAAGTTCGATACCATGTTGCCTTACCCATGTCCTTTGTTTTCCCCCCTTTTTCAGTCCAGGCTTGCAATTCTCTTGCACTTTCCGTTTTTCCCCCCTTTCCGGATTACCGTTGAATCCATGATACAGGGACTGTACTCCTTAGGACATCCTTCTGACCGTCTTGTTGATTTCAGAGTAGATTAGGTTTTTTTCCCCGGTCCTGATGAAACGCCGCTCATCCATTAGGAGATTATAGGCGTGAAACATGTCGACCTTTTAACTACCTTCACCTCTCACCACACACACTAGGCTACAGCAGGTTTAATTCTTCTTGCCCGCCACGACTCCAGTAGTCTGTTTTTAGCCATAGCATCCAGTGGCGGCTGGTGACATTTGAAAGTGGTGAGGCGTAAAATTTGTGTTGGAGTGGACCGTGGCGAGCGAGCGTAGCGAGCGAGCCTGAACAACCTAAGGAGAAAGCAAGAAGGTTAATAAAGCAATTGTGAAAGTGCAGTTATTACATTAAACATTACTAAACAACATTTCTCTGCAAAAGGTCTGTAATAGACTAGTCTCCCACATTAAAAGCAAATGTCAAGAAAACGGTATTCAAAAGATTCTGTTTATGAAGGTCATCAGGGCAAGACTGCAGAATAAAGCTGGAAAATCTCTGTGCACCTCTCTCTGAGAAGCATACACGCTGCGTGCCAGCAGGGCCTAGCTTCAGAAACATTTCTATCTACAAATGTTCAGTCTCTGAAGCTAGGCACTGCTGGCACGCAGCGTGTATGATTTTCAGAGGTGCGTGGCAGGGCCTAGCTTCAGAAACATAACATTTCTTATAGATAGAAATGTTTCTGAAGCTAGGCCCTGCTGGCATGCACCTTTAGGGGTGCGTGCCAGCAGGGCCTAGCTTCAGAAACATTTCGATCTACAAGAAATGTGTAGTCAACAAAACCCATGCCAGCTTTGTCATTACAAACTATGTTGTGGCATGAAAGATGCTGGCACGGCCACCCGCTGGACGATTTTACATTAACTGAAACTGAACCTGAGGTGGGAGGGCCAATACTAGCCTTAATGAGGAACAAATCTACCAAATCAGTGCACAAAAAGCTGGCAAAAATAAAGATTTGTAATGCCACGTGTTATCCACCCCAAATACAAACTGTGTTTCTGCTACACATCACATTATGTCTGCAGGGCCCGTTTATGTGACCACCGAACTCAAACCTTTACAAATACTCCCTTTGTAATGAAAGTCAGACGTGAGGGAACACCCTACTCTAGAACACACACACAAAGGAATTATTTGTAAAGGTTTGAAATCCGAATTTAGTTCGGAGATGGATGGCGCCTTTTTATGACTGCATTAATCAGAATGCCAGGGGCGAACCTTGCTGGGAGGTGAAGCGGTGTGCTCCCACCCCTGTTTCCGCCTTTTTATGAGATTAAAGGGTAAATAGCAAGACGATCAGTGGGTAAATAGCAAGACGTGATCACTAGACAAACACAGGAAAAGAGAGGCAGAAAGTGTGGAGAGCTTGGAGGGTGTTAGAAAGAAAGAGATGGAAGAGAGAGGAAGAGAAGGAAGCAGAATTAACTAAATACGTAGCGAAAAAGAGAGCGAGAAGGGTGTGAGAAAAAAGAGAAAATAGAAAGGCAGAGATTCCAAAAGCCTCACCGTGCGCAGGCAAGGCGGGATGGACCTGAGGAAGCGAAAGCCAATATTTAATAAGAATTAAATGCTCTGCTATTTGACAGAAGCAGTGAAAACATGCGTGTGATTACTGTTATCAATAAATAATGCAGCCTGGTGGCAAATGGTGGCATCCTGAGGCAAGGGGTGATTTACTGTCGCACTGGCGTTGGTCCGGTCGTTAACTTTTTTAACTCAGGCAGTGCTGCACGCGGCACAGAATCATGGAGCAGCCGCCACTGATAGCATCAGTGCCCAGCGAATAAAGGTTCTTAAGGGCGCTCATAGCTATTTTTTAACACACTCACTGCACCCACTCTACTCACCACACGCCTGCCCCACCACCTCATCACATAGGGCCTCCCGGCTTACAACACATAAGATCTCCGGCAAAGAGCCCCCCTGCGGGGCCCGTTGGGCATTGCATCGCCGGCCCAACGAAGAGCTGCCCTATGATGAAGCATGACACCTCTCGGGGTGTGTGAGGGCCCTTGCTCCTTATTGGAGCTCTCCCCTCTGTTCCTTCTCTTACCTGGCATTCTGTTTCCTTCCGATCTTCCCATCCCCTTCCTTAGGAACTGCATACACAATTGTTTGACTCTTACGTTTACGGGCATGTCTTCCTTAAAAGTCCTTGTCCCTCCATTTGTGTACGCTAGGGCCTTGTACTCATTGGTGCAGTAACCTGAGGATTGCACTGTGTGCTTGGTGGTAGAGTTACAGCGTTTCTTTTAAAAGAACTTTTAGCTATGCTGCGTGCTGTAGAATACTGTAAGCTATGCTGCGTGCTGTATAATATGGCTAAAAGACATTGGTTTTCCCAACAGCTCTTGCATAGACGAGACCTATTGGCTTTGCCAATGCTTTGTACTTTGTGCTTTGCTTTGTGTGTACTTTTTGGAAGCATGTGCTTTATAGTTCATAATTGTTGTTTATTCGAAAACGCCATCATACCATTTGCTCAGAGCCTCTGATTGCTAGGGACTGAAAAATAAGCTGTTCTGCTGTATTCAGCTAGCCCAGTCTGCTTTCTGTCCCCACCTCTCCCCGGGCCCCGCCTTCTTACACTGATCATACTGAACGCGTTGAAATCGTTTGGCTGCTTCGAGTTCCCGTCCCTTCTCTCTGACACGATATCCGGGGCGGGCCTTCAGGAAATTTAAACCTACAGAGAGAACCGGTGGTGTGGTGACAGTGAAAGGATTTGTCGAAGGCGCAATGGAGATGTCCTCTGCCGAGTAATGAGGGACAACTCACTCAGGTGAGGAGAGGGGAGCTGAGCTTGTGAGTGCTTGGATACCCGCCAAGCTTCCCCCCATCGCTGACCAGTGTGGGGGTCTCAGACATTCTACACAGTACGCGGATGTGCCTGCCAAATTATTGACCTAAGGCACCCCTACTAGGCGAGGAGAATACGGAGAGGCTCCCAGCCTCAAAAGGGAGAAGGGGGTCTTAGACCAGGGGCGAGAATGTCGCAGCGCTTAAGGGTGGCGCTTCCAACGAGAAGAAACCGTGCGCAGTCGCATTAAGCAAGGTTTAAGTGAAAGAGAAAACAAATTTCGAACACCTGTCCAGGACGTGGGTATGTGAGGAAAGTCGAAGGAAGATCCATATAGTCATGCGAGAAAGTATTCCCGGGGACAACAGCTTGAAAAAATAGAGAGAGGGGGGGTGGGTTTGTCTCCGCAGGAAGTGGGGCAGAAGTTATATACAAATGTTACTGATGGACGAAAGGATAGAGGAAGGCCTCTGAAAAGCGGGTAGTGAATTGAGACCCCCACGGATTATTAAACAGAGGCCTGATGGAGGAGCCGCAAGACAAGTCAGGCCTTGTAGGGCGATAGATGCAGAAGGAAACTGCAGAAGAGCAGTGTCATCCTAGGGATGTTGTGGGCCCGGGCAAGACGTATTTTGGGGCCTCTCTTTAGAGTCATTTTAAATTTTACTACCCATTTCCTATTAATTCAAGCCTGCATGATGCCAAGCAGTACTAAATCCCATATTAAACTTTAACAGGGTTCGAATTTAGATCCCTGACAAGTCCACGAAGCACTCTAACATTGGACTTCTTTCAGAACCTCTCTCAGTGAATAGTTGAATAGGGCTTGGTGGCAGTTTGGCCTATGGAGAAAGTGTAGCGAATAAGGATCGGGTATGTACTTGTAATGCCCTCTTTAAAGATGCAGCGACTCTTGGTAAGTGGTGAGCAGTAATTTAACATGTAGACCAATCGCAGGATTCGAAGGATCAAAATGAAATCCTTCTCCTATCCGCCACTTTTTAACATTGACCAATACTCTCAATAATAAAATTAAATAAAATGTATACAAACGAGAGTATTGAGCCAATTTTAAACACGCCTCACCTGAGCACTTCTCACTCACAACCACGACTCAAAAATAAATCAGCTCCGCTGTAATCGGGCGTCGTAGCACACCCTGGGAGCATTCGGTGACCAGGGTGGGAACCCAATGATGAAGCATGTTACCTACTAGGTAGTTTAGTGAGGGTTCTTTTTAAAAACATGATCGTTTTCCAGGCAGTACGAACTCCAGGTACATCCTCCTTAATCTAGATAAATGTGTACCTTTTGAGTAACCCGTTCTTGTTTAGATGTAATAAAAAAATCTAAGCCACATGGGTACACATGAACCCCGACTTGCCTCTTCATTCACTGAAAGAATTTTCATCAGGGCGGGAGGCAGGGATGATTCTCAGTTCATATTTAAAAACGCTCTCTTTTCATAAATATATCACTAAAGTATGATGCCGTAGCGCACTGTCATTTACAGACATTTTCCAATGAAATGGCCGCCAACTTTTATCACTCCCATGCAGTTTTATTGATGCAATCAATGTGTGGCAATTGGGTTTCAGCAAATATTTATCACTTGCACATCACCAAGCAAAGTATTCTGATTTGTTTTGATCATAATAAAACCTTTATTTCCATCTCACTTTAGAATTTAAAAAGTGTTTTTCTAACTACTGAAACATATTTTGAAACATTTGTACTGTTCATTTCCAAGCTATTTTAATGTTGTGTGCCCAGCACGACTGTCGGACATTTCACTTTACAAAATCCTCTAACTTTTGCAGTTGGTGGAAAGAAAGTGAACACCAGTCTTCAGGATAAAATAAGCAGTGATTTGTCAGAAAACATAGCCTGAAATTTGACTTCTGTCTTTAAACCCACAGCAAATTTGACTAGATACAAATCATATTCAAAGGCATCTTTATTGCTCATTCTCTTTGTGAATGACCAGAACACCTGTTTTTGCCAGCTCGTCAGACAGGGCCAGTAGGCCCTAAAATTTGCTTGACGTGATAACATCTGACTCTCCATAGTGAGCGAGTAGCGATCTCGAGGCCTGACGTAGATGCAACACATCTCCCTACTTAACAATACAACTGAAAAAAACAATATAAAAAGGCAAAAAAATGCCCACAACAAATCAAACCTAAGCATAACCAAAGATGAATATAAAAACTGCATATGTAGCGAGTACAAACACTTTGAATGCACATACAGTGAGATAGAATTAGTACATCTTGTAATCTTTGAACCCCTTAGGAGAGCTCCGAATTGTTTTCAGACATGGTTACTGTAGAGCAGAAAGAAAAGCCTTTACAACTCTTCTAGAATTTTGGATTGTATCTTTAGTAAGACATTCTGCCATCCTACTAACCTTCTTGAGACTCCACACATCCTATTGCTCTAAAACACAGTATATGGGTTCACCTTCTTTACCTGCAAAGGATCAAAAACTGCTCAACGCTCGATGCTGGTCAAACAGCAGGTGCCCTCCTCTCAATGCAATCTGCTGAGTAGAATACACACCGGCAGTCAATACGGATACCGCCAGGGTGCATCGCTTGTTGCCAATGTAGAGTCCTCTTCAAAGAAGCACAGACTCTTGGTGAGTGGTGAGCAGTAGTTTATTTGTACAGCACATCGAGAGGGAACCAACATTCACTCCAACTCATTCAGAACCGCTGTAGGAAAGTGCCCCTTTTGACATGGTTACCACCCACTTTTTGCCTGCTATCTGGTGCAATTTTGACTGTGTGCTGGGTTCCTGCTAACCAGGTCCCCAGCACCAGTGTTCTTTCCCTAAACTGTATGATTGTTCCACGATTGACAAACCCTTTGGGGTCCCTTGTAACTTCCTAGTAAGTGGTACTCCTAGTACCTAGTTCATTGGACCTAAAGAGGGTACCTGAGGGCTGCAGGACGAATTATGCCATCCTAAGGGACCACTCGCCAAGCTAATGCAAACTGCCATCGCAGCCTTCGTGTCTTGGTGCAGAGAATCGACGAGTCAACATGGCACCCACCCCCGTGTGCCATGCCTGCCAAGCACTACATTTGGTATAAATAAGTCATCTCTACGGTAGTCCCTACAGCCCTAAGGCAGGGTACATTATACCCATGTGAGGGCATATCTACATGAGTGTACATGTCCCGGTGATATCCAAGTTCACCCTTGGATATTACCAGTGCCCAGCAAAGCCATAACGAGTATTGCGGTTGGACTCTCGTCACTACGAGTTCCCCAGTTACGTGATGGATTCACTGTACCCCAAGGCGTTTGGTACCAAACACCTCGTCTTATTAAACCCATACTGATGCCAGTGCTGGATTTATTAATAAATGCCCACAGAGGGCACCTTAGAGGTGCAGCCTGCAAACCTGTAGACTACTAGTGTGTTGACTGGCTGGTCTCGACCAGCAAGCCACCATAGACAGATTTCTGACCTCTTGAGGTGAGAGCCTTGCTTTCGGAGGACGGGAACAAAGCCTAATCTTGGCGGAGGTGTTCACACCTCCGCCAAGCAGGATTGACATTCCAGGGCGGGAAGCTTCAAAGGTCCTGCTGTCTTTGTTATGCCACCCAGGGCATCACCAGGTGTTGGAGGTTCCCACCCCCTTGTCCTGACCCCACGTTTTGGTGGCAAAACAGGTGGGAAAATGTTAGTTTTAGGTGTGTCCACATTCAGTCAGCAACACCACTAGGGTGGGCCAGCTAATGTGGACCCCACTTTTCAGATTCCTCCATGTTTTGGCAGCAATTGGCCTTCTAGGGTCAGGGTTATGTCCACTTCCCAGAGAAAGTGGTCATATAGAGGGTGTAGACACCCATTGGCTACTACCTGTCACTCCCCATAACACTCCTAAACTGAGTATTTAGGTGGCACCTCTGAACCCAAGAACTGAATTTCGACGGATCAACAGAAGAAGGTCGAAGAGTCGCTGCCTGGCAGACTGCAGCAGAACTTTGGACTTTGGTGTGAAACCTTGCTGTCCTCGGCCCTCTCTCGACAGTCACGACAGACTGATTCATCCTGCGAGCTGGAGCACTACCAAAGCCTTGGGTAGCCTGCCAGCACTTCAACAAACACCAAAAGTCTCCCTTGGAGTAGAGGAGCTACTCATCTGCAGGCACCGACGAGCAGAGTCCGGTCCACTGCCTTGCAGCTCCCCAGCCCAACCGACGCCACAGATGACCAGGAGAAGGTACTCGTGCTTTGGAAGGTCAGATATGTCTCCCCACCGAGTGTGAAGACACCAGGACCAACCAGAGCCGTGCAGCACTGACTCCTGTGGTTCCGGATGCCCTGTACCAAACACTGACCGTAAGTGTCCAGTCCTGACTCTTACTGTGCCAGATACAAGCAGCCGTTGAGGGACATCCACATCACTGAGACCCACTTCGAGAGTGGCCAAGCTGACTTGATTTCTCCTCTTCCAGCTGTTTGTCCCTGACTGCGAGGTAGATCTTTGCACACCAACCCAGCCGACCAAACCACACTGCTCCCGAGCCCTCAGGCCTGGGTCCCAACAAACCAGCTGTGCCCCCGTGCTCCCAGACCCCTTGCCACCTGAGCCTCCGTTTGGGAGCCCTCAGACTTGCCCGCAAGTCCCTGTGTGCAGGCTCTTTTCAGGTAGCCCCTTCTCCATATCACACCAGCCTCGCCAGCACCCTGCTCCTGGTAGAACCTGGGCGGTTTTCAAAAAACTGCTGGTGTACTTTGAACCTTGGCCCACTACTACTCCGATCCCAGAAGGTGAACCCCTGAAACCGACTGTACCTACCTTTATGCATCTTTGAGTTTTCCTCCCATAGGATTGCATATTGTGTAAAAGTGCACAGGTTTACACGCTTTACTTACCTGTGCATATTTTTATCAAACTGTACTTACCTTGAAACTAAGTTCTTGAGTTTGAAATGTACATAAAAAGTGTTATTTTTCAAAATTGGACTCGGATTTATTTTTTGTGTCCTTTATTGCCTCTGTGAGTACAAGAAATGCTTAGCACTACCCTCTGATAAGTCTAACTGCTCGCCCATACTACCACAAAAGAGAGCGTTGGTATTATCTACTTTAGCCTCTGTAAACCAATTGGGGACCCACAGGACTTTTTGCACAGTGTACTTTCTTTTACTATACTATATATTGTAAAACTAATAAAGAAATTTAAACAAAAAAAAAAAAGAGAGCTAGAGCCAAGACTGAGCAGCATGCAGCTCTTGAGAGAAACTTTATAAGATGCATGCTGCTCCCAGAAACCGGTGCCCAGCCCAGTACTCTGTTCCAAGAGTCCTGAAAAGTTGATTCACTCAGTGCCCTGCTCAGAACCATAGACTGAGACTCTGGGTCTAACAGAGCAGTCACATAGCAGCAAACCGACTGGTGCACCCAGACTGCAGTAGGGACTGTTAACTGCAGATTTCTCAACACTTAAACGAGGTAATCCGTCAACGATGCAGTCCTGGTTTCATTTCACGTTCTTCTTTGTCTTGCATTCCCTAAGTGGTTATGCTATTGCTATGTGTGTCTGTAGTTTATTTCCATGCAACGTCTGATTCTTGTATAGTGCATCAACTGTGAACTGAGTCTCCTATGTGTCTGGGTAAATTCAGATTCTGGGTGGGAATGCATGACTGAGTACAACTGAGAGTTCTGGAGTTGAGGATAACAGTAAGAGCTTTGCAAAGTGCCTGTTGTGGACTCCGAAAAGGTATTCAGACCACATGCTCTAATTATTGGCCTCTCTACAGATCTAGCTAGCCGTACATGCAGGCCATGCGGGTGTTAAAAGTACGAATAAAGGCGAGTGTGTGGGTGTAACGACCTCCAGATATCTAACAGGTCCCAGTTATGGAGCCAGTCATTCAGCCCTTTAGCATTGGACGCAGCCATTGTATGTTGTAGGGGCGGGAAAGATCTATCTAGCACTGTGTCCAGTACTGATTTATAGTCTCCTCCCAGAAGCCACGGTATGTCGCACCACTGGGAGAGCTTCGCCGAGAGCGATTGCCAGAATTGGGTCTGATCAGTGTTTGGGGCATATATCGAGCCCAATACTATCCGTCTACCATTGAGTCTGCCTTTGGATAGCACGAACCGGCCATGAGTGTCGCTTTCCCCTGCCTCCTGTACATATTGTGTGCCAGGCTTGACCCAGATTAGCGCTCCCCGCGCATATGAGGAGTATCCGGTTGCAAAGATTTTCCCCCTCCACCTGCGCTGTAATTTACATATCTTGGGCTGCGATATATGCGTCTCCTGCAGAAATGCGATGTGTGCTGCATGTCTCTTTAAGTATGCGTATGTATTATAACTACGCGCTGGCGTGTGCATGCCCCTGACATTCCAGGAGATTATTGTTGTGGGGGGCATCTTTTAAACGGGCAACTTATTATTGCGGGCCTTCTGTGCGTTGACCTGTGAGGGTTATATGCAGTGTGTGACAACTGTCGGTATCTACACCACCAACCCTTCATTCGGGTCATTCCATGCTTCATAAGTGAGATGCTATGTAGGAGGATTGAGGACAACATGTGGGTGAACTGCAACAGAGCAGAGGGACAACTGGTATCTGCCCAAACTACGAACTGTGCCTCTTGGCAACTGTCGGCCATGCGCGCTGACCTTCCGCGGGTGCGTGAGGGGGGGTAGCCCTGCTTGTGCGTGCAACTAGCCGATAGAGGTTTTGGCCCATCTGTCTAAATGTTTAAGCTGCTGTGTTCCCTGTGCCTTATCTAATGGAGCAAAAGACACACAATTGATGGACGGAATGCAGAACAAATCAAAACATTTACCCCCAGTCAAGAGATCTGGGTTAAATCCATAATTCTTTTGCTCACCATGCCACCCCAGTTTAGACCTGGCCATATGCAAATCAGTCTTGACCCTGTGCCTCATGGGAACAGTCCAGCCCGAACTGCCAAGCCAGGTCCTCCCTGGACTCGGAAACAAGCATCCTAGGACCGGTTTCGGGGTTTCACCCTCTTCAGCCAGGATAGCTTGATTCCAGTGGCACAGTGAGCCCGGGACCCACGTCTGGGCATACCCGGCGCACTTGGGGCGAGAAAGCAAAAGACACACAATTGATGGACGGAATGCAGAACAAATCAAAACATTCACCCCCAGTCAAGAGATCTGGGTTAAATCCATCATTCTTTTGCTCACCATGCCACCCCAGTTTAGGCCCTTTTCGCCCTAAGAGGGATAGGTATGCCCAGACGTGGGTCCCTTGCTCACTGTGCCACTGGATTCAAGCTAGCCTGGCTGATGAAGGGTGACATACCCTGAAACTGGTCCCAGGATGCTCGTTTCCGGTCCAGGGAGGACCTGGCCTGGCAGTTCGGTCTGGACTGTTCCCATGGGGCACAGGGTCAAGATTGATTTGCATATGGCTGGGTCCAAACTGGGGTGGCGTAGTGGGCAAAAGAACTATGGATTTAACCCAGATCTTTTGACTGGGGGAGAATGTTTGCATTGTCAGCATTCCGTCCATCATTTGTTTGCTGTAACACTTATCTAATGGAGAGCATGATATTTATAAACGAGATCCGGAGAGGGGATTGTGATTGGAGACGCGCAGGGGGGACTCGGTCAGCCGGACCCATCTTGCTACATCTGGCCCCCACCCTCTAAGACTGTCTGCCCTGAGCATATAACAATGAGCATCTCAGATAAGTGTTTAGGCGCATCAGCGGTGCAGCAAGGATACATCACATAATGTCGTCCGCTGTCTGCAGCGTCGCGTCTGGTAGCGGCTGCGAATCCGCGTCCATCTGCCAGTCCGCTGCCACACTGTCGGCGCTCCCAGAGTGCTCCGACGAAGCGTACGTGCCTTTATGATCTGGGCTCCGTCGCATCGATGATGCTTTCTGCAGAGCCTCGTGTCGCTCCTGAAGGCGCTGTTCGAGATCAGGGGCTGCTTCCAGGGCGGCTGAGCGCCGCCGTGGGCCCCTGCGTGGTCGCTGCCAGGACTTCCTGGTGCTTCGCTGAGAGCTTGTGGTGGCATTTCTTCGACTGGGTGGTGTTCCATGTCCCTCTGACTCAAGCCAGTCCCATGCGTCCTCCGGTGCCGAAAAGAATTTTGTGGTTCCATGTATCACCCGGAGTTTAGCCGGGAAGAGGAGTGAGTATTTAATGTTCAGCCCCCTCAGTTTCTGCTTCACTGCCAGGAACGTGCTCCGTTTTTGCTGTACCCCGAGCGAGTAATCTGGAAAGAGCATGACCTTTGAGTTTTCTACCCTGCTCCCTTCCACCTTGCGCATTTCCTTTAGTATCACCTCGCGGTCCTTGTAATTCAGGAGTCTGATGAGGAACGGGCAAGGACTTGTACCCGGCTGTCGCTGTCCGGTCGGCACCCTGTGCGCTCTCTCGATTGCGAAAAAGGGAGAGGGCGAGTTCGGAGGTACCAAGGACCGCAGCCAGGACTCTGCATATGCCACTGCATCTCTTCCCTCTGTGCCCTCTGGTAAACCCACTATCCGGACGTTGTTTCGGCGGGAACGACCTTCCGCATCATCAATTCTGGCTTCCAGTAGGCGTACCTTCTCGGTCAGTGTTTGCACAGCAGTTGCCGAGGCCTTGGAGGTGGGGAGTAACTCCTCCATTTCAGCTTCCATCTCATCCACTCTCTCCGACAGTTTGCGGTGGTCCGCGTGCAGCAGTGTAAAGTCCGAGGTTATTTTGTCGATTCGGCCCTCTAGGGAGGTGCGCGTCTGCGCCCGAGACACGCTCAACTGCGTTACAGCTTGCAGTACATTGTCTATTTTGGAGCTCCACGAGGGGCCGTCTGTGCTCTCCTCCAAGCCTTGCCCTTGCTCTGGGGGTTTTGGTGTCGCCGGGGGCGCCGTGGTCTGCATATTAGTGCACGCCCGCTGCCTGCCCATCTTCAGCTCAGGCAAGTGGAGCGGTGCCCTGCGGAAGTACCAATGCGGTTGCCGCTCACAGCACTCCGTTCGGCTGTGAGCGTAGTATGGAGTGCCAGGCACCACCTCTCTGCCAGAGTTAATTGCGTGCTCTCCGCCCAGGAACAGTGGCTTCGGCCCGGGTAATATGCCGTTTCTGTCCCTACTCGGTGCACTCGCCCCAGCTCTCTGTGCGGGTCCCCACGGTCCTCCACCACAACTCCGCACCTTCACGCTGCCGGCTGTGGCAGGGCCAGCCTCAGCCCCTCACTCCAGCTGCGCCAGTGACTATCGGCTTAATGCTCCCTCCACCGCTGCCTGCCTCGGCCGCTTCACTGTCGGTGGCCGGTCTCCTCTTCACTCCGAGGGTTGGGATTTCACCATGCGCGTACAGGTCTGCGCTCACAGGAGCTAGGGTGCAAGCGTGATCCGGACCAGACTACAGCACTCGTGCCATTTCAGCCAGGGGGGGAGTTCCATCCGTCAACCCCACAGTGCCGTGAGGGTATCCGCAACCCACCCTGTTCTGACGTCGCAGGGGAGTCCAGTCAGGCGCCGCAGGGAACCTCCGCGTCGCACTCACCGGGCCCCCACACCGCCAATCCTCACCACCAGGCGCACAGTGTTCGTGTCAGGGTGGGCGGGTCACTCCTCCCCGCTCGCTTGGAGAGTCCTGGTGCGGGCACCACAGCACCGCTGTTCCCTGCTGCTTTATACTGCGGCGATCCCCGCGGGGGTAAAACTGACCCGTGCCAAGGCCGCCGACAGTGCCACTGCAATCGGGCACTCGTTCATGAGTCCCGTTTTTGGGTTCCAGCTAGCCTTCAGCAGTATACGGCCCTCAGCTCCGCGCTCTTCCAGGCCTCAGCTATCTCCAACCCCCGAGGCGCCTCAGTCTGATTTGCCGTATTCCTTCCAGCGCGGGCGCTCCTGATGACCTCCCCGCCACTGGGTCTAGGCTCGAACCAGCCCCCGGTTCCCAGTCGCTTACCGCCTTCCTCCAATGCGATGTTTTCCCCGCGGGGGCTCACTCCACCAGGGCCGCAGGCAAGGCCTAACAGCACCGGGCCTCAGCTAGGACTCCGTGCCACATCTCCGCACCGGCTCTCCTCCGCTCAGTCACCGTGCAGCTTCCCTCGGCACCGGGTCTACTCCGCGAGGTTCCGGCGTCGCCTCCTCAGCGCCCACGATCTGCCACAGACGTCGACCTCTGTAGCTTGCGGCGAGACTCAGTCTCTTCGCTCTGCCCAATGACGGCGTCCACACCTCCTCTCACAAGATGTCCGCCATTAGTGGGCCGCCCAGAGGCAGCGCAGGCTCCCGCACTCGCTCCCGGTGTGTTCCAAGCCGCAATTTCTTCTACCCGGTGCGGAGCTCAGCGCCCTGCTCCCCTGGAACCTATATTTCGGTCCAGTTGACCCCAGGGACCTCTTGAAATTGCCAGATAATGGGGCCTCGAGGCAGCGCTGCACTACAGTGCGACCGCCATCATGGCTGGCTAGCCACTCCCCCCTCCTTGTCTCTCGCTCTCTTGACACTGATGTTGCTTCTGTATATGCCAAAGACACAAATTGTAACAAGCCAGGTCCAGAGCAAGTTTCCGTGGAAATTAGTCATCTCTTCTCTAGGCCTGGCTCACACTACCTAGGGCATTGCCGAAAGATTTAACAAATGAGTTGCACTGAAATTGAAGTGCCTTGAGCAATGCTCAGGAGATGTAAAAATAGGTGAGAATGCATGTTGATGTCAGAATGCAGGGTCATGCACTAAAATGCATTAGAATAATTTCTGATGCGTGGTATTTGGCAGGATTGATTTGATGCAAATTGTTAATAGGGAGAACTAGGAATCTAGAATCATTCCCAAATTGCTTACTTGTGTTGAGGGAGTTCTGGTGGACCTAGGTTATTTTTATTTGCAGAGTTTTATATAGTGCGAAGAAGACCCTTGTGGGTGAAAAAGCGCTTTACAATATTAAGAAAAGTAGTTATGATACGAACGATAATGGATATACATAAAAGTACTTACATAGAATTGATATAGTTACATAAGCAAGTAAAAGGAAGACCGACAGGAACACTTAGTCATTCGTAAATATTGGTGTGAGAGGAGTCACATAGATGTCGAGGTGGTGTGTAGAAGGATGGTAGTCTGAATCCGCTCGAATCTCGGTGATGTGGACGAAGGCACGATAAAATGGTGTTTGACAGGTAGGCATTGCAAATGAGGAGAGGGAGGTATGACTTCACTGTGAAAGGAGAGGATATAAGTTTTACTTCATTCCTGAAGATGGAAGTGGAAGGGTTGCACTTGGTCTCCGGAGGAAGGGAGTTCCAGATTGTAGGAAAAATTCTAGAACAGGATTGATTGTAGGTTTTCTTTTTGTGGCTTAAGTAGAAGGGAGCTTGTACTTCTAGAAGATCAGTTTCTGCCAGATAGGGTAAATTTCTGTGCGTTGTGGTGCAGCGCTTTGTATTTCATACAGGCAATTTTGAGATGAATCCTAGCCTCATAGAGTAGCCATTTCAGTGATTGGAGGTTGGGGTTGATATGGTGTCTGTCTGTCTGTTAATCTATGTCTAGTTTAGATGTCAAAAGTGCTTGGACTGCTGTTTTGTGATATGCTGTGGGAAGGAAAGGTTTTAGTTTTATTAATGCATGTAGTTGGTTAGGTCCTCTGGTGGCTTTGCATGGAAAGGCGATTGTTCAAGATTTTTCCTAGAGATTTAGCTGAGTCAATGATGTGTGGGGTACAGTTATAGGCAATAAGATGTGGGAGCCAGTCTTTGATACTAGGGGCGACGCTGGGCAGTGAGATGAGAAGGAATTCTGTTTTGAGGCCTTTATGTTTGAGGTGATTACGAGTCAGCCAATGTTGTGCTTTAGTCAAGGTGTGATTAAGGATGCTGATGTCATGGGGAAAGGTGATTTTCATGTAGAGTTAGGTAACATCTTCATATATGGTGGGAGATGTGAGATAGTTGGAGTATTTCGGTCAATGGCTCCATGTACAGGTTGAATAGTGTCTGGGAGAGAGTGGAGCCTTGGGGGACGCATAGGGTAACTGGTGACTGATCCGAAAGAGTGTGGTTGATTAGAACGCATTGAGATCTGTTGTGAAAAAACGAGGCAGACCATTTTAACACAATGTACCGGAGAGACCCATCCTGCTTTCTAATAGGTTCAGAAGGGTTTCATGATTGACAAGTGTTGAACGTCGCTGACAGTTCCAGTAGTATTCATAAGCAAGACTGTTGACGACACTCTAGGCTCACTCAATCTGAATCAATGTGGACCAGGGCGATTTCGGTGCTATGGCTCTGTCTGAAACCGGATTGACATTTATTCTTGTGGTGCTGGACCATTTCCCAAATGAGAGTATCTCCATTTTCATCGTGTTGAGCTTGAGGTGGTTAGTGGGCTTTCAGTGGTGTACCACTTGCAGTCATTGGCCGATGCCACAGGAGTTGTGGTCAGATGATTTTTCAAGCTTTAGAATGATTGTCAGCAACTTAGTTGTAGCTGTTGAGTTAAAGTAAGAGATAAGGCTAGGGAGAGTTATGCCGTAGGTGTTATACCGGTGGGATGATAATGGAGCAATGAGGATCAGCAGCTGCATATAGGAACAGCGCAGAGAACCAAGAAAGTAATATGAGGGAGTTGTAAGGGAATCGGGAGTCAATCCGTTGAACAGTTCTCTATTTGTGTGCTTTTGTATGTCTTCAGTACTGAAGGATAGCGTACAGTATCAAAGGCACAGGAAAGATTAAGTAGCAATAGTGCTGCATTCCATTTCAGTGGATGGTACTTTGGTGATCGATTCCAAAGTCAAGACCGCTGTAGTGCCAAAACCTGGACAGAATTCAGATTGGCAGAAAGTGGATTGTTTCCTTCGACAAATGAGGGCTTTTCTCAGGACTTCTTTCTGTATGTTTGCCTAGGAGTGGGGCATTTCAAATTGGTCTATAATTAAAGGCCCATTTGAGTCAGTTCTTTTTACAGAATTTGGTTTGATACAGTTGGTTTTGAGATCATTCTGAATGCCAAGGAGTAAATGATAGTTGTTCTTTATTGGTTAGTAACTAATAAGGATATACAAAATTATGCATAGCACAAAGTTAAGTAGCATATGCACCAAAGAACAACCAGAGAATACTTTGCGTTCATTCACCAGCACACATGTTTTTCGTTCATACACTGACACGTGTGACAGTGAACAAACGCAACATACTCCCCGGTTGCTCTTCTGTACATATGTTGTTGGTGGATAAAATTTGAAGATTTAACATATGACTGTGAATGAATACATTGGTTTCTCAAGTTCATCTGAATAGTTGAGATTTGGATATTGCTAATAGGAGCAGCCCTCAAGAAGTAGATGGGAAGTTGGTGGCTAGAATTATGATTAATTTATGAACAAAGTATATGATCCGAATAAAGCATAAGAAGATTTAACAAAACTTAGAACCTTGGACTCCTCTGGAGTGCTGTGGGATTATATGTAATGTTCGGACCTTGTCCTGTTTGAGGAGTTTCATACTGGCATTTCCTCCCTCCTTAAGCACCAGTCTATTTGTAGAATTTTGTGATTGGTTTACAATTTTGAATTATTTTCGACTACTTGGTTTGTGTGCTCTACATATTTTTCTCAGCCACCAGTTATTCTTGTTTAGTGCTCGGATGCCCCTTTGTCGGTTTGTTTAGCACAATCTAAAAAAAAATATTCTGTGATTGGGAAGACGGCTTATGGTGATCTTTGATTTTGCTTACGGGGAAGTTTTCAAATAATGTGAACATTTACCCAAAATTATGTTTGGTGTGTCAGCAGTGGTGGTTTTGAGTCCTGTGACTTGCCTCACACTTTTTTTTTCTCACTGAGAAGTATAAAAAAACGAGCATTGGCATAGCCAATAGGTCTCGCCTTCGGGAACCTTTATAAGTGTTTAGGCAGAGCTATTAGCTTTGCAAATGTTGTTAAGCTATGTTGTAGAGCATAATGGCTGCTGTGCAGCATGTTGAAAAGTTATTATAAAGTAGTGTTATAAGCCTTTTTTTTTTTTTGTTACCTTATTTTGTTACTTTAAGAAGACATTTTGTACAACTGAACAACCCTATTAACAAGCATTGAAAATGCAATAGGTCTCGCCTTTGATTAAGTTAAAGCCATTTGCTTTGCTAATGGTATTGTATAGCAAAGCAAATGGCTTTAACTTAATGAAAGGCGAGACCTATTGAATTTTTAATGCTTGTTTCATTTTTGTTTTGCTCCATTCTCTATTATCATTCCTCAATTTGCTTTCTCTTGTCTTTTTCTTTTTATATCCCTCCTCCTTTCCCTCTTTCTTTCTTCCCTTGTTTCTTTCTTCCCTTGTTTCTTTCTCATTCTCTGTTTCTTTCTCATTCTCTGTTTCTTTCTCATTCTCTGTTTCTTTCTCATTCTCTGTTTCTTTCTCATTCTCTGTTTCTTTCTCAATCTCTGTTTCTTTCTCAATCTCTGTTTCTTTCTCAATCTCTGTTTCTTTCTCAATCTCTGTTTCTTTCTCAATCTCTGTTTCTTTCTCAATCTCTGTCTTTCTCTCTGTTTCTTTCAATCTCTGTTTCTTTCTCAATCTCTGTTTCTTTCTCAATCTCTGTTTCTTTCTCATTCTCTGTTTCTTTCTCAATCTCTGTTTCTTTCTCAATCTCTGTTTCTTTCTACTCTCTTTTCATTCTCTGTTTCTTTCTCATTCTCTGTTTCTTTCTCATTCTCTGTTTCTTTCTCATTCTCTGTTTCTTTCTCATTCTCTGTTTCTTTCTCATTCTCTGTTTCTTTCTCATTCTCTGTTTCTTTCTCATTCTCTGTTTCTTTCTCATTCTCTGTTTCTTTCTCATTCTCTGTTTCTTTCTCATTCTCTGTTTCTTTCTCATTCTCTGTTTCTTTCTCATTCTCTGTTTCTTTCTCATTCTCTGTTTCTCTCTGTTTCTTTCTCTTTCTGTTTCTCTTTCTCTTTCTCTTTCTCTTTCTCTTTCTCTTTCTCTTTCTCTTTCTCTGTTTCTTTCTCTTTCTCTTTCTCTTTCTCTTTCTCTTTCTCTTTCTCTGTTTCTTTCTCTTTCTCTCTTTCTCTCTTTCTGTTTCTTTCTCTTTCTTTCTCTCTCTCTCTCTTTCTTTCTTTCTTTCTCTCTCTCTTTCTTTCTTTCTTTCTTTCTCTCTCTCTTTCTTTCTTTCTTTCTCTGTTTGTCATCCTTTCTTTCACTTTCTATATCCTTGGTAGCAAGGTCTGGTACTGCTGCACACGGACCTCCCTGGCGATGGGTGACAGATGCCATGCCTGGTGTGTAGCACCCTCTGAGTTGATAGGGGTGTGCCCCAGGTGTGAGAGTGCCGCCCTCTGCTGCTCTCCTGGAAGTGGTGGCACACTGTATCTGGGGCACGTGTTACATGTGGAGGCACTCTTGTGTAGGGATTCATGTCTGGCGAGGGTATGTTGGGGGGAGGGGGGAGCTGGCAGGGCGCTGCTGACCCCTTCATCTCCTTGTAGAGTAGGGCTGGTGTTTATGCTGGTGACAAGTGCCCTGGTGGTGTGGGTCTGGAACTGCTGCCCCCCTTCTGGCACTGCTGCCCACGGAGCTCCCTTGGTGGGTGTGACAGATGGCATATGTGGCGCGGGGGCACCTGCCCTGCTGAAAGCTGTTAGGGGTGTGACCCAGGTAGGGGGCGTGATGTGGCGGAGGAGGTCTGTCACCGCTGCCCCCGCGGCTCTCTGGGGGAGGGCAGATGCTCGTGCCTGCGGGGAGCACTCACAGGTACAGGGAATGTCTTCAGTTCCCTGAGGAAGGGGGCAGAGCCACACTTCTGGTGTGGGGGGGGGGAGCCAAGGCAGGTGCTCGCACCTTTAAGTGCGTCTCCTGGGGAGGACCCATAGCGCTGCCCCCTAGCGGCCCTCGTTGAACTGGAAAGGCTCGAGGCTGAGTGAGGGCACTGGTGCGTTTACAATTGCTGCCCCCTATGTGAAGGGGGGGGTAGGTGTTCAATGTTCATGCCTCAGGGGGTGCTCTGTCAGAGCGTGGGAGGGGGGCCGGGGAAGGTGGTCATAGCTGCGGAGGGGGGTGCTCTGACAGTGGGAGGTAGTGCTACCCACTATAGAATGGGACGGGTGATCATGGCTGGGGAGGGGGGGATCCTATGGAAATGGGAGGGGTGGGGGGGTAGTGTTGCCCACTGTAGACAGGGGCAGGTGATGGTGGGGGTGGGTGGGTGGGTGGGGATTGCTGCCCACTATAGACGGGGCAGGTGATGGTGGCTGGGGAGGGAGAGTGCTCTGGCGGGGGGGTTGGAGGGGTAGTGCTGCCCATTAGAGAAAGGGGCAGGTGATCATGGCTGGGGAGGGAGGGAGGGCACGCACCCCCATCACTCCCCCATTAGAAGGCCAGAGTAGGAGGGTGCAATCTCTCGAGGCCCCTTTACCACTCCAAAGTTGGCAGGAGTGGGCGTGTTCAGAGCAGAGGAGGCTCACTGTAGAGGGTCTCGCGCGGGCTCCCTGTAGGGGGGGGGGGGGGTCCCACGGGGGTCAAATGTACCTCAGCACAGGTACGACGACTGGGGAGTGCAGAGGTAGGGGGCACAGAAGAAATTTGTAGGTACGGGCCATGGAGGAGTGCGAGGGTAGTGGCATAGGGGGAGTGCGGAGGTATGGGACACAAGGAAAATGTGGAGGCAGGGAGTGCGTAGGTATGGGGCACAGGGGAGTGCGGTAGGTATGGGGCACAGGGAGTGCGTAGGTATGGGGCACAGGGGAGTGCGTAGGTATGGGGCACAGGGGAGTGCGTAGGTATGGGGCACAGGGGAGTGCGTAGGTATGGGGCACAGGGGAGTGCGTAGGTATGGGGCACAGGGGAGTGCGTAGGTATGGGGCACAGGGGAGTGCGTAGGTATGGGGCACAGGGGAGTGCGTAGGTATGGGGCACAGGGGAGTGCGTAGGTATGGGGCACAGGGGAGTGCGTAGGTATGGGGCACAGGGGAGGGCGATGGTATGGGGCACAGGGGAGGCGATGGTATGGGGCACAAGGGAGGCGAAGGTATGGGGCACAAGGGAGGCGAAGGTATGGGGCACAAGGGAGGCGAAGGTATGGGGCACAAGGGAGGCGAAGGTAAGGGGCACGGGAGTGCGGAGGTACGGGGCGCGGAGGAGTGCGGAGGTACGGGGCGCGGAGGAGTGCGGAGGTACGGGGCGCGGAGGAGTGCGGAGGTACGGGGCGCGGAGGTATTGGACATAGAGGGGCACGGAGGTATGGGGCACAGGGAAATGAGGCGGTAGAGACACGGGAGTGCGGAGGTATGGGGCACATGGGAGTACGGATGTATGGAATACAATGAAGTGCGGAGGTAGGGGTACAGAGGGTGCATAGGTATGGGGCACAGGGGAGTGCGGAGGTATGGGGCACAGGGAGGGCGGAGCTATGGGGCACAGAGGGTGCATAGGTATGGGGCACAGGGAGGGCGGAGGTATGAGATACAGTGGGTCCATAGGTATGAGACACAAGGTTGCGTAGGTATGACACGGGGGTGCAGAGGTATGCGATACAGGGGTGCACGGAGGTATGGGGCACAGGGGGTGCGTGACGCGTGCGGAGGTATGGGTCACAGCCTGGGGGAGTACGGGGTGCGGAGGTACGGGGATAACTAGGTACACAGGGTGCGCAGGCAGAGTACTGGGCGAGTAAAGGGCAGCGCATGTGAATCGTGACACAGACAGAGGCTGTGTGTAGGGGTGCTGTCAGGCGAACTGGGGAGAAAAGCGGGGTACAACGGAATGCTGAGTACTGGGTGCAGGGTGAGTCTCGTGGAAGGAGGTTTGGGGCAGTACGGAGGGGTGGCTGGGAAAGTAAAAAAACAAGCGCTCAGATACAGCGGGTCCATAGGTATGAGACACGAGGTTGCGTAGGTATGACACACGGGGGTGCAGAGGTATGCGATACAGGGGTGCACGGAGGTATGGGGCACGGGGTGCGTGACACGGGCGTGCAGAGGTATGGGTCACAGCCTGGGGGAGTACGGGGTGCGGAGGTACGGGGATAACTAGGTACACGGGGTGTGCAGGCAGAGTACTGGGCGAGTAAAGGGCAGCGCATGTGAATCGTGACACAGACAGAGGCTGTGTGTAGGGGTGCTGTCAGGCGAACTGGGGAGAAAAGCGGGGTACAACGGAATGCTGAGAGAGTACTGGGTGCAGGGTGAGTCTCGTGGAAGGAGGTTTGGGGCAGTACGGAGGGGTGGCTGGGAAAGTAAAACAAGCGATCGCCATAGCGCTGTTTATATTTGCATCGCGCTTTCACTTTCAGTGAAAGCGAAAGCACGATGCCAAAATAAACACGCGGCGCCTGGTCTCCCTTTGGGAGGTCCATCAGGACTGGATGCAGCCTGAGCATGGGGATCTCTTGTCTTTATGGGGCCATGTGTTTAAACACATGGCCCCATAAAGATAAGAAATCGCTTACGACAGCCGTAATGCAGGCGAGCCAGTCCAGGTGGGCCGTCCCAAAAAGCCAATGGGAGGCAACACAGCTCATTTCCAATGGCTGGCCGCCGTTTAGCATAAACGGTGACGCCGGCCAATGGAAATGAGGGGCGGGGCTTAAAGCCCTTTACTGAAACTCCTCGTAGACAATAAATCTCGCCGAGCGAGCTGCGCATGTGCGCAGCCACGCTAGCCGAGACCTAAAAAATGAATGAATATAAAAAATGTCTACTAGTTTTTTTGTCCTTGCAATGCTGTTGCATTTGCAATGCAATAGGTCTCGCATTTGCCCGAGTTTAATCTATTGGCATTGTAAATGACCATGCCTTTTATTTATGTTTTAAAATCCAACACATAAATAAAAGGCATTGTCATTTACAATGCCAATAGCTGAAACTCTCGTAAATGCGAGACCTATTGCATTCCAAATGTCACACACAAGCAGACACACTCACAGGCAGACACGCATACAGAGTCATTAAAGAGTTAATAAACAAGCCCATGTTAAATGGAAAGGCAAGAAACTTGGTTTTTAGTGGCACGCAGGAGAATTCGTTTGTAAACTTTGTGAGTGCCTTAAGTCTCAGTAACGAGTGGAGGTACTCCTGTCAGCCATATAACAAAGTTATGGTGAGCGTAGAGTCCACCAGCTGCTTACCATTAAAACATGAAGCACGCCTGGTACTGTGTTGAAAACCAACACCTAATAACAGCAGCACGGCCGGCATGTTAAAAGCGCGTCGGGCGCTGTGTTGAAAAATAATACATAAGGCCAGCGCAGCCGCATTGTTAAAACATGAAGCATGTCAGACACCTTGTTTGAAAACAATTGCTACAAAAGTAAATAATTTTTAAAAAAGGCAGGCGGCCGTCGCATTTTTTTCTATTTATTTGCTTTTGTAGAAATCGCGTCACGCCCTGCTTTAGAGCTTTAAAGCTAAAGCGCGGTGTGCCAAGATTGCTACAAAAGTAAATAAATGGAAAAGAAATGCGGAGTCTGCCCGCTTTTTTTCTATTTATTTTTATTTGTAGCAATTGCAGCACGCCACGCTTTAGCTTTAAACCTCTGAAGCTAAAGTGCGGCATGACGCGAATGCTAATAAAGCAAATAAATACAAACAAGCATTTCAAAGAAAAGCAGGGCGGCGCGTTGTTCTCAGAACTGGCTGTGGTGAAGTGTAAAGGTGTAAATAGGGAAGAACACTCATCCGCAGCAGTGCCCACGTGTTCGGTGCTTCTATCAAAATGCCTGGCCTCCTTCAGAAAAAATACCCTTCTCCGGGTTTGAACAGTAAATTAATCTCAGTCCCGAGAAAACATTACATTGTAAAATGGGTCGGGTGCAAGTATCCCTGAATATGCGATGCTTCGAAAATGTTACAAACGCCCTAGGCATTGAACACTAAAAATGCCGGAACCCATGCAGGCTTCCCTGGTAACACAAACCAGCATTTCAAAGAAAAGCAGGGCGGTGCGTTGTGCATTCTGACTGGCAATAAATTGCTTTAGCAGATCACAAGCGAAGCGAAAGCACGTGACCAAGGAGGAATGAATCTGCCAACCTGCTCGCTCCCGAGAGCAACACGCCATGGGAGTGAACATTTTATGAAGAGGTGGGACATGCACCCGCCTTTGGCCAATTACGTGCTTTCATTTTTTGAAAGCCACACACAAAGGCCAATTGATGTGACAACCACAGGCACGAGCTTTCTGAATGTCTGGAGTGATTCCAAGAGGCCCTCTCCTAGAGCAGCGCATTCGTGCTGCGCTAGGCTCGACCTAAAAATTACACTGCATTGTCCGTTAACAGTTAATTTTGGTAGGTTTATACGCGGTTTAAAGTATTTTTATGACATGCTGTGCAGCTTCCTTTCTCATATTTGTAGTCTGGCGTTTCATAACCATGGTAACCTCCCCACTCATTTGATTTCCTCAGAATGTTGTTTCTAAAAATCTAAGGTGTTTCAAGCACCCTTATATAAGACTACACGTCTCCTTTTTGAGGGAACTCAGAAGTGCAAAGGTTCTAGAAAAAAAACTCAACATATCTGCCATTTTGGCTTTCCTCAATCTTGACATATCTTGTTGAGTCACTCTCTTTAGTGGGAGTGCAGTTTTGTGAGGCGATATGCAATTTCTTGTTAACGCTTGACTTAACTGGTTTTATTGATCTTTTTCTATTTAAATATGAACACTAATCTGTCCTCCCACCCCCCCTTTTTAACCCCCCATATAATTGATTTTTTTAAAGAAGCCAAAATAGCCACCACTGAACTCCCCATCTGCTCACTTTTGGAAATAAACTGCTTTTTGGTTGTCAGTTGTTGTATACCTTTATTTACCCCATCTCAAATGACATATGGCAGTTGGGCATTGAAAGCCGAATAAGGCCTTCCTCAGTTGTAGGCTATAGTAGTACATATTTTGCACATGCTGTATATAGTAAGAGTGTCCTTGTATCTGCATGAATCGGGCAACAAACATAAATTAAATCTGTATATAATCGAACTGGTTGCCCTTGTTGAGAACAAAACCCTGACTTTTTTATGGGTTTTTGTTTTTAGAAAAACTTGTTTTGTATAGTATCTTTCAAAAACCCGTTGCCGACATGGATATTTTCAAGTGAGAAATGGAATATCTGTCACCAGATTAGGGGTACTTGGAAATCAAGGGCTTGTTCTGGCATAACTGAATCTGTTTTGGGAACCATCCAAGATTTCAATTTTGGTGGGGGGAGAAACGCTCCCTTTGATCCCTTGTCTTATTGGAAAGGAATGAAATAGAAATTGGAAAAATATGGGTATTTTTGTGTTTGGGGAGGAGAGTTTTTATTTAGATTACTCTTACCAATAAGAGGAGAGCACTTGGTTTGGATTTTTTTTTTTGTCATTAAATAAAATTATTTGAATGCATGCATGCCCAATCAAAAATACTAAGGGAATGCCTACAGCATTCCAAGGAATAATCCTCCACTACTTTTTTCTCCTGTAGTTGTGCTTATCCTTTTGCTTGCCACAACTATATTCCACAAATGTTAATCGTCATTGTTTTTGTTTTGCTCCTTATTATCCAAAAATATTTAATTTCCGTACCTTGCCTACTGTAGATCACTATGCTCAGTGACTGCTAATTCAAACTACATAGTCCGCTTATTTCCATACACAAATATTAGCTTTCTAAGTCTGTTGCAGAACTGTCTAAACCAAAGGTGACTGGTAATGCAATTCAAAATCAGACTGGTACTTTTTGGGACTTTACTGCCCACAAAGCAGGCTCAGGAAAAGTGTATGTGGATATAAAGTTAAAACCTATATGGAAGTCTTAAAACTAAAAAAGTTCAATGGTTGAAGCTCTCCATACTACTTTTGTTACCTGTTGCAGCTGTGTAAAAATAACAATAACCGATAGATTTGGGGCCAAAACTGTTCATCCATCTCTATAGGGTAAAACCCCAAACAAAATTCTTGGTGTTGCATTGCTGAAGTACGTAGACTATTCATTCTCTCATCGGATGGAATGGCTATTTACTGCTCCTTACAGACATAGCAGTGTCTCCCTTTATTGTGCACTATCAAATCATGGTCTGCAAAAATTAGATTTTAGATGTTAAATTGTTAGAGGGTAGCAATAAAGGTTTTAAATGGAGGGAGAGGGGGTCGAATTCTGTTTCAAGCCAGGAAGGTCTTCACAAAAGCATATTGTTGCACTTGATTTGGAAAGTTCATGTTTATGATTTGGTGGCGCATATGCTATGTTGCCAAAACTTTTTTTCATCTTCTCTTCAACCCCCAAACCTGACCTTGCTCTATAAAATTGTATTATCCAATTGAAGGAAGACCTAATTCAAATACTTGGTAGAAGTGTTTTTTGAACAGGGTCACATTTGTGATGGCTTGTCTGAGGATATTTTGAGTGAGATAATAGCATTTAGAAGCAGACCGTTGATTATCTCTGCCGGATGCCACATTTTGTTCTTAATGTGTTTTTGGAATTGAAATTTGGCCCAATAAAATGAATGGTAAATTGCACGAACCGGGGTCAAGCCTCGCATTTGCTACCTAGAAGTTATACACAAGCTTTTTGACTGCTAGGCCGTTCCTGCCTATACGTCCTTAAGCACTGCTTCAGACTGAAAACTGTAAGGCCATATTGATTTACAGATCCATAGCGTTCTGAGCGATGGACCTAGACTACCTGGGTATGCCCTTAAGGTAAACGCTGTCCTTTCTCATGTCTTGCCAGCAAGCTGGAGTGATTGAGCATGTCGAAGGAAGCATCGTAAGAATGGCACCACCTTCCTGTCATCCACGGTTTACTTTAGCTCCAGCATGGTCTCAGTTTCTTAGTATGGCCTGAAACGAGACAGAAAATCATACAATAGAATATACCATTTAACTTGTATATAAAGTTGATTTTTTTTTTTTTTTTTTTTTTTTATATATATATATACCTTTTTGAAGGAAATGTGAGCATTGATCTGTAGTGTTTAATGTAACCAGGGATAAATTTAGGCTTATTAATGCCTGTTTCAGTGCATCCAGATCAATCTCCAGCACGTGGGATAACTTGGATAAGATCTCGCCCCAATAATGTGCTACATAGCTACCGGACCAGGCCATGTGGAGAAAATCTGCTCCAGGCATGTAGCATTTAGGACAATCTGAGGAGCGCGATTGGTCATATTTGTGTTGGTCAGTAGGTGTTATGTAAGCGCGTTGCAGAAACTTGAAATGAAGAAGTTTGTGATGATGGTTGGGTGACACCAGTTGAGTTTGTGCTCAGCACGCAGGCCATATCTTATCTGTAATGGGCTTCCCAAGTTCCTGTTCCCAGTTCTAGGTTTATCATCATGAGCAGGGAGCTATACCACACTAGCTCAATACAGTTTGGACACCAGTCGTACCCCATCAGAATCATTGATCACTAACGTGGGGGGGCGGGACGGACTCATCTGGAACCATCCGATAAGTCTATATGGTAGACCATAAGGCATTGTGGATGCGCTGCCTAATAAAACAGTCCATGAGTGTAGCATCATTGAAGCACGGGTCTGTGGAGTGTTAGTACTTGTCCCTCCAGGAAGAGGTCACCGACAGTGTGGAGACTGTTTTGTGACAAAGATCGCTTTACCAGGGTTTCGCAAGTGATGGAGAGCCAGGGGTTTTCCATCAAAGTCAAGGCAGGTTAGTAAAGAAGGGTTCCACCCAAGAGTCAGTGGAGCTTCCTCCATGCCCAGCAGGTGGTGGATAGTGTTTGAACATCCAAAAGGGGTCTAAAGGGATCCCTTTTGGAAGGATGGAAGCGAGCAGAGTGGGTGCAGCTATGTCCGTCTCGGGTTGGTGTATAATAGACAGGCATTCGCATTGTCCTAATGATGGGCATATAGGCATTGCGCAGCCAGAAAATAAAGCTGAAGATGGGGTACTCCAAACCCGCCTCTCTCGTAAGAGAGCCCCACTGTGTTTCCAACTGATACAAGGTCGCTGACCGGCCCAGATAAGTTTGAGGAGTTAGCCACATAAGGTAAGACGGAACGAATTTATGAGTGGTATTGGAAAATTTAAGGAACAGGTAGAGGAAGCGCGGGAGGATCACCATTTTATGATCGTGTTCCTACCAGCCATTTAAAGAGGCAAACTAATCCATCTTTCGATTTCAATCAATCAATCAATCAATCATGGCATTTATAGAGCGCGCTACTCACCCGGGAGGGTCTCAAGGCGCTGGGGGAGGGGGTAAGTTACTGCTCGAACAGCCAGGTCTTGAGCTGCTTCCTGAAGGAGAGATGGTCCTGGGTTCGCCGAAGGTGAGTGGGGAGGGAGTTCCAGGTCTTGGCTGCCAGGTAGGAGAAGGATCTTCCTCCGGCGGTGGTTCTGCGGATGCGTGGTACGGTGGCGAGGGCGTGGCTGGTTGATCGTAGCTGGCGTGTGGGCGTGTAGAAGGTCATGCGGTCGTTGAGGTACTTTGGGCCCAGGTCGTGGAGGGCCTTGTGTGCGTGGGTGAGGAGTCTGAACGTGATTCTCTTGCTGACGGGGAGCCAGTGCAGGTCTTTCAGGTGCGCGGTGATGTGGCTGTGTCGGGGGATGTCCAGGATGAGTCGTGCGGAGGCGTTCTGGATGCGCTGGAGTCTCTTTTGAAGTTTGGCTGTGGTTCCGGCGTAGAGGGTGTTCCCATAGTCCAGTCGGCTGGTGACGAGTGCCTGGGTGACGGTCTTCCTGGTTTCAGTGGGGATCCATCTGAAGATCTTGCGGAGCATGCGCAGGGTGTTGAAGCATGAAGATGAGACGGCGTTGACTTGTCTGGTCATCGACAGGGAGGAGTCCAGGATGAAGCCCAGGTTGCGTGCGTGGTCCGTTGGCTTGGGCGCGGTGCCCAGGGCCGGGGGCCACCAGGAATCGTCCCAGGCGGAGGGTGATGAGCCCAGGATGAGGACTTCCGTCTTGTCTGAGTTCAGTTTAAGGCGGCTGTTCCTCATCCAGTCGGCGACGTCTCTCATCCCGTCGTGTAGGTTGGCTCTGGCGGTGGTGGGGTCGTTGGTGAGGGAGAGGGATCAGCTGGGTGTCGTCGGCGTAGGAGATGATGTTGAGGTTGTGTCGGCGTGCGATGGCTGCGAGGGGGCTCATGTAGACGTTGAAGAGGGTTGGGCTGAGTGAGGATCCTTGTGGAACGCCGCAGATGACTTCGGTGGCTTCGGATCTGAACGGGGGAGGCGGACTCTCTGGGTTCTTCCGGCGAGGAACGAGATGATCCATTCCAGTGCTTTCTCTCGGATTCCGATGTTGCTGAGGCGCTTCACTAGGGTGCGGTGGCAGACGGTGTCGAACGCCGCAGAGAGGTCCAAGAGGATGAGGGCAGCTGTTTCCCCGTTGTCGGTTAGGGTTCTGATGTCGTCGGTGGCTGCGATAAGGGCGGTCTCGGTGCTGTGGTTGGCCCGAAACCCGGACTGCGAGGGGTCGAGGGATCCATTCGTCTCGAGGAAGGCGGCAAGCTGTCTGTTGACGGTCTTCTCGATGACTTTGGCCGGAAACGGAAGGAGCGAGATGGGACGGTAGTTCTTGAGGTCGGTGGGGTCCGCCGTTGGTTTCTTCAGGAGGGCGGTAAGCTCGGCGTGCTTCCAGCTCTCCGGGAAGGTGGCGGTGTGGAAGGAGGAGTTGATGATGTCCCGGAGATGGGGTGCGATGGTGGCGTCGGCTTTGTTGAAGACGTGGTGTGGGCAGGGGTCGGTTGGTGATCCGGAGTGGATGGAGTTCATCGTGCGGGTGGTGTCTTCGGTGCTGATCGGGGTCCAGTTGCAGAGGGTGGTGGTGGCGGGCGTTGGTTCGGCGGTAGGGTGCGTTGTTTGTGCGTCGAAGCTGTTGTGTATGTCGGTGATCTTGCGGTGGAAGAACGCGGAGAGTGAGTTGCAGAGGTCTTGCGAGGGGGTGATGTCGTTGTTTCCGGCGCTGGGGTTGGAGAACTCTTTGACGATGCTGAAAAGTTCCTTGCTGTCATGGGCGTTGTTGTCCAGTCGTTCTTTGAGTGCCGACTTCTTGGTGGCACGGATCAGCTGGTGGTGTTTGCGGGTGGCGTGCTTGAGGGTGGTCCTGTTGTCTGTGGTCTGGTCGAGTCGCCAGGTTTTCTCGAGAGTGCGGCAGTTCTTCTTGGATTCCTTGAGTTCGTTGGTGAACCAAGGGGTTTTCTTGCTTCCGGGTCTGCTGGGAGGGTTTTTAGTGGTGCGAGGTCGTCGGCGCAGGCGGTCAGCCACTTGGCGAGGTTGCTGGCTGCTTCGTTTGGGTCCGTTGTGTTGGTGGGTGTGTTCTGGCTGAGGGAGGCGGTGAGCTGCTCGGCGGTGATCTTGCTCCAGCTCCGGCGGGGAGCCTGTTGCGGGTGGTGGTGGGTCGCAGTCTTTCTGAAGCTGAAGTGGACGCAGCTGTGGTCGGTCCAGTGGAGTCCGGTGGCGTGGCTGAAGGAGATGTGCTTGCTGGACGAGAAGACGGGGTCAAGCGTGTGGCCGGCGTAGTGGGTGGGCGTGTTCACCAGTTGCTTGAGTCCGAGGTTGGCGAGGTTGTCCAGCAGGGCGGTGGTGTTTCTGTCGTTGTTGTTCTCCAGGTGGAAGTTGAGGTCCCCTAGGAGGATGTAGTCGGCTGAGGGCATGGCGTGCGGGCTGATGAAGTCTGCGATGTCTTCGCTGAATAGTGTGCGTGGTCCCGGGGGTCTGTAGATGAGGGTGCCTCGGAGGGTGGTCTTGGGGTCAGTGTGTATCTGGAAGTGTAGGTGTTCGGCGGCGGAGAAGGTCTCGTCGGAGTTAGTCGAGATGCGGATGGTGTTCTTGTGTACGATGGCGATGCCTCCTCCCGTCTGGTTGACGCGGTCCTTCCGGGTGATCTTGTATCCATCCGGGATGGCTATGGCGATGTCGGGCGCTGAGGAGGCGTTCATCCAGGTCTCGGTGAGGAAGGCGATGTCCGGTGCTGTTGCGTCGAGCAGGTCCCAGAGTTCCACGGCGTGCCTGTGGACGGAGCGGGTGTTCAGCAGGATGCATTTCAGGTGGTTGCTGCTGTTGCTCGACTTGGCGGAGGTGGTGCACGTCCGGGGGCAGGTGAATCGGCAGGCTTGGCAGGCGAAGGGTCCGTGGGTGCGTCTCGGTGAGGCTCGGTAGCAGGCAGGGTTCCGGCCGGCATTGAGTGCGGTGAGTGTGGCGGCGTCGTAGGTCCGTCGAGTAGTGTTGCGTTGGTGGGTTCCAGGGGTTCTGGCGCTGGGCGCGGTCCAGTCGCGGACGGGCGCAGACGGGCTTGCCTTAGGCGCGCCTTCGGCGCGCCCGCTGCGCACGTCCGCTGCGCGGCCGTGCAGCGGCCGCCATATATGGGGAGGTGGGAGGGAGGAGCAGCTGGGAGGCGGGAGGCAGGGGCAGCGAATGGGCAGTCAGGGGGGCGGGGCCGCAGGGAACGCAGCGGCGGGAGTGGCGAGAGGCAGCGGGGGCACAGAAAGGAAAAACGGGGACAGCAGACAAAATCACGGGCACAACAACAGTGGGGCAGCGAGGGGCACAGAAAGGAAAAACAGGGGGACAGCAGACAAAATCACGGGCACAACAACAGTGGGGCAGCGAGGGGCACAGAAAGGAAAAACAGGGGGACAGCAGACAAAATCACGGGCACAACAACAGTGGGGCAGCGAGGGGCACAGAAAGGAAAAACAGGGGGACAGCAGACAAAATCACGGGCACAACAACAGTGGGGCAGCGAGGGGCACAGAAAGGAAAAACAGGGGGAGAGCAGGCAAAATCACGGGCACAACAACAGTGGGGCAGCGAGGGGTACAGAAAGGAAAAACGGGGACAGCAGACAAAATCACTGGCACAACAACAGTGGGGCAGCGAGGGGCACAGAAAGGAAAAACAGGGGGACAGCAGACAAAATCACGGGCACAACAACAGTGGGGCAGCGAGGGGCACAGAAAGGAAAAACAGGGGAGAGCAGGCAAAATCACGGGCACAACAACAGTGGGGCAGCGAGGGGCACAGAAAGGAAAAACAGGGGGACAGCAGGCAAAATCACGGGCACAACAACAGTGGGGCAGCGAGGGGCACAGAAAGGAAAAACAGGGGAGAGCAGGCAAAATCACGGGCACAACAACAGTGGGGCAGCGAGGGGCACAGAAAGGAAAAACAGGGGGAGAGCAGGCAAAATCACGGGCACAACAACAGTGGGGCAGCGAGGGGTACAGAAAGGAAAAACAGGGGGACAGCAGACAAAATCACGGGCACAACAACAGTGGGGCAGCGAGGGGCACAGAAAGGAAAAACAGGGGGACAGCAGACAAAATCACGGGCACAACAACAGTGGGGCAGCGAGGGGCACAGAAAGGAAAAACAGGGGGAGAGCAGGCAAAATCACGGGCACAACAACAGTGGGGCAGCGAGGGGCACAGAAAGGAAAAACAGGGGGACAGCAGGCAAAATCACGGGCACAACAACAGTGGGGCAGCGAGGGGCACAGAAAGGAAAAACAGGGGGAGAGCAGGCAAAATCACGGGCACAACAACAGTGGGGCAGCGAGGGGCACAGGAAGGAAAAACAGGGGGACAGCAGGCAAAATCACGGGCACAACAACAGTGGGGCAGCGAGGGGCACAGAAAGGAAAAACGGGGACAGCAGGCAAAATCACGGGCACAACAACAGTGGGGCAGCGAGGGGCACAAAGGAAAAACAGGGGGAGAGCAGGCAAAATCACGGGCACAACAACAGTGAGGCAGCGAGGGGCACAGGAAGGAAAAACAGGGGGAGAGCAGGCAAAATCACGGGCACAACAACAGTGGGGCAGCGAGGGGCACAGAAAGGAAAAACAGGGGGAGAGCAGACAAAACGGGCACCGGGGCCACAAGCGGAGGGCGATCTTACCTACAGGAGCAGCGGGCAGACAGCACAGGCGGAGCTGTGTGGTGGGGGGGCGACCTACCTGGCAAGGTCAAGGGTCGCTCTCTTCACCGTGCAGCGGCCGCCATTTATGGGGAGGTGGGAGGGAGGAGCAGCTGGGAGGCGGGAGGCAGGGGCAGCGAATGGGCAGTCAGGGGGCGGGGCCGCAGGGAACGCAGCGGCGGGAGTGGCGAGAGGCAGCGGGGGGCACAGAAAGGAAAAACAGGGGGACAGCAGACAAAATCACGGGCACAACAACAGTGGGGCAGCGAGGGGCACAGAAAGGAAAAACAGGGGGACAGCAGACAAAATCACGGGCACAACAACAGTGGGGCAGCGAGGGGCACAGAAAGGAAAAACAGGGGGACAGCAGACAAAATCACGGGCACAACAACAGTGGGGCAGCGAGGGGCACAGAAAGGAAAAACAGGGGGACAGCAGACAAAATCACGGGCACAACAACAGTGGGGCAGCGAGGGGCACAGAAAGGAAAAACAGGGGGAGAGCAGGCAAAATCACGGGCACAACAACAGTGGGGCAGCGAGGGGTACAGAAAGGAAAAACAGGGGGACAGCAGACAAAATCACGGGCACAACAACAGTGGGGCAGCGAGGGGCACAGAAAGGAAAAACAGGGGGACAGCAGACAAAATCACGGGCACAACAACAGTGGGGCAGCGAGGGGCACAGAAAGGAAAAACAGGGGGAGAGCAGGCAAAATCACGGGCACAACAACAGTGGGGCAGCGAGGGGCACAGAAAGGAAAAACAGGGGGAGAGCAGGCAAAATCACGGGCACAACAACAGTGGGGCAGCGAGGGGCACAGGAAGGAAAAACAGGGGGAGAGCAGGCAAAATCACGGGCACAACAACAGTGGGGCAGCGAGGGGCACAGAAAGGAAAAACGGGGGGAGAGCAGACAAAACGGGCACCGGGGCCACAAGCGGAGGGCGATCTTACCTACAGGAGCAGCGGGCAGACAGCACAGGCGGAGCTGTGTGGTGGGGGGGCGACCTACCTGTGTTGATAGTGTCAATGGCAGGACCGTTGTTCAGCCGCACCACCTGTTCCTTATCCGGATGGAGTATGATGCCGAGATATTTAACTGGCCCATCACACCAGGTCCATTGGTAATCACATGTAGTCTGTTTTGTAGCAGGAGTTCAGATTTGGACCAATTGATCCAAAGACCAGAATGGATCCCAAATTGTGTCATTTCGTGCATAATTGGGGTTGGGTTCCCTTTCGGGGGACGGATGAAGAGGACGATGTCATCTGCATTGAAGGAGATAAGTAGGGGGCCTGTTTTAAATTGAAAACCGCGGTGTAGGTGACGCATACGAAGATGACGGATCAGTGGCTCCATTGCTATTATGAAAAGTAAGGGTGACAGTGGGCAGCCCTGACGGGTACCCATCCTTGGGGGAAATGGAGCCGTGATTGAGCCATTGACTCTGAGGCGGGCAGTGGGTTGTGCATTCAGGATTCATCAATGAAGAAAACAAAGGGGTACTGCCAATTTATGGCACAGAGAAAATGCCACTCCCAAGGAGTCGAACACCTTCTCTGCATCTAAGAGCTATAGCAGCAGGGACATCTGAAGAAATTCTGTGGAGTACTAAGAATACTGCCTGCAGATTTAACGATGGAGGGCTTTGGGAAACAAATCCAGATTGCGCAGTGGAAATGATTCTTTCCATTAGTGAAGAAAGATGGTTGGAGAGAACTTTCACCAATATTTTATTGTCCAAATTGAGGAGTGACAAGGGCCTATAACAACCACATTGTGAAGGATCCTTACTGGGTTTAGGAAGGAGGGTTATTGCAGCCTCACGCATAGATGAGCGCTTTACCACCGTTTATAGGGATTCCTCATTAACCGCGAGCAGGCGCGGCGCAAGTATGTTTAAAATGTTTATGAAATTATCCCGTATAGCCATCAAGACCGGGGGCCTTCCAGCCGTCCAGGGAGTCTATGGCTTGTATGATTTCCTCACAGGATAAAGGTTCGCTAAGGAATTGACATTGGGGATTAGAGAGCCAAAGCATAGCCACCTCATCAAAGTAAGCAGTTTGGGCCGTGGTGTTCCCTGCAGGAAGTGTAAAACTGAATGTACTATTGGAGCAGGGTGTCTGCTACACCCTCATTGGAGGTAATCCGCGTGCCGTCATCTACGCTCACCTCCGTGATTTATGAGTTGCCCCTCTGGGGGCGAAGGAGACAGGCTAGAGTACACCCAGGGCGTTCGCCCTCATCATATCTGCATTCTTGAGCATGTTTGCCCAGGTAAAGGACCTCTCTCTCGGCCAAATCACGGTACTCGGTCAGTAGGGAAGCTCTGACTTGAGGGCAAGATCCATATCAGCCAGTTCTCTCTTGAGGTGCTGGAGGCCTCTACGTATGCCCCGGAGTACCCCGCAATGCTTAGTGAAGCAGATGCCCCTGATGTAAGCTGTGCACACTTCCCAAAGGGTGGCATGGAAGGCCACTGTGCCTTCATTAAGCTGGAAATATTCTAGAACTGCTGTGGGCAGGTTGGAATGGTTCGTCTTGCAACGCTAAGGTAGGGAAGCTTTACTGTCTCGCCTGATCGCCACCAAAAGGAACGCTAAAAAGGACTAGTACTGGAGAGTGATGGTGTGCGAGAGATGTGTGGAACTACGTTTTGTGTGGGGCCGAGTAATGAGTGAACCCCAGGTTTGAGGTGCTTTTAGGCGCCAAGCATCACACAATGTGTGTATCACTAATGTCATTGAGCACATGGAGTGACCTTGGTTTAGTGGTCGTTTTCAGTAGTGTCCGCGGTAGGGTCCATTAGGAGATTAAACTTTTTGGCCATGATAAGGTGCTCAAAATTCATACGTTCAATTTGGGTGGAGAGGGACAGAAAAAACTCTGGTGAGTCTCCATTAGGAGCGTAGATGTTGGTTAAAAGTAGTGTCCCACCACAATACCAGCGACTAGGACTTACTGGCCATTATCTGCGTGATGTGTCTAAACGGTACATTGGATAAGAGTGCAAACCCCTCTAGACTAGGACTGTAGTTGGAAAACAACCGGTGCAAGCCCCAGGCAGATGCGTTCGTGTGTATCCTCCTGGGAGGAAGATGTGTTTCCTGAAGGAAAGCTATGTGTGCCAGGACGGGCAAGATATTGTAAGACCTGTTTGCCCGTGTGGCGATTATTAAGAAACCTGATCTTCCAGGACAGGAGTGGGAGGTAGTTCGACTCAGGAGGGTGTGTACGGACCATGAGATATGGCAGTTGGAACTGGGAAATAGGGATGAAAAGTGACCAATGTGTACAGTTTAGGAAGGAGGAAAACAACAAATAGTAATGAAAACGCTCTCGATAACCCCCCCACCACCCGCCTCCCACACCAGGCACGAGAAGGCCCAGTACTGACCCCTATAAATAGCCCCACAAACATAAGACAACAATACAGTAAACATATTTGTGTGTATGTGTGTACCACTAGGGGGTGGCAACCCTACGGCGGACATCCATGCATGATAGGATCAGTTTCTGAAGTGGTAAGTGGGATCCAGATTGTCTATCGCATAAAATCTGAAAAATGCAAATTGACATGACCATAATAAGTTTGAAGCTGGGTCCGCAGACATCTGCGCAGAACGGAAGGCGGATGAGGAAGAAACACAGCCGTCAGCCTGGTGGGAAGAGATCAGCACTGGGGCTGGAGTGAATATCCGGAGGAGCGTACAACTGAATGTTTGCAGAAGGCCTGCGCCGCAGCTGGGGTATCCAAGGAATGCAGCTTACTGTTGACCTCTACCCTGAGGCACGCTCGGTACAGCATATCGTAGTGGAATCCCAGTTTTCGAAGCATGGACTTAACGTCTGTGAACTATCGGCACGCCTCTTGGACCACATCATTGAAATCGGGGAACAAAGAGATGGTAGAGCCCTGCCATTGTAAGGAACCTTGTTCTCGGCCTAGGCACAGGGCAGTATCTCTGTCCCTAAAGTTCAGTAGGCAACCTATTATAGGTCTCTGTTTGGGCAGCCAGGATTGGGGCGCTGACCTAGCGGGCAATGAGCCTGTTTCACCACGATCGTTCAGGTAAAGTGCTGCTTACCAAACAGATCTGTCAAAAGCCCTTCGACAAACCGATTAAAGCGGCCACAGGGCTCGCAAAATCCACTTGAATTGTCGAGCAAGATTTATTCAGGGCGAGCTATTTTTAGGGACTACTTGCCCTTTTTTGCAGTTGAAAATCCTCTAACTTCTGGGAAGACGAACTGACTTTTGACCTCTGTCTCTGAAAGCAGAGCAAATGTGACAAGATAACAGTATTTAAAGGCATCTTTACTACCCACAAATTGAAAGAGCAATAAAAATGCCATTAAATCTTGTTATTTTGTCACATTTGCTGGCTTTTAGAGACATTAGTCAAAAGTCAGCTTATCTTATTACATTTATTTTTCTTTCTGTGACTTGTTGGAGGAGTTTGTAAAGTGAACTGTGCAAAGCATGTTAAATGAAAGGCTGTAAGATGTCAAGCATTTTTCCAACACAACACTGAAATAGCTAAGGGAACTGTTCAAACATTTCAAATCTGTTTCACAAATATTTGTATAGGATCAAAACAAATTAGAACACTTTACTTGGGGATGCGCACATTTTAAACACTTTTGCTGAAACTCAATTTCCAAAAATAGTTTGTGCTATTATCAGGAAAACTACATGTTGGTGGGAAAGATTTGTGGCAATGTCAATGGAAAATATGCTATCTGTAAATGACTACACTACCACATCATGCTTTGGTAATATATTTATGAAAAGTGATGTTTTTAAACACTAACTTGGAATTATTACTGCTCCTGCCCAGATGACAATGCTATTAGTGAACTAAGCGGCAAGCCAGGAATCGTGTACCCTATATATGGGCTCGATTCTTGTTATACATGGAGCAAACATTTAGTCTAGTAAATAGTTTTTTTTGTACAGCAGAAAAATGAACTTGCGTATTTGAAGGTGCTCGCTTATGTGATAATAAAGAAAAAGGCGGCTTGATAAGACAAAATATTTGCCTAGGATCAAACAATTTAAGACTAGTTCACGGGTCAAGTACATTACAGTTAGGTCAAGTAGATTATTAAAGTTACTAGACCTGCAGGTCTAGTAACATTTTTATGATTTTTTTGAGCCCTGGACCAGTATTGGTAGATTCAGGTACCCCCAGTATGTGTAGATTATTGCTCCTGCCCCTCTCCTCCAGATCTTCGTTTTTCATTGCCACAAATTTGAGCAGCTTTTCTATTCTTTCCAATCGCTTCATAAATTGTGCAGTGCCATCCACCAGATCCGATACTCTCGCCTCTGCGGCCTCAGTCAATTTTTCATGTCGGTTAGGGCATTTGCCCATGGTATCCAGTCTTCTGGCCAGTGTATCAAACCGGCCATCAATAGCCCGAAATCTTTCTCAGAGTTCAGCAATGACTGCATCTGTGCCAGTCGGCTGGTCCGGGCCAGCGCTGCACATGACACTGCCTTCTCCATCTGTTTGCTTCTCAAAATTGAGTTGTCCGTTTATGGTCTCCACAAACCATAGCCTGTAGAGTGAAGGGGGGGTGAGGGTAGACCGGCCACCAGGAAACAAATGGAGAGCTAAGCAGAGGTGATCACAGAAAAGAGCCTGTAGTGCCTGGCAATGTGCGGAAATGTCTTGGAGTCTATAATGATGGCTAGGAAGGTGGAACAGTGGAGATCTCCCAACGGGGTGAAAAGAAAGGACTGTGTTCCGGTTGGGTTTGTGAACACACCCCAGAGTCTACATCAAAGAAGCATGCCCTCAGAATGTGTCGGCCATTAGGAGGGATATTAAGCTGAACAAGATGGTCAGGGGCCTCCAGCAAGTTGTACCCCACTGCTGCTGCTATAGTGCACAAAATTAGGCACCTGTGATGAAAAACACCTCCAGTGATGCAGATGGCACCATAAAGTTATACAGTTTGTAGGTGGCAGCTGGGGGGCAAAAAGCAGGGTCAAGTGCAAGGCCTGGGGTGGGCGGGGCAGCTGCCAGGCAAAAGAACAGGAACGGGTGCTGCAGGCCGACTCAATGAGGGGAGGCGCTTGGTAGCAGAATAAACTATGGTGCCAGGGATTGGTGTTTAATCTACGGGCAGCGTGTCGGGGGAGATCAAAGCGGTAACAAGGCCCGCAGTAGCCGATCCTGGGGCTAAACAAATAAGGCGCAGCCCGTAAGGTCATGTTGCGGGAACAGCGGAGCCATGCATGTAGACCCAGCTCTCCAGCGTATCGATGATACAAGTCCCCATGGTGCTGCGTGTTGGTGAAATACCTGCCTGGGGGTGCGGTCCGCTATGGCATGCAGGCCTCAAAATCTGATAATTTATGAAGTGGCAGTGTGTCCCGTCGACTCCCCCGCCCCCCTCCCCCGCTCCAAAAGGATAGCGTTAGGCCTCAGTCATAGAAAAGTGTGGAGGGGTGGAATCGCAGGCGGAAGAAGTGCAGGAGGTATTTAGGCCAGTCCAGCGGCCGGCTGCCCAGGCTCACCCGCGGCCCCTGTCGCCTCGGGACTCCTGGGGAGACTCTGGGATGGCCTTACCCCCAGGTTGAGGTTTCAAAGGTTCGTCCGCGCCTCCTCCGCTTTCTGGCGTTTTCATCCGCAGCCCGGATGAATAAGAGGATGCATTCACTTCGCTGCCCAGCCAGGATGCATGTCGGTCACAGCGAAGGAGGGTTCCCCCCACATGGCTCAGTCCCCCATTAGGCGGGGTGCTGGTAGGCCACGGCCTGTGGTCTGAGGGAGGCTGGCAGTGGTTGAGGCAGAGGCTCTGTTAGCTCACCCCGGTGAACAGTGTCTCCGCCCGGGCTAGGATAGGTGGTGGGTCGGCCTACTGGTTAGGAGAGTACGTGGTCTGCAGGCATAGCAGCACAGGCCGTGGAGGGAAGCCTAGAAGCACTCATCAGGGTTCACCTCTTCCCCACACTGCTGAATCCCCCTCCGCCAGGGTTGAAAGCATGCCTCCAACCTGCCAGTGGCCTGCAAGGGTCAGATACTTATGGACGGTGGCGTGAATCCCGATTTTTAATGTGAGATCAGGGCAGCGTCTGCTGGAGCTTCAACACCGTGCGGCCATGTCGGTTGGTGACTTGGCCATGCTCCAGGTTGCCATAAGTTAAAGGTTGCGAGTGCTTATGTCACAGAATTGTTTATTTCCAAAAGATTATTTTATAGAAATACAGATTGAAAGTGCATTTTAAAAGCATTCAAAACCCACACATGGACTAGAAACAGATCAATAGATGCAGTAGCAATATCAACAACAAATTAATTCCATTAGTCACAGCATCAAACATGGTCATTAAATCCGATTTAGAATGTCAACAAAATAATACTCCTAAAAGAACAAATTACAAGTTTTGATTTCATTACTGTGTATAAAACGACTTCCTCTGAATGGGGCCTATGAATTTAGCAGTGGCCACAGCTGTATAAAAATTTTCAATAGAGAATAAAACAATATGTCTCCGAGGTGGAACAGCAAGCCGACCCTACACACCAAAGATGTGTTTGTGACGCACATCCACACAGAACAATCCCCCCAAAAAGAAGTCCGAAGTTCTGAGCCAAATGACTCATAGTGTGCACTTCCACTGCCCCTGCTGCTCCCAAGGGGCAGTCTCCAAGACCAATGTTAAATTTTGTAACCAATGTGGAGTGCACCACAAACAATCAAGCAAAGAATCTCAGTCCATCCATTGTGGTTATCAAGTGAAAACTTTATTCTTTTTTTCGTTAAAGAACAACAGCCAGACAGCCGACGCGTTTCGTCCAGGTATATGGACTTCATCAGGGCTTGAACATATGTCGTTTGTCAGCAAAAATAGTCAGTCAAACATGAAACTTGCGAAGTGATGAGACAAACTATATATCAGTTCGTTTAGCAACTGCACCCTATTGGAGCCAGGGTCAGTTCCAAGTTATCAACGGCTCCTGTGCTGCGAACCGCTCCGTCAGCGGCCTGTTTGGATATCTCCGATCGTGTTCAAAAGAAAGAGAATAAAACAACTAGGGCTTCCCTGCGTGATGTTATACCACAAGTTTAATTTGTCTCTTCCAAGAATAATGGGCAGTCCAGAAGAAGGTTCGTTATGCTGTAATCGATTTCCCCCGATTCACAGATACAGTTTCAATTCAAATTGAAATAATCCTTACTTTTAAACCAGGAATTCTCCATGTTGGGTCCATTCCTGTTTAGATTAGTAAAATTCAATTCTGCATTGGCTTATCAGGAATTTTAGTTGGGTATGATAATACCTTTTTCAAGAGAATTTCTCTGATTTTATTTATTTATTTTTTGGTTCAGTAGTCGAACCCTCTCGTTTAGAAGCCCTTTCAATTTGGCCATAGAGACGCTGCTATCTATTGTGGTTACAGCAATACCTAAAGTAGAGTTAGATATAAAGTTACAAATTAGACTTGGGGAAATTGTTAGCATGGCCTTCAATTTCCCCTGAGATTAGTGTAGAGTTTGACTCTACACATACTTTCTTAGAGAAAATAAAAAGTGCGTGATTGCATTATCATATCCTAAGAATACATTCTCAAGGCCTAAATTGTTGAATTGGTTGGAATGCTAGTCTCTCTAGGACTAAACTTTCCACCTTCTCTACAACTTATCCTTCTATCTAGGGATCGCTGCTCTGCTCCATATATAGCCTGTGGAAGCAATTTGCCCAATATTACTTTCTTTAATGGTTCTGCTGAAAGACCCACCATACCATGAATCCTATCTCTTGAGGGCGTTTACTGTAGTCATTAAAGACATTTTTAGAGCCTCAATGTGCCTGTCCCATTTCAAATTATTCGCTGAGTTGAGAGACAAACAATTTCTTCTTTGTTTACATCGTGGGGAGATCAGTAATAAAAAGGCTAAACAAATGAGCTAAAATAGTTGTCTTGGTCCATTTTGGACTCTAATTTGTTTTCGGACATATTTCTGTTTACTGGCAAGTCTACTTCAACACAATTATTAGAGTGCAACTTTTAGATCATGTATAAGAAGATCCTGCAGGATGTTAAGGCCCTAGTTTTTTCCATAAGGTCTCCTGATCAACTGGGTCAAAGCCGGCCCTCAAGTACATGAAGCAGCAGCATAATTTACCCGGTGTCATCCATGATCCTTGCTGCCGCCCATAGGACCACGCAGTGATCGACTGTAGAATAGTTTGACCTCAAACTGACTTGCTTTCTAGGGATTATGCCTGAAGAGAAATCCCAGCTCTTGAGATGGAGGAGAGTTTTGCGTATATCTTAGACGATATATCAAGTTGTGAAATTGGCCTATAGTTTCCAGGATTACGGCGGTCCAATTTCTTGTGTATTGGTTTAATAATGGCCCCCTTGCCGTGAGTTAAGTTTCTACTGAGGATTTCCATTTTAAAAATCGGACTTATAGATTTGCCCACCAAAGACTGTCTGCTTTAAATAAAACTGATGGTAAGCGATCCAGACCACCTGCTCAGGATGCTTTCATGTTACCAATTACTTCTACTATAATGGCCGCATTCAAGGGAGGTATAAATTGAGACCTCCACTTACTACTCCCTGGGGAGGTTGGTCCCGGGTTGTGGCTTTTATATAAATCCAAAATTAATTCCACCCCTTGCTCTTCACTTAATGGCGCGTCTAGATGACTAGAAGATATTGGTAGTCACCAAGCACCATAATTTGTTTGAGTTAACTTTGGTATTGCTTCATGAATTTGAGCCCACTTTAACCCAAAAAAACGTTTTTTCCATAATTAAAGAATGTTTTTGTCTTTTTGCCACCTAAGTGGCTTTAGAATAGCTGTTAAACTCTTGTTTTCACGATCTTACATCAGATCTTATTAACCAGACTTCTTTCTGTTTTAAAATCCCCCATCGAACCATCCTAATGTGTGTGACCTGTATTTTATTTCTAACATAATCGGGCTGACATTGGTAAGCTGCCTTTAGACAGAGAAGAACGTGTTTAATTAATTGGTCGTACCATTTGATATCGCAGGGTCCCCGGATAAGTTCCTCCATCCAGCTAGTACTTTAATTTGCTCAGTATTTTTCTGTGATTATTGATCGCGATCTATATGATGCACTTTTATTGGGTCCATGTCTAGCTTGGATTCAAAGTAGTTAGTGTTCCTCACATTATGGGCAGTTCACCCTTCCTGAGCACCTTGAGGAATACCTCCATTAGGCTCTCTGAAAGCACGCATGGGACCCATCGATAGAAGTTTGCTGGGAGGACATCACTTCTAGGTGGTTTTTCTGTCTGTAATTCGGCTATTTGGAGTCTCCAAAGTACTCAACTGCTCATTCACAAGCTTTGGTAGCACCAAACTGTCACAATATTTCTCAGTTACCCATGTCATTCTATTGCTTCTGCCTAAATGTCACAAATGTTTCCAATCTGTCATTGTACTATCATTCCCCTTCTCTTCCCTGCAGCCCCAGTATTAACTTATTCGGGTGCTCTTTTTGAGCAGCTAAGCCAGCAATCTCCCTGCCTTACGTCTTTCCATGTATAATTTCTTTTTGTTGTGCAGTATTTGTGACCCTGTCTAGTGCATCCGTGTCTTATATTTTTAGTCTGTAGCACAGGAGACTCCAATCAGTAGCTCGGGTAGCGGACCAACACCGTTAAAGTAGCTCTAAGGTGAAGTTAATTCCACTCCCTCAATTAAAGGGTCTGCGCCTGTTAAAGAAGGTAATGCTGCTCACTTAAAGGCCCTTGGAGTGGCAGCCAGCCAAACAATGGTAGGTCCTCATGATAACACTCAAACATGTACTGTGTTGGCCTGTTGAGGTCTGCCACAGGACTGACTGTCTCCACTCTGTCTAGCTAAGTCACTAGAAGATTAGCCGTGTTGTAGGTCCTACCCTATCAGTCACACAATGTGTGTGGGGGGAAATGGGCCAGGAAAGAAGAGTGCCAGCAGTAGCCTGAACATTAATTAGTGCTGACCTTGCAAAGTGTGAAACTGCAGGATCCAGAGTAAAAATGTATAGTTGGGTGTACGATCAGCTCGAGAATTGAGGAGAGCAGAATATGGATTCATAGCAGAGATAGTTAAGATCTTGTATGCATTTTTCTGTGTGTGCATGCATGTGTACATTTGTGTCTGTGTGGCAGTGTCCCTGATAAACGGTGTCCCTCCATAAAAGCTGTGCCTGGTGTTAATGACCACCAAAGGTATATACCACTCACCGTCATAAGGGGTTCGTTTTTGTCACGATTATGTCCACTCGTGGCATAAGTGGTAATGGGTTAATAATGGTCATTCTTGGTATACTTTTGACGTTCTTGGTCTGTTTGTAGCTTACTGGCACCCATCATTGACATATTTAGAGTATGACTTACCTTATTTTAGACATTCATTACATAATGGTGTCACCCTTGACTCGTATATGGTGGGCATTCTTGCATTAGGGCAGTGATCTTCAAACTTTTCAATGCCGCACCCCCAGTGGAAAAAAAAAAATCATTGGGACCCCACTCAAAATATTTTCCCCAATATTCGATTAAACCAGCAATGTTAAAATAGGTTAAGACTTATTTAAACATTGTAGGTAAATTCTGTTACCATTTTAAAAATGCAATCAAATACATTATTGCCAAACATACTATTCTGGTCAGGACGCCTACTAACCTGTAAAAGTGTCCACAGTGTGATTATTAGAAATGGGGGTGGGAGTTTTAAAGAATATTTGGAATCCCTTCCTTTTTGACATCTTCTCCCAGCCAGGATAGAAGTGACAAAAGATGTTAGTGATGACCTATTACAGGGCGGCTTATTGACGCTCATTTTTTCCCGCTGAATACAAAGCACGGCTATCGGCATAATGCCTCTTTTGGCCAGAGCCTGGTGCCCCGCCCCCCCCTCCCTGGGATCACTTGAAGCCCCCCCTTCTTGGGTGGCCTGCCCCCCAGTTTAAAAACCCCTCTCTGCATTAGGGTATCCAGCCTTGGCACAGTGGTGACCCTGGTGCAATGGTGGGCATTATTGACCCATTACAGGTATCCTTGGTGTTATGGTGTTTATCGAAGGCCTATAATTTTAATACTTGGGTATTTGAAACCACATCTGTTCAAGTGAAGCATTTGTACATATGAGTACTCCATGAAAATGAAATGCTATTTCTTAAAAATTAAAACTGGTATTTTGAAAGGCAGTTTTTTTTTTTTTTTTTCCAGATAAGGATTTTTGGGGGGAAATTGTGTTTGAACAAAATCTATTTCTATATAATTTATTTTAAAGTGTTTATTTTCAGAAACTGATATGCTGATGAAGACAACCGGTTGCAATTCCACAACACATTTAAAGTTGAAATTTGAATTATAATTAGAGTTGAGGAGAATTATTTACCATGGTTATGTCCCTTGTGCCTGAAGGCAGGTGATGCTTTGGCTGTTACTTAACGAGTCAGGCGGAGGTGATCAAAGTGTAATATAAAAATACGTGGTTACTATTTTGAACTAAAATCCTGCTGCCACCCATTGCTACCGTGTAGGGGCCTTGTTCGTTCTCATTTTCTAGCCACCACAAGGGAGCCCCTGTGGAAAAGGCATCTCAAGATCTTTCCTCTACCAAGCACCGCTTTTCTTTCACCATCATGCGTATGAAGTAGTCATCTCTGTAAGCCAACAGAATCGATCAGAACAATGGTGAAAACCCTAGAGGCTCTAACCGAGGCCCCACATTCACGTAACTTCCCTATGTCTAAGACCGTCTTGCTCTTCTTGCCACCTGCTCACCATGTCTTCAGCCACTTGCATTTTCTGTAATTGTGCCCGTATTTCAGTACTGCCTCTCATCTTTGGCATCCCTGACCCTTTTTGGTAGTAGTAGGTGTTTCATTTGGTCATTTGCCTGCTGGGTTCTTAGCACTCGTTGCCCCTTCAGCACCGGCAGGCTGCATTCAGGCCAGGGGCGTGCTCTCTCCAGTCACGCCTCGGCTCTTTAAGATTAGCACACACACTCACTTGATGCCCATTGCCATTCCCTACGCGCTTCTCTAGATCTGCCTCCCTGTTAGCACCGCCCGACACCAGCCAGTTGCGTGGTTGGCTCACAAATGCATGGTGCCTCTGTCAGCCGCTGCGCATGTGGTGCCTGCTGCGGTAACCAGCATGGCCACCCACTCGTGGGCCACAGTTGTTCCCACCACGCTACCAATAATGTCAGTCCCCTCTGTCCGATGCAACTGTGCTTGCCGCACTACTCTCCGACTCTTGTGCTCCGCTATGGAGTTACACTCCCATGTACTCGGGCTACAGCTATTTTAGTACGCTCCCGCGCACTGGGGCTCCGAAGGGCTCCTGCTGCTGGCCTCCGCAGCAGACTTTAGTCTTCCGCCCTGAATTAGTCTACCCAGCTGTCTGACTTGCTGAGCGTGTTTACTTGGTCGTTCCAGATCGCATTACTCTTTACAGAAGTCGACAGACACCTGCCTTTGTCATCATTCCGAAGCCGCCGCCTTTACAGGCCTCATCTGTTCTCTGTTTAGGGGGGCTCGTGAGGGTCTTTACAATAAAGGGCTTGGAGCCTCCCATTTTCTGACCTCGTTGTCACTCTTCTATGCTGCCTCCTAATTGGCCAGCATATACTTTACGTCACTTCAGTTTAATTGTGTGGCGCATGAACCAAGTGTAGATTGATTTGATTGGTGTACGTCCGCTGCTCGCATGTGAGGGAGGTAATATTTTCCTTCATGGTGACGGCCGCCACCTTGCTCCATTTCCTACGAATATGTTTCTCCCTCGCCCACTATATTTTTTTCAGACAATGAGTGATTTGCCCAGAATCGCAGGATGTCGAACCCGGTTCCAAAGTCGGCAGCTCTGGCCATTACGCCACATCCTCTCCGAACCCTCAAACGTACTTGGAATTTACAAAACAAAACTCACCAATATTTACTCTGTGAAAAAATATTTCCGTGCGATTAGGGGGGGGGGGGCTACTGAAAAACTCATAGGAACTGTCAGAGGTGGGTTAATTTGAAACATTCCTTCGCCATGTGTAAAATTACTAAACGTACTACATACTCAACAGTGGAAAATCCTCTGTGCTACAGTGTACCTCGATGTTTCAGTAGACTTTACCATCCGTATACAGAAGTAGGACTTTTCCTCCCCGCAAATGGTGACATTTTTAATACGATGCATTTATTTGATAGCATCTCGTTTCCTCTTGAGAACCACGCTAGTGGCCATCTGCATCACAGGACAATGACTAGACTCGGCAATGACGATCGCGCAGCCTTTAAATGAAAACTTCTTAGTCGGCAGAGACTGCCTGGTTGACACATCTTAGGGACTCGTTCGTTTATGCAGCACAGTGAGTTTTTTACACTTTTTTTTAAACCCCAGTACGGGTCCTACAGAATATAGTCATTGATTAAAATGCAGCAATAAACTTAACAGATCTAACAGGCACAGAGACAGGGTAGCGTTATCTCTAACTGGTAATCAATCAATCACGGCATTTATAGAGCGCGCTACTCACCCGGGAGGGTCTCAAGGCGCTGGGGGAGGGGGTAAGTTACTGCTCGAACAGCCAGGTCTTGAGCTGCTTCCTGAAGGAGAGATGGTCCTGGGTTCGCCGAAGGTGAGTGGGGAGGGAGTTCCAGGTCTTGGCTGCCAGGTAGGAGAAGGATCTTCCTCCGGCGGTGGCTCTGCGGATGCGTGGTACGGTGGCGAGGGCGTGGCTGGTTGATCGTAGCTGGCGGGTGGGCGTGTAGAAGGTCATGCGGTCATTGAGGTACTTGGGGCCCAGGTCGTGGAGGGCCTTGTGTGCGTGGGTGAGGAGTCTGAACGTGATTCTCTTGCTGACGGGGAGCCAGTGCAGGTCTTTCAGGTGTCCGGTGATGTGGCTGTGTCGGGGGATGTCCAGGATGAGTCGTGCGGAGGCGTTCTGGATGCGCTGGAGTCTTTTTGAAGTTTGGCTGTGGTTCCGGCGTAGAGGGTGTTCCCATAGTCCAGTCGGCTGGTGACGAGTGCCTGGGTGACGGTCTTCCTGGTTTCAGTGGGGATCCATCTGAAGATCTTGCGGAGCATGCGCAGGGTGTTGAAGCACGAAGATGAGACGGCGTTGACTTGTCTGGTCATCGACAGGGAGGAGTCCAGGATGAAGCCCAGGTTGCGTGCGTGGTCCGTTGGCTTGGGCGCGGTGCCCAGGGCCAGGGGCCACCAAGAGTCGTCCCAGGCGGAGGGTGATGAGCCCAGGATGAGGACTTCCGTCTTGTCTGAGTTCAGTTTAAGGCGGCTGTTCCTCATCCAGTCGGCGACGTCTCTCATCCCGTCGTGTAGGTTGGCTCTGGCGGTGGTGGGGTCGTTGGTGAGGGAGAGGATCAGCTGGGTGTCGTCGGCGTAGGAGATGATGTTGAGGTTGTGTTGGCGTGCGATGGCTGCGAGGGGGCTCATGTAGACGTTGAAGAGGGTTGGACTGAGTGAAGATCCTTGTGGAACGCCGCAGATGACTTCGGTGGCCTCGGATCTGAACGGGGGAGGCGGACTCTCTGGGTTCTTCCGGCGAGGAACGAGATGATCCATTCCAGTGCTTTCTCTCGGATTCCGATGTTGCTGAGGCGCTTCACTAGGGTGCGGTGGCAGACGGTGTCGAACGCCGCGGAGAGGTCCAAGAGGATGAGGGCTGCTGTTTCCCCGTTGTCGGTTAGGGTTCTGATGTCGTCGGTGGCTGCGATAAGGGCGGTCTCGGTGCTGTGGTTGGCCCGAAACCCGGACTGCGAGGGGTCGAGGGATCCATTCGTCTCGAGGAAGGCGGCAAGCTGTCTGTTGACGGTCTTCTCGATGACTTTGGCCGGAAATGGAAGGAGCGAGATGGGACGGTAGTTCTTGAGGTCGGTGGGGTCCGCCGTTGGTTTCTTCAGGAGGGCGGTAAGCTCGGCGTGCTTCCAGCTCTCCGGGAAGGTGGCGGTGTGGAAGGAGGAGTTGATGATGTCCCGGAGATGGGGTGCGATGGTGGCGTCGGCTTTGTTGAAGACGTGGTGTGGGCAGGGGTCGGTTGGTGATCCGGAGTGGATGGAGTTCATCGTGCGGGTGGTGTCTTCGGTGCTGATCGGGGTCCAGTTGCAGAGGGTGGTGGTGGCGGGCATTGGTTCGGCGGTAGGGTGCGTGGTCTGTGCGTCGAAGCTGTTATGTATGTCGGTGATCTTGCGGTGGAAGAACGCGGCGAGTGAGTTGCAGAGGTCTTGCGAGGGGGTGATGTCGTTGTTTCCGGCGCTGGGGTTGGAGAACTCTTTGACGATGCTGAAAAGTTCCTTGCTGTCATGGGCGTTGTTGTCCAGTCGTTCTTTGAGTGCCGACTTCTTGGTGGCACGGATCAGCTGGTGGTGTTTGCGGGTGGCGTGCTTGAGGGCGGTCCTGTTGTCTGTGGTCTGGTCGAGTCGCCAGGCTTTCTCGAGAGTGCGGCAGTTCTTCTTGGATTCCTTGAGTTCGTTGGTGAACCAAGGGGTTTTCTTGCTTCCGGGTCTGCTGGGAGGGTTTTTAGTGGTGCGAGGTCGTCGGCGCAGGCGGTCAGCCACTTGGCGAGGTTGCTGGCTGCTTCGTTTGGGTCCGTTGTGTTGGTGGGTGTGTTCTGGCTGAGGGAGGCGGTGAGCTGCTCGGCGGTGATCTTGCTCCAGCTCCGGCGGGGAGCCTGTTGCGGGTGGTGGTGGGTCGCAGTCTTTCTGAAGCTGAAGTGGACGCAGCTGTGGTCGGTCCAGTGGAGTCCGGTGGCGTGGCTGAAGGAGATGTGCTTGCTGGAAGAGAAGACGGGGTCAAGCGTGTGGCCGGCGTAGTGGGTGGGCGTGTTCACCAGTTGCTTGAGTCCGAGGTTGGTAGTATACATTTAGTCATATGCATTGTTCCCAGGCCACATGAGGCACATCAGCAACCCATTAAATCCTGTATGAGTTCATTACATCTCCACGAGAGCTTTTCTGTGCCACACAGACTTACACTTGACTGGCCCTCAGTGAAATTAAACAAGCATTGGCAAAGCAAATGTCTCTCCTGTGCCAGTTCTTTTGACTGTCAGTTTCTTTTTTTTTTTTACAATTTTTTATTTATCCGAGTTATACACCAGCTCAGCGGCTCTGTAGCATGGTTGAAAGTAAATTAAAACGAGCTATGACGTGGTCAATGCTGGTCGCATCATAGTGCATTTATTTATTTTCCTTTCAACCATGCTCCACACCAGCCCTCCACAGTACAACAGGCCTAAAAACATTGACAAAGACAACAAACAGATCTACCATAGGTGATACCTATTGGCTTTGGCAGTGCTTGTTTATTTTTTTTGCCTGCAGCTCTACCTCTTTAAGGGCTCGTTGCTCACTCACCACACCTCCAGGCAATGCTCGGCTGTGCCATGAAGTCGTTCAGGCACTTTCTTTCTGTGGGTTTTAGAGGATGCTTCGGGATAATCCAGGGTCCTGGGGGAGCTCATTGCTAGCTCGTCCTGTTACCAGGTATTGCAGGCAAAAATACGGGAAGCTGCAACACTGTTTTATTACATAGTTTTAACATTTTTCGAATTAGTCTGTACAGGCTTTCCTTTTCGAAGGTAATTGAGAAAAAACAAAACTGACAAACTAGACATGTAATGTTAATATAATACCTTTTAAGAAGATTAATTTTGTGGTTTGAAAGTCTTACACTGTTAAAGAGCAGAGTTAGTGCGGATGCGAGGTTCTTCATACTCCCTCCCAGAAATAAAATACCGCCCCCCGTGTGGAGAACAGCAGTGGAAATATCTCCAAACTCTTAGGTGAGCTGCTCTGTGGAGCATATGTAGCATGCCAAAACCCTCATGTCGTAGCAGCTGGTTTAACAAGCATTGACAAAGCCAATATGTCTTGCCTATGCAAGATCTATTGACTTTGCCAATGTTTTTTAGCCGTGTTGCAAATGACTGAAAGAAAAGAAAAAAAAGCTGTATGACGAAGCCAGCGTTGACTGCCTAATTGCTTTTTTTTATTGTTATATACTTGCAGCTGTGCTGCACTGAAGTCAGCGCTGCTGTATAATATATACTTGGGCCACTGGAATTGTGATTGTGCGGCTGTTGCGACTTTTCCATTACAATAGCTTTGCCACATAATCCATCTGCTCCATAATCTGAGCTTGAAACTAAATACATTTTGTTAAAATCTGCAAACGGTTCAAAAGTGACAAAAAATGCAGCGAGACGTGTTGCTTCGCAGAGGAAGGTCTTTTGTAAAGCTGGACTGGTCACCTCTTTGTTGCTTATTGCCATATTTGAGCGTTAAACTGGTACTAATGAGGGTCAGCCAATGCCCAGACAGTGTTACCAAGTTTCAAAATGACGAAATATTGGAGTGATGCTATTACAAAATGTGTTGCATAATTCCAGTGGCCCTGTCTATACTATAACGGCACAGTAGATCTAGTCTGGGGGCCTCAAGCGCACTCCTGACCTTTGCATGCGGACCCGTGTTGAAAACGGGCAAGCATTTATTTAGAAGTTAAATTGCCATGGAAGAAAGCAAGTAACTAGGGTGTCCTGCACTGTTAACTTTTGGGTCACCTTTATTTGAAAAGACCTTCTGCAACAAATGTGTAAAATATGAGTCTCTTCGAAAATTAAAAACATTTTTTTATTCACATTCAGAACTGTTTCATCTTAGTAGTACGTCAGACTAAATCAGTACAAGTATTATTATTTTTTTTTTTTAAGGAATAGTTTTCAAACATGAATTATGAAAAGTTCATGCTTCCACCCACCCTGACAATGCCAATAGTGATCTAAGATGCAAGTCAGTTATGTGCACCCCTTGGATGGCCACAGTTGCTATTTTACATGGACAACATTTTAGTTAAATGTTGGAGAACATTTCGTATAGTCCACATCCTGAAGGGATGTATGTTATAATAAAGAACCAGCATTGGCAAAGCCAATAGGTTTCTCCTCTGTGAAATCTATAGTCTTTGTCAATGTTTTTTGTTCATGTTGCAGATGACTATGATAAAAGAAGTCAAATAATTAAAAGACCTGCCGACTTGGGGAACCGGGTTCGAATCTCTGCGTCTGCTCAACATCCTGTGATCCTGGCCAAATCAGGTTATCTCCCCAGTACCATAAAAAAGTGTCTTTGTGCAATATAACTGGTGCTCTTATAAAGCGCTGAAATACTTTATAGAACTGTTGAGTCTTTTTTTATAAAAACTGCCCGTACTGTGAAAAAAGGTAATCCGTACACTTTTAAGGTATGCCAGTGTCCTAGGTGAGGAGAAGAGGAAACCTGCGAGGGAGGAACCCTGTGAGGATAGAGGAAGGGTCAGTAAGCACGGTAGGGGGAGGCGGCACTTGCACGTGCCACAGGGAGCACTAGGACGGCAGACAGTCGGTAGGGAGCGGGGAGATATTGGCCAGAGCTGGTTCAGAGTTGGGGGTAGTAGTATAAATATAGCAATAATCTGTGTTAAGTGGGTTTCCTAGATCTTTTGGCCCCTGTGCCACTGCACCTGCTGCACCATTCAAATCATTACCCCAGTGCCTGCAAGGTAACTGAACTTGTGACTGCTTGTTTAGTAGTAAAATGTAGCAATTATCGTTGTATATTGTGGCTGGCTCTTTCCTGTGAAAAGATCTGATCCTGTGCTTGACAGTAAATGGGCCATAAACGGTGTAAATTGCCCAAGATCACCATATATAACCGGCTGAGACTGGAATGCGGTTTTGTACTTCGTTCCTACCAAGGCAGTTTCATCAATTTAAATGGACTCACTAAAGAAGAGGAAGTTTGCAAAAAACGTGTTTAAATATGAAAGTCTCTGCAAAAATTCCCAAAATGTTTCATTCGCATTCAGAATTGTTTCATCTTAGTAGTACTAGTATATCAGACCAAATCAGTGTGGTCCGCAAGCACCCTTTTGAAGTTTGCAAGGGCCCCTCCACCTCGCCGTTGAAAGTAACTAGTTCATCAGACTAAATGAGTGCAATTTTTGTTGTTGTTGTAAGTAATAGTTTTCAAACATAATAAAAAACGTTCATGCTTCCACCCACCCTGACAATGCCAATAGTGAACTTCATGCCCCACGAATGACAGGCAAATATTTCGTGCAGCTGAAGAAAAAGATATCTTTTGAGATGGCGATGTCTAAAATAAAATAGGAAACCAGCATTGGCATAGCGAATAGGTCTCGCCTTTGGGACCTTTATAAGTGTTTAGCCATGCAACAGTTGATGTTGTTGCACCAAGGATATTGTGCTGGATAACTAAACACTTATAAGGTCCCAAAGGCGAGACCTATTGGCTATGCCAATGCTTGTTATGTAAAGTAGTGTGTGACCTTGTGTTTGTGCTCATCACTTCGAGAGGCAGCCCCTATTTCCTGTAAGAGGTGTGCAGCGCCGATTTTGCCTTTTGACAATTCTTTTTTGCATTTATTGCTTTGGCCAGGATGCAGGAACTGCCTCCGGCTGGAACTGGTTTGGTCGGTCCCAGGTACAACAAAAGGAGTCTGTCTGCTTCCTTTAAAAGAGTAATGAATGAAGCTAGACAGGTGCACTTGGCTTCATACTGAACTCTAAAAGGAGGAAAAATAAAAGGAGCACTGCAGGAGAGAGGTACATACGATATCACATGTACCCCAGAACCTTCTACACACGTCACAGACGGACGGGGGATGGGCAGGGCTATCCATCACACACCATATGGATTTACTTCACTCGGATTCAAAGAAAAACAAGCGGCAGTGAAAGCGATCGCGAAAGTGAAAGCGATCGCTATTGGAAAACAAACAAGCCTGCGAGTGGTGGGCGCGCGCGCGCGCCACAGCGAGACATGTGGTTTCAATTATCGCGCCCGTGTCTGGGCACGATAATTGGAAACAGATGCCGGCCGTGCGGGTAACCGCACAGAAAAGGCCATGACGCACGAGCGTCTGGTCAGCTTTCTGAAGCCCCTACAATAAGTCTCGCGCTGCGCGAGCAGTGGTGCGCACAGCAACGCTAGGCGCGAGACCTAAAAATGCCCGCCTGGGCCTTACCTGGGCTGCTGGTGAACTGCCGTGCCGACGGTGCCGACTCCTGAGTTCAGTCGAGTCAGTGCTGCTGTGGTGGCACCGGCAAGCAACGGTGCACAGAAATGATGGACTGTCTCAGTCGGGGGACTGCAGTCCGTGTCCGACCGTGACGCAGTGGCTAAGGCTTCCTCCTTCCAGAAAGTTCCACCACAGAGTGCAGACACGCGCGGGAAGGGTCGAGTCTGCGCAGACTCGAATCCTCGGCTTCCCGCCTGCCACAACCCTTTCCCATCTCGTCACAGGGTGGGTCCCACCACGCCCTGTAAAGAGTTGGGAAAGCTCTCCACTCTCTGATTGACGTTGATGGTTAGCGATACCGGGCTTGGACTTAAAACGCCCGGGGCTAAATTTGCCTCCACGCCATCAGGGGGTGGATACTGCTAGACGAGGTCTTTGCCGAGCTGATGATATCACAGCCTTCAGGGCTGTGAGGTTGTCAGTCCGGCAAACACTTAGGCTTCTTTGGGCCCGCAAGGGGGAGCATGCAAGGGGAGAGTCACGTGACATGCCTCCAGTCCAGCCGGCACAACGAACGGCCACTGTCACGGCGGCAATATGTAGACTATTATTTAGAAGATGGAAGACATAAAAAAAGTAAAAACAAAACAGATTTGTTTTTATTAAATAAAATATGATGAGCATTGAGCACGCCACTTTGGTAACGGGGGCGGAGCCCCGACGCCCTCAGGGGGAAACCGCCACTGGACGTGTCACTTGTAAAAGAATATAAAAGCAAGATATATGTAACATTTGTAAAATAAGAACAAAACCTTGTTGTCCACCAGTGGAGAAACCAGGTGAAATCAGTTTCATCTGTAGGTTGCAGGTTGAATCCTAAAAAGGAAAATTCTTCTTTGGGATTACAGAAGTTGCACAGCTTGTTTAGAAGCACACTCAAGCGTTTTTCAAAGATACAAATATAAAAATAGTTTTAAATTACAAAGATTTTAACATTTCTTATGTGCGACTGTTTCAATTGTTAGGTTTAGCCGGGTCTTACTTGTTCACACCCTCCAAGCTGCAATGAATGATTTAAAACTAAGCAACCATGAGCAATGAGTGCAAACTGCAAATGTCCTGTGTGCATGTTAAACATAAGGATTCTGAGAATAAGCATCAGTTTCCTTCATATTCGGCAAAATGCATTAGGTTTCTAAAGTGCCACAGCCCCCTCCCCCATTCGCAAATGTGTATTATGCTAACCAATTCATCTCAGTGGAAAGGGAACGCAGCAGTTCCTTTGAGTCCTTGACTTCCTTCTAAATCTCTCTATTAGCTTTATTTCCTCGGCATGCGTCGTTTGTCATCCAGCTCAGAACAGAAACAAAAGCGCTATTAATTTGAACTCAATCTCTGGAGTGTGGACAGAATGTTATGTCTCAGATGCTGCAGGTGGCAGTGTTCCTGGAGTCTCAAAAGCCTGTCATGTTATGGTCTTCCTTACAAGTCCATTCTGCATTTTTCAGACCCTTGTGGGGAGTGTAGTTTTTTTAAATTGTACTTAAGGAGCTAAAAAATCGATCGGAGCTCAAATAGCCCATTCTGATGGGAGATCTATATACTGTGCGGGCCTTCTAACTTGTATTTTCGTATTCTATATATATTAATAATGTACGGCTAAGTCAAAGCCTTGAGAAAACTTTAAGGTCAAACTACAATTCCCATCAGCCCAGGCGTGCTGAGACACCAACGAATGCACCAGAGTGAAAGGCTGGGTGAGATCTGAGGCAGAGAGGCTGCAGCACGTTGGTAAGGGGAATTTCTGGACTTGAAAATGGATTCTAAGCTCGGCCATGCCTCGGAGTGCGACCTGCAGGAGATCCCGGCACTTCAAGGCGCTGCGGAGGATGTGACAGTGCTTCCTCGGGCCCAGGAGGCTTCTTGACGCTGCTCGCTGCCGAGGAAGGTAAGGGGAGTAAGCGCTTATTAACAAGCGCGCGCCCAAAGTAAAACCAGCAAAAGCGCGCCTCACGTGGCAGCAGGGGGGAGGGGGGCCTGCCGATTTCCTTGCGGGAGCCAGCGGCGATAATTGATACCATATGGCGCTGCCCCTCGCTCCCGCAAGGCAATCGCCACACGTGCACGCGTTGCCATTGAAGGCAATGGAACGCGTGCACGTTTTTGGGGAAAAAAAGGGAACTGATGGCTAAAGGTCTCCTCCTATGCAGCGCATGCGCGCTGCGTAGGCGAGACCTAAAAAGGGCACAAGCAGGCTCCAACGAGAGTGCGCTGCTTTCCTCTTTCCTGTAAATGCTCTCACTTTGAAGTTGCCGAAAGCAAAATAAGCACCAGGCTCCCTCGAAGACAGTGACATTTGACCTCTGTCTTTGAATGCCCAGCAAATGTGATGAGATTCAAACAAGATTATCCAACCAATTATTACGGAAAATGTGTTCATGGAAGAATACTGTATGCATGGCTTTGGCATGGGGAGGTACGAACTCTAGATGTACAGCCTAAAGCAAATAAAGCCTGCAAATGGAAAGCCAGAAAACGTGAGTTACAAACCACAAAGTCAATGGCAAGCAACGGGCAAAATGCATTCCCAGGTCAACTTTTTGAAACTTACCAAGATGTCTTTCCTTTACCACATAGCTGCGCTTTCTGGTAGGCTGCGACCCAAAAATCTGCAGACTTAACACGTTCTGTCTGCTATCACTGAGGTACATAGTAAAGAAATCAAATTAATGTTAAAGGGAGTATTGAAGTGGATACACTAGGCGCACAAACTTGAAATTGGCTACATTATTATGAGTTGTTGACATGTTGGGTGCAAGTCTTTAAGCAGGTTAAAATTGTGATAAAGGAGAGGAAAAGGTCTTGGTCAGGCACTACTACTGATTTTTATGGTCCGTTTGCAGGGTTCATTTTTTTCAAATAACTTTAGGAAACCTGGTTCTCAATGTTACTGAAACAAATTGGCTATCACAAAGCATGTGTGTTACAAATGGGGTTATTAACTAGCGAGGGGGCTGCGTCGACCAATTTAATAAACCCACTCTGACTAGGTTAAAAACCAGTTCAGATACAATCTTTGCTCAACCCTTGATAGTTCTGGCTCAAGCAGCAGGCAATCCCCAGAGAAGTGCACGCTAAGCTCCAGCAACATTCTCAATGTAAATAACAGAAAAGCATTTCCAAACCTATTTAGAAAAATGGAGACCAATTTTAATGAGCAAAAAACAAGATCATCAAAATTGGTTAAGGGAAACCAGGGATATAAATCCTTAAAGGTTTAAGGTAAAAAGCACCCAAAAAAAAAGTCAAGCACTATGGTAAAACAACAAATCTTGTTGGACTGGGACCTAGATGCAATTTCAGGCTAACTGACCAGGAAAACCCACTTGGTGGGGTCTGACCTCTGCTCCACTGCAAATGTTTTACCTTCAGATTTAGTCTCCAACTACTAGGAAAGCTTCTGTTCAGTACTATAATCCCTAGCTCCACAGGGTAGGGTTTTGGGGTACCAGTTCTTTCTCCAGCTAGGTTTTCTGCTGGGCCCACTCCTCTCTAGTCTGCTAGGCTTTAGTCAGGAGTCCTTCTGTTTTTGTGTCCCTAAAGCAGACAGAGGGGCCAACCACTTGACCCTTGGAGGGCAGTTTCAGTCCCTGAGTGCCAGCATGGCTCAGGGGCTTTGAATCCTTGTGTTAGTCATCTTCTTCCAGCAGGAGTCGGAAGTTGGGATTCTTCTTCCAGCAGGCTGCCTTTTTTCAGATGGAGTTTTCCCAGCAATATTCTGAAGAGAGAGCGGTGAGTGTGCTGGATATATCCTGCGCAGTAGCTTGTGACTGGAAAAAAAATTCGACCACCCAAACCTATTTTCCTGCAGTCTGACCACCTTCTCATTCAGCATTTCATCTTTGTCTCACTGTAGAATGACCCAGGATCCACTGTTTCAGCATAGCAGGACTAAGCTGCCAGGAGACAGGCCTGTCTTCAGCTTTGTGATCACTGCTATACCTAAATTGTTTTTCCTCCTACTGTAGCTCGAGCTTGACTGCCTTGGAGGGTCCTGGGAATGACTAGGAAAATCATTCCCTGGCGTCTCCAAGTCAAGAGGTAGTGTTAAAGCTGTCCTTTGTTCTGACATCAGTTCTGTCCACTTGCAGATAGCTAAGTGGTCAGCAGTTAAAACCCATTGGGCTATTCTGGGCTGTGAGGAAGGCCATTGTTCTGAGCCAAGTTTAACTGTCCCAGTTAAGACTGTGTATTCCAGTTGTGGAGGTGAGAGTGGCAGAACTGTCTTTAAGCCAGTTCTGTTTCAGACAACCTTTATACTCAAGTTATCAAAATTCCAAATTCAGAATTAAGTCAAATTTTAAAAATTAAGCAGGAATTACTTTCCTAGGTGGAAATTAAATATTTTCATATCACCCAGGCCTAATAGTAAAAGGTTTATCCAAGCCTAGGCGAGAGCTGTTTCCTTTGAAGGCATTAGAAACTGGGCTTATGCTAACTTAAATCTGTGTTTACACTGTCCTTCTTGAATCACTGTCGTAGTATTTCACATGACTAGAATTACCGTATCATTTTATAAATGGAGAAGTACGAGTCGATTATAACAAAAAACACCCTCAGACCTTTCCCAGCACTCTGCTAAACCAAGGACACTAACTGTCTCAGACTATTAGTATCCAGTGTATCAGCTAATATGATTGAATAAACTGAGAACAGCTAAATCTCATGTAACGATACTATGAGAGAATAATTGAATATATACTGCAGTAAATTTATGTTTTTGCTTGTTTCTTATTGGTGCATATCCTGAGAGCCATGTACTCATGTAGAAACGTATGAAAGTCTTTGTCTAAAGTCCTAAAAAAGGACATGTATCGCTCTCTAATCCTGGACTCCCTATTCGCCACCTTCAGAAGGTCAATCTATGCCGGATTTTATATAAAACTTTACTGGGTTCACTGTACTTATGATTTGTACGCTTTGCTGCTAAACCTATTGATGGCATATTTCGTTTATCTAGCCTACTAATTCCTCATTATATACATTTTCAAACGATAACCGGTGTCTGTAATTCTTATAAGAATGTCTCAGTACTGATCTTTGAACTTGATCTCAAATGTATCATTGACTGGTCCAATCGGGGAGCACCAAAGTCAGTATTGGGTCAACAGCGCTTCCGGTCCTAGCCATTGACGTGCTTTTGGTACGATCATTTAGAAAAGATTTGTATGCGGACACCTACAAAGAAAGCAACATAAATGTTTGGTATTGTTTAATGGAGATGGCACATTAAGTTTAATATGTAGTGTGCCCTATTTTTATATATTCGCATCCTGCCCTGTGGGCTTAAAATGCTGCAGCAATAAATGATGTATGGAATGCTGAACAAATCAAACATTCACCACCAGTCAAAAGATCTGGGTTAAATCCATCGTTCTTTTGCGGACTACGCCACCCCAGTTTGGACCCAGCCGTATGCAAACCAGTTTTGACCCTGCTCCTCTTGGGAACAGTCCAGCCCGAACTGCCAAGCCAGGTCCTCCCACTGGAGTCAAGCTAGCCAAACTGAGGCTAAACACCCTAAACCACTCCCAGGATGCTTGTTTCCGTTCCAGGGAGGACCTGGCCTGACATTTCGGGCTGGACTGTTCCATGGGGAGCAGGGCCAAGACTGATTTGCATATTCCTGGGTTTAAACAAATGGCATGGGGAGCAAAAAAACGATGGCTGCGTGTTTTGGTGCAGACCAGACTGAAGAGTCGACATGGCACACATCCCTGTGTGCCATGCCCACCAACACTATCTGCTAAAGAACGATGATTGATTCAACCCAGATCTGTGACTGGGGGTGAGTGTCTGATAAGTTTCAGCACTCCGTCCATCTCCTTGTGTTTGCTTTGTTAACCTTAAGTTGGCAGGGTATGCCCAGACTTGGGTCCCTTGCTCACTTTGTCACTTTGTTCAAGCTAGCCTGGCTGATGAGGGGTTTTTCCCTGAAGCCGCGCCCAGAAAGCTTGTTTCGGGACCAGGGAAGACTTGTCTTGGCAGTTCGGGCTGGACTGTTCCCATGAGGCACAGGGTCAAGACTGATTTGCATATGGCTGGGTCTGACCTGGGGTGGCGAAGTGAGCTAAAGAACGATGATGGATTCAACTCAGATCTGTGACTGGGGGTTAGTGTCTGATTAAGTTTCAGTGCTCCGTCCATCATCTCCTTGTGTTTACCAACACTACCTGTGGCATGGGTAAGTCGCCCCTCTAGCAGGCCTTCCTGCCCTAAAGGTAGGGTGCACCGTACCCAGATGAGGGCATAGCTGTGCGAGCAATATGCCCCTTCAGTGTCTGTGCCATTGAGACGTAAGTGCAGTGGAGCAATTTTGAGTCATGGGCTGGGAGTTTGTCAACGCGAACTCCACAGCTTCATGATGGCTTTACTGAAGTCTGGTAAGTTTGAAATCAAACTTCCCAGCACCTTAAACCCACACTGATGCCAGTGTGAGATTTAATAAAAAATGCACTCGGAGGGGATCTTAGAGATGCCCCCTGAAAAATGACCAACTCTGGTATGGTTCCTGGCTGGCTCCCAGCCATCTGCCGCCACCACCAGACAGATTTCTGGACCCCTGGGTAGAGAGGCCTCCGCTCTCTGGGTCTGGAAACGATGTACATTCTGGGCAGAGATGTCATGCCTCGAGCAGCCAAACAAAATGGCCGCTGCCTAACGGAGCTCCGGGACACCTTCCGACGTCTCTAACAATCCGGGCACTAATCCGCATTTCCTGATGGGCGCTGAGCGGTGACACAGGCATCGGACTGCAATTGACACACAGCGACTGTCCCAAATTGGGACGAAAGTAATCTGCGCCGCCGCAACATCGTGTGGACGAGCTGCGGCCTATGTGAGGGGGAAAAGCCGGGGCCTCGAGTACACGGAGCACCCGTGTCGAGTGGGTAAGGCTCAGTGAAGACGTGCGAACCGCCCCTTTGTGATTGGACTCTGACATCCGGGGTCCGACAGGAGCACTGGCCGGGGCAGCGGTGCTCCGGGCTTGAATTTCCGACACGGCCGGACCTCTGAGGGCTTCTTCTTTCGGCCTCCTCCCCCCTTCTGACAGTTGGAGGCATTGCCGTGGCCTGTGGCGAAGCGGGGACCGCGTCGTTCAGCCCCAGTACAGCAGGCACCAGCGTGCGATCGGCGCCAGAAGATGCACAGGGCGATTGTAAGCTCCCAGCCCCCCCCCCACCCTTGCACAATATTGGCGCTGGTTCACTGCGACAGAGGGCCACTGGAGCGGGGAGCGCCCGGTGGGGGAGGTGGTACTAATTGACTTGCGAGGTACCCGAACCCTATCTGTGGCGTGAAGTCTTGGCAACAGGGGGGTGCTTGCTGGCCCCCAGAACACACGCAGCGGGCATTACTGGCAATACCTAACCTGCACAAGCGACTGTGCAGGGCAAAGCCTGGCGTTGCGACGTAAGTAATGACCTCTGCTTCTCTGGGGGTGGGAAACCCGAAAGGCCGCAAGGGATGCAGAGTCTCCTTGGCTGGCAGCGGTGAGTACTACAGCCCGATTATACCTTACCAGTGCAACACAGCGCCAGGTGTGAAGATGGGGGGGCCACGGACAGCGCACCACCCAACAATCCAAATTAGAGAAGTATGCCTACACTAAAGACCAGTCAGACTTGGTAGAACATCCAACGGGACATGCAGTGGACGCACCCACGGGAGGCGGACCAGAGGTCACGCTCCAGGACATACTAACCACTCTGAACAAAGTACATACGGATCTGGATGGGAAAAGCGGCGCAGTATCATCTGAACTTTCCCTGCTCAGAGCTGATTTCAAGAACATGAGCGCCAGTCAAGGAGGTAGACCACCACCGAGAACTTATGTACCGAGACCAAAGAACTCCAAAGGAAAGTGCGCTTATTAGAAACAGAAACCAAGATCCTTACCGACAAACTTGATGATTACGAAGGCCGGTCTCGGCGCAACAATGTTCGCATTATTGGGGTGCCGGAGGGGGCAGAGGGACGAGCGGCTGACCTGTTTGTAGAGGAACTCATTCAACAACGCCTGCAACCCAAAGGACTCTCGAATTATTTCTCGGTGGAGAGAGCACATAGAGTCCCTGGAGGTAGACCGAAACCAGGGGCACCCTCTAGACCGATCCTGGTCCGCATTTTTAATTTTAGGGACCGAGACATAATTATACAAACTGCGCGGATTGCTCCACCAGTCCGCTTTGAGGACAAAACTATCACCTTCTTTCCTGACTACATGGCAGCAGTCCCTAAACAACGTCGCACGTTCCTGGAGGTTAAGAAAGAACTCAGGAAGAGGGAGTTGAAATACTCCATGCTGTTCCCGGCGTGTCTGTGGGTGGAGGCGGAGGGCAAGGTGTGGTTCTTCCACGCGCCGGAGGAGGCCCGGGACTGGCTGGAGGGATGGCGCCCAGCGGAAGCATCAGGGAAACAACACGGCAGATCGCGCCAAACGTCCGCAACAGGCGCACGAACTGACTCAAATGCTACTTCCATACCGCAAGACGGTTCATCTGAGCGGCACTGACCAGACTGGGATTAAGCCGAAGATTGCACCGTGGTTGGAACGCAATTGCGATATCTACACCCAAAGGCATACGACATTCACCTGCCGTCACTCGGGCGAGGGGGATGCAGTCGTAGCATGGACACCTCACTGGACACTACTATTACCACACGCTCACTTGTTTGGTCATGTTGAACTCCGGATTAAGTCAATCATTGCTTCGTGATGAGACCAGGGGGGGGGGAGTTGGAAAAAGGGTCCGGACCCCACTAAGGTAACTGGGTATGGGACGTAAGCGCTCTGCAAAGTTGGGGAGGCGGGTAGTTTTAAGTCCGTCGTGCAGGGAGGGGGAGGGTCATTATCTAAGGGGTATTAAACGTTTTGGGAATGTAGTTTCTCTTGTTGGAATTGTTGTGATGGTTGAAGACCTGCGAACACTAAGACACAGTCTCTGTAAGAACATGTGTACACGTAACCTCAAATATCCGATCTGTGATGGGGGCCCACGCATGTAAGACCTCACCTAATTCAATGACGCAACGCACCATAACACCAACACTATCGTTTATCTCGTGGAATGTTAATGGTCTGAGAGACAAGGTAAAGAGGGGGTTGGTGCTGCAATATCTAAAACACAGGGCCCCAGCAGTCACACTGCTACAGGAAACCCATTTAGTAGGGTCCACGTGTAAAGCACTGGACCGATGGGGGTTTAAGCTCATAGTGCATTCGGAATTTACCTCCGGGTCCCGAGGGGTGGGAATCCTGGTTAGAAAGCAATTCCCTCTTATTGTTCACCGCACTTTCCAAGATGACCAGGGTCGGTTTGCGGCGACCTCGGTCCAATGGGAAGGCCGCCTGCTTAATTTAGTGACTGTGTATATCCCACCTGCCTTACACTCGATGGCCTTCCAGGCGTTGGACGCGTTCTTGCTTGCGTTGCCAGAGGGAGACCGGATACTGGGAGGCGACTTTAATATGACGTTAGATGACGCAATGGACCGTACACCTGCTCGACCTCAGCATCGTCTCAGATCACATTTGGCTGATTTTCTAAAGGCACATGGCTTGCTGGACACTTGGCGGTTTCAAAACCCGCACATGAGGCAATATACTTTTCACTCAGGGGCACACAATAGCCTCTCCCGCATAGATTATATTATTACAGCAACGGATAATATGGGAAGGTTTGGGGCGGTCTCTCATCTGCCCAGGGGAATCTCTGATCACTCCCCGGTGATGGCGGAGTTTAGATTGCATGTCCCCACTCAGCGTCGTGTATACCCCATTTATCCGGGATTCCTACACAATCCCAAGATCAGGAAAGGTCTGATAACTACGACAACACATTACTTTAAAGAAAATGAAGCTTCGGTCTCCCCACCGCTAATTTTATGGGAGGCGTGCAAACCAGTCCTACGGGGGCAAGCCATCTCGCTAATTGAAGGTCATAAAAAAGACAAGAAAAAAGAGATAGAAGCCTTAGAACAGGAAGTGCACCATCTGGAGTCCCAACATGCCGGAGATCCCTCTGAGGACAACGCACATAGGTTGCGCGCGAAACAGGAATATAAAGAATACCTCTGGGCGGATGCCAAGACCCGCATAACGGCAGTTCAACATAGGGTCTACGAAGCAGGGGACAAAGCCGGCAAACTCCTTGCTTGGTTAGATAAGCGGGATCGGGCGACTAGATGGGTGGCGGGGCTCAGGTCGGAGAACGGGGAATTAACTGCAGACCCGCAAGAGATAGTGACTGCGCTGGCCGCGCACTTTGAGTGGGTATACACCTCCACGAACACAACCACAGTTCAGGAAGCACTTGACTTCCTTAGGGACATACGTATGCCGGTGCTCACGTCCGAGGAGGCCGAAGGGCTTGAGGTTGATATCACAGTGGATGAGCTCAAGGTGGCCATCCACAAGCTACAGTCGGGTAAGGCCAGCGGCCCCAACGGCATCCCAATAGAACTATATAAGCGTACGGCTGATAAAGTGGCCCCCTATCTGTTGAAAATGTATGAAGCAAGCCAGGCCCAAGGCAAGCTTCCTAAAGATCAACGTATAGCTACCATAGTGGCCATTCATATACCTGGCAAACTCGTTGCGGAGTGCGCATCATATCGGCCGATATCATTGATTAACGCAGAGGCCAAGATTTTGGCCAAAACGTTGACGCTCAGACTAACCCCGTACCTTCCTAAATTGGTCCACCCAGACCAATCTGGATTTATGCCGGGCAGAAATGCAGCTTTGAACCTCCGACGCCTACATAGCGTTCTGGGTCGAAAGCATACAATACGGGAGGACACAGCAGTCCTCTCTCTGGACGCGAAAATGGCATTTGACTCCGTGGAATGGGCATTTCTTTTCGCTGTCCTCCGCCACTTGGGGTTTGGGCCTAAATTCTGTTCCTGGATACATCTACTATATGCTAACCCTATCGCACACGTGGTGGCTAATGGACACATTTCGCGGGAATTTGCTCTGGGACGCGGGACGCGGCAAGGCTGCCCGCTGTCACCACTACTGTTCGCACTGGTCCTGGAACCATTGGCTGCCTGGATTAGGTGGGACCCAGTAATCCGAGGCCTAACGTGGAGGGAGGGGTGGGAGGATCGTATCTCCCTCTATGCTGATGACGTCCTGCTATATATAGCTTCCCCCACACGGTCCCTTCATGCACTGCTAAATATCTGTGAGGTGTTTGGGTCGGTGTCGGGGTATACGATTAATTGGGAGAAATCTGTACTGTATATTCTGCATGGACCACCTCCCAGACTGCCATGGGGAATGTATGGTCAGGATAGTAACAGACCGCTTTAAATACCTTGGGATATACGTAACGTCCGACCCAGACGAATTCCAGGTGCTCAATCTTCAAGCACCGTTACAGAGGCTGAGGCGGGATATTAAACATTGGAGAGCGTTGCCGCTCACCCTACTGGGCAAAGCAGCACTTTTTAAAATGATGGCATTACCTAGATTTCTATATGCCCTACATCAGTGTTTCCCAAACTGTGGTCCGCGGACCCCCAGGGGTCCGTGACACATTCCCAGGGGGTCCTCAGGCAGCAGTTTTAAAAGCACTGCAAAGTTCCTTGTATAATTAGCAGTTTTCGAGCAACAATAAAAGTGTCAAGATAACACCAGTGATTAATGTTCCTGCTGGAGAGAGATGAGAGTTTTGTCCAGTGCCAGCTTTGACTTATCTAATGTAGCACAGAGGGTTAATATGCCTATTGCATTTTTAAAAACTGTGGTTTACCTGCATAGATCAGTGGGTTACTGCTTTTGTCACAGAGATTCGTTTGTTACTTTGCAGTTTATAAGTGACAATCGTGATCTAGCACAGTGACCTATAAACTGGCATCAAAAAGCTGCTTGCAAACTGCATGGTACAAGTTAGTAACTTATGTTTTTCCCAGTCGTTCATCATCCTGATGCTGCTAAAAGGTTTATTTGGGTGGAAATACATTTTTGTTGGTAAAGTCAATGCTAACCACTGTGTTATGTCCTGAATCCTGAGTTTGTGCTTCTCCAGACCAAGCACTCTTTAAAAATGCCTACCAGTATGAATGACATGTGAATCCTACAACTTGTAGTCGCCTTTGCCTTATGTAACATTTTCTTTACACTGATTTACATGTATGATTGATTCATTGTCTCTATGGGGCAGATTTACAAGGAAAGTGACTCAGTGAGTGCCACAAGCTATTTGGCTGCACCGCACTTAGTCACTTTCAAAACACAGGGATGCAACATATTTACAACAATATGTTGCATCTCTGTGCTCCCCTGCGCAGGTGCACAAACTGCTACCATGCGCCGGCACAGGCACCCTTGCACCATGGTGCAAGGATGCCTGCGTTGTGGGGAGATTGTTTATGTGCAGTAAGGGTTCCCTTTCTGCACATAAAAATCACCAGAGGGGATTTCATCTTTCTATGCGTGCATTTTCTATGCGTGCATTTCCAGATTTACGATTTCTCGTAAATCTGGAAATGTGTCTGGTTTCATGGGTGTTGCGTGAGAACACTCACAGCAAAACCCATGGAACGCAACTCTCACGCAAAGTGCTGCGTGCAAAGGGGCCATATTTACAAGAACAGGAAAAGTCACGCAGGGTGGCTTTTCCTGTCCGTGTAAATATGGGGCACTAAAATGCGCCGCCGGAGCGTCACTTTTTGTGACGCACCGGTTGCGCAAGGGGCTTGCAAACCTGCCTGTGCCAGGTATAATGTATGCAGGGTGGGCGTTCTGACGCGAGTAAGCCTCGTAGAAGTGACGCAGTGAAATCTATGAGATTTCACTGCGTCACTTCTAAGACACAAATGCGTCAATATCTTACGCCTGCCTCACAGCAGGCGTAAGACTGACACAGGCACATTTGAAATGGGACTTGCCCATGTGAAATGACCCATTGATGGAGTTGCGTCACTTTTGTGACACACTCCAGCAATGCATCATTTTTGCGCCTACAGATACGTCAGAAATACTGACGTATCTGTAACTCCTTGCGACATGATGCGTCATACTGTAAATATGACATCATTGGTGTCGCAAGGAGGGCGTAATGAAAAGTGACGCATCGCTGTTTTCACACAGCGATGGGTCACTTTTCATAAATGAGGTCCTTTGTGTGCACCGTATGGGGACTGGTCTGAAAACATTTGCCAGGACTGCTTTGGGTTTCCAGTCTGGCCCTGGCAGGAACAGGAGCCTCGTACTGCGAAATAAAACCAACCATTTAAAAGTTAGTCACGGAGATGCAGCACCAACCTTCCCAATAAAGTTTTTCGTTTTTTGCAGATTCTTTCAATATAAAATACAAAAATCCTTAGTAATTTGACTATTTGTTTTGTGTGCACACCTGTGTTTATTTTTTTCGAATTACTGTTTTAATGTTTGAAATTTAAATCATACAGATTGCTTGGGGGTCCCCGGCTTCCAGTGGTGACTCAATGGGGGTCCTCAGGAGTCAAAAGTTTGGGAACCACTGCCCTACATAACACGCCCTGCCGAGTCCCCGACTCGTATTTTACAGCAATAAACTCGGAAGTCACTAATCTCCTTTTGGGATAGCAAGCCGGCAAGAGTAGCCGCATGTAAACTGAATAGAAGCTGGTACGACGGGGGTATCGCTTTACCCGACGTCCGGGCATATTACTGGGCCTCACAACTGACTGTGCTCAATCAGTGGATTCACACACCTGACACTGACCCGGCATACCGCCTAGACAGAGTAGCTCTGGGAACGGGGGGAGTAAATAGGGTACTCCACAACAAATGGAAAACGCTGGGCCTCCTGGGACTAACAGCACACCCAAGTTCATGTCTGGGACACAGTGACACGGCACCTGGGATGGGCTGACAAACTTACGCAATACACCCCACTATGGGACACCGGCAGGCTGGGTACCCTGGGAAAGAGCAAGGGGTTTCAAAAGTGGGACTTGATCGGGATCTCCCGGCTAGGGGATTTATGGAAAGAGGGAAAGGTCGTCACCTTTGCCTACCTGCAGGAACACTACGAAATGGCTCCTATTGAAAAGTTTTGATATATGCAGGTTAAACACGCACTAGAAGCAGCTATTCCAGCAGCGGAGGTACTCCCTGAATCGTCCCCCTTAGAGGACCGATTGTTGACAGAACACTTGGACAAGCAAGCAATTTCTCTTACCGGAAAATTGTCAATAATCAAACGGACCCCCTGGTACGACTCCGGGAAGTCTGGCGGGCAGAGGTTGGAGACTTAGATGACACAGACTGGCAGGACGCGATTGCATCGCCTATAGAGGCAGCGGTCTCCTCAAGGCTGCGTCTGATACAGCTAAAAATTCTGCATAGGACCTACTACACAAGGGTGACAATGCACAAGATAGGTAGAGCCACTGACCCGCGCTGTATGCGCCAATGTGAGGAATTAGGCACATTTTCCCATACTATGTGGGAGTGTCCGCTGATTACGTTATACTGGACGGCAGTGATGGATACTATCACGGAGGTTAGCGAGAACACAGTCCCGCTTGATCCCAAGTGCTGCCTATTGAACATATGGGAGCCAACAGACCTCAACCACATGGATAGACAATGGGCCATAACTGGGATGATAATAGCTAAGCGGAATATAGCTCAGAAATGGGGGGGCGATGCAGGCCCCAACCCTGACAGTGGTGCAGGGATATGGACATGATCACGGTGGCTGAGAAAGCTACATATATTCAGAGGGTGCCCAAAGAAATGGGGGAAGTGTGGGGCAAATGGAATGCATATAGAGGCCATATATGTACCCCTCCTGTTGTAGATCGAGACTCGGATGATGAGGTACAATAATCAATGCTGTGTAACGTGTATTACTATGTACGATGTTGCTTGATGAGACGTTGTCAAAGTATCTCCTTCATAAGAAATGTATTTGCAGATCTTGTTTTATATACAATAAAACGTTTACAAAAAAAAAAGAGGTCATGCCTCCTCCCCCAGGATGGGCAGGGTCCTCGAAGAGGGAGCTTCAAAGGCCTGCCACCTTTGTTGGCTACCCCAGCCTTTTGCTGCTATCAGCAACTGGCTCCCACCGGTTCTGACCCCCATTTTGGAAGGTGTGTCCTCCTTTACCAACCCCACCCCTCAGGTGGGGGAGGTGAAGTGAAGACCACCTCTCAGTCCCCGCCATCTTAAAAAGTGACTGTATAACCAGTTTTTTGAGTAGGTGAGGAATGCCAAGTAGCAGAGAATTGCCTTAATTCAGGCGACAGTTGGTTGGATAACAGTTCTGCAGCAATCTGTGGATTAGTTTAGATCCGCTTCATCAACTTCATAGTAGTAAAGTGGGTAGACACGTGTTAATCAGGGGTTTAGCGCCATGATATGCTCCATGATAAGACAGACTCTTTACCTCCTGGAGTGGGGGAGGGGCATATTTTTGACCCACCAAGAATTGAAACAGACATCCATGTTGCCACTTACTGCTACAATCTTCATTTTATTGAAATTTAATTGAAGCTCATTCTACATAATTCAGTCTGCAATGCCACTAAATTATGATCCAACCTTATCCATGGCCACCTTTAGATTGCCTTCCACTCTAACAATTGGCTGAACGTCATCAGCTTAAAAATGTCAAGACCGAAATAATCTATTGGCATAGCGAAAAGTCTGACAAAAGTATTAAAGTAGGTCTCAATGTATAGCCCTGCGGTACCCCGCAAATCTTTTGCTTGGCTGGCACTGCAACAGTTCTAATTGGATAGTCTGCACTCTGCACAGGACAGACTGTGGAAAAATGTGTTTTCCTGAAGAAAGCCATTTCAAGACACTGCCATCCACCTCCCACCTCGTGCAACTGGTACATGAAGGGATAGGAGACTGTCAAATGCAGCTGACCAATCCAACAGCACCAAGAAAGCTGGTTGTCCTTTATCCAAGCCCATCCATAGATCATCCATGGCAGTTGTTAACACTGATTATTTCCACATTTTGACCAAAACTGACTGGGCATGAGCTAGAACTTTGCTAAGTTGAGCTGTAGCAAGGCTTTTTCAGTTTTTAGTGCCTAAACTGAATAAGCAAGATTAGGAATAGTTCACCTAATTCAGCTAAATTGGATCTTTTATTTTCTTTGTTAGGAGAATAACTGTCGCTTCCTTCTAGCTTTTGGGGACCATGCCTTCGCCTAGCGATTGTTAGCAAAGAACTCTCAGTAATATTTAATCAATGTCTCTTACAAGATTAATTATTGCAACCTTGCAGTGATCTGGAGCTATCCTGCAATATGTGCTGATCCTAGGGCCAGATGTACAACCGCTTGTAGCGGTCGCAAATGGAGAATTGGGCCACATGCGACTGCTAAAACGCTACCAGCATGTACTAACCCCATTTTGCGAGTCAGTATTAGGAAGGGGCGTGCCAAGGACGTGCCTTCCAAATACCGAGTTGCAGGGCCATGTATGAATGTTTTGCAGCCTGAATGCGGTCACAACATTCATATTTTACCGACTGCATGAAGGAGGCAGTAACCCATTCGCAAACAGGAAGGGGTGAATGTGGACGCCTACTTTTTTTTTTTTTTTTTTTTTTTTTTTGAGTAGGCAGTGGTCCCACGTACCACTGCCTACTCTTAAAAAAATTAAAAGGTAGCTTTTCATTTTTGAACAGCATTCCTTTTCACTTTAAGGAAAACGGGCTGCATTTAAAAATAATAGATATAGAGATATAGATATCTATTTAAAAGGAATCACAGACATGGTGGTCTGCTGACCCCAGCAGGCCACCATTCCTGTGATTACAGGCCATTCCCAATGGGTCGCAAATTGCGACCTGCCTCATGAATATTGATGAGGCAGGTCAATTGCGACCCTATTGGGAATCGCTAAATGTGTCTGACACATTGGTACATTTCATTTTGTGAGTCCCTAATTGCTAGCCACAAAAAATCGCAATTGGAGAATCTCAAAATGAAATGATCGTACATCTGTCCCGTAGTTGTCACTTTAGTTTAATGACCCGTCTGAGAAAGTCAAATCCCAGGAGATCCCAAAGTCTCCTCTTTGCGCCTAGATTCCTGTAATTTGATTTTTACTATCTGCTACACAAACCATAACTTGCACCCCAGTCATGAAAACCATACCTCGCCCCCAAAATGGATTGCTCATGACTTGCGCATGTCAGATAACATCTCAAATAGCATTTCTCATTCATATATAACTTTAACATTTACATTTTTAACATGACTATGGATATAGTACTATTTCATTGTATGTATATATGTTAACTTTTTATTGGTATTAATATTGAGAGTTCTGACACTCCATGTGCAGACCAGTTACAGCTTTCATATCCGAGGTGAGAGTTATCTTTTGTGTAGCAGATCACAAGTAGCTAATTTGAGAAATTTAGTTTTTGCTTTTGGATGATTACATAATTGCAAATGTGTTTTCCAGTAAATTACTTACGTTTTTCTTGTGAATGTTCGTGTTTGTACTACTTGAACAACAAACTTTTATTGTATTTTTTAATGAATTTGGCAGATTTTTATTTGAAGGGAGACATTAGTGGTCGGCTACTAAACCACCACCATTACATTCAGCCCCCATCGCACACTGCCAAGCATGTAGAGCAGGTGTTGAAACCATGCCTGGCAATGGCGTTCATCGCCTGCTGTGCACAACATTGACTGCAGGGCCAGATGATTGGCTAGTCCAGGCTTTCAGCTGAATATGCATTCAGCCATGTGTGGTGGAGATTGAATAAATGGTCTGCTTCCAACCGTAGCTATGATGTCCCCCCCCACCCCCCTTCTTTAAAAAAAAAAAAAAATTCTCCATGTATAATGGTTTGTAAATTTGGGGAAAAATATCCTCAAACTCTTGAATCTGTTTTTATAAACGTTTGTGTATTTGTGAGCTCACACTAAAGCTGTTCGAACTTGTAATTATGGTTCATTAATGTAAAGCCTTTATTATTAGGGTGAGCACGCTAAGGAAATGTAACTTTGGACTGCACCGCTGATAATAGTCCCAGTATGAAAATGTGGACACGTTTGCAAAGTTTAACAATATGATGCTACGTATAAAGCTCTCTGATTAAAGCAAATGTGTGCATAAGCCTGAAAGCAAGATTGAGTCTTTGCTTTCAAATTAAATGTTCACAAAAAAATGCAACAAGGAAAAAAAGTTTTGCTAAACTACTGTGAAATATTAGGTACAATTTCTTTGAAGCATCTACTTAAATGTGTTGGTGCATGCTAGTATTCCCAAAAATATTCATAATGGAAAATCAGTGTAACCAGTTTCAACCAGATTATGGGAACCATGAAAATAAACAATCATTGTCAAAGCCAAATAGGTCTGACATTGGTGGGTAGCCTTTTGTTTTTGTCAATGCATGTGTTGTTTTGACATGGTTGTTAAAACATTTTATTGTTCTGGGAGCTGCCAGACCCTCTCCATTATAACAAACATTAGCAAAAAGCACTATTTTTTTGGTCTCAAAAAGCACACATTGCCACAGTAATCTCTGGCACTGAACAAAACTACTTTGTGTGCCGATATACGCCTTGTACAAGAGCAGAATGCTGTCACACAGTGAAGCCAGTCTATGGATGGATGGATAGAGAGACAGAATTTTAATAAAAACAAAAGGTCTTGGTTAACTCAAGACCTAATTAGGGGCCCAATTCTTGCATAAAGTCACAAGTACACCCATGATATAGACCCTTGCAATAGTGCAGATTTACAACTTTAATGAATTCACAATTTACAGAATTAGGGTAGGAAATCGTGCTCCTAGAAATATTTTGTGAACTGCATTTTAGCACGAGCAAATATGCATTTGTTAATGCGAAAACCTGTTGAACGTTTACATGTTCACTTTCCCTCCAACCACTTTTTTCTCAACCGTGGAAGAAGTTTTATTTCTGCCCTTGTCTGTAGTGAATTTCTAACCTTTCACAGTATATGAAAAGATTAGAGAAGAGCTGGTGAAAACCCCTAAAACTTGCAAGTTAGTAGGTTTGCACTGAGTCCAAAGTGCATTCCAACCCTGGAACTGTTGCTTAACGCTACTTCCAGCCCCAGCATGTAGATCTATGGAAAGGAGGCAGAATACAGGAATTGCTAGAATTCAAAAGTATGAGCCCTGGCATATTCAGAGAGGCTAGTATCGGAGCTTTTCTATAATGAGATTGCTGCCATAATTTATTGCCGTACCACGTGCACCAAAGGGACAAGTGGATTTTTTTTTTTTTTAACAGGACAAGTAGATTTATGAACCAACCTGTCCAATGGACAAGTAGATATTTTATTACATTCCATATCCCTGTATCTTGTGCTTAGAACCCATCATCTTGTCTTCCCTGCTCTCCGAATTTGTTTTCCCCATAGCAGAAAATTCACAAATTTGGCCAAAGGTGCGAATTTCAAGATGGGAAAATAAATGCAACTTTTATTAGCCCATCACATCTAGTGAAAAACTCACATGACAGACAGAACTTGCAAATTTGATATTTGTGAATAGAACAGATTGGAGATAGTGTTAACCCTTTCAAGCCAACATTTGTCAAATGCAAATATCTGGAAAAATATCTGAACGTATCTGCACCAAAGCATGCTTTTGAAGTGAAGTTCTTTCATGCTACGTTTAGTGTAAATATGTTCAGCAATGTTTTTCTTTTTTAATTTACCAGAGAATATAATTTCATACGAAATTTCACTTTAAAAAAAACAACTTTTGACACTAAGTGCCACATTTCATGCAGATTTGTCAAACAGTTCCAAGTGCATGCAAATCCTAATTACTGAGGTGTTTTTTGAAGACTGTAGTGTGTGTTTATAGATTTTGCTCACCGTAAACCTGACATGAAGACTTCACTTCTGCATTAATGGTTTCACTGAACACAATAATACTAAATGCATTTTCTTTTGAAGGGTTGAAAATCCTGAACGATGAAGCCATGACCACGCAGGTTGCAAAACTGGGGCAGTTGGAAAAAGGTAAAGACACATTGACTTTATCTTCATTTATTCACTGCTTCTCCTCTGAAATGCATTAAATGGGAAAAGATTCCTTGTGATTTTAGTTTTTAATCAAAATGCTTATAATTGCAAGCTTTAAGGTACACCATTTGTGGCTTTCCTGGATTCCAAATTGTTTAATTTCAAATTAAGTCCAAGGCACTGATGGCCTTTGAAAGATGTTGATGTTTGTGGCACGTAGTCACTTCTTTGTACTGTTGCAGCGGGACTATAAGCAGCGGACCACGGCATGCTTGTCTATTTTACTCCTAAAAGTACCTGCTATTATTATCTAATGTTGGCTTCTCTTTTTGTCCGAAGTAATTGAAATGATTAATTTGGCAGTTGCAACTTTTCACAAATTAATGCAATTAATGTGTTTTTTGTGATCTCGGCCATGGACGTCTCAATGTTTTAAGCCATGCATTAGCATCCTTAGCGCTGTAATACAATCATTGGTTGTTAAGAGATTTTTTTTCCTAGCTATTTATTATTTTCGTAAATTTAGCTGGTCCATAAACCCTAAATATTGCGTTTTTTTTTTTTGGTGGAGGGTTGGGGAGGTGTGGTAGCATTAATGTTTTTTTGATTGCATTATCCTTTGGGTATTCTGTTGAAGTTGTGACGAGGTACAAGAATAAACACTACATGGAGGTCAACGGTTTTCTTCACGAGAGGGAGACTACTTCTAGTTATAGAGGTTGCCCTGAGATTGGGCAGTGCATATTCAGTAGTAGCCTGAAATATTTGTTCACTGAAAGATTACTGAATGCATGGTTGTACCAGCAAACGGCTTGAGAGGGCAGTTGTAGAGTGACGATAAGGACAATGCAGACAAACTGTTCACAAACCAATAGCTTCATCTGTATGTTCCTTGCTTATATAGATGTAAAAATCAATATTGTAATTTAGCCCCAGCCATGTGTCCTAGAATTTATCGCTCACCACACTATAGTTTTGAATGCATGTGAGCCGCTACATCTGTGAATTGTAAGGAACTCTCTCCACTACAGCAAGGTTGCAGTTTATTTATTTTTTGACCTTATTTTATTAGGTGTTGCCAACTAGACATCGCATGCACTGTCTGTTGCAAGAACTATTGTGGGCTTACTAGAACATACAGGAGCTTGGAGCCTACCCATTGCTTACCATTGGTTGGCTTTTCTGTCACTTATTCATATTCAGCTTGTCAATCTTGTTTGTCCCTTTCATGGAGCATAGTCTTTGTCATCTCTTTTGATTGGCTGGCTACTATGCTTCCACTGCTTGCTTTTCAAGCACTGCTTTTTCACTTTTGTGTGTTGCTCTGTCGCATGTGTGCTTCTCCCCACCTACTCAATATTGTGCTTGCTCTTGTGTACTTCCCTCCCTGTTGCTTTATCACCTGTTTCTTCCTCACCTGCTCCACATTACTCACCCGTTGCTTCTCCTCCTTCCCATAGTCTGTTTCTTCCTGCCCTCTTTCTCTCTTGGCTGCCCATTGTTTTCCATTGGCTGGTTTCTTTGTCACTCATTTGCTTGCTTCTTATTCATCAGTTGCCGTAGACTTCCATCCTCTTCATGTTTGTTCCCACCCTCCCTCGTTCAATTTGCTGTTTGGCCCTACCCTGCTTTTGAAAGTCCTTGTTGCTTGTACCATAACTAAAAAGTGGCACCTCTGGTTGTGTACGCACACGCGCTAAACATTGACAATGTCAATAGCTCTCATCTAGTAGGTGAGACCTATTGACTTTCCCCATGCTTGTTGTATAGATTAAACCAGCTTAATGACTTCTACTGTGTTTTGAGCTGTATTGTTTGGAAAAATACAAAGAAATTATGTAATTTTTTTTTTTTTTTTTTTATACAGGTACCAGAGTGGGATACGGCATGAAAGTAGCCACAGAGCAACCCTTGGATCTGTCTGTCTCATCAAGGAATTTACCGTTCTCGGGGAAATCCTTTTACCTGGATTTGCCACGAAACAGGAGCTCAGAAATCCTTGTTGGGACCATCCGAAAACTGGGTGGGGTGAGTCTATTAAGGAAAAGCGTCTGCATACCATATATATAATATATATATTTTTCTTAACTGCCCAGTGTCTTGTTCCCGGAGGAATGCCTACCACCACAACAACTTTACTTTGACAAATTAAATTAGCCAACAGAAGCTGTACAATTTGCACTAGAAAGCTGGCTGTAGTAATTTGTTTATGGTTACTTACAGACTTGAAGAGCGCATTGTCTCGCGCCGGGACACTCCTGGGAGTATCTGAGCGCGTTATAAACTTCATTAACATTGTCATATGTTAACTTATTGCTAATCCATTTGTTAAAAGAGCTTAGTTTGAACATTTACTTTTCGACTTTGCTGAAGGTTAAGGACTCTGTCTTAAGTTTCTGAAATTGTCTCAACTTACTGTTTCAGTCCTGCTCAGTCAACTCACTTTATTAAGTGAATGCCAAAATCTGACTGGCTGCTTAACAAATGACTGGCAGAATGAGATCTGGATATCACAGAACCGTGGTAATACACAAGGCGACACGTAGTGACTCTGTGACGCACATGCAAAGAAAAGACAAGGTTGTGAGTTTAAAACGGCAGAGTATTTTGTCTTCGAATCGGCACTTTTTTTTTTTCTTCAACCTAGTGTCCCTTCACCTTTCCAGATTGCATTTCTTAAATATTGGTAAGTATGTCCTCTGTCATCCTTTCTGGTTTAACCTTGCTCCCCATCTCCCTGGTTTAAATTATTTTCCCCAGCGATTTAAAGCCATGGGGATAGCCATAAAAGTGAATAGCACATTGCTCAGAAACTTCTGTCTCTGCTTATTAGAAAGTTGCTGCATCTATTTAGTCTTCTACTATTTGAAGGTAGCTGGGGAAGTAGCTAAATATGGAGCATGTAATGGCCGTTTACATTTTTATTTTTTAAATCAAATGAGTTTTTCCGCCGTCAGTTTTCAGGTTAAATCATCTAGTAGTATTGCCTTCCTGTGTACGTTTTTTTTCCCTTCCAGTCTAGACCAGGATTTACCTGATTAAAACCAAAAAGGGTTGTTTACTTTGAGTTGAAAAATATTTCTTGCCATCCAAGGTCCTCTTATACTTTTTACCTGTGTTGAAATTATCCTGTTAGAATCTTTTGGGTTGGTCTGGTCTTATAGCATACTATGTGTAAATATATATGTAAGTCCGTTTTTATATAGCGCAGCTACTCACCCTTACGGGTCTCAAGGCGCTGGGGGCCGTAGTGGAAATTAAGTGAGCTATTGCCCAGAGTCGCATGGTGCTGAGCTGCCGCCGGAGCCGGGGATCGAACCGTGAACCCTGTGCTCCGAAGTCAGCTGCCCTGGCAGCTGCACCACACCTCTCACACTTGTGAAATGTGTTCTATCGGTTTCTGAACATTGATGTGAGTTAATTGCTCCGATAATATTTTTAAACTCTCAAATGTTGCATTTGCTTTTACTATCAGGAAGTTGAAATATTTTAATTATGACATCCTTATTTTAAGCCCCTTAACTTTTAATCTTTAATACATTTGAAGCAGTAAAAGATTCGTTTTAAGTCCACAGGAGCCACGCAGAGTAGGTTAGAAAGGTTTATTCTCATGGTACAATAAGCCCAAAGGTCCGTCGTCGTCAGCAACTGCATGCTCTCTGTCCCCTGGATTCCACACACCAGAATCCAGTAGAGATAGCAACCATCCGCAGATGTTGCTAGGACACAACATAGATACAACATATATCCCCCCCCCCTCCTTTAACACAAATAACAGCAACAAAAACAGCATAAGCATATTCCATGGATCCATAGAAACATCAGAGGAAACATTGCATGAGCAGAATACAAGGTCTAAGTACACAAATAATCCCTCTGCCAGCTTGGTTTGAACTTGACACGATCCGGCCTTCCGCACCCAGGGTCACTATAGACAGAAGTACCAGAATCGTTTTTTCCCTTTAACCAGACATCACGTTCCAACTTATTACACTCAGTAACTTCCGCACATTCCACCTCCTTCCATCATCTAACCAGACATTGTACCCAACAACCTTCATTACCTCTTTTGGCTTGGACCATTTAGACATTCCCACTCTTTGATTTCCCACTACAAATGTCTTTACCCAATCACTTACCCTGAATCTGCGTGCACAGCACCTTATTGTCATTGTCTGTACTTTTCTTGGTAGTCATGCACCCTGCATGCCAACTCATCCCTACCAACACGTCCTGAACTCACTCTACCCATCCATGCCGGTGTTACTTTTACACGCCAGACGGCCCTTAAGAAGGCTGAATGGAGTTTCCTGAATGGCAGTATGAGGTGTAGTGCGGTAACTCCATCTCTCCTTCACCGCTCTTTTGCAACCGTCTCTGTCCGCATCAGCCAACTGCACGCATTCCTTTAACACACGGTTAAATCTTTCTACCATGGCGTTTTCCCTGGGATTCTAAACGGCAGTGGTAAGGTGCTTCACACCAGTCCTTTCCATACATTTACCAAAATCCCTTGCAAGAAACTGCGGACCATTGTTAGTTGTGACACTCTCCGGATAACCTTCCCTACGGAACACCTCCTCGCAAAACTCTATCACGTTTGAAGATTTAGTCTTCCTCACAAATACTGGTAGGCAAAATGGTGGATTCCTGAGACTTGTGTGATTTGCCGCTACACATACACATCTGCGTACACATCTCTGTCTTTGTCCTTGCCAGGCCACCAGAAATCACACCTGGCTCTCCTCTTCATACCGAACATACAATTGTCCTTCATGCAGTAGTTTCAACAACCTGGTACGTAGAGCAACCGGTACTACTAACTTGTCTACTCTCCTGACTACGCCACTCTCAACTGATAATTCTGTCCATACCATTCTGTACTCGGAGAGCTCTTTTTTACGTGCATTGTCCAGTGCGGTCAGATAAGCACGAGATTAATTGCTGCAAAGTTGCGTCCTGAGAAACTGCCAGTTTCCACTCTTCCTTGCTCACAGCCCCCTTGCAGGACTCATCCACTGTAGCCTCCAGCCATTCTTCTTCTTCCTCCTCCCTAACATCATCTTCCACATGCCCTGATAAAGGCAACCAAGATAAGCAATCTGCATTGATGTTTTTATGACCTGGCACATATCTCAACTGCAAGTCAACTGGAAGTCATATTCTTGCAATTGGTACAACCACTTCGCTATCCTGGGTTTCGCCTTCCCAGCACCCTTTGTGGTGAAAATGTCAATTAAAGGTCTATGATCGGTTCTCAACTCGAAATTTGTTCCCATAAGTATGTCTTAAAATAAATGACACCCACCAACAAGCTAGGGCCTCTTTTTCAATGACTGAGTAAGTAGCTTCTGCCCCTTTGAGCGTTCGTGAAGCGAAAGCTACCACCCATTCCATTCCATCTTTTCTTTGCATGAGTACTGCACCCAAACCATACGCACTGGCATCCACTACCACAATGGACTTGTTGTGAGGATCATAAGGTTTGAGAGCCACCGCCTTAGTAATGCCTGCTTTTATGCTATCAAAAGCCATCTGACATTCTTGATTCCATACCAACGGTGTACCTTTCTTCATCAGGAGTCTTAAACTGTGTACTTTAGTTGCAAAGTGTTGCACAAACTTTGAATAACTCTGCTAGGCCCAGGAAGGAACGTTACTGTTCCTTGTCTGAAGGTGCCGGAGCATTTTCAATGGCCTCAAGTAAATTTTTTGGGGGTTTAACACCGTGCCCAGATAGTGTCCCCCAAATAGTTGATTTACCTCACTCCAAATTTGCACTTTTCAGTGCTCAGTTAATCCTGCATCTTGTAATTTCTTCAAAACGTTATTCAACACAGTCATGATTATGCATATTGTCACCCCAAACCAAAATATCTTCCTGAAATACCATGTTGTCAACTCCCTTCAAAACACTGCTCATGAGTCTTTGGAAAACCCCAGAAGCGGAAGCCAATCCGAAGGGCATTCGTAAGAACTGGAATGCAATCTCAGGTGTTATAAACCTTCAGATGTCAAGAATCGGGATGTAATCTCACCTGATGGAATGCATTGGAAAGGTCAATGGACGAAAAATACTTAGCATTTTTGGCACTAGCCACCATTTCATGAATACGTGGTAAGGGGTGGCGATCAACCCAGAGGTTGCGGTTCAACTCTCTGAAGTCCACACACATGCGCCACTTGCCATTTGATTTGCGTGCCAAAACAATCTGACTTAACCATTCAGACGCCTCCATGGGTTCAATGACCTTGGCATCACATCTGTCCAATTCTTCCCTGAGTTGCGCCCGCAAAGCAAATGGCACATTCCTGACTCTGTATTCCTGTGGTTCATTCTGCCTTTAACACAATCTGGTGCTCGAATTTGTTTAAAAATCCCAGTTTTGTGCTAAACAAATCCGGATATTTCATGTGCCACTTAGACTTCTCAGAGTCTTGTGTTAGTAAAACCTGATCGGGGTAATTAGGATAAAGGATGATGCCTAAGCTGCTTTGCTCTCTACAGCCAAGTAGAGCTCAGCCTTTTTCTACTACATACGCCTTCCCTTGCGTGCTCCTATCCTTGTACAAAATGTGGTACATAAAATACCTCAATAATGGAAGTTTGATTCCACAGTACCCCTCAGGTTCAATGTCCGGTGGCAATAGGTTGCACCTGCCCTTAGATTCCCACACGTTTTTATCAATTATGGTGTACGGAGAACATGAATCGGCCCACAATGATACCTTGACTTGGTTCAACGATAAAACACATTTGAGAGGATGATACTGTTCAGACACTTAATTTACTTCATTCTCCCATATTGCCAACACCTCCCCATCATTGTCATACTCATCCTCTGACGATCCACCATCATTACCCTTCACCAGGTTCACGGACCGTTTCCAACCTTCACTGTCCTCACACCTACACATTCTTGAAAAATGGCCTAGTTTCTTACATTTGAAACGGGTGACTTTAGCAGCTGGGCACCTTATTGCTTCAGCGGTATGTCTTAAACTTCCACACCTGAAACCAATTCGCCTACTATTACTGGGTGACACCTTTTCAATAGGACATTTCGGTCAAACCTGAACTTTCGCATCCTCACCCACACTCCTGGTTTTACGAATAGTGTTGACAACACTAGCATCACTTTTCTCCTTCCCTTGTTCACTATTAAGTTCTTTGTCATAACGTGAAGTGTTTTCTACCCTCCTGGCTATGTCCATGGTTTTCTGCAATGAGGGATCCTTTAACTCCAATAACCTCTTGGATTTTGCAGTTGTTGGTTCTGTATATGAATTGGTCCCTAATTATTTCTTCATGTAGATCCTGAATCTGCACGTGGCAGCTAACGTTCTTAATACAGCTACATATTGCTCCACTGTTTTGCCAGGTAGCTGTGCTCTAGAAAAGAACCTGTCTTTCAACTACTATACTACTTTTTTTTTTTTTTCCGTAGTTGTCCTCTTAAACTTTTAAAACTTCAATATACTCATCAATTACTGCTTCTTCTGAACCAGACCCCTCTTCATTCACCTTCACGGTTGGTCACATTGGCATGTATAGGTTTGGGTAAGGTTTTCAATACCTTCCTACCTTCTACTCCTAGATTGTTTTAATAAAGCTAATTTCCGAGATGCTACAAAGGTTTCTCCTCCTATCGCTTCCAGGTAAGTTTCAAACGATTCCTGCCAATCCTCCCACACCATGGATGGAACACAGGTATTCTGTAAAAATTTGGGCAGGGCTAAAACCGATGTAGTATTCATAATTTCCTTCTAAAATGGAAGAATAACAAGAATGTGTGGATAAATACCCCAAACTATACTGAAACACAATCCTAAGTTAACCTGTATGTAGCCATGCATTAGTCACTTCTTACAATGTCTTGCTGGCATGGTAACACAATAAGTTAAAATAAATAAAGTAGTCACCGTAGACTCTGTAGATCAGTCACCTCTTACAAATCTAATGCTTTGCAATACAAAAGACTGTAGATCACTTAATGCTTTGCAACACAATACATTAAAATAATTGAAGTAGACACCGTAGACTCTGTAAATTATCTAATGCTTGGCAACACAAATTAAAATAATTGAAGTAGACACCGTAGACTCTGCAGACTTAAACCGCAAAATGGTGAGTTTTCCTTGGACCACTCCCACAACAGCAGTGATAATACCTGTAATGCGTTTGGAGTCTAGCACGGCACTCGACGAATTTTCACACAGTGCCCCCACCACTTGTAGTTCTGCCGACCGCTGTGAAAATACTTCTGGACACTGGTGCTTCTCTGTTCAGGCGGCACAGCGGGCGTCTCTAGGCAACTCTTCGGGCCAGAGTTGACCCTTGGATCAGCTTTGATCTCCCCATTAATTTGTTGGCTCCCCACCTTTGATTGGTTTTATTACTACTTTAAGTTAAAAGCACTTTTATTGACTAGGACATTAACACCCAGAACCCTTGTCATAGCAGGCAAATGAAAACAGTCTGTCCTGCAGAAGCATTCAGACTGTCTTACACCAGACTAGACATGGGCTTAGCTTTAATGATTATCAACTGAGTGGGCTTTTAAATTGGGACTTGTCTTTGGATTTGTTTTATAATAAGAAGCGCAGCACAGTTTTTAACAATAATTGTGCTTTCCCACTTCCCCTCTTGAAGGATCCAAAGCAATCAGGCTAGGTCCCCGCTGGTTCATTCTCCACCCATCACTCATTCCAGACAGCTTTTTCTAGCTCTGTCTGGGATATTGGGAACTCTTCGCCCGGCTTACACCCCTTTCACCTCTGTAGTGTCCGATTTTTAAAGCATTTTGGTCATAATTCATAGCGACGTTCTGAGAGCTCCTAGTTTGAGACCCCACTTTAATGGTGGTCTGATGGGAGGTGCGAATGTAGGTGTCGTCCTATGTTTTATGCACTTTCAACACTAGGATCTGCAATGTTGCATCCCAATTTGCCCTTCCCATTTCACCGAAACAGTGGAGGGTTTTTCCAGGGTGTAGTGGGTTTGTATTAGAATGTCTAATGGCTGTTTGGAATGTTATTGTTATACGATGGCCCATGCATGGAGTGTGCACTGATGGTAGGTTTGATGTGCAATGACCGTTTCGGGTTGACCTTCATGCCAGAGACGCGCTCCATGCTGTGGGTGAAGTCTGTTCTTCATAAATACGCTTTTACTGGAAGAACGACTCCAGTGTGGTACTTCAATACTTACCACATTAGGCGACGATTTGGGGATTTGCTTCACCCACCAACCAACTCCACACAGTGGGGTCAACTCGTCACGGCTGTGTGGGCATGCGCGGACAAGTGCCACCTCTACAGCATGAAGATTGCGGTCAGGCAAGAGAGCAAGTGTCTCCACGTCGATGATCGCAGAGTGTTGTCAAGTGGTTAAAGGCAGGAGCGTCTCTGCAGTCCACGGTTGGTGGTACAGCCGAAGCGGTTGGGGCTTTCTTCGAGGCAGACGTGCACTGGAACTCGGGTGCCACAGCGAAAAGCGTTGCAGCTCAAGGTTGATGATGCCGTCCACCCCAGCCATTACAGGTCAAGTTTGCCAGTAGGATCCTTTTGTTTGTGTTTCGGCGGACGAGGGGCTGGTTCCTCGCACCCCACGTAATTTCGTAACTGTTAGAGGCTCGCGCAACCTCAGGTGTCGCACGTGAAGACTGACCGATGCTCGTGCGAGTGCACACATTCGAAACTGTTGGTGGCTCGCGCAGCTCCAGCGCACCCACTGGAGTCGCATGAGAAGGCTCGTACACAGGCGTTTGGGGGAACATTTTGATCACCCTGAGCGTGCGCTACGTAAAGACTCACGGCGGCCTGCTTTGAGCAGGATTTTCTTTGTGCAACTCAGCGATACGCACACTTTTGGGTTTTTTCGGCCACGCCATTGCGTACCTTGTGACGATACTGTGACTCTTTCCGATTTTGAGGGGTAATAAATTGCGTATTACGCTGACACGCACACCTCTATCAAACAGTTGAAGTCCAAAGCATCTTTGGGAAAGCAGCGTGTCGCGGTGGCACGCACACCTTCATCTCAATTTTCTTTCTCCCACCTCTAAGCAGTGCAAGTTTCTTCAATCTGCAAAACTTTGACGGTATTGTGAGCAATATTTCATTTTTTTTTTTATCATCTTTCTTCTTAGGAGAGGGTTTTACAAGTTTTGAAGTATTTTAAAAGGGAAAAAAAAAAAGTGACTTAAGTTGTTTCTTATCTTGGGGCAGGAACAATGGCAACCCCTCAAAATGCACAACCTCAATTTTTGGGAAAACCTGGTAAACCAACCATGTGGTCGGAGTGGTTCAGATTATTTGAAAATCATCTGGTAGCCATTGATGCGACAGAGTATACCCCGGCTTGTAGGTTTGCCTTACTTTTTGGAAGCTGGGCCAAGCTGCGCAGCGTATTTTTGATAGCTTGCCTCCAATACCTCCTCCTCAGGGGCAGTCTGGACACACAGTGGAATGTTTACTTGGAGGTGATAGCCAGTTTAAAGAAACAATTTTCTGACACACCAAATATAATGCTAGACAGGCATTACTTTTATAAACGGAAACAAAGGGAGGAGTAAAAAGTGCAGGAGTACATTTCAGCCCTAAGGGTCTTGGCAACCTCCTGTGGGTTCGGGCCATTATTAGATGATTACATCAGAGACTAATTCGTGTTTAACTGTGCCTCACACAAAATTAAGGAAAGGTTACTAAGTTGCAAAAACCCTTCTCTGTCTGGGGTAATAGATTTAGAGCTAAGCATAGAAAGGTCGGTCATTTCAACAAAGGCAATGCAAGCAGGATCAACACTTAAAGTTAATCTGGTTTCTGCACAGGAGGAGTGCTGTGAGGATGGGTTGTCTGGTATTGGAGCGAAAGATAAAGCACAAACCTGTACAATTTTTGTTATAGGTGTGGGTTGAATTTTCATATCAGTAACTTCTCAGGTTGCCCGGCTTTAGGTAAACGCTGTTCCATTTGTAAGCAGATGGGGCATTTCCAGAAAGTTTGCAGAAGTCCGAGGAAACCATTGAAGGTGGGCAGTGTGGACGTGGAAACAGATCTATGCGCGGAGTCTCAACAATGTAGTGTTAACTCTGGATTATAAAGAAGAACCCGTGGAGATAAAAGGTCCATTGTGCAATGCTACAATTGATGGAATTGAGATCAAGGTTATGGCAGATTCTTGATCGCCCATAATGATTCTTCGAGATTCTACTTTTTACAATAAATGGGGTGAAAACGTTACTTTATCTAAAACAGATGGGAATCCCAAGGCCTTTAACTTCTATGCTGGCTGAGTTATGCACACAGGGCATTATACAACCTACAGTCATCACAATGGGTCGCACCCATTGTGGTAGTTCACAAGAAGACTGGCGAGATTAGGTTGTGTGTTTAGACCTCAGGGGTCTAAACCAGAACATTATGGTGGACTGCCACCCCCTTCCCAAGATTCAGGAACTTTTGGCGAATTTGGGAGGAGCCAAGTGGGTTTCCTTAATTGACTTGAAGTCTGCCTATCCGGTGCCGTTGGCTAGTAAGTCTCGGGAATTGACTACGTTCATAACACCTTTCAGGGCATACAAGTTCCTGAGACTTCCCTCTGGTCTAGCATCGGAAGCCAGCGTGTTTCAGAGGCTGATGGATACGCTGTTTCAGAGCATGAAGGGGGTGCAGGCTTATTTGGACGATATTTAGATTTTTGCGAAAAGTTTGGAGGAACATAAATTGTTGAAGGTGTTGTCCATTCTTGGGGAGCATGGCATAACCGTAAGAGGATAAATGCTAATTTGGGGTGAGAGTTGGAGTACCTGGGGCACACGGTGTCTGGAGAAGGCATTAAACCACAGTTCTCGGTAATCAGAGCACTTAAGGATGCAAGGGCTCCCTGTGATAAGGACACGCTCCGCTCTTTTTTGGGGCTGGCGGAGTATTATGCCAGATTTGTGGGCAACTATGCTCTGATAGTGGAGCCTCTACGTACACTGCTCAAGAAGGGCCAAAGGTTTGTGTGGTCAGAGGAACGGGATGGAGTATTTGCAAAAGTGAAGGAGTTGATTGTTTCGGCTCATGTCCTCCAGGCTTTTCGTGTCGATTGTACCTGTCATAACCGTGGATGCAAGTATGAGAGGTTTGGGATCGGTTCTCAGAGGGTGGAAGGCAGGGAGCAGACAGTAACCTTTGCCTCTAGGTCTCTTAAGCAGGTCGAGTGGCACGCAATTCTGGGGTTGGTATTTGTTTTGTGATATGGGGGAGGCGATTTAGTGGGTTTGTATTAGAATGTCTAATGGTTGTTTGGAATGTTATTGTTAAACGATGATGGCCCGTGCATGGAGTGTGCACCGACGGTAGGTTCTATGTGCAATGACAGTTGTGGATCGACCTTCATGCCACAGACACGCTTCATGCTGTGGGTGAAGTCTGTTCGTAATAAATACACTTTTACTGGAAGAACGACTCCAAACTTCAACACTTACCACACAGGGCTGCTCAAAAGTATAATTTATTTTGTTTTTATTTAAGAAGTATTTAACTTTGCCAGATAATATTCTAATTTTATTACAGATTAACATGAGTCCCGTAAAGTATGCCAAGTGGGGTGTGAAGAATTCCTTTTGGGATATTGATATATAGACACCCATACCTGGTAGGATATTACTTCAAGTACTGCAGTTGGTACACAGGAGTTGAATAGTTCACTTTTATAAGGATATATTTTTAATCTATAATTTGACCCACCAACTTAACTCTCTGCAGCAAAATACCTTCTTTGGCCCCTCCCCTTTCTCAGTAGGCTAGGGTTATCGATCCACACAGTCTCTTTTAGATGAACGTTTCAATCCTGGGCCCCATTATGCAGAGAATATAACCATTGTTTGGCTCCATTTTCATAAACATTTGTAGTTTTCAAATTTCGTGGTCCATTTGGAAGAGAAAAGGCCATTGAACATACTCAGTTTCTTGTACTTTTAAAGTTTTGTGAGCAGTTGGTATAAATGATCACCCAGGTCTAGTCGTTGGAATTCAGCTGCCCACCATCAGTGGTGGCCTTTAGCTTTTTCATATATGTGCAAAAATCGTAATTTTGGCTGTAATTTAGGCCTTTATTGAGCCCTGCAGAACACACTGTGGATTACTTGATTAAACTTCTATTTGGTAACTCTCACACTAGTGTCTTGATTTGAGTTTGTTTTTCTGCTGTTCTGGAAAGTTTTGATGGCTAATTCGCAAGATATCCCTCCTTATATACTGCATTAATGAATGGCCCTCCGTGCGTGACAATTTAGCCTTCTTTGCTCTATCCCTAGAGAAGATATTATTTTTTTGCTGAACAGAGCATTAGTAGGGATGTATGGTAAGACATGTTACGCCTTATGCCCTCCCTTTCTCAGAACCGAGGCAGACTATGTTGTGAGGTGGCCAATCCACTTGTAGCTATGTTCCTGTTTGGTTGGTTCAAGATTAGGTGGGGGAAGTCTCAGCTTGCTTTAAGTGGAATGTCTCCTTTCATTTTTCTTTTCTCTCCTGGTTCTTTGGTGGTACTTTCATTGGTGACTTTTGTTTTTCAATTTGCCTTCTCTCCCTGATGCCCCATCTCCTGTAAAATATGGCAGTCTTATTTTTAAGAAATTATTTTATTTTTATATAACGACAATCGAGTAAAAATGTAACTGCATTGTCACGGAGCCCTCCACCATGCACAAGCCATGCCAATCAATGTTACAACTCTTCAATACCCGATTTTTGGCATCCTACCACCCATGGATAACCAGAAATACAACAGTTTCACTGCTTCGTGATAGCTGCATGGCCTGTCAATGTGCCTTCTACCAATGTATCCCTCCCCTGTTCGTTCACTGCCATCCGATCCCTGTGCGTGCAACTGGCTGCACCTCCTGATTCCCTGGCATCTTAAACGATCGTATAGTGCCTACCCAAGTATTCAAATCCTTTCCAGTTTGCTCATCTCTCAGACATTCTTATATGAATCTCCTCTGCTAGTGCCCACTCAATTATGTCTTTAATCCAGAGACTTGTCACTGAACTCTTAGTGCTCGATAAATGTATGACTATACGCCTCTTTGCCAGGACCAGGGTAAGGTGTCATGTAGCATATTGTAGATTTATTGTTTTAGGTAGCGCGAACTAGACCCAAGGGCATCGGAGCTCTTTACAGAAATTACATATAGATTGATTTTAGGAGCTATAACCATAAGATGCAACTTTAGAGGAGTTGCAGTGCATCGTTGACATTATTTACATTAAGCAGATCTACAAGTCATATAATATAGGGAGCGAAAAGTCATGCAGTATATGGCACGAAGCAGGTAAACGGGGCTAGTTTACAGGATAAGGATACAGGTGGGGAGCAGAAATGCAGTATATGGTTTTGGGGTATCCAGAGGATGAGTTCTGATGGAGTTCAGAGTGATCAGTAAGTTTGGTGGACGGGGTACTAGGTAGGTCAAACAGGGTAGCATAGGTGGATTAGTTTATGAATTTATTGAGGAGGTACATTTTTAACTCTTTCCTGAAGTGAAGGTGGGATTGGTTGTCACACAGTTCTTTGAGAGGGGCATTCCAAATTCTGGGGGCATTACCAGTGAAGGATCAAGTGACTGTCTTGGTTTTCTTGAATTTGGGAGGGATGAGGAGAAGGGTGTTGGACATTCATAGCTGCCTTTTTGGCCTGCTTTAGAGAGTTTATTAGCGAGGTTGATAGGAGTTCCAGAGTAGAGAGCTTTGTGTGTTGTGCAGGCTGTTTTGAATATACTCCTCGCTTCAATTGGGAACCGGTTTAGTTTCTTGAGGGTGGGTGTGATGTGGTTGGATCGTCTCTCGCAAGAGATCAGTCTAGCCGTTGCCTTAAGTGTGGACTTAATTGGCAGAAGGTGGGTTTATGGAGTGCCAGTGATCATTGCAGTCCTCCGAGGGGGATAAACGTTTAAAAAAATATATATTTTAAGGTGTAGAAGGTACTTTCTGCAGATGCGTTGTGTTTTTCCATATTCAGGCTTTTGTCTAGAGTAATCCCAAGTGATTTGACTGCTTTGGATGCAGAAAGTTTGCAGTTTAGTGCAGTTACTGTCAAGCCAGTAGTGGATGGGGTGGGGGATTGTTCTTAGGCTGGATGAGGAGGAGTTCGGTTTTGTTGGAGTTTAATTTTAAGTGGTTGTTGTTGAGCCAGGTATGTATCGGGAGAGAGTGTTGAGATATTGGATATCTTTGAGTGTAGCGATTTTTAAATAGATTTGGGTGTAGTCTGCATAGAGCTCGTAGTCGATCCTGGCTTGTTTCAGGATCTGTGCAAGAGGTGCCATGTAAAGGTTGAAGAGTGTAGAGGATAGGATTGATCCTTGGGGGACTCTTCGGGTGACTGATGTTACAGTCGATGTGGACTTAATTATTTTGATTAGGTTCGATCTTTCGCTCGGGTATGATGAGAGCAATTGTAGTATGGTGCAGATGATCCCTGCTTTTTGCGCGAGTGTGTTGAGAAGAGTTTTGTGGTTGACTGTATCAAAGGCTGCTGAGGGGTCCAGGAGGATGAGGAGACGGGCATCCCCTTGTCGAGGGATTTGTGAAGGTCTTCAGTGATGTTCAGGATTTCAGTCTCTGAACTGCAGCCTTTCCTAAATCCAGATTGGAAAGTGTTGTGCAAGTTGAATTTCTCAGTGTGATTTGATTGAGAGAGGACACATGTTTTCGCAAGGAGAGGGAGGTTGGTGTTGGGTCTGTAGTTATTGAGGGTGTCTGCCTTGGGCTTCTTAACGAGGGGGGATATTTGGCCCAGTTTAAGGGAGGCCGGCATGGAGCCGCTGGATAAGGAGAAGCTGATTGTCGTCCAGGTTGGAGCGACGATGTGGCTGAGTTTTTTGACAAGGGAGGAGGGGAGAGGGTCAGATAGGTGGGTGGTCTGCTTTACGGATGAAAGTGTTGCCATGACGACTTTTTCAGATTTGGTTGCGAATTCGGACCAGTTTGTGTTATTTTTTTGAATGGAGGTGGTTGTTGCAGTAGCTCTGGTATGCTGCGGTGTTGTGATTGTGGGGATCGACCTCAGTTGTTGAGTTGGTATGTGGGGGGACCAGCATTGGAGTTGGGGTCATTGATGGTATGAGAGGGGGGTCTAACGAGAGTTTAATATTTGTGCTCTTGTTTGTGAAGAATTTAGTGAATTCTTCTACGTTCAGAAAAGGCATCTGTAAGATGTTGGATTGGAGGAGGTTTTTTTATTATCTTTAAGTGTTCTATGGGTCCGTTTCTGGAATGGTCTAATTGGGCTCTGAAGAAGGGGGATCTTTCGCTGTAGATGTGCTTTTTATATTTTAGGCGTTCTGTTCGGAAGAGTGCAAGAGTTAGCGAGGGTTTGTTTCTCCATTTCCTTTCCATCAAGCTGAGTTGTCGCCTCTCATTGTTAGTGTGTTGAACCATGATTTGGAGGGGGCACTTGATTTTTTTTTTTTTTTTTTCTAACTTTAGGCGGACGAGGAGTCATTTTATTGTTGTTAGAGGTGAGCTCGTTGGTGGTTGAAAGTTCGGGAAGGGGAATGGTTTGGGAGCTAATTAGGGATTCTAGCTCTGCTTGTTGGATTAGGTGCATGTTTCTTGAAGGGATATGTCATCCTGGTTAAAGATGATTGCGTCAAGGGTCGCACCTTTTATTGTGGGTTTGCTTTTTACAGTGTTTGAGGCATTTAGATTCTAGGAGGGAGTCTAGTGCTTGCACAGTAGTGTCATTAGTATCATTCAGGTGAAAGTTTAGGTCTCCTAGGATGATGCCTTTAGAATCTTGCAAAGCGTTTAGTCATGAGGTATGTTAATTCTTCTAGGAATTTATGCTTATCCCCTCGAAGGTGATAGATGTGGCGTTTCACAGGGTTTGGGTCTTTAGAGGTAAGGATAACTCCTAGATATTCACAGGTTGCGTATTCGGTTGTGTGAAAGGGTGGAGGTCGTTTTTGTGTATGATCGTTAGACAGCCACCAGAGAAATATTTGCCGTCGCGCCGGATGATTGAGAAATCAGGCAGATTCAAGATGGCTGCGTGGTCGTTTAGCCAAGTTTCCGTCAGAAAACACAGGTCGATATTGTGAAGTAGGATGGTTTCTGCTATTCAGTGGCCTGCTTCGATGCTGACCGACAGTTTAGGAGCATGCAGTTTAATATGGCTGCTGCTTTTGGTTCAGGTTGCATGAGTTGGATAGAGGTGAGTTGGGCTGGTGGTCTGGGTGGGCGACTGGTGATAGGGGGCCTACTCGAGCTGAGGATGACCGGAATTCTGTTGTAGGATAATTTGTTGGAAGCGGTGTTTTAGTTTAGTATGGCGTTCATTTTAAGTTCTAAACTGATGATTATCATTTGGGCTTTGGTTAGCTCCGTGTGAAAAGGCTGTGGGAACTGGTGGCAGTCATAGGCTGGAGTAGGGGTTGGGACTAGTCGGATGTTATGGGATAAAGAAACCTGTGTAGATGGTGAATAGGTTGTGAGGCGAAGTGTGGGGGGGGGTGGATCATGAGTAGAGATGCGGGATTGGGGGAGGTGTACGTGTCTGGTATAGGGGGTGAGTGTAGGGTGAGTTGGGTATTGGCGAAAGGGGGTGGGGACTAGTTGGATTAGCTGCATTGGGAGAGGGGTGGGGGGTCGGGTTCAGCACTGGTGAGTGGGGAGGTGGGTTTGGGGAGAGGGCGTTGAGGGTGGGGATGAGACGGTCAAAGATGGAAAGATTGTGTTCTGTGGCTTAAATGAGGATATTTTCATTTTTAGAGATGGTTATGAACAGTTAGCCAGCGAAGTTTTGTGAAGGGGATATGGTGAGTTTGTATCCATATGGAATATTGATGGCATTGGCCACGTGTAGGATCTGTAAGAAGTTGGTTCTCCATCTGGCAGGTGTTTTGAAGTGAAAATGATGTCTTTTATGCAACCTTCATGTGTTGTGCTGTGATATGTACCTGTTAGTGTTTCTGGGTGTTCTTTGAGGAGCTTGTGTTTGTACTTTTTGGCGGCATGTTTGGACAGATTAGGCGGAAATCTAATGCAGAAGGAGTTGGGACTATGACTTTCCAAGGGATAGCTGAGTGAAGCCATGGTACGGTTTATGGAGGGTGATGGGTCTCCGGGAGGGGGGGGTGGGAGGAGTAGGGGCTGAGTAGAGGTTGGTGACGAGATTATGGGTTATGAGAGGGAGTGGTAGAGAAGGGTGGCGGCTACTACTTTGGAAGAGTAGAGTGCCAGTGTCAGAGGCGGGGGGGGTTTGACTATATGATCTAGTGGGATCCCTGTGAACTAAAGGTGGCCTTTAGAGCCGAAGAGCGCTGATAGGTATGCTGATCTTTCCGGTACCGAAGTGGTCATGGTATCTAGGAGCTGGGGGTTGTGACAGGGTTTATAGACCGATCTGCAGAGAACCCTTTGTGTTCGATGACAGACTGGGGACTGGTGCACTAGAGGTTCCAGGTTGATGGTTGAGAGAAGTTTCTGCAGCAGGTTTTGCTATGTCATGGAAGTTGGGTATTATACTTCTAGCTAACAGTGAAGGAGAGCTGGCTATAGGCTGAGAAAGTCATGCTGCTTTTTTGGGTTGTGGGGCCTATATATAAGGAGAATCGCAGCATCCAATGGTTACACGTACAGCTTAAATAAGATATCCATGTAAACATGGACTAGTAGACCTCAGTAAAAGCAGGGTCACTAAAGCCTTGTGCAAGGCACAGTATGTCCATAAAATCACAGTATGTCCATAAAATCACAGTATAGGCAAAAATCACAGTATAGGCAAACTGTGACGGTGTAGACCTCAAATCACAGTATAAAGTAAGATAACTGTATAGGGGTGAAATAATTAAAGCGATCAATAAAGGCATGATCCGGAGTTCATCCACAGCTGTTTGCAGCATTGCACTCTGATAGTGACCTGCAAAACAAGGCCATCGGGTGATCGGGGTATAGGATTGCTGGTAGTTGCCCAAGAGGGTCACGGGGGGGGGCCATCACCGTAAACTGGGAGTGAGACTGGCTGAGGAGGAGACCGGGCGGGCTGGGTGGTCCTCCAGCACGACCCCCGTGAGTCAAGAGCTGATCGTCAATGGCACTGTTGAGGAAGCTCAACCCGAAAGAGGCTCAAAAAAGTACATCTACAAGACTCCTCCAGAGCCCCGATCTCAGAGAGCTGTTCCTGACATTGGAGTTTGTTGTGCAAAAGATTAGCTCCATAGGACTACAGGGACCTCCCAGGGCGCAATCTGAGATTCGTGGACCCCGAGCTGGAGGTTCCAAGAGTTGCCCCCCGAAATGCCACCCCTCACAGATGTATTGAGACATGCAGGTGACCTGCTCAAAGAATAGGCAGTAGCGGTTCAGTGTGGGAGAGAACTACAATGCAGTGCCAGCAGAACTCTTGTCAGGAGGCAGAATCCAAGACCAGGCATGCTTCAACTTGGGGAACCTCCTCCGCAAGATGGTACAGGCTTGTTTAGGCGGGGCAGACAGCATAACAGAGCAACCTTGCGAGCAAAAGTGCTCGGCCGCCGGGGCAGGTGCAGCACAGCGAGTGGTGTGCAAAGCAGCGTATGAGTGCATAGATTGCGCAAAGCAGAGGCTCAGTGTCACAGATCAGGTATTGGTCGCCAGAACCAGTCAAATGTTCCCACCCGTACTCCATCGGTTTGATGGTGGGCCCTTGTGTCATCAAGGGACTGTAGTCAGGCGACACCCTGCAATGCTCACCTTAGTCCAGTCAACTTCGGGGAGGTCCCCTCTGGGTCGACAGTGTTGTCAGGAGCCTCAGGAATTCCAGAGGACAGACTCTGGGGACCAGCTTGTGGCCAGAGACTAACAAGGAGTAAAAGGGGGGGGTGGGGGGGGGAGTGGGATACCTTTCCATGAAGACTGCCTGCGTTGGAAGCAATGACAGCACACACTGTAGTGCACTGCTGGGACAGGACAAGTGAGCATCTTGTTAGTACTGACTGGGGTGCTGCTGAGTGTTTCGAAGTTGGAATGAGCGCCATAGATGTTTAATTGGAGCGGGGGGCCCGGTAGATAAGTGCTTTGGAGAAGCTTTAGTGTAATGGGGGTGCAATAGGGCGTGGTGTCGGGGAGACCCTGATCACGGGCAGTCGGGCGTTGTCCTCTGCTTCGATACAGTGGCGTGATTCAGTTAAGTTAAAGTTACTACAAATTATAGTTGTAAGGCCGGTTGCGATCGGGCAGGGTTATAGCAGGGCACACTTTATCTCGGTAGGGCTCTTGGAGGCATTTGTCGCACGGAAGGGCTGGCCGCCATCTTGGGTGTGCTGTGCGACTTCAAATACTGGGTCGGGGAGGTTTGCTGACCAATTTCCATGTTTGGTGAGGGATCTCCAGGGGGCATATGTTGGATCGTCGTCTTGACCCTGAGGCGGTGGATTCACAGGTCTATGGACTCAGGCAGCGCATAGCAGTACTAAAAGTATATATAAATCCCCCAGTATCCTACACCGCCCCAACCCCACCCACCCCCTCCATCCTACTATTGATACATCTTTGTTTTATGCATTTATATGGTGGTAGCACCCAGAAGTCCAGCTCCTTCTTAAATGGTGGTTTCAGGACCATAACTACAATTCTCTCCCAAACCCACACAGTTTGTCTCGCTATGTAGGGATAGTCCTCAGCCACCCTAGAACCTCCTCCATCAAGGTAGTATCTTCACAGGTACACTGATCTTGTTAATTAATGAAAGGTTACCATATCTCTGAGCTGCTTCTGGATGAGAAGCACTCTTTCCTATACCAGTATCAAGAGTCCTGAAACTACAAGCAACCACCCTGGACTAAGAACTACCCTGCAAGCAAGGTGACCTGCTGGAGTGGGATTATTCTGTGGTCATGCTGCCCTCTTTGGTCTGCAATGCTGTGTTCTGTGAGGTTGGATGACTTTTGTATTGGGTGCAGCAATAGGTAGGGACCATTCTATCCTGTGTGTGGACGCACACACTTAAAAAAAAAAAAAAGAATTTTAACCAATTTTTGGTTATGGTTGCTTATATTAGCAAACTCAGTCAATGAGTATCATATTAGCCGAATAGTCAGAATTGGTGTGGGGGAATATGGTGGGATAAGCTGGGCCTGGTTACACAACTGATACCAGTGCACCCTGAATTCCCCTGGGCTGGTGTTAACCATGCAGCAAATATTGCACTTCAACGAGGTCATGGTGCAAATAGATTTAGTGCTTCTTGCTCCCTGTGGTCACCTTCTGGACCACCAGTTGGACTTTCACAACAGTCTCACCCGTGATGACGACGGACCGTTCAGGATCCATTCCCAACGCATTTCAGACCTAGACACCTTCTCCTAGGTCCATGCTGGTTCCTTCCACGCCGACCCTGATTCAGTTGGCAACAGGTTCAGAGCTGGAGTAGAATTCAGTCTAGCACCCTGAGCAGATGTGACTCCCCCATAAGCTTGTATCGCTCCACAAGATTACAAAGGCGTAGCCAGTTATTATGCAACCATGCCCTAATTCTAGGCCTCTGTCTCTATGCCACTATTACCAGAGGCTCAAGCCTGTTTTTGGTTCTGATGCAGTTCAGGACATACCTATTACTTGCGATACAAATGATGAGGAGGCGGATAATTTACTCCCTCCCTCGTCATTACACTGATGATGGCTTGTTTGTGAACATAGAAAATGCTGTTTGGCTAGACAAGTCCCCTGAGACTGAGCTAAACTCTCCTCCATGGCCACCTTTGGAAGAAAGTACTTTATTCATTTTACTGGTATTGGAGGCCTGCAGAAGTGTTGCAATTGCCTACTGTTGAGACAAAGGCAAATTTACCAACTGAAATTTCTAACTTTATTTGAACCACTCTTGCAATTCATTGAAGTCTTTACTGACACTTTGATGGTGTCATGGGGTAAGCCGAGGTCTGGCTAGTTGATCTGTGGCTAGGTGGCATAGACTGGCACCCAGTGATCTGGATTTCCTTACAAAACACCCACTCCTGAAAGCTTGGTATTTTTGGCTTCAAGTAGTAAGGTCAGTTCAAATTTTTTCACCACTACTCTGAGTAGTGAGCCAAAGCGGATTGACTCTTTTGAAAAGAAAATGCTCTCCTTGGCCAGCTTGGCCATCAGGTCTGTTTCATGTGCCTTTTAGGTAGGTACACCCATGATTGTGGGACATGATCAGCAAAGTTCCTGGACTACTTCCTTGTTGCCCCCAAACAATACAGGATGACCAGGATGCAGCCACGTTTCTTCTGCGCGCTAACCTGGACTCCACAAACTGTATAAGAAAAGATATTGGCACCAGTGTTTCACGTAAAATACACACCTGGATGAGATCAACTGAGTTTTCAACAGACGTCTAAGTGTCCTTGATGGATATTGCCTCATGGGTCCAGGTTGTCCAGAGAGAAGGCTGATTCTGTGCTAGAATGGTTTAAGGATAGCATGATCTTTGGGACTATTCTCCTGCCAAGCAGTTTCAGCAACAGTACCGAAAATTCAAGGCTATTCTAGAGGGGCTGTCTTTCAGGTAATGCCAGCCTTCCAACCTGCACTACAGCAACTGACACAATTCTTCTGCGGCAGAGGACCGGGCAGTCCTAATTCAGTTGCATGTCCTGGCACAGACAGTGCAGGTTCATTTTTTCATTGAAAATGCTAAACAGAATTTGTTTTAGAATAATTATACCAAGTAAAACCTATTCCTTTTATGAAAAAGTATGTCTTTGGTAGGGAGAGCGTAAGATGGACATGGATGCAACATTGGTGTACTTTAGGAACATGTGTTTTTTAGTTTTCCCCTCTGCCCAGTACTTGCTGATATTGAGCTCATACAGTTGATGCAATGCTTGAAAGGAGCTTTTTCGTTAGAACTTGGTACCTGCGAAATACAGGTTACACATATACAATCATAATGCATGCATTAACTAATTAATCTGTGGCTGGGACCTCCTGTGTCCAATAAAGTGCACACAATCTCTGCTGTGGGTTCACTAATCTAGTGCGTTTTCCTACTGGAATTAGTGTGGGGGTGCCTGCAGGGATATACATTGCGTGCTAGATGTGTGTGCAGATGTTTATTAATCCACTGAAATATGTCCAGAATTGGAACCAGTAAACCAAAGATTTCAGATGTGCTGCAATATGCAGTTTCCATATGGCATGTTAATTGCATAATAGCCTACAACTTCCCTTTGTCTCCTTGTTATGCTATGTCAGATTTCTAATGCAGCACACAACCGTCTTGAATCAAGAAGGGAGAGGTCCCTAGAACCCCAATACTCCTAGTTGAAAACCTTAAAGAACCATTTGTTTTGTGCTTTTAATACTTTGCTAATTTTCTTTGCCTCGTGTCATAGATCTAGTTTCTTGACCTGCAGTCTCTCCTTTCATTTCTTTACTCGGTGTTTTTTTTAATTTTTTTTATCTCATATCTTTCCTTTCATGTTTTCTTTAAATTTACCATTTTCTGGTTTTCTCTTCTAGAGTGGTTATTCCCTCACTTCTTTGTTCCCTACTTGTTTTGCCCTCCCATTTTTTATTTTATTTTACTACATTCCTCTTATCCTTGTATTTCTACTTCCCACATGCTTGGGTGCTGGAAAGGGCCTTGTGGAGTACAATCACCTGGAAGGAACAGTTGATATTGAACTGGAGATCGTAGGACTGTAATATTATAGCGGACGGCCCCACCTTCACCTGCACAGACACACAACCTCATGAAAAGATGCAGGTATAGATCCGATCCGCTCATCTTGAAAAGCGCTTCTTACTCTCTTCCAGGAGCTGCTTTCCCAGTTGAGGGCAGAAGGGATTGGCAGCAGAGAAGCTTTTTGTCACCTCGATGGGGAATTTTGCGATGTATCCAAACAGCTCTGTATGCAGAGGTTAGATCGGAGCATAATCAAAAGTACATAAAGTAGGGTCCATGCTGCATTTTGACAACAAACTGTTATCTACAGACGAAGCCATGCATGCTATTAGACTGTTAAACATAATGAGTGGTGGGGGCGGCAGGGATTTTTATAACTGCTAGAGGATCTAAGGCCAAGAGGAACAGTAAGGGGGATAAAGAGTGCTCCTGCCTCTTTTATTTGAATAATGAGAAAAAGCCTCTGCAACAGATTGTGCCATCAGCATCTAGTATATCAACGTACCTTTATTAATGGAGTTCTGCCATCAACTAAACCTGTCCAGTTCCTTCAATAGGTGTTCCTGATCCACCCAGTCAAAAGCCTTTTCGGCATAAAGTGTGATGCCCAATGTTTCCTCTTATGTGTTTTTCTATTCCCATAAATGTTGTGCATGTGTTCTCATGACTTCTAGTCGCTCGCCCTGGGACTAATTCCACCTGGGAGGAGCAGGTCTGTGGTGAGATCCAGTTCAGCCTGGTCAGAATTTTTGGCTAATGTTATGATGACTGCATTTATGATATGGGCCTGTTACTCCCAGGTTCTAATGGTTCTTTCTTATCTTTGAGTATGAATGATATTTTGGGCCCTGTTGTCTACAACTCTCAATAACCCCATGGCTTCTGCTTCCTTGAAGCTATTATATAGCACGCAGGCTCTTTTGGTTTAGCATGGTTTAAAAAATTGGCTTGAGACTCAATCTTCACCTGGCGATGTTATGATTTCACATCTAGAAACGTTAGTTCTTCATTGGTAAGAGAGGGAAGACTTAGTTCAAGAACTCTTCTTCAACATCTTGGGCTGCCTCCTGGATGAGCCATATAATTTCACATAAAAGGAGGTAAACAGCTGAAATATATTTTCGGGGTGAGTGAGAAGCTTCCCTATATTATCGCTAATTGATGTAATGGCCACTTTGAATTCGCTTTGACTTTACTAAAAGGCTAATATCCTGCCTGTTTTTCCCCAGTCTTCGTTTTGTATTCACCTAAGTTTACCAGAGGCTTTTTTTTGGCACATAAGTGTGGTGTGCATTGAGAGCCGATTGTGTCCTAGCTGAAGGGTGGAGTTTGAATTATATTCCACAGTCACTGTGGAAATAGTATATTCAAGAGTTCTTGAAATCAGTCGGACAACAGTCACATACGCCATCTGGTAAAATGTCTGCCAGGAATGGGAATTGAATTAAAGAGTCCTGTATCAGGAAGTAGCCTAACCAGGATGACATGTTGTGCACTTATGAGATGTGTTGGATGCTGTATGTGTACCAGTGCATGGTCACTCATGACATCGTGTAGGAGTGCCCTGTCTTTATCATTGCATTTAAACCTAGAGCCGGTTAGGTCTTTGGTTGAATCAAGGGCAATAATCCAGTCATCCCCACAATAATTTATGTGTTAGCAAATACAGTCCAGATAATGTGCAAGAAATGTGGCTTTACTGCATTATAGCATAGTTTGTTCCCCGTATTAATTTCTCACCAGCTGTATCTATTTTCACGTAACGTCCCCATTGGAGATCAGTCCATGTGAGGGGTATAGTGTATGGGAATGTTTTGCATACAGGAATTGGAACCCAACATTTCCTAGCATAGTTATTTATTGGTGTCTGACTGGCACTCTCTGGGTCGGTACGTGATAAACTCCGCTCCTCCGGCAGAATCTGCAGAATTTTGCCCGCTTTGCGCTCTGCTTAGTTTCTGAAAAACCCTGCCAACTGGCGCGTGGCAGTGTTTTTTTTTTTTTTTTTTTTCTCGTGCGCTTCTTGCCAATGGCAAGTTGACGAGAGCAAGCGAGAAATGAAGCGCTAGACCGCCTCCTGGCGAGATTTCTAAAGGTGGGTGGTTGCGGCAGATCACTCGCTACAGCTCGCGTTGAGAGAGCTGCCGCTAGAGTAAAAAATCTACTCGAGCGGCAGAAAAAAGCAGTGCCCTCCGGGGCGTAGTGTGGTGCCGTTCGTGCTGATTTTACAGTGTGGGACAAACTCCTGGCACTAAATCTGCACGAGCAGCGCGACATGCCACAACTCTGCCACTCATGGATCTCTCTGGAGTTTTTGGGTAACTCCACGGAACTCCGCAGAGTAAAACTCCGAGTTCCTCCCAACCCTATTCTAAAAGTGAGTTCTCTGTAGTTAGAAGTATCCATCAGAAGAAAAAGTTACTTAACCTTTGGTAGCACTTTTTCTAGTGGATGCTCTATTTAACCACAGATTACTCGCCATTAGAATACACCTGACAAACCCCTTTAGTTTCTTTCTGTATTTAGGTGACCGGACTACACGCACTGGACATGTCTAATAGTTTCTGTGCAATTGTTTAAGTGGTCACGAGCACTGATTAGACCGCTTCTCTTCAAAGCAGATAGAAACCTACTTTGTAAAGCAATTCCAGATTTTCTCCATTGAATAATAATTTCCTCTCTTTCGGGTAAGTCATTGAGTTTCATGCTTGTTTGACGAAACCTATATTGGCAACAAAGTGATGCTGAGAGCAGACTTTAATGAACTGTAAACTCTGATGGGTTCTTGGACATGGAACAAGCAGGATAAATAAGCCTGAAAACTTGTGATATGGTTTGTATGCATCCTTATGTAATTTGTGCCACGGTGCTCCTCTCTTGGAGACCCAGGCTATTGGGTCATCCTTTGCGGTGAGCACCCCCAACCCTTCTGTGTGTTTTTAATTTTTTTAATGTAACATTGTTATGTGGTGTGCATTTTGAAACCTTTTGTCCTTTATTTTTCATATTCTTTAAGTGTGATATGTCCCAGAGGGATAAACTGCAGGATGCTTAGAATTTAGTGTATGTGTCCCAGCGTTGCTTTGTTTGTTCATGGTCGCTCTTCTGAAATTCAAAACCTTGTAACTTCAGTCTGGCTGATTTGATATCCTCTCTGCTTCCTTTCCAGGTAATTGAGAGCTTTCTGAGCAAGGAGGTAACTTATGTGGTTACCAGTAATAAAGAAGCAAGGACCAGTGATGGAGCTACCCGGCAGACAAATCGGAAAAACAGTGCTGATTCAGCTTCAATGGAAAAAGCAGAGGTTAAGTTGCGACTATCAGACAAGAAGCGGTTGTCAGACACTCCTGGCAGCTCTGGACTGGATCAGATGCGCCGACAAAAACCTGACCATAACGTAAGGCTTGTCCAGCAATGTTGTTTTGTTTTTTTTTAATGGATCTAGATCATAATACATTTTCATTTTAATTTTTTTAGCTCACACTGGTTTTATCCTTTGTTTACCGGTTGCTGTCTTTTCCTTCCACAGCCTGCCTTAATTAGTCGAGGGAAGGAGTTGCTGAACAAGGCCATGCAGAAGAAGGTTTGTTGCATTATTTTTAATACGTGCATTGTGAAAGTCCAAATAGCCAAGGAATAGCTCTGTCATGTAGTGCACTTGTCAGTATGATGGATGTAGAGGGTTCATAATTACTAATGTCATTTGCTAACTAGATTGAGTGTTTGATGTGTAAAGCTCAGCCTCCATGCTTTACTCCATAAATGTGGAGGACGAGAACTCCATATGAACATCTCGTCCTCCACACAGAGGTGGATAATCCTTTGGGTACTTTTACATGAAGGATTTTCTATGTATAAGAAATTCTTCACTGATATGAAACGCACACAGCATTCTGACATGATGGTGTAAAATGTTAAACCCATTTATGCCATTAGGCACTACTATTTCCCCTAAGCCCAACCCACCATTAAGCACTAATTTGTGTAGAGGATGTACCGGAACAGTCTAGCTGCTCCCCTTAGCCCCTCCAGGTGGCAAACATCCCACTAGACAACAGGGTTTTGGTTTAGGGGGGGAGTACCCCCACCCCCAGGTAAGAGCAAGAGGTTCCCCTCTGAAAAACGATCGGGTGAGGAGGCAGCATGCCCAGTCATTGGCCTCAGAAGTCTTTCTGCCCCCCCCCCCACCCGACCATCAGTTCAAGTGCCCCCAATTCTTTCTGTTCTTCCTTTCCCTGTGGGGGTGGTTTAAGGGGTTTTACCCACCCAGGTATTGGTCCCTAGCCCCCATCCTTAAAGCCTAGGGCATCCCCACTGGAAGTATAAATCCCAATTTCCTCACTGCCATGGTGAATGGCCATACTGTTCAGGATGTGAATTAACTAGCAACCACGAAACCCTATGAGAATTTCTGAATCCCAGTGACTCCGACCAATCTAGGCTGGTGTGGCTTGCATAGATCCAGCTGTGTATTTTTAACCAAAATATACTGAACCTCAAACTTGGTCTAAAATCATGAATTGTCTTCACATTTCTGTGAGGGAATGTTGTAGAATGTGATCAAAACGGGGACTATGCAAAGACAACATTTACTTCATATGGTCAATTTTCATCCGATCCTGTTCGTCAATGGGCCTAACCACTCCAGTGTAGAACTGTTTTTATCAGGAGAAGTGTGGGCACGCAGGGTGCTAGGAATTTTGTGGATCCCCCCCAGATTCCAGAGGTTTCTCTAAAAAAAAAAGAAAATTTGTGAGGAACATTTGTGATTTTAGTTTGAGGTTTATAGGGCATTCTGAGTAAGAAACAGTAGTAGGATCTATGCAAGTCACACCACCCTGTCTCCTCATGTCTGTTTTTCAGAAATGGCATCTGGGTTTGGTAGGTTCCTCATGAGCCCAGTTTCTTTAGTTGTCCACTTCGCCAAAATGGGTCATTCTTCATGGTGAAAATGTGATGTCTTCACGTTCCGTTTTAGGGCCTTTCCTGTCACAGGCGAACTGTGGGAACACAGAATAGTGAACATTTGTTATTCTCAATTGAATTTCTCTCCATTTTTGACTTCCAAATGTAAGCCAGTGCAAGGAAAGCCACATTTTGAAATTTCCCTGTGAAACGTGATGTTATGGGTGTAACCCCGAATTTAGAGTTGTACATATACTACTGAACTTTGAATCTTTGGCACATTTCAAAAATTCATAGGTTTCCATATTGCCTGTTTTTCATTAATTAAATTATACTATTTGAATTGCTACATGGTTAGTACGCAAAGGGGATACCACTGCTTATGTTATTTTCTGCGATTCCATAAAGCAACTGGTTGCGGTATGCCACTCGTGGGATGCGGGATGCCTTTGTAATGCTTATTATTTTGCCTGTAATGGATTTTTCCTTTCAGTATTTTTCTTTCCTGTGCCCTCCGTAGGAGGTGGCCTTAGGTTACCAGATTCTCTAGGTAGACCTCGTCACTTATTGTGTTCTGCAGCGCTCAACATTACAATTTTCTTTGATCAATGCGCAGCATTCTTTCTCCGAAACCATAATGAGAACTCCACTATTATACATAATGTCCTTTGATTATTTCAGCAATGCTGTTAAACAAATTTTCAATCCATTACTCACTGTGGACTTTCACCTCCACTAGTCCTGGCCCATGATAGATCACATCGAGTATTGGGACCATCAAAACCAAAATGCTGGCCCCATTATACAAATGGTGCAAAAACTGGCCCACCACAAGTCTAGAATGATATAAGTGAATTTAGCGCTCCTTTTTACAATGAAAAAGCTTCATATTTCCAGAAACTCATTGCCATTCTCCAGCTTCACCCCCAACGACTTACATGCACAATTAACACCCTACGGGCAACAATATCCCAATTAGCATCACATCCATGTGTACTACTCCGCATAAATCACTTCTACCTGATGTTCGCTAACCACACTACTTATTGCACCACCACCATCCTTCACCGTCTCATTTCTCAGAATTCTTATTCTCAAGTTCTCGGCTGCATTGACCACAATGTGTTCTCCCTACCAGCACACAGTTCCCACTAGCGTGGGAGCACTTTAAGCGGCCCTCTTTCCCCCTCCCCCTCTGCCTCGGTGCGAAGTTACCAAACTCCATGGCTGGCAGCTCGAGTCGCTTCACACAGTTCGCCATGCTAATGGAAGCCACAATGTCCCCAGGATCTAGCCTTGGAGCTCAATCATAGTCCCAACGAGTCTCCACACAGTCCCCAACCCGTGGCTTGGGTGATTCACTGCAGTACCAGACACTGTTTCACTCTTAAACATACTAGGTTTTCAGTTCAGTCTGCACTTTCCATTTTAATCTGAATTTGCAGAGGAAAACAATTTCAGCAAAGTACATCTCGCTATATAAATGAATTTTCCTTCTGGTGCAGAGTGATTCTTTGTCTTTTTATTAAATGTATTTTTTAATATTATTTTTAAATACTTTGACCCGTGTGAACCGGATAAACCCACAATGGGTATCCAGGCTGGCTTCCTTTATGCACGAAGTTCATTGGATTTGGCCATTATTATCCCTATTATACCAATGGCGCAAAAGCTCGCCCACCACATATCTAGAATAATATAAGTGAATTATGCATGCTTTATGACCATAAAAAAAGCTTCATATTTCCAGATCCTCATTTAGTATGATGGTTTACATTTACAGCTTTTCCAGACATGGTACATTGCATTCCAGCCATTATATTCAACGTTTTTCCCTATTAAACACCCGGGTTGCTGCAAGGAATCGCAGGGTGCAATCGGCTTGCACTTCGCAAGCTGATTTTAATTAGTCTTATTGATATTTGAGGAGTCAACACCATTTTCCTTTTTCTTTTTAGGACGGTGGCACCAGCATCCTTACCAATGCACACTCTTGGGGAGTTCACATTCTGCATGTGAATGGTATCCTTTTATTTAGACTCGAGGTAATAGTTTATTTAGGAGTTGTGCAAGGAGCAGAATGTCTTTGGAGTGTGGGAAGGAAATGCATCCTCTGAGCTCTTGTCATTGATAGAATACTGTGCTCTGACCAGTTATTACAGTTCTCTTTCTTTGTAAAGAAAGCAATATTTCAGGTACTGCACTCGCTTAACCTGGATTATGTTAAAGTAATGAGGGTGTCCGGTATGAGTGGCGTTAAGTATTGGAGTCTAGTGCAGTTGTAGATGAATAAGAATGGGGTGGTGGAGGTTGGGGGGCTTGCAACAAACTCTCTGTCCTCATGCCTAAGTTGCAGTTAATTGCTAGTAATGAAATGGGCGCAGTGTGGAACAGTTCAAGCATGAATTTGTATTTTTTTAAAAATAATTGTAATGAGAAGGGGGGAGGTGGCGGAGAGGCATAACTCTTATCATTAAGGAAAAAGTGTATGCACTCAGCACATCCCCCTCTTCTACTGGTAAGGACTTCTGAAGTCTCAGTAAAACTAGTTAGCAGAGCATTATTTCATCATAAGATCTTATCTGGTTATGGGTGGGGGAACTGGAGGTTAAAAACCCAGCTGCCCACTGTCTCCTGTCGCCCTCAGTAAACTGTTTCTTGCGGTTCTCCACCCTGTTAGTCACCACGTTGTTGTCCTTAATTCTGTGGTGCATGAAGAAGTTTTGGATTACATCGCAAAGCTGTCCGTAACAACAAAGAAAGTCTGCAACCAGAGAGCGGAGGTAAGGCACAAACAACATCCCATACTTCGAGGTTCACCATGGGGGCACAGTATTATACTTTGGACTCTGGCAGTAATATATTCATGGCCATTTGATTCTTGCTTGCATAGAGAACCTCATTATGCATCATGCGTGAAACCATGATGGGGCGTTATTATCTTGTTACTTTGACATTTAAACACATATCTACATAAGGGACACCAGCACAGCAGAAAGTTGAAAGGTTTCTTTAGAAAGAAAACTTGATATGCAGCAAAACACATTGAAAACGTTTTCACCCACACATCTATCTGGCCAGCAGTTTCACTTCCTTAGAAACTATTTAGCACCTGGATACAGCAACGAATAGTGGGAAGTGTCAACTGTTTGTTACTGCATTGCACTACACATTCCCGGCTTCTTCTAATAACGTGGTTTGTCTGAGCTAGAGACACGTTTTGTGTTTTGAATCTGCAGGTCGTTCAGTATCGACGTATTCTATGGCAAATGCATAACTGTCAACCTGCAGCTTCATTGGCCCTGAATATAGTCTAACAAGGGTTTGCAAAACACACAATGCAAAGGTTCGGTTGCTTTAAAATCTAAAGTCCACTCAAACATTATGAAGCCAAAAAAGCTTGCCTTTTCTCAAGATACGCTCTAAGCAGGATTCTCCGATCTGCCAAAGACCATAAGAGGTTCTTAAAGTGACAGATCTTCCAGTGTTAGTTTTGGAATAGCGTCCATCTGCTCCTGTATCTACTGCTCAGCCTTCTTAGATTCTGCAAAGGCGTAAAATTCAGGTTTTTTTTTTTTAACCAAGTGTTTGTCTTTTTACTAAGATTATTGTAGCTGTTATGCAAGTCTAAGTAATGTCTAAGTAATGTTGTTCCCCTGAGCGCATGCCTGAAATACTATCCTGTTTAATTTCTCTAATCGATGTAGTAACAACGTTCACACTTTTGAATAACCAATGTTAAGAATTCCAACCTTTTTGCTCACAGTTTTTTCAACACCTCAAAGTTATTTTTCTTTTGTATTTCAAAAGGCATTCTCCATGGTGGCTAAAACAGAATAGCCTTATTAATTTCCTAGTGCTGAAAGTAACTATTACTAATTCGTTAGTGCGCCATTTATTAACATTGGCAGGATGGAAGTGCTGAATTGGCCTTTCTGGAATTCTTACCTCTGACCAACAGGTCACACACATCCAACAATGCTCAACTCGAAGAATGATTCGAACTGCTACTACTCAGCAAATTACTTGTTGCGCTCAAGGAATACAAAAAAAGTAAAACATTGGTGATCTTTTTATAGTAATTCTTCATTTTGGGTACTGACTTTTGTTTGGTATGTGCCAGTACTCCGTGAAGATACCCCATTTGCAAGGTGTCCCCTGCCCTATCCTTAGTCTTGGACATCGTTAGCTTTTAATAAAAAGTACTTCCTTTTCAGACTGCCACTTGTTTCAGAAGTTGATCTTGAAGGAGAGGCATCTGACTAATATTTTCCAAGTGTAGTTTTAAGTTCATTTGCTGCAGACTTTCATTCCACAGGATATCGTTAACATGTTTTCTACTATTCGCTTTTTAACAGGTGGCAGTTTCCAGTCCTGCACGAAAAGGTCAGTAATTACCTTGACGCACCGTTTTTTTTCACCCTGAAACTAGTCCCTTCCATAAACATTGTGTCTCCCAATGCCCCTTTGCCTCCCACAAAGAGCTCAGTGAATGTATGCAACTGACCAGGTGTACTCAGACTTATGTTTCCTAGTCCATTCCACAGAGCGAATACTAGTATTCATAAAGGCAGGGGAGTTTGGGGGAGCAGAGGCAGTTTGGGGGGAGGAGGGAGCAGGGGAGCAGTCTTAAAAAGCATGATGGGTTTCATGTTTTTTTATATTTTATTTATTTTATTGCCAGTGGCACAGCTGAAGATCCCTTTTCTGAAGATTGAAGACCAGAGCAGGTAAGACAAAATGATCTTGAGTCTTTAAAATATAATGAGCTCTGAAAGCAGATTATTGTAGGTAAAGAGGATAGAAGTACACAAGGCTCCAAAGAAATATATAAGCAGTTAATGTTATCTGGCTCAAAATGGAGTGAACCGGATCACACTAAAAATTGATCTCCGTTCAAAGGAGATTGGTTAAATATTGAGAGATCAGGTGGATGAAGTGATTTGTAGAATATGGTGTAAACTATAAAGGGGTGAAGGAGCAAAGGTCGCTACAGGAGAAACTATAGTTGAACGTGAAAGGTTCCGAGGAAATGAAACTATGAGGCTGCATCTGATCTTGCTTTGCTGTTGAAGTGTTCGGGACATCCTGCAAAATATTAATGGGGTAGCTAACTGGGAAGGATGCTTAGGAGTGTTGCTATGATGACTAAATACATTGCAGTTGAGGATTACCATCATTGCCTGCTGGCATTTTAACCTCTGAAAGGGTTAACATGCAAGAAAGTATCTGTAGATATTTATATTATTAATGTAAGGCTGCCCTAGTCCAACAAATATTTCTTTGGAGAAGAGCTACTAGAATGTATTATCACAATATGGGGTGAAGTAGCAGAAGTTCGGTTTATGGTAGTTTAAACTTTGTGCAGAAACAAAACTATAAAGTCACTAACTGCTAATCCTCATGAAAGCACTTGATTTATAGCGTATTAGTAACTCCTCCCACACATTTAAAGGCCATCCTGGAATGAGTATTGGTTAATGGAGCAGTCGAAAACTGCAAATTCCACAGCTTGAATGTTTTATAGAGTCACATTCTGTGCATATCCTCCCACCCTGTGGCTGCTTTTGAAGACTAGATTTTCCCGTAGCAGTTTGATAGTTAACAGGGGAGGTGTCTACAAAGACTCCCATGTAAACGTAGAGCCTTATGCAAGATGGGTGGCGTTTGTGCAACTGAGGAGCGCTATGAGGGCTGTAGGGTAAAAGCCCCATCTTGGCCTGATCCTGAAGTTCCCTCAGCAAGGAACTGATGACCAACTGGAGAGGCACACTAAGCGGACTGGTGGGGATGTGTTGGAGGCATGGGACAGCCAAACAATATGTGAGCGATCCCACTGTGGTTTGTGTGAAGAGCACAAAATAGTGGAAGGGCAGCTGTGCTACAGTCCTTGTGTAAGTGGTTCAAGGTGAGCACCCCAGCTCGCATGGTACAGCTGCAGAGCGTTGTGTGACAGTGAGACGTGCGACTCCCTTAGCAATTGTGTATCCAAGGCATCAATTTTTGGTAGGCCTGGATCCCAGAGAGTGAAGTAGGTGCAGCTTAGACGACACTGATGGCCTCCTCCAGGGGGAGAGGGTACAGTGGTGCTTGATCGAGTCTGCAGGCTGTGGTCCTTAGTGTGGCTCTCTGACTTGGTGAACTTTCTTAATGGCTCATTGGTTGGCAGGACCCTTGGATGCTGTGGGTCAACAACTAGAAATTCTTGCCCCCCATAAGCAGTAATCGGAGGAGATCCAGGGAAGCAAAACATTATAGGTTGACGGACACTCTGTTATGGTTATGATCCTCATCAGCACTGGCAAGCACAGAAAGGAGCCCCTATACTATCAGACTGGTCTTTTCTAACTAGATTTCCCCTCCTGTTGTGGCAAATAAGCAGAAAGTTGACTTCCACCACATTTTGTGAAGGGGCCAGTGAGATCAAGGTGGGCCAAAGGGGGGACCGGGGCGGGAGGAGTACTAATGATCTCTAGCTGGACCCAGCATACTCATGAGAAGTGGCATAGCAATGCGTAGTTATAGGAGTTTTCCTCACGCTGTTGATAGCGACCCATAGCTCTGAAGATGTTGCAACCGCATCTAATAAATTAGCATCTAATAAAATACATGAATCTGAGTTGAGCAAAGTGGCACCTTTTAATGTATGACCAAATTGTAGCACGCTGAGGTACCCTTAAATGATGGAGTTAAGTGCACATGGTGATTAGAGTGGCTGGAGCAGAAAGAGAGAAAGATTCCAATATAAAATCTTTAAAAGCGTAGGGTCAAAAGTAAAGTAACAACTAGGAAACTTGGGCAGAAAGAGTGAAGAGACTGCACCAGGGAGTGCCCACTGTGGAAGGCAACAAACCGGTTACCAGAAGGCTTATAAAAAAGGGTCCTTCTTGATGTTAATGCAAAAATTGGTGTGATTAGACACCATCTGAAACTGCATTAAAGAGGTGAACAAATACATTTCTGAGCTATGGAATAGAGTGAGCTCCCTAGTAGAAATGGTAGACTAGCAAACTCTTAAACAAGAGAAACTGTGAGCTTGTCTCCTGCAAAAGCAAAATGTGTTATTTAAAAAAAATAACAGAAAAATCAAGAAATTCTGATTGATACTTTTAACAGCATTTTCCTCTCCTTAGAATATGCGCCAGGCTGGACCTGGAGAATGATGTATCAGTGCCTCTGTTGGCCAATATGTTGCATAGTGAAGGCTGTGTGCCGGCATATATAAGTGCCATCCCGCATAGTGACCTCATTTCTTTTTTTTTTTCTGCGCCTTCTAACGCAGATCCGGAGCTCTGCTCCGATTTTTCTCTCTTTCGACCACTTCTAAATGACATTTGTTCACTCTGCTAGGGGATAACATCACCTCCAAAAACATGATTCAAACCGTGCCATGACTGCAGGAGGTAGATCGAAGTGTGCCTTTGGCTCCTGGCCTCTGGACATGACTCAGTTTTGTGATAAATGTGCGCTAATGCACCTGAAGGCTATTTGCGACCGGGACATGTTGTATGTCACAGAATGCAAGTAGTAGTTGCAATCTTCACGCAGGTCCCACTCCAAGTCGCATGCTTGTTCCCACTAGAAATCTGGTAAATCCAAGCACAAGAAAGCAAAGTGGGGATTGACTCCATTTTGCCACTCTGACTCCAAAGATGTAAGTTGTACTCCATCAAGGTCACCGGCCAAGGAACAGATTTTGCAGTTGGTCCTGACATGCCCAGAGCTCCACGGGGCTTCATCAACCCTGCAGCAGATCGAGGCCTTCAAGGAAGCAATGCTGCAAATCTTCAGTTTGCTTTCTGCTCCCTTTCTTGTGCCATCATGTCACCCGTAGCTGCAGGGCCCTCTAGCCCGGTTACCACCAGTATGTCATTCCCTGGGGCAGTTTGTCCCCTTGTGACCCATTAGCACAACCATACAGATTCTGGTACAGACCTCCATGCTGGCCCCTAGAGCCGTGCTGGTACTGATGCCGGTTGATGATCCAATACCGATGCCCATGTTGGACCCCGAACGGACGTAGACTTGTGCTCTACTGATTGCAAAAGATCAAACACTTGTCATGCAGCCTCACTCTTACCCAGTACTTTGCAGCTATTAGCAGAGGCTTCATTTTGTTTTCCGCAGTGATGGTGATCCTATGCCAGAACAGGCTGTACCACAGGAATCTGTTGGCAGTGAGGGAGACTTCAATCAATAAATGCCATTGAGCATGATACCTCCCAGATACAGAGCTTAACTCCTCACATGGTCCACCTACAGAAGAAAATGCCTCATTCGTAGTTGTTTGGATGGCAGCCAAAGTACTGCAATTACAGTTGCCTTCCATTGAGACTAAACCAAGAGATTTTGCAGCCTGGGTCAGCTGAATCTGAGCCCTTGGTTGTAGGAAGCAGGCTCTCTATATAGTGCACCAAAATGAGGTAAACTGTGCAGAGTCCAGACGACCCTTACTGGTTTACAAGGGTTGAAATAATAATCCCAAATGCTCTTTTGTGGTAGTGTGGGTGAGCAGTTTAGGCTCATCAGAGCATAGTGTTGAGCATTTATTGCACACACGCAGTCAGTGAGAGACACACTGAATAAATGAAATCCGACAGCAATCTAAAAAAAATAACAGATTTGTATATGAATTTAGACCCCAAAATCATCGTAATCAAGCAAGTACTTTTCGAGGGAGTGATTTTTCAGGACTTGGAAAATGCACTGTATTGTATCTTTAAAGCTGTAATGTTATCCTATGGGGGAAAACATATACTGCAATCGGTCACTTAGCAGCAACTTACAGGACTGTTCTTCTGGACTTACTGGAGATAAGTATGGGGCAAGGTCTAAGGTAGCACCAACGTGTCACCTCGTTGGCTCTGGGGCGTCCGGGTGCAGAGGTGCATTTCAGCGTAGAGTGCCCCGTTTAAATCAATGGGGATTGGTAACTGTCAGAGGAGGCTGCAAGCAGAGACGGGGGGGGGGGGGGAGCGCGGCGGCAGTCCGTTAAAGCCCACAGGGGTCTCAAGTCGAGAGTCTTGGGCACGCAGGAACACTGGTCCACTCGAACTCGGGCGGGGGGCTCGTGTGCAGTGGGGGCTTTGTCCGGCGGGGTCACATCGCAGTAGACTGTTGCTGTTCTCTGTTTCTGCAGAAAGAGACTGCAGGCGGCGACTGGAGGACAGGTCTCGCCAAACCCAAGGGCAGGCTCAGCTCTTGAGGGTCTCAGGACCACGTTGGCACCACAGCCACACTCTGACTCTAGCTGTGGGGTGCGGGTACAGGGGTGCTTTGAGGCATCGGGTCACTGTCGGTTAGAGACTCACTTCAAGTCTTGGCGACCTGGTGAAGAGGGGAAACAGGGCCGCTCTCCGTGATATTCTGGTGGATCCTGATGTCCCTCGACGGTAGGTCTTGGTTTGCGCTGTTGGAGTTGGGCCTGGACAACCAACAAGCTTTGGTTGCTGCAACTGCTTGTGTACCCATGGTATTGGTTTTGGGCAGCTCATGGAGGTCCTGGCGTCTCCAAACTTGTCAAGGAGAGGGATCTGACCTGGAGAGTGAAGTCCTTTCTCCTTTCGCGCAGCTTCTTCAGTGCGCCTGATGGCTGGCAACACGGTGGACCGGCAGATGCTTTGTGGTGCCTGCAGATGCAGGGGAGCAGCTCCTCTACTCCAAGGGAAAACTTTCCCGGTTGTTGAGGTGCTAGGCAGTCCTCCAAGGGTTTGGGGAGGGTGTCCAGCATTTGGCGAAGTCGATCCAGTGATGGTCGAAGTGCAAGCAGCCTGGCAGCTTTTTGTGCCAATCTTTGGTGCAGGTCTTCCGTTCTCGCTCTATTCCGTCCTTTTTTCTTCCTCTGTTCCCAGTAGTTGAATCTAATTTCTTGGTGTGAGGGGGGCCCCCTAAATACTCAGTTAAGGGGAGTGAAGGGTAGTAGCCAACGGGCTACTTATCCCTGGGGTTATTACACCCCTTCCCCACCCCCGACCACTTCCTGTGGGGACTGGGCATCATCCTGTCCCAGACATCCGGACCCAATACAGGAGTATGCAAAGCATGTGAATCTACAGCTCTCACGCCAAGAACAGTTACTTAACCTGTAAGCATCATAATCCTTTCGTGTTCACTTCAGGCTGCCCACCCTAGAGGTGTGTCCAGCCTGGCAGTGCAACACTCCTCCTGCATAGCTAACTTCCCGCCTGTCCTGGTGCCAAATGTGCCTTGGGTAAGGGGATGGCATCCTCCAGGTCTGGGGAAACCCAGGCTCGCATATCAAAGCTGGTGTGCTCTTTGAAAGTTCATGCCTTGACATGCTAATTAACTAGCCATCCTGTGTGGGGGAGGTGTAAACCGCTCCTGCCAAGGCAAGCATTGTTTCTGACCTCTGGAAGGGGGCTCTCACCTCCTAGGTGGTCAGAAACCAGTTTGTAGTGGCTGGCTGAACAGGGCCAGTCTGACAGTATACTAGAGGACTCCGTAGGTTTCAGGGGGTACCTCTAAGGTACCCTCTGGGTGCAAATATTAATAAATCCAACACTGGAATCAGTGCGAGTTTATTAATACTAGGTGTTTGATACTAAACATCATAGGTTTCAGTGAAGCCATTATGTAGCTGTGAAGCTCGTTTTGACCAGTGCCCAGTACAAACCTTAAGGTGGCTTCCCTGCTCACTTGTAATATCCAGCAATGGAGCTAGACATTACAAGGGCATATCTTATCATACAGATATGTCCTTGCTTGTGATGTAATACACCCTGCCTTAGGGCTCCAAGGCTTGCTGTAGGGGTGACTTACATATAGCCCATGCAGTGTCTTTGGCATGGCGCACAGCAGTGTCATGTTCGATTTCAAACATGGTTTGCACCATGTCACGTAGTCTGCAATGTCAGTCTGTGTGAAATTTGTGTGTGGGTCCTTTAGGGTGGCATAAGATATACTGCAGCCCTTGGGGACGCTCTAGTACCCATGCCCCAGGTACCTGGAGTACCATTTAATAGTGATTTACAGTGGTACTAAAGTCCTTTACCGATTGTAGAACAATCGGTCATCACTTTGTTTTAAGGAAGGAGCACTAGTACTGAGGTCTGATTAGCAGGCCTCAGTGCACTGTTGAAGTTGAAAATCAGCATCTAGCAGCTATAAAGGGGGCAAAAAGAGTGGGGATAACTGCAACAAACACCCAGTTTCCTACATTGGTTCCGTTTAATGATACACTTGCAGATACTCTGTTGGCAACTGATTGAAACCATGTTCTTTCCTGCCTGATAGCTGGCAGGTGGCCAGGTGAAGTAGGCCGGCACCAGGTGACCTGAATTTTCTCACGAAGCATCCTACCCTGGATAGTCTTATCGCACATGACTTGATCAGTAAGGTTTACCCTAATTGCGGACACATTTTTCAGAGAGAATCCAAAAGTATTGATCGTTTTGGCAAATATTAGGTTTTCTTTTGTCAGCCAGGCGTTGAGGCCCATAAATGCCCTGGTTATATCGAACTGATATATGCATGCCCTTTGGGACATGACCAGAGAGGTGTTGCTGGCTGTCCCGGAGGACCTTGGGGCCTCTCTGGCCCAGACATTCCATGATGAGCAGGACCCACGCAGACTTGGCTATCACAGACTGTATTGCTACCAGTGTTGTGCTTTGCAGACAAACTTGGATGAGATCGACCAGCAATATACAAGCATCCTTTGATCGGTTTCGCCTCTTAGGAGTGAAGGCAAATTCCACTTTAGAATGTTTTTTGTTTTTTTAATAAACCGATTTTATTGTGTCAAATATCAAACACAATGCAGAGCTCTGTAACCCAGAAGACATCTGCCATAGTATATAATGCTGGATAATGACATTGACATTTAGATTAGACACTTTCAGAATCGTAAACATGAAAAACAAAAGAACATAAACATTATAACCCCCCCGTTGCACTATTTCACCACTACGTCTTAAGCGCCACCCCAACAAATGAAGTCCATCACTATGTCGTTGGTCCCTCACCCTACAGGCCTGTATGATTATCCCATGATCGAGACCACCGTTGGGGGTACTGGCTCTAGGTAGAGTCCCCGGTAGTCCGCCCATCTCTTCCAGATCTTTGGATGTTTTTGTGGGCATCCCCTGGCTTTAAATATTGGACTCTCCAACCCCATACAGAAGTCAAAGCCATTCTTCCATGCTGACAGCGAAGGTTGGACCGTTGCTTTTCACAACCTTGCAATATCCCTTTTAGCCAATGTGAGCCCCAACCACATCAGATGTCTTTTATAAATATTTCCCCCGATACCCTCCATTATGTGTAGGATTACCAATTTTGGTGAGGGGAGCTCCCACCCCAATACCTATGCGAGACAAGCCAAAACCCCTCGCCAGAATCTCGTAAGTGCTGCGCAATGCCAGATCATATGCATGAGGGATCCCTCCTCCCGACTGCATCGTAGTCATATCGGGGATGACACTAGGCCCGCCCTCCACAGCCTGACTCTGGTATAGTACACCCAGTGTAGGTATTTCAATTAGATGAGGCGTAGCCACATCGCAATCGCCGCCTCCCAGGGGGAGACCAGTGCCTCCATTCAATCATCTCCATCCAATGGGCCAAGGTCACTCTCCCATGCTTCTCTAAGTTTATCTAGCGTGGTGGAGCTATTTGTCACGAGGGACTGATACATTTTGGAAATTTTATGATCTTGTAGGTCTCCCATAAACACTTTGGCTTCAATGGGGCTAAATTCAGGGAGGGCTTCCAACCCTGCGATGCTGGGGGAGATGGCATGCCTGAATTGGAGGTATTTATAAAATTGGGTCCTTGGCATCCGGTATTCCTGCTGGAGGTCTTGGAAGGATTTTAGAACAGAACCTCGCATCACATCTCGTAAGGAAGAGATACCTATATTGTCCCATCCTCGAAATCCGGGTAGAGCCGCCGGTTGTGGCAATCGCCCATTATGCCACAGTGGGGTCTCCCCGGTCAACTTATCCCACCACCTCATCTTACGGAGAGCCTGTTTCCACACCTGAAATACTACCCTTGTGGCCGGCGGTAGAGCATTGCGCAGGGGTGCCGAATACAATTAGGTATGTAGGTTGGAGTCTCCCATGCATCGTCGCTCCACTACATACGCAGGGTCTGACCTATCCCTGTACCACCATTCGTTCAGTATCAGCAGGTGCGAAGCCATATAGTATGATTGGACATCCGAAGTAGCCAACCCCCCACAGTAAGTCGACAAAGCAGGTCCGCAACGCAACTCTGGAAGGGGCCTCCCGCCCACAGAAATTGACCCAATGCCGCATTGACTTGGCGAAACCACTGAGGAAGGACTGGGTACGGATAATTCTGCAATTGGTAGAGCAGACGCGGTAGCGATACCATCTTAAAGATGGCCGATCTGCCATAGATGTAGAGGGGCATGTGCGACCAGGCTTTTAACTCCTTGTGTACCCACGCCCATATCGGAACGATATTTCTGTCCCATGACACGCGTGACGAATCTGACATGAAGACTCCCCGATATTTCACCCCCACTGTAGTGACCTGCACTGCCGATGCCAAAGGCCCCAGTTCCGTCATTTCCCCCAGTACCCACAGGGGAGATTTACGGGTATTCATGAAAAGACCCGAAGACTCCCCGAATACTTGCATGATATGGAGCAGCCTCTGCCCCGTCCTGTTGATATCCGTTAAAAAAAATTAAAACATCGGCCTATAATGCAATGCGGTCTGAGAGCCCACGTGCCCACTTAAAGCCTGCCACCTGTGCATCCATCCGCATCCACGCCGCCAGGGGCTCCATCGCCAAAGCGAAAAGATACAGTGACGAGGGACATCCCTGGCGAGTGCCCCTTCCAATGGAGAATGTGAAGGAAGTGGATCCCGCAATGCGCACCGACGCCGTAAGGTCCATATACAACAATTTTAAATATGACAAAGCGTGGGCCCATATTCAGGCGATTGAGAAGTGCAAACAGATATACCCAGCTAAGGGAGTCAAACGCCCTATCCATATCTGCCAGTAAGAGGGCAGCTTGTTCCCCCAATCCTTGGATGGGGGCTATGGCAATGTGCGCACGGCGAATATTATGGCGCGTAGCTCTCTGGGGCATAAAGCCCGCCTGGTCGGGATGGATCAAGCTGGTTATATGTGATTGAAGGCGATTGGCCAATACTTTTGCCAAGATTTTTGCCTCCACATTCAACAATGAAATGGGACGATACGAGCCGTGTTGGTCTGGGGGTCGGCCCGGTTTATGGAACACGACCACTTCAGAGTGTCTCCAGTCTCGCGGGAGGCAGCCTTGTTCTCTCGCTTCAACAACCCTAAGAAAGTGGGGCCCCAATTTAGAGAAGTATTTCTTAAACTCGCATCGGAATCCTTTAGGACCCGGCGCTTTTCCAGAATTCAAATCTCCCAGCGCTGTACTCTGCTCCTTCTCAGTGAGCGGGAGATCCAGCTCAGCGTAAATCCTCTATAAAGCGGTGTATCATGCCTTCCTGTAAGAGTTCCTTAGGAGTGTATAGCTCCGCAAAATAATTTGCGAAGCTCTCCGCAATCAGAGAGGGGGCCCTGAGAATCCTTCCATCGGGTCCCTGTATACTGGGAAGATCCTGGGGGCGCAAGGCTCCCTGACGCAATCGGTGAAGTAACTTGCTGGACTTATCCCCCCCACTGGTAAATCCTATGCCAACCACGCCAAGCGGGCTTCGTCCATCAGAAGATCGGCATGAGTCTGTCGCGCCAGTATCAGCTGGCAACGCATCGGACTCTCAGAACCCCCCCTCTCCTCCCTGCTGCTCTGCCCAGGTTCCATTATATGGGCCTCCGATGACGTGCCGCTGCACAAAACGATATGTCGACTCTCCGTATGGTTGGCTTCATAGCCTCCCACAGAGATTCGGCCCCTGCTACCGATCCTACGTTAATGTCTAGGTAGTGCTCGATTGCCTGCCCTATATGTTCCCTATATTTCTCATCCTGCAAATTCCAGGGGGAGAGACTCAAAGGGTTGCTTCGCAGGACCCAACTGTATCATGAGAACGACCGGAGAGTGATCTGACAAACCTCTCGGGAGGATCTCTACGGCCCTCATCCTACTAGCTGCACTTGATGGCACGAATATATAGTCAAGTCGGCAGTATGAGTCGTGTACCGCCGACAAATACGTGTAGCTCTGCTCTTCACCGTGTAACCGCCGCCAGGGGTCCTCCCAGCCCAATCCCGTCACCAGAGAGTGTAATTTGGTAGTTTGACGAACATTGGAGTGCCCCCCCCCCCCTTCCTGGTCTCCATCTATCTTTGGCCGTGTCCATCACGTCGTTCCAATCTCCCCCTATTATGGCCAGCCCATCCGGTATATCCGCCCACAGGGTCGTAAGGCGCTCAACCAGTGCCCAAGACAGCGGCAGGGGAGGCTAAACACAGCCAAATACCACCTGCTCCTCGTATATGGTGCCCCTGATAAAAACGTACCTCCCCTGGGTGTCCGCCCACATCTTAGTGTGCCTGTAGGAAACCCTACGGTGAATTAGGATCGCCACTCCACGGGATCCCCTCGTGAACCCAGAATGGAACGCTTAAATATAACCATACCTAAGAAGACACAATGCCTTTGTTCCTATTAAGTGCGTCTCCTGAAGCATCAGGACGTCTGCACGATAACGTTTGGCCTGCTGAAGTATAGCCCCTCTTTTCACTTTGTCTAGCGTTCCTCTGACATTCCAACTCACTATCCGGAGATCCCCTGCATGGGTTCGCATCCTATCAGTTGGCAGTTGGGACCGCCATCAATAAATCCTGTGGAGTTGGTATGTGGGACAATTATCAACCAGTGTGCGAGTAGTGGCCTTGTATAGCAGCGACGCAGTGCAAACTTAAAACATGAATACCCCAACGTCCCCTCCCCCCTCCCACCTCAAAACAGCTGAAGTATCTGTTGCGGCGGGGGCGGCCTGCAGACCCCAATGGGAGTACCCGGCCCACCCATGGATCCCCAATAACCAGCCCATAGCCAGCGGGCGTTCCCCTCGTCAATCGAGTTCTGGCAAAGGTACTGGCCCCCTCTCGTGCTTCTCCGGTCAAAACAGTCGGCACCAACAACCCCCTGCCCGGGGTAGTCCCAAGGTGACTGAGGCAGAGGTCCCCTGTTGCGGCAACGATGTAGATCTGCTGGGATCACTACAGGATTGAGATCGACGTCTGGACCTTGACCTTCTGTTTCCTTTGGTTTTTGGCTTGGGTGGTTTCCGGACTACATCACTGGACGATGAATCTGATTCCCTCCTGAGCGGCGTGTGGGGCCGAATCTTCAGTCTCGTCCGTCCAGTTGAAGACCTCCTCGGGAGACTCGAAGAAGAGCGTACGTGATTGATACACCACCCCCCAATCTGGCGTGGTACAGCAAGGCATATGGGAGTTTCAGATCGCGCAGGCGAGCCTTGGCCGCCAGGAATGACTGCCGCCTCTGTTGGACAAGCCGCGTGTAATCTGAAAACACGAGAATGCGGGCATTATCGTAGGTCAGGGGCTCTTTAGCTCTGGCCTGCTTCAGGATAGCGTCTCTTTCATGGTAGTTGAAGATCTTAGCTATGACAGGCCACGGTCTGGCTCCTGGAGGTGGCTTCTGCGTCAAGGCTCTGTGGGCCCGTTCAACCACAAAACAGCGGGACAATGACTCCGGAGGAAGCCAGCTCGTGAGCCACTGAGTCAGAAACCGTTCCATGTCTCCCCCCCCACCCCCACCCCCCCCACCCCTCACATCCTTCCGGGAATCCAATAAAACGCAAGTTGTTCCTCCTGGCCCTGCCCTCTGCATCTTCCACTTGTGTCTATGGAGACTCAGGGACCCGGAAGTCACGCATTGTCATCTGTGTCCGTGATATAATTTTGGAACCTGGGCCCCCCAGCCTTTGACTGCTGGAATATAACATTTTGGGACCGCCTTATCCATGATATTTCCTTGAATTCTTGGCCCTTCATCCTTGACTGCTGAGATTTAGCACTAGAGGTTATCATTTAAACTTCATGTTTTTATGAAAGTATTTACCGTGTTGCAGTGACTGTCAGATTCCTCGTTATTACAACTTTCATTGTACCACCCTTACTGAGTCCATATTTGCCCCTCTTTGAGGACCCCAGGATTACTCTTTCTAATAGCCCATGACTATATCTACACCAGTCACTCCAGCCCTCAGATATCTGGTGGCTGTTTTTGAATCACCAGTGATTTAGTTCCTGTGCTCTAGGACTCCCTATCATCCCTAGAAGCTTGGCTCTTCTGATCTGGAACCATTGTACAGAGCCCAGGTGTACTATAAAATATGGATACAGTACACGAGCCACAGATGGCTTCCTTGACCACTGCATAAATTATGAATTTTGCGCCCTGATGGAGTGTCTAAGTACATGGTACTTCCGAAACGCGCGCCGGCGCATTCTTCTTTTTGTGTCTGTTGTACAGTGTATGTAATGTCTATATGTTTATTATAGTTTAGTGCATTATTGTATTGTTTTTTTCACTATATGCTTTTCTGTGTATGTTATTTTGGAGGCATGTACAGTTATTGTATGGTTTTTTCATTATGTGCTTGGGGCTCGTTTTCTATGTATGTACAATGCTTCTGATTGTCTATTATATGTATATTGTCTGAATATGTAATTTTTATAGAAGAAAAATGTTAACAAAAAGAATATCTATTTTTTGATAATAAATGATTTAAATGACAAGTCTTGTGGGATACATTATTCTGGATTTATTACCAAATTTAAGAATATCAAGTGGGGGAAGTGTTTGTGTTCATTATTATCTTCCACTTGTGACGCCAGGCCTCTGGTGACCGTTTCCAACGAGGCGACTTTTTTCTGTAGAGTAGTGACTGAGTCTTCCACCTCTGAGATCCTGGTCTCGGTCTCTATGATGCGCTCCACTGCGTTCCGCAGATCTTGCTGGAGAAGCATGACATCTGAGCCACCGCCCCAATTTTCGCGTCCAAGACGTCCCTAGACTGTGAAATGGCCGCCATGAGAGCCGCATTGTCCGGCATGCCCCAGTCGCGCCCCCTTGTTCGGCTGCCGAGGCTCCTGGTCCTGTGAATCTGTCCAATGTGCTTTGTTTGGCGGACCCTCCCGCCATTTTGCCCTTCGTCATGGTTGCCCTCGGGCCCTGCTCCCTCAAGATGGCTGCTCCGCAACCCCCAAATCAAGCTCACTGGATAGCCTGCACTTGTATATCTTGTGGTGTGTGGAGCTTCGTTTCTTGCCTGATCTGCTGGCAAGATTCGTCCCTGGACCAGATCGCTCAGGACATCAGGGCCTGAGCAGAGACCCCCTACCCACAAGCCGCAACGAGTGCTAACACGGCCGCCTCCGCAGACAGTCGTGTCTCCTGCCCCCCCCCCCCCTAATGGGTGCCCTGATGTCCACTTGCCTGCTGCTCCCACTCGTCAGGGGTAGTATGTTGCTACTAGGTAGGTGCCAATGATGGGGTCTAGCCGGCACCAAGCCGATCCCCTCTTCACTAGGCTACAGATCGCGATCCCCCAGGAGGATATGCCAGTGCTGGCAGGGTTGGCCGTGGCTGAGAGGCTACGCGTTTGCCCCGAATCCCACAACTTGCATAGGCCCAATGACCAGCTCCACTCCGTAGTATGGCCCGCAGCCCCCTTCGCGTCATCAAGGCAATGTTGCACAAAGCAGCCCTCCACTTGGGCAGAGTCGCGGCCTCGCGGGGCCCAACCGCTGTGCCTCCAGGCTGTCCGCCGCCGGCCTGTATGTCTCAGTGGCCCAGGGGCGTGTGAGTCTGTAGAGGCCCGAATAGCCCCAGCCGGGGTGCTGCGCAATCTCTGGGCGCTCACTGCCACCGGCCCAGGTTCCGTCTGCCCAATATCTGGCTGGGAGCCACAGCGTGTCGTCGTCCCCCCCCTCTGGGATGAGATACTGGAAGTGTGGGGGGGAGGGGGACGCGAGGATTACTCACCGGGCCGCCGCAGAAGTGTTCTCCGCCACACGCAGAGTCGCTCCACAGCCGCCTCTGCCCGAAGACGACCGCCAGGAGCCCAGTCAATTCCCGAGCAGCCCTTCCTCAAACGGAGCACTCCAGTGCTACCGCGCTTGATAGTCTCGGCTTCGGCTGCCGCACAGGAGGTCCTGCCTCGATTTCGCCCACTAAGCCGCCAGGTCTGTAGGCCGCTGCCGCCGCCACCGCATCTACCGCTGTTTCCGCTCGTGTGCCACAATGGCGATCGCTCCACTGCGCTGCTATGGCGGTACACTTTTAGGACCCAGAAAATCCGGGTAAGCAGGATAATATAAGGATAAGTGGCTCGGGCTAAGCGGAGCTCGCCTAACGCGCGTCCACCATGATGGATCGCTAGGCCACGCCCCTCCACTTTAGAATGTTTTAAAGGTACCAGAGAAGAACACATTAATTGGATCTGTTAACCTCCTGCGAGGCAATTTCCTCACCAGTTCTGAAAAGTCAAAGACGGGCATACAGACTGACCGCTTTCTCAGACAGTGATGCAGCAGACTGCCCAGTCTTTCCAGGGCTGTGGAACTGGCAGATGGCACACACACAGACTGGCTGGGGCTTCTGATCTCGGACTCCTTCCCCTGCTACAGTGGGCAACAAACCACAGTTTTTCAGCTGTGCATGCCCAACCAGTTGAGAAGGGGCAGGATCCAGCACTTCCTCCGGGGTTGGTGAGCCATCGCGTCTCACAGATGGGTCTTGCATATTGTTCAAAAAGACTATAGATTACCTGTTTCTCTTCTACTCACCCACATATCACTCTTACACCAGAAAGAATTTCAGAAGAGCACATGCCCATCCTGTTGTAGGAGGGTACGCATGTTACTGCAAGTATGCTATAGAGAGGGTACTGGATTCAGAGAATGGCAGTGTTATCCCACTACGTCCTCGTCCCTGAAAAGGACTGGGGCATCAGGCCTAACTTGGACCTCTAGCCATTGAATGCCTTCCGGTGGAAGTACAAATTGAGAATTCTCACATTGGCTCACATCTTTTCTGCCCTGGACCCAGGAGACTTGATGGTGTCCTTGGGCCTCCAGAATGCGTTTGGCCTTGGAGCATTTTCATTTTGCTGTGACCCTCTTCAGCCTACCAGTGCCCCTTTGATGTTCATGGAAGTGATGGTTGCTTATTTTCTGAGGTCTGGAGTGCCTGTATTCCCGTATTATGACGGCTGGCTACTGAAAGCGTGCTCTCCACAAGCAGCTGTTGATCACCATAGGACAGCTGCAGAATTCCAAAAAATCATGTGTTTACCAAAAATTATTCAAAATCTCACAGGACTCCTTCACAAAGACTTCCATTCATTGAGCTGATACTGGACACTGTGGAGTTGAGAGCTTTTCCTCTGCTGCAACTATTCTGGGACATTCAGGCTATGCTCCTGATGTTACAAGCTTGATACTGGATCGAGGTGAGGGTGGCTTTGAGGCTTCTTGATCTTGTGCATCCTCTTTTCAACTGGTGCACATGCAAGCCCTGCAGTGGAACAAAGTCTCAGTGGGTCCACTATGAACACTGCATTTCTGACACATTCCAGGTCTTGGGGGGGAGATGGCCCATTATCTGCAGAGGTGGCTGACTGATCACAATCTGTTTTGCTGCAGGCCATGCTCACTTCTCAACTCTGAGCTGACAGTGGTGACACATGCTTTGCTACTGGGTTAGGAGGGTGGATGGGGGGGTGGGTAGGGGGTCCTCTGGTGGAGATCAGAGGTCTCTGGTTGCCTGTGTAGGGCTAGCTCCACATCAACTTTTGAAGTTACGAGCCATTCCCTTGGCCCTGAAGGCCTTTACTGTCATCCATCAGGGGAAGACTGGTGCAGATGATTCTCATGGACAGCACCACTGCGATGTGGTACTGCAACTAGCAAGTTTGTGTGTGGACCTGGGTTCCTGACGTGTTGCACCTCTTGAAGTGGATGGGGCGTCAAGGCTTCTTCCTAGTCAACCTCCTGGCAGGATCCCTGAATGCCAGAGCAGGCAAACTGAGCCAATGTCATCTGGCAATTCACTAGTGGCACCCATGCATCTAACTTGCAATATCAATAGTTTTGCGCAGTGGAGGTTCTGTAAGAGCACTCGTTGAGAGACGCGTTCCAGCTGGAATGGAATAATGGACTCCTGTATGCCTTCCCACCACTACCTCGCCTTCCCCAAGTTCTGAAGAAGATCAAGTAAAGCTGGACCATCCTAGTGGCCTTGAATTGGGCTTGGAGAGTGGTACCCTGAACTTCCTGAGCTCGAGCATCTGTCCTCCAATCAGGCTGCACTTCGGGAGGACCTGCTATCTCAACAGCAGGGCAGGGTCTTCCATGTGAATCTCCACAACTATCACCTACATGCCTGCAAAATTTGACTGCTGTTGATCTGTCATTTGAAATGGTGGATGTTGCCCTCTCCACTAGAAGACCTTCCACAAAATCCATCTACACTAGGACAAGTTCGCAGCCTGGTGTGGTGCCTGGGATATTGACCAGCAAAGCTGTCGGAATTCTTTGCTGTGTTTTGTCTTTGGACAATCAAAACCTTGCAAAGGGGTCGGTAAAGGTTTTGTCTGCTCTTTCACTCTTTCTACATCTGATGGACCAACCGTCCTTCTTTAAATCCCCTACTGTGATGAGCTTTATTAAAGGTTTGGCATGCAAGATCCCTCCCTAACAGTTTGTAATGACTCAGTGGAATCTTAATTTGGTATTGACGTTCCTCATGGGTATGCCTTTCAAGCCTATGCATAGTTGTTCACTGCATCTCCTGACCTTGAAGACTGTCTTCCTCATTGCAATTACATCAGCTTATCCTCAGTGAACTGTTGGCACTTTCAGTGCTATTTCCCTATAGCACTATTTTACCAGACAAATTGATGCTGAGGACTTCTTGCTAAAAGTTGTAACTTCCTTTTCACATGTTTTTTACTGAACCTCTTGCCCCAACATGAAAATTTGGTTATGAGTGAGGTCACTGACAAAATGTAGAACCAATTGGGAGGGGGGTTTACCGATGTCTCAGATGAGGAGGGGACTTGGGTTGAAGACTTGGGTCTTACTTATGGTTGGCTGGCTAGACCTCCATTAGAAAAACGTCTTACTCTACTGAGCGGCGCACAAAAACTACAAAAGAATGGACTACATTTTGATAAACAGCTTCTAGTGAAGATTAGGGACTCAGATCAGAGCCCCCTGACATGGTCTGATCATGTCTTGGTTAACTTTGCTTTTGACTGGCTCCTGAAACCAGAAGGGTTGACGACGAATCTCTGGCTACTGAATACGGCTTTCCTCAAAGACCAGAATGTGCAGAAGAGCGTGCAGTGTTTAGTGGGTCGAAAAAAGGCTTAGTGATTCAAAACTTTCCTATAGCGGATGTTATTGCAGTGACACTTTGTACTCTAAGACTTTTGCACTTCTCAAGCTGGGCCCTTCTCCCACAGCTCTCTATGAAGAGGTTTTCTTTAGAGGCTTCTCTAACTAAATATGAAATTCTAGGGCCAATTGAGGGCCTCAGATCTGCTAAAGCTCTGGATGTTTTTTTTTTTTTTGCCCTGTGGCTACTGCCAATTATTTTAATAGTCTTCAATGAGGCACCACAAACTTAATCAGTAACACCAACATTGATGGACGCCACTACCGTCCTCATTCTTAAGCCTGGTAATCACCCTACGATTTGCGCATTATATAGGCCAGTATTTCTGCTAAATGCCAACTCTAAAATACTGACCTCATTATTGGCCAAATGAATGCAGGGGGTGATGAAGTCCCTCATGGACCCAGATTAGTGATAGAAAAGCGGGGAGACTGCACTAAAAAGGCTTTATATGTCAAAGATGTGGGGCTCAGAGGAAGCGGCAAAATGGTACTTTATCTCAAAGCAGAGAAGGTATTTGACAGTTTAAACTGGTGTATCCTGCAAAATGTCCTATCTGCAATGGATTTCCGGGAACTTTATCTCGACTGGGCTTGGATAGGATGTCGGACTCGGCAGGCATGCTTAAGATTGCATGGCTGTCGATTGAGGGCTGGACTCCAATGTGAGATGTTGAGTTTAGTCATAAAGAGGAGACTACAACAGCAATCCTCCCTCTGTACCCAACATTGTGAGATTCCTTTTCAGATTTGACATTAGTACTTGGGCACTTTATGGAAATGTGGGATTCCTGGGATATTCCAAGGGGAATTCAAGTTTGTTTTATCCTCACTCTTTATAATTGGTGCTTTCCAACACGTCATATAGAGAAGCTTTGTCAAAACCTGTGCAGAGCACCAGCTGAGGTGCTTATAATAAGGAGACTAAAGTATCAAGAACTTCTCTTTTGCATCACCTAGAGAACAACGTGCACCACAGCCCACCACCCCCAATGTGGCCGCCAGCAGGGCAGATGCCACCCGTGCTTCAAAATTTTTTACTGTCTGCTCCTCTACTGCCAACTGAGCTCTGTCCGATTCTTCGCCACCTCCCTACAAACACTAAGGGGATGAGGATGTTGAGAGTGCAGAATTATTGCCTTGATTACACGGAGGAATGCACAGACGAGATTGTAACCAACCTGATGACCAGATAGGGCCATCTGCTTTAGAGTATACATACTGAGACCAATTCTTTGGGCCAGATTATGCCAGCTCAAAAAAAACAAAAAACAAAAAACTTTTCACCTGGACACATGCTAGAGGGCCTAAAGGGAAAGGTCAACTACAAGTTCGAGGAGAGGCCATCTGCCGATTGATACTACCATAAGGCAAGCATTTCATGCCGCTGGTTGGCTTAAGGGAGCTGGTAATGGGGACGCATGGTAGGGGACTAGGGCAGAGGTAAGGGAGATGAAAACAGAGCGCACAGTTACTTACATTGCTGCTTTCCACATGAAAGAATGTTCAGACTGGCTCTTCACAGAGGGCACAAAATTGCTATGATAAATCAAGCAAACTGATCTTTCATAACACTGTGGCAGCTGCAATACCAGACAAAACTGTAGCCCTTAGGAACTACCTTCACTGTTTTCATTCAGGGTCAAGGTGTTGGAGGGACGATTAAGTGACCTACTTCTCCAGAGCTTCTTGTGTAGATGGACACTCAGTATTTAAACTAGAGAGGTCGCCCCCCTGCCAAAGTATCAACTAGTGGACAGTAAATTTCTCTAGTACGGCACATCCGCGTCCATATCAATATGGATGCGGATGCGCCGTACTAGAGAAATTTACTATCCACTAGTTGATACTTAAACCTTTGGGCGTGAAATTGCTAACTATATATTGGCCACCATTTTATGGTTGGAAGAACCAGGAGAACTAGTTTCCCTGTATTCTGATAGGACTAGATGTCCATCCATATATAAAAGTGCTTTCCTTTGGGAGAAACAACATCACAGCGACTAAGTGGCTTGAATGTGGCAGTATTGAGTAACGAGACGCCAAAAAGTATCAACATTCTTGATATTACACCAAGATTGACTATTAATTTTGTTAGCACTCCAAGGAGGACAAAAAACCCTTACTTTTGTGTCCTGATGAAGGTGGTTTTTAAATAGTAACTTACCACCGAAACGTGTCGACGCCCATTAATCCTGAATCCAATCACCAGGAACCCTGGGAAGGAATAAATTGAAACACCTACCAGTGTATAGAACTTGATGTACAGTTTTGGATCAGTCTAATGCAACAGCTCGCTTAGAACTGTGCAAAAAGGGTCCCCTGTTTATATTTGTTTTTTCTTTGCATTTATGATTGTGAATATTTTCGTCGGATTTTAACAATAGTGTATACTGTATCTAACTGCAGATTGCATGTTTTATATCCATTTTATATTTTCTCATGTGCTTTTGAATTTTTATGAATACTTTGATATGTGGTTTTTAATCATTTAAATAATCCTTGAGCGCTACATCTCTAGTTTGGTGGTACATTAATAATTGGGGCGTATACTTGCATATTGGGTGTAGCATTACATGTACGGTGTGTTTTGTATGTGAGTGAGTTGGATAGCATTGAACATTTGGTTACCAAGGGGAAGTCACATTTTCTCTACTGTTTAGATGGACACTCAGCCAAGATGGCTAGGTCGGAGGACAGGTCCCAGGCATCGCAATGATACACTCCAGTCCATTAAAACTGAGAATGAAAGGTCTCTAGGCTATCTCCAAAGACAACAGCCATACTCCAGTACTGGGAGACGTACTCAAATGGGATATTTAAATCAAGGTTGAAACTTGCATCTAAATCAACAGAATGGGATCTAAGGATCATAGTTCTTTTATGGAAGCTACAGAGACGACAAACTGGCCAATCCCTAAATGAGGTCCAAACTCTGTCAGAACTTATTGCTTTCACAAGCAAAACAAGTTTGAGTCCGTTAGGCTCCCTGCTTCCTGTTTGATCATGTAGGTGAGGGGTGGGATCCAGAGAATTCTAAAGGACTGACAGAATAGAAAATTAGACAAATGGGTATTCAAATTCAAAGCTTCCTCCATTAAATCCATCAAAAAATTATTAACAAGCATGCGAGAATTGTCTCCTGCTCCGAGCATCGCATGTCGAGTCTCGAAGCACAATATCTGTCAAAGCCCTCCTTGGCTATACAGGCCCACTTGAATTCTGCTGCTGCCGTAATGTCTCCTCTGCATTCAGGCTGTCAGTGGAGGGTGGCCAGATTGGATTACTGCCACTCAGCAAATGAAGGAGGTGCTCCAGTGGTGGCTATAGCAACAATATTTTTGCAAGCCAAAATCTGCCTCCTCCTATTCCACAAGTATTTCTAACAACGGGTGGCTCCTTCTGGGATAGGAAGATCACTTTTTAGATTCTTAATTTCAGTGGTCTTTGGTCGTCAAGCGGAGGCCTAACTGTGCTTCCGTTTACTGGTGAGTTTTTGGAGTAGCACTCAAGCATTCCTTCCCCCCTGTGAAGGTTCTTACTTACAATGCTGCAACAGTGTATCACATGTGCAATCCTAGTGAGACAACACCTTCTTTCTCTTTGGAGGATAAACGACTACAGCACTGGACTCTTGAAATACAATGTGGACTTTTCGACTGAGAATGGTATTAAATACATCTGCACGGATGCTCTCTGCAGACCCTGATGTCTTGCAGTGACAAGCAAGAGATAGACAAAAAGCAACTTGTCCTGAAATTTCAACTCTAGGAGCTTTTCCTTGGGACATGATTACAACAGATCAGTGAGTGCCTAGATTTTTGCAGCAACTGCCTCTATACCTCTTCCTCCAATTCTGCTGATCCCCAGGGTCATATGCAAAAAAGCAAACCCTGCAGAATGATTCCGATAGCAGCAGCCTGAGTTGCTGGAAATATCGTTTCAGACACTACTCTGGTTCAAGCTAAGCCATCATCTGCTAACTTGTGACAGTTGATGTCTTCATCACAGTCTGCATTATCTGCAGTTGACTGCTTGTCTTTTGAGGACTTTGAGTTGCACTCTCTTGACCGACTGGACAACTAAGTAAATATTGTAGCCAGCTAGGGTGGTTTCTGCAGTGTGAACCTATAAGGTGAAATGTAGGGGCAGGCAGAACTCATGGAGTTTTACTCCATGAAATTTTGTAGAGTTACATAAAAACTCTGAGATTCCATAGAGTTTCGTAAGCTGGCGGAAGTCGGCACGTCCTACTGCTTGCGCTAATTGTTAGCACTGGGAGCTGGTTCTTCTCTGTAAAATCAGCACAAACGGCACCAGGTGGCACGCCAGAAGGCGCTGCTGGTTTCTGCTGCTTGAGTAGATTTTCTACTCTAGCAGCAGTTTTCTCAACTCAAACGGTCACGACCTGCTATGACCGCCCGAGTTGAGAAATCTCACCGGGAAATGTTCTAGCACCCAAAAATCGTGCTAGTGGGCACAAATTCTTGCTCGTGCTCAAACTCCGCCGTACAGTAGCTGGCGGATTTTTGCCAGAACAGTGGGCAGAATGGAATTATTCATCCACCCCTAACGAGATGCAGACTTTTCACTGTCTTTGCATGCTCAAAGAATCTGGAATCCTGTTCCAGGCACCCACTCCCTGCTCAACTCCTTACTCCTACTCCCTGCCCCTCCCTCTGACCCCTTCCCCCCCCAATTTAATGTTGCCGTTGGCCTTATTTTGTACCAGGTGCTAGACTCAAGGACGCTAAATACCATTCGGACGGTTCTAATGAAGACCCTTTATCGAGCCCATCCATAGAGCCACCGCCAGCACCTTTCATGGAAGACATCCTTTTTACCGACCATCATTCTGCCAGACGAGTAAGTGGGTGAGATCCCAGTCTCTTTAAGCAGGGAGCTTTACCTACCTAAGCTATGCACACCTGTTCGGCTGAACTGTAATTTTTTTGTTGCATACAACAAAAGACTACCAATCCATTTTTTCGTAGTCTTTGGACAGGCTAACAAATGTATGCCTTTGTCGATACAACGCTTGGCTCGATAGATAGTATTTGGCATGACTTTATCCCGTATTTTGCAAGATTATCTCCCGTAGTATGATGGGCACACCTCTTTCTGGGGTCAAACCTCACTCTTCTAGTGGCATGGCAACGGTGACTCTTTTCTGAAGTGTCCCTGAAGGAGATCTACATAGCAGAGACTTGTAGGATGTGTATGCTTTTGCTAAGCATTGCTGCATTGATGTACGGTCCAGAACGGAGTCTATATTCGGGCAGGTGGTACTATGAAAGCTGTTTGTTTTAAGTGAACCTAATTCCTCCATAACTCAGCTTTTATATTCTTTCGTTAGTTTAAATCTATGAAAGATCCGAATGCTGGAGGACCCAGTTCTTCAGTGTTGGTATCTTGTTGATTTGCCAGGGTACCCTGGGACCCATCCCTCCCACCCTCGCGTTTCATGAGGCTCCTGGAACTATTAACCCTTGGTGTGCATTTTGGACTGTTGGGTGGGGGAGAGACGGATCTTAATTCCCCTCAAAGCTTCCAAGTTTGGGTCGTATAACCGTATGGACAGTCTGACTCATTTCACTGTTTGACCATTTAAGTGTTGCTTTTTGTGCATAGTGTATAACGGACTACAAGCTTCTTTGTGATTTTAAAAAACTTTAATAAAAGCTTAGAGTGGTGTTTTCAATCAAACATGCCCAAACTGTTCCTTAATAACAATTCAAAAAGATTAAAAATGTCTCTTGTATCAAAGGTGTTCTGCTGCTAATAGATTCATAGAGAATACCCTTGGCACTGGACTGTGATTACAAGTAAGTACCATGCTCCTTTGTGCTAGTTCTCTGGTTGGGGTACTTTATAGGCAAATGGAGATACTAGGCCTGGGGCACATGAAAATGTTGTAAAGTACAGCTAGGATAACGGCTCTGCTAGAAGACCTGTGATGTGAAAGAACGCTCCTCAGCATATGGTCTCCTTCACCTTCATCCCGCCTAACTTCTCTATGAAGCAAACCAGTTCAAAGGCTGAGTCGTTTTCATGTGGTGGCTCAATAAGACAATATGAAGATGCCAGCAAATAGCCATCGAGGGCTTGGTTGCTGTCACAAGTGCTGTGGTAAGACAGATGGTATCGCCTGTTCAATGCCCATATACAACTTAAATGTTGACATAATTCTGGACTAGCCACTAGATGGCAGAATTATATGCAAAGACTTTAATGTATATGGTAAACAAGAGTATGACGTATAGACAATAAAACGTTATATTCAATTCAGATAGAACTGGCAAAGAGGAGACTTTAGGGACGTCCAGAAAGGCAGATGATTGGGCATGGAATGCATGTTGGTCGATAGGGAGCTCCTTGGATTTCTAGCTCCTTCTGTATATTATGGATTCCATGCTTGTGAAGCTTTGAATCTAGATATTTCTAATAGATGAGTGTTTGCATCTGTGACTGCTTTAGCCGCCAAAGATATTTGGAACTTTGTACGGTATGTTAATTTTTGCAGAGGAATTGCTTTAACTTGGGTGTACTGTAGATGATTACTGTAGATGAGCAACTTATTAATAACACCTGAACATAATGATTTGAAATTCAGTGCAGCAATTCAAAACAGGGAGGTTGACTAACTTGCCAGTTTATATTATTTGAATTTCAGGCTGTTCCGACCTCTTCATTACCACTTCCAGTCCTTCCCTCAGCTGAACCTCTTTGCAGCTCGAGGGTTCAGCCTGTTTGAGGCTGCAAGCCCTTGCAATTCGCGCAAAGACCAAAAACGAAAACCTAAGGAAATGTGAGTATTTTTCCTCGTTTATTTGTTCTTGTGGCTGATATAAAATTAACCTTTGGTTGGGGACTCATATTTTCCTCTTTCATTTGAACTGAGCTAGAAAGGTGAGGTGATGAGGTACAGGAAGACCTAGTTTGTGTTGAGCTTTGCTGGCAATTGTGCGTTTGATAAACATGTAGACTGTTTTCGCTTGTTAAACTGGATGCCTGAATTAAGAATCTGAAAGAGACCCGTTAGTGACAGATTCCTTACCTTAGAATATCCCCAGGCGTCAGGCTGGATCCGGAAAGTTTTTTGCGTAGCAGTACCCTTGCGCGTCGGTAGGCGGCGTCGTGCGGCTCCGCGTCCGTCGTCGTGATCGCCGGGATGACGTCGCGGGCAGTACTTAGACGCCGCCCCTGCGCGCTGACGTCAGTTCTTCTTTTTCCGCGCCAGTAAGCGCAGATCCGGGAAGAGCGGTGCCCTAGTCACTTTTTGACTATCCTTTTTTGTGAATTTTTTCACTGTTTCTTCAACGAGTCTTCACGACTCCTAAGGTGTCGTAGGGATGCCCGGCTTTAAGCCCTGCGAGGCCTGTGGTCGCATGATGTCGATCACGGACCCGCATCTCGAGTGTCTTCTGTCTCGGCCGAGACCACGACACAAAGTCGTGCCCTGACTGCCGGAAACTTCATCCGAAGGCTTTGCGAGAGCGGTCTCGAAAGCTACTCTAGGTCCGGCAGTCGGCTCCGCACCGCACCAAGCCCCGGTCCCGGGAGAGGTCGAGGGGCCGGTCGCGGAGTCCCCGCCGTTCGTCGGAATCCAAGTCTTCGCGCTCCTCCGTTAAGTCGAAGCACAAGAAGTCTAAGAGGTGTCATCGCTCTAAGACTTCGCCTCGCCGGTCTCGCGACTCGGCTGAGGCCCCTGTCTGCACCGTCCCCCGACATGCCTGTACAGCCGCCCCCGAATTACCCGTTCTTTCAGGGGTCGGGGGCGACTCCGGCCGAAATACAGGAATTCCTGTCGGCCATGGCCCGCCTCTTCGGGCCTTCAGGTCCCTCCGGTGCGCCTTCGGGCCCCGCAGGCCCTGATGGGGTTGCCCCGGCGCCGCCGTCGACTCCGGTCCCGGCGCCGCCTGTCCCACCGGCCTTCATCCCGGCCTCGGCCCCGGCCTCGATCCCGGCCCCGGTGGTACCGCAACCCCCATCGACGCCGGTTGACCTAACCACGCCTCTGCCGATGTCCCCGGTGCCGTTCCTGACCCCGTCCGGGGCTCCGGACGGCGTCGTTCCCCGGTTCTCTCCAGCTCCGGACATGGAGCCGGACCGACGTCGCCCGACACCGGCTCCGGCGCCGATGAGACCTTGGGTCCCAAATGTCCCTCCTCCTCCATATTTTGAACAAGAGGAGGACCAGGAGAGCTGGGAGGGGTCTGAGGACCCTCTCACACAACAGTGTGAGTTTGACCCGGACTGGGCTGAGGAACTTGGGGATGCCAGTGGTCTAGACACCTCCCCTGACACTGGCATGCTGTCTCCTCCCATGGCTACGGAGGAGGGGGCTAATTTTGCAACGGTGTTGCGTAGAGCAGCTTGGGCCTACATCTCCAGTTGCCTACTGTGGCCGTCAGGACTAACCTCCTGACAGAAGTGCTTCAGCCGGCGGCTTCCTCTTCGGAGACTGTGCTGCCGTTTAATGATGCACTCACTGACGTTCTTTTGGGTGCCTGGTCCAAACCCACCACAGGGGCTCCTGTGGATAGGAACGTGGCCCGACGCCATCGCCCTGCTCCGGGCGACCCCTTGTTTCTCTCCCAACATCCCACCCCTGAGAGCTTGGTTGTCCAAGCCTCTGCCTCCCAAACCGCCTTCCCTACCGCCAGGGAATCCAAACGCCTGGACCAATTTGGGAAGGCTTTTTCTTCCTCCAGTGCTGGCTTGCGGTCAGTCAACACCGCTTGCCTTTTGGGCCGATATACCCACTCCCTGTGGGATTCGGTGGCGGCTGTTTTGCCGCAGTGTTCTGAGGAGGTCCAGACACTGCTTACCCGCGCCATTGCGGAAGGGCGAGATGCGGCTAAATACACCATCCGTTGTGGCCTTGATACCGCCGACTCGCTGGGCAGATCGCTTGCGACGACGGTGGCGCTACGTCGCCACGCCTGGCTGAGAACAACTGGTTTCTCGGGTGATGTCCAAAATACACTCATGGACATGCCCTTTGATGGAGTCGGTCTTTTTGGTTCAAAGGCAGACCATGCGCTGGAGCGGTTTAAGGACTCGATGGCTACGGCCAAGTCCCTGGGCCTTTCTGTTGTACGCCCTCCGCTCACCTCTGCTTTTTGCCCCTTTCGTGGCCACGGAAGGGGCGCACAGTCACGTCAGCTGCCCAGCCACCGGCCCGCGCAGCAAGCGTCTACGCGTGGCCGAGGATGTGGATACCGCCGTGGCGGTTCGGGCAACCAGCGTGCGGGTCAGGCCACCTCCAACCCGTCCGCGGCCTCCAAGCCCTCCTAGTCCCTCCTTTCCAGTGCACAGCATGCCAGTAGGGGGCAGGGTCCGCCATCACCTTCACCACTGGCGTCCCATCACCTCAGACAGGTGGGTCTTGGACATTGTCCGAAGGGGCTACTCCCTCCCCTTCGAGACCACCCCCCAGCCATGCCACCTCAATTCCACCGCATGTCAGGGGATCACTTGGTACTTCTGCAGAAGGAAGTCACGGCCCTCTTGGCCAAGAGGGCCATTGAGCATGTTCCGACCCCAGAAGTAGGGCGTGGTTGCTACTCCCACTACTTCCTGGTGCCCAAAAAGGACCAGGAGGACATGCGTCCTATCTTGGACCTCCGGAACGTCAATCGCTTCCTCCGGAAGGAGAAGTTCAAGATGCTCACCCTAGCTCAGGTCTTGACTGCCCTCGACCCTGGAGACTGGTTGGTAGCGTTGGACTTGCAGGACGCTTATTTTCACATCCCCGTCCTGCCGGCGTTACCTGCGGTTCATGGTAGGCCTCGAGCATTTTCAGTTCACCGTGCTCCTTTTTGGCCTTACCAGCGCCCCTCGGATGTTCACGAAAGTGATGGCGGTGGTCGCAGCTCATCTGCGCCGGGCAGGGGTTCCAGTCTTCCCTACCTCGACGACTGGTTGCTGAAGGCGGGCTCGTCCCAGGCAGTCGTCTCCCACCTCCAGACTACGGCCGAACTCCTGCACTCGCTGGGGTTCTCCATCAATGTGCCGAAGTCGCATCTGATTCCTTCTCCACAGCTCCTTTTCATCGGAGCAGTTCTGGACACGACGCATTTTCGGGCCTATCCTCCCAAACGGCGAGTCCGGGATATTTGGGCTATGATTCCGATCTTTCAGCCTTTATCCTGGGTTTCGGTACGGATGACCCTGAGGCTGCTGGGCCTCATGGCCTCCTGCTGGTCAATCATGCCAGATGGCATATGCGGGCTCTGCAGTGGGACCTGAAGTTCCAGTGGGCGCAGCACCAGGGCAACCTGTCCGATCACGTCCAGATCTCGGAGGGGACTGCACTACAGTTGCAGTGGTGGCTCTCTAACCGGCAATGGGTCATGGGCAGATCCCTCTCCCTTCCCCAGCCAGAGCACACAGTTGTGACGGACGCGTCCCTTCTGGGATGGGGCGGTCACATGGGAGAGGCGGAGATCAGAGGCCTCTGGTCTCCGGCGGAGTCCTGGCTCCATATCAACCTTCTGGAGCTCCGGGCGATCCGACTTGAACTCAAGGTATTCCTTCCCTCTGTCAAAGGGAAGGTAGTGCAGGTGTTCACAGACAACACCACCGCCATGTTGTACTGCAACAAACAAGGCGGGGTGGGGTCGTGGACCCTTTGTCAGGAGGCTCTGCGCCTCTGGACATGGCTGGAACATCAGGGCATGTTCCTGATGGTTCAACACCTGGCAGGTTCCCTGAACGCCAGGGTGGACGAACTCAGCCGCAGGTGCATGATGGATCACGAATGGCGTCTTCACTCGGAAGTGGCGCAAGGACTCTTTCTACAGTGGGGAGAGCCTTGGTTAGATCTATTCGCCACCGAAGAGAACGCGCAATGTCATCAGTTCTGCGCGTTGGAATTTTCAAGGCGGCACTTGCTCGGCGACGCTTTTCGTTGCGAGTGGAGTTGCGGTCTGTTGTACGCCTTTCCGCCTATACCACTTCTACCCAGAGTGTTGAAGATTCGGCACGACCGGGCCCAAGTCATTCTTGTGGCTCCGGACTGGGCTCGAAGAGTTTGGTATCCCGAGCTACTCAGTATGAGCGTAGATCCCCGATCCGTCTGCCTCTTCGGGAGGATCTTCTGTCGCAGCAGCAGGGGACGGTCCTCCACCCGAACCTGTCCAGCCTCCACCTGCTTGCGTGGAAATTGAGCGGCGGCAGTTGATTCCTTTCGACTTACCTCCCGAAGTTTGTGATGTGATTCTGGCAGCCAGGCGTCCCTCCACTAAGGTGGTATACGCCTGCAGGTGGAACAAGTTTGTGGCATGGTGCACAGCAAAGGCTGTGAATCCCCTTTCTGCCCCTCTCTCTGAGGTTCCCCTGTTCCTTCTTTCCCTGGCCCAACAGGGTTCTGCCCTGGGTACCATCAAGGGCTATCTTTGTGCCATCTCGGCCTTCCTCAGGCTTCCTGATCAGCCCTCCCTTTTCAAGTCCCCTGTTAACAGGTTTCTAAAAGGCATTACACACCTCTTCCCTCCTGTTCCGTTTGTAATGCCTCAGTGGGACTTGAACTTGGTTCTTACCTTTCTTATGTGCGCTCTCTTTGAGCCTCTACATAACTGTCCTCTTCGTCTTCTGACTCTGAAGACTGCCTTTCTGGTAGCCATCACCTCCGCTCGGCGGGTGAGTGAGCTCCAGGCTCTATCATGTAAACCTCCCTTTCTGTCTGTCCATCCATACAAGGTTGTTCTTAGGACGCGTCCGTCCTTCTTGCCAAAGGTGGTTACTGCCTTCCACATTGGGCAGACCATCACTTTGCCCACCTTCTTTCCGCCTCTGCATCCTTCCAGAGAGGAAGAGCGGCTCCACCGTCTGGACCCAAAACGTGCGCTTTCCTTTTACATCGACCGCACACACCATTTCCGGGTGGATGACCAGCTCTTTGTTGGCTACGTGGGCGCCAAAAAAGGTCGGGCGGTGCACAAGAGAACCATCTCCCGCTGGGTAACCTTGTGTATCAAAGCCTGCTATTCTTTGGCTAAGAAGGAGCCTCCTGTTGGGCTGCGTGCCCATTCCACCAGGGCAACGGCTGCTACCACGGCTTTGGGCCGCGGGGTTCCGCTGCAGGATATCTGTCAGGCAGCTACGTGGGCCTCGCTGCACACGTTTACAAAGCATTACTGCCTTGACAGTCAGGTCCGGAGGGACAGCTTCTTTTTCCGTTCTGTCCTCCAGGACTTCCTTGTCTGATCTTTGTTCGCAGACCCACCACCGGGGTTGGTATTGCTGGGGTATCTATTCTAAGGTAAGGAATCTGTCACTAACGTGTCTCTTTCAGATGCACAAGTTACTAACTTGTGTAACGATATATCTGTAAGAGACAGTAGTTGGTGACAGATTCCTTACCGCCCACCCATCCTCCCCGTTCTGCGAACTGATTTCTAGGGTTAAGGACATCCCTTTCAGGGCCCTAGTATTTTTCAGACACCTATGTCAGCTTCTTGCATGGCTCTGCGTTCCTGGCGCGGAAAGTCGTGTACAGAACTGACGTCAGCGCGCAGGGGCGGCGTCTAAGTACTGCCCGCGACGTCATCCCGGCGACCACGACGCCGACGACTGACGCGGAGCCGCACGACGCCGCCTACCGACGCGCAAGGGTACTGCTACGCAAAAAACTTTCCGGATCCAGCCTAACGCCTGGGGATATTCTAAGGTAAGGAATCTGTCACTAACTACTGTCTCTTACAGATATATCGTTACACAAGTTAGTAACTTGTGCATCTGGGACTATGGGAGGGTGTGAGTGGTGGCAGTGGCTCTAAAATATTTTTCTGTGTGCTAGGGTATGATGCCCCCACTGAAAACAGGCTTCAAGCCATGTAGCGACTGGGGGAAGCATATCGGTAACGGACCCACATGAGGAGTGCCTTTTGGGGCCTGGCTTCAAGACATGACTCGGTGTTGTGGCAAGTTCACCCTAATGCACATGAAGGTGGTTAGAGATGGGGAGGCAAAGTTGTATGTCGCTGAACACAAGAAGTCGCTGCCTTTGCAAAGATTCTAAGTTGCGGGCCGACTCTCTGCCCTGTCATGGGGATGCTCCCTTAAACCCCTCCACTTCCCAATGAGTCGTCCACAAACATAATAATGCGAAGCAGGACTCTACCTCAGGAGTCTCCAACCAGCAGCTCGCGAGCTACTGGTAGCTCTCCAGCTAACTGAGTAGCTCTCCGATGTACAGTCTAGCATAGAAGCTTTTACTTGGATGAATTATTATATGTATACCAAAATTTAAAATCCTGTATTAGACACAAATGTGTGTATTTGCTGAACTCATAGGCTGATGTTTGTAGAAAAATGGTTGAATTTCGAAAATGCATTTAAAACTATTATTTTAGTTGGAGAGACTTATTGCTCGTATTATCACCTTGATCCCAGGGGAATTGGTGGCAACCCTGCCTAATGCACTGATGTGATCACTGCTGACAATCTCGGATATGGTGGTAGTTTTTTCATCACTAATATTAAACGCTCTGGATGAGTCTCATTGAATATAAGTAGGTCTTTGTTAAGAAGTAGGCAGGAATCCAGTAGAGTTGAACAACCGCTTCTTTATTTGAAGATACATCTACGGTAAGAAAGCGTCCTATCCACTGAGTCCCCAACAGCAAATGACTCGTGTAGCTCTAGAGGTAACATGTTCTTCACACAAACATTCAGAACAAAGAACCTTCTTAAATGGAATGTGACTGGGTAAACACAAGTTACATATCAACTACTACACATCTTCCCTCTACACATTAAGGAAACGTAATTAAAAAAAATGAAACGAGAAGAAAGGTTAGTGCAAAACAGTCACGTAATCTTACTAGTGCGGGAGTTCCTGCGCAAGGAAGACGAACCATTAGAGATTGTCTCATGCACGTCTGGCTTGGTTTTATTACCAGAACGCATGGGAGCAATCCTACTCAGATTCCATATATGTCCATCATCGAGTTTAACTGCATTTTGAAATAACTTGGTCACCTTAAAAGGTGGACAGTATTTAGAAACAGCAGACTTCTGTGGATAACGTACTCTCACCCTGTCGCCCACACGTACATGCGAATGAGAAACAGCATGCCTTGCATCAAAGTTCTCCTTACTCTTGATGGACTTCAGTTTTTGTGTTACCTGCCAGGGTATTACATCAGAATCAACCGCATCTGTACTCCTACTCCTCATCCAAGATTGGAACATATAAGTATTAGGACTCCGTCCCCTAAATAGCTCAAAAGGAATTTTGTTCGTAGTGGAGTGGGGCATGAGAAGATAAATCATCACTCTCTCCACAATCTTAGATCTCCAATCTCTGCCCTGGACTTTAGCTAATTGGATGGACTCTTTTAGTACCCGGTTGAACCTCTCTACCATGCCGTTAGTTTCAGGATGATAGAGAGCACAACGTTTGTGCTTGATGCCTCTCCTTACCAAAAACTCTTCCATTTCTTTCGAGACCAATTGAACACCATTCTGTTAACAGACAATCAGGGAGTCCTTCCCTGTAGAAGATATCCTCTAGAAATTTCACAACATCCTTTGTCTCAATGCTTTGGGTAACTTTGATTTTTGGCCATCTCGAGTACATGTCCATTAGAACAAGAACATAAGATTGACCAGATTTGCTTGTTCCATGCCCCAAGAGATCCAATGCAACTTCTTGCCAACAGCATGTAGGAGCATCACGTATAACCATAGGTTGAACCCTAGTCTTATTTATTTTGTTGCACGCATTGCACTCTGTGCAATCTCGCACTACACGTTCCACCAGAAGATCAATACCCTGCCACCAAAAATGTAAGCAAATTCTCTCTTTGGTTTTTGAAATGCCTTGATGAGCTAAATGGATGATTTTCATCCTAACTAGCGTAGGGGGAACAAGTCTGGTACCCCTCCAAAGTAAACCACCACCAACAGACAATTCATCCCGCACATTCCAGAATTTGCGAACTTCTTCATTCAAGTTCTTTATACCAGACCAACCTTTCGTCACCAACTTACAAACTTCGCAGATCACAGCATCATTCTTCATGGAATCTTCCACTCTTCTTCACTTATTACTTCCATGATCTCACACACTTTGTATTCATCATTCTCCCATAGACTTTGTCGTCCGACACATCAAACACAAGGAGATGATGGACGGAGTGCTGAAACTTTTCAAACACTCACCCCCAGTCACAGATCTGGGTTGAATCCATCATCATTCTTTAGCTCACTTCGCCACCTCAGTTCAGACCCAACTAAATGCAAATCAGTCTTGACCCTATGCCACATGGGAACAGTCCAGCCCGAACTGCCAAGCTAGGTCTTCCCTGAACCGAAACGAGCATCCTGGGACCGGTTTCTGGGTAACACCCTTCATCAGCCAGGCTAGCTTGAATCCAGTGGCAAAGTGAGCAAAGGACCCACGTCTGGGCATACCCTGCCAACTTAGGGCGAACAAAGCAAACACAAGTAGATGATGGACGGAGTGCTGAAACTTTTCAAACACTCACCCCCAGTCACACATCTGGGTTGAATCGATCATCATTCTTTAGCTCACTTTGCCACCTCAGTTCAGACCCAACTACATGCAAATCAGTCTTGACCCTGTGCCACATGGGAACAGTCCAGTCCGAACTGCCAAGCCAGGTCTTCCCTGAACCGGAAACCAGCATCCTGCGACAGGTTTCTGGGTACAACACCAGAGTATTCAGGAACTAAGACGAGCGAGACAGTCAGCTACTTTATTCACTACACCAGGTATATAATTCACCACAGTCGTTATCCTGTGGGGCAACTATCCACCTACAAATTCTGGATGACACAGCATCTAAGCTTTTCTTACAAAACAAGTCTTTTAAGGGTTTGTGATCGGAACTGACCACAAATGAGCTTCCCCAGAGAAACGTTTTTAATTTCCTGATTGCCCAAAAGGTACATAGAGCTTCTTTTTCAATTAAAGTATTGTACTTCTGGTCCCACAAGTGCCCTGGAGAGGAACATAATAGTTTCTTCCTTATCACCCTTTACTTGTTTGAGTACTGCACCCAAACCCTTGGAACTGGCATCTGTAATTAAGATGGAGCGGGCGGCAGAGTCAAAACTCTGGAGCGAGGGTGCTGAACCCAAGGCTCTCTTGACATCATTGAATTCAGCTTGGCACTGAGAGGACCAAATAAATGTTGCACCTTTCTTTAAGAGTGACCCAAGTGCAAAAGTGCGGCAAGCAAACTGAGGAACGAACTTGTTATAATATTCAGCCATACCCAGAAAGGTGACCAGATCATCCCTGGATTGTGGCACAGGAAGATCCTCAATGGTTTTCACCAGATGGTGTTTGGGTCTAACACCTTTCTTAGTCAACTTGTGCCCCAGGTAATCTATTTCCAAAAGATTAAATTTGCACTCGTTTTCTCGCAAAGTCAAACCCCGTGACTTAAATCTTTCCAAAACGGCCCTAAGCCTATCATCATGAACTTTTTTTGAGATGAACCATGAACCAAAACGTCGTCTTGATATATTGTAACACCTGACAACCCATGCAAAACATCTTCCATGGCTCGTTGAAAAACGGAGGCTGCAGAATTCAAACCAAATGGAAGACGGGTGAATTTATATGTTCCGAATGGTGTTATAAAAGCTGTTAAGTCCATGGATTAATCATCAATTCTGATCTGATGATAGGCGGCTTTGAGATCTAATGTGGAAAAAACCTCGGCCCCTTCCAACTGCGTTAGCATCTCCGTGATATTTGGAAGGGGATATCTGTCAGCAATAACGGCACTATTGAGAGCTCTAAGGTCTACACATACTCACCTCTCCAGAAGCCTTACGCGCAAGAACTACTGGAGCCAACCAATCACTTGCTTCTGTTTCCACAATTATTCCCTCCTTTTTCAACTTCTCAAGTTCATTACTCATAGACTCTCTTAGTGTTAAAGGTACACTGCGCACCTTGCACGTCACCGGAGTGGCATCTGCTCTAAGAGTGATCTTGTGTGTGTAACCTGAGACAACCTAACTTCTCACTAAAGACTTGTTCAGACTCACTGCGCAAGTCACCCACTTGGTCAATCTTCAAAGGTTCAATGGCAACAACACCCCCTAATGTCCTAGAAGAGGAAAGGTCCTTTAGAACAATGCAAGGATCTCCACCCGGAACTAAAATCACTCCTAGATCAGTTTGATGAACCCAGCTGACAATACTATCTCCTCTAGAGGAGACCTAAATCTTTCCCGCAGTCAGTCTCCCTTTGTATTCAATATCACCTACGAAGTAACCATAACGTTTTATAGGTTGACCACCATAGGCAAGAGGCTTGATGTCCGGTTTAAAAATCTTGACTTTCCCTTTCAATGTTGTGTCAATTTTTGGGGGGAACTAAAGAAATTTTAGCCCCAGAATCAAAGAGCATATCAATAGGATGACCATTCACTTGAACATTGTCAATGGGGCTCTTGCCTTTGTTCGGGCCGACCTGAAGTAGAATTTCCCCACAGTGTAACTTCTCACAATCAGTATTTCTTTCACATGCTTATTCTTTTTGTATTTGAGTCCTGCAAGCTTTTGCTAAATGGCCTATTTTCCCACAAATGTGACATTTGGACGTTAAGGCAGGACATGACCTATCATTAGCTAAGTGACTTACCATATTGGTAAGAAAGAGTCCTATCCACTGAGTCCCCAACAGCAAATGACTTGTGTAGTTCTAGAGCTAACCTGCTCTCCACACTTAACCATTCCAGAACAAAGAACCTTCTTAAATGGAATGTGACTGGGTAAACACAAGTTACATATCAACTACTACAGTCTTATTACAGAAAAGTTTGAAAACCCCTGCTCTACCTCATCCCGCCGCTCTGCCTCCAAAGAGAAATGTACAAGTGTCAAGATGAAACTTTCACGTCATCGAGGGCATCGGCCACGGAACAGATTCCTCAATTGGTCACAATGTGTCTTGAGTTTCCTAGGCCATCGTCGACCCTGCTATAGATAGAGACCTTCAAAGAGGCCATTCTGCAGGGGTCTGCATGCAAGTAAATGGGTCCTTCCTGGCACAGTATGTCCCATTTGAACACATTACCAGACCTGTACCAATTCTGGTACAGTCTTCCACTCTGCTTCCATGAGCCACACTGGTTTCAGGCGCCAGTACAGTAGGATGTTCCAGAGTAGACGCCCATGTTGGATCCAAAACAGTTTTTCGCTTGAGTGCGACAAGTGGCGCACTGAGATTACAAAGACTAAACCTGTTGTCATGCTCCCTGACTCTAATTCTGTACCTCTACCGGCCTGCATCAATCAAACCAAGGCTCCATTTAATTTTGTTATGGGATTTTGTATAGCTCAACTACCACTCCAGACAGTCTCTTGGTGCTCCTGTCTTATACAGGAACATCACATGGAATCATTACTGCTTAAACAACCTGGTTTTGAGGGTTTTTCTAAATTTTACAAGCTGAGGGATGGTTTGAATATCGATTGGAAATGGAATTTCATGATTTAGCCCTCTGGAATAAAAAATGGCTTCCTTGCCAGTTTAAAAGACAGCACCACTAGCTTCAGGTTGGTGCTAGATCTGAAGGATTGGCTGGGTTGAGATTTTTTACATGTTTGACAAATGTAAAGTAGAGTCCTACCAGCAACGATTTTAAACATGATACAGTTGGACTTAAAAAAAAAAATTTTAAAAAAAGGTGGGCAAAAGGGGAGTCCATTTTTGTAAGCTGGAAGATGGATCTGACCAAGGAATTTTGAATTTTTTGAGTCATGCAATAGACGTTTTGTGGATTCCATGGTATACAGCATTGCTGTAATGCAATTTTTTTCATTTGTATTTTAGTGACATTTGACACTAGAAATTTAGATAAACTTTCATATCCTGGGTAATACCCAAATTTCAAGCCTTATAGAACCAGGGTGTAAAATCACCCATATTAAGAGTCCTTAAAGAACTGTCCCTGAGAATCCGTTTACAAAAGACAGACCATTTTTGAATTTGGTTAATTTGAAGGTCATTTTGTCCCATCCATTGATTACGAAATTCATGGTGACTTGGACTCTTGAGTCTCATGAAGGTTATCCTGCAAATCAACAATAATCTGCACATAATCTGCAAAAAGATAGAAAAGTGGGTTTGGCATGTTCTAACTGTTCTGTAAGAGGGTGGGGGGGGGTCAAATAAAGAGGCACAGAAGTGGGGATAAAGATAATCCCTGTGGCACTCATCCCTTTACGGGGGTGAAGGAAGAAGAGGAGTCCAGTTGGACCATTTGGGATCTACCTGGTAAAAATGAGGCAGTCTACTTCAGGGCTTTATCTCTACTCCTGAGAGAGTTCAGTCAGCAAGGAACATCTTATGGTCAATCGTATTGAAAGCTGCAGAGAGCCAGAAACAACAAGGCTTCAGATGCTGCTGTAAAGCCCATAAGGTCCGACTCAATTTTTAGATGGGCCCGACTCCATCTTGGGTAATGGGAGTCACCATTTTTTTCTAAAATTATGCAGAATCATTGTCATGTCTGTCATTGACACTGAGGTCTTCTCACCTTATCTTATCATTCCAAAAACTTTGAAAGTGTCAAGTGATTCAGACGGTGACCTAGATATCACATCTGATGTGACTTGTCTGGGATAAGCGTCTAGTTATCACAATATCAAGGTCCAATAAGAGCAAACCCAGACAGAGACAAAATAGTAGTCTGAATTGACATCCATTTACCTTGTATGTTCATAAGGATACATCCAGGACTCACACCTTGATGTACATAATCTGTCAGAGGTTCCAATCTTTGATAAGATTTAATATATAAGAAATACCCCTTGACTACTTGATAGAAGAGGTACTTCACCCAGATTATTGCACAAGATACTGACTGAGACTGTCTTGACTGCTGCCAGCACACCAAGAAGATGTATCATCGCATCTGCTGTGAATGACAAGCTGAATCCACGATAAAGGATGCTGCTGCATCGTGTGTTTTCATGGGGAGCACTGCCTTCTGGCCTTTTTGATAACCACCGCTTTGGCTGTCAACAAGGTATGAAGTGTGTTGCTTCTCCCTAAAAAAACGGATTTCAAGGTCTGCTTTCCTAGTGTAGCGCATAAAAGTAGGTTTTAGGGTGTTGCATAAGAAATGACATTTTAACTGTTAGAAATGTTTTTATGCTTATTAAGTAAGTTAAGGTTTAATGTGAGATAGATAGCTTCTAATAATTTAAATTTTGTCTTGGAAAACACACCAAGGTTATCTACCCATTGTGAGGGCCCTATGCTGTCTTTGACTGCTGAGGGATCATTTGAAGACTATATGGTTTCAAGTAGTTATTAGATATTCTGGGGGACTAAAACTATTTTTTGTGACTCGTGCTGTTTTTGAATCGAGTGATTCCACTTGAGCATCTGTTTGCGGTACTTTGCATTTGCCTGGGTACTATTTGGCCTCCTCTAAGATTTTTCAGAATTGTGGAGGGCATTTTCTCTACTTCAATTTGCTCTATGAACCTTGGGCATGTTCGGAATCTAGATTTATACAACTTGACCAGAGCAGGTGCTAAACTAGATCTTCTCTCAAACTTTTCTGCATTCTTAGCAGCAAGTGTGCTCAATTAAAATGCCCATTAGCAGTACACAAATTTTGGGCCAGAGTGAGGGCATCAAAGATATTTTTAACGTTCTCATTAGTCATGTTGTTCCATTCTCGCTTAGCAGCTGGTTATCTTAAGTATTGTTCTCACTTTTAGTGATAAAGATAAGAAAATGATCAGATGACAGTGGAAAATGGGAAACCAATCCTACACTTGCAGTGTTTAAAAAATGTAATCAAGTGTGTGCCAATTAATTCTCTAAAGCCTAAGGAACATATATTCTTGAATTTCCGAGCGGCACGAAATGGGCTATTGAGCTACTTGGCTGAAAGATTAAAATCACAATGAAAGCAACATTTATGAGTTATTTCAGCTAATTAAAGTCATTGGTGATTTTGATAGGCCGTAACTAGTGCTTGATTTGTAAAATGAGTGTCGGTGCCCAAATCTGTTTACTTGCCCATTGCTGTTGCTGCGCATTGAACTCAGTCTTGAATCTACCTCATGTCTCTCGAGTCCACTACCAGATGCACCCTGCTCTGCTGTCTCCTGCAGGTTCATGCTTTCTCCCTTGGTAACTTTTTTTCTGGCTTTCTCCTCTTTCTTCTTTCACCGGTTTGTTTTTCTTGCCCTCGGTTAATGATTTTTAAAAAAAAAGTGCTGGCCCCAAAACTGAGTGTTGTTGGGCCCCACAGGCAACCACCTCTTCAAGTTGAGCATTGGTGGAAGCACAATCCTATCAGAGGTTTAGTATTCACTTTCAATAACTGGAAATTGTGAGCACACTAAAGACAGAATTGTTATTTGTTCCCTATAGATTCTACCTACCCACCACCTCTCTTAATGAGGTGGTACAATCTTGTTAATTTGAAGTGGGGTGGGAGCACATCCTTTTAGAAATGGCAAGCAATCTTATGTGAATCCAGGACTGAGGTAAGAGAATTTCTAGGACCTAGGTTTCGGTTAATGAGGGCCTGGTTCTTCATAGTGGAGTACACATTGCAGCGACTCACCTTGATCTTACCACAGCCAACATTAGCACGATCCTCACCTAAGGGGCTTGCATGAGATTGAACTACAAGGCTAAGCTGGAACGACAAGATAAATGCACAGCTGGGTTCAGGCATGGCCAAAAAATACTCAAAGAAATAGTTTCTAGATAAAAGCACAGCAATCTAAAAGGCTTACCTTCAGGTCCCTTTCGGTGATTACTTAACTGTACCACCTCATTGACATTATATCCAGCAGCATGGTTGGCCACCAGACCCTGTCTGGTGCAGACATGCTTGCCTTGTGTGCACCAGCAGCACACATCTGCCATTTAATGCTTAAGTAAAAGCGGTGCCTCTGGGGTGCATATACTGAGGGCCTGGCTCCACCCAGAATCGGGCAGGAGAAAATGGGGCAAAGAAACCACACTGGCAACAAAAACAAGCTAAAATAACAGCTTAATCAAATATAAAAGAAACCGGGCAGCTGCAGACCAAAAAAACGAACTGGAAGAATTCAAACTAACCAAAACAAAAATGAGGGCCAGTAACCCCTAGGCTGGGGGACTTGGGATTTCGGCCACTAGAAGTAAATGGTCAGGTTAAATAGCTCTTCCAGGGAATCGTCCTTAAGTCATGGCATGCAAATGTGTCTGCGCTATGCCCACCATATAATGCCCAAGTAAGGGTGGTGCCTCAGAGGATTTGGTGAAAGGTGTGGGAGGGGGGGGTGAGAGGGAGTGAGTAGAGAGTGCATGGTGCCTTGGAGGATTGTGAAACATGGGCTAGGGGGTGCAGAGAGCGCCTGCTTTGCTCAGAATAAAGTGGGAAAGGGGGGGGGCAAAGAAACAGTATTGGCTACTGAATGAAGCTTCATCTTTTTGACTCCGATTCTGATCCTGTGTTAAAGATGGACTCCAAGAAATTGATGGTGGTGGGGAGGATGGCTTGCGCCCCCTCATTATATTGAATAATACCTTATACTGTCATTTATAAACCGCCAGTGGTCTTGATACCTTCCACGAGACAGAACTTGGCTTGCCACATGAGCCACCAATTAATGAAAGTGCCTTTTTTTTTTTTTTTAAAGTGTGGCTTGGAAGGCAACCAATGTACTGGAAATACAGCTGGCTGTCATTTAGACTAAAATATTTTGATGGAAATTCTACAACCTTGACCAGCAAAATCTTACTGCCACTCTTACGTCTATTTAATGATTCTCTCACATACTTGAGGGCTACTTGGTTGAAACCATGTTCTTGCCCCCTTGTTAGCCGGCAAGGTGCCAGGTATCCTAGACTTGCACCTGGCCGACCATCTTGCTCCAAAGAGTTGTCTTCTACTGCTTCGACCAGTAAGATCAACCCAAACTTATTTCCAACAAATCCTCCGAACTGAGAATCCAAAATGTTTGATTCTTTTGTCAAATGTGTTACTAGTTCTAGCTTAGCACTGCGATCTGCTTGTTAAGGTGCTAAACGTGTGCTCTTTGGGACATGGTCAGCGAGATCTTGCTGGCAGCATGTATGTATATGGTATCTCTACAGCACAAACCTAACTAAAACGCAGCGGATCCTGGAGGACCAGTGGCCCTTGAGCTCCTTCCTGTGGAAGGACACATTTCAAATCCTCACATTGGGCCAGATCCGATCTGCTGCGGACACAGGTGACTTGATAGTGTCCTTTGACTTGTAGGACACATCTGTCCTGTAGTTCAAGGTGGACCACAAGCATTTTCAATTTGCTGTGCTCCTCTTTAGCCTCACTACCCCCCTCTGGTGTTCACGAAACGGCTGGCGGTATTTGCTGACCATGTCTGGAGTGGCTTTATTCCTGAACCTAGGCAACGGACTGCTGAAGCGGAGCTCACTGCAGTCAGTCATGGACCAAACTAAGGCAGAACTTTTGACATCATTGGGCTTCACCATAAATGAGTCGAATTCCGACCTGATTCATTTAGAAGCTTCATTCATTTGGGTGATCCTGTACATGGTGCAGTTTTAAGACATGGTGTGCTGAAACGAGTCCAGGGCATTCAGGCTATGATCCCGATGATTCAGGCTTGATCCTGGATCTTGGCAAAGGTGGCTCTGAGGATTTTTGGCCTCTTAGCTTCGTGCATCCTCCTTTTCAACTACGCCATATGGGGCATTCAAGCTCTGAAGTCCCGGCGAGCCCAGCATTAAGGCTCCCTTTCTGACATTCCAAGTCATGGAGAAGACCGCTTAAGATCTGCAGCATTGGCTGGCTATCTGGGTGCAGTTTGTCCTGCAGCAGGCTACCGTTCCTCCACACCAAGTGGTGATGCACACATTGCCGATTGGTTCAGGAGGGTCACTTGTTGGAGGCAGAGGTCCGAGTATTCTCCACATGAATGTCCTACAGCTCAAGGAATTGATCTGGCCTTCCATCAAGGGGAGGCTGGTGCAGACTCTCATAGGCATCACCATCACAATGTTGTGCTGTAAAAAGCAGGATAGAATCCGGTTCTGGGTGCTTTGCCTGGAAGCATAGCATCTCTGGAGGTGGCTGGAACATCAGGGCATCTTTCTGGTCCCCAACCACCTGGCAGGATACCTGAATGCAGGAGCAGGGGAACTGAGCAGACATCGGCATATCACGAGTGGCGACTACATTCCGATTTTGCAATGGGTGTCTTCACGACACCCACTGCAAAATCTTTTCGCAAGTTCTTTTCTCAAGATCTTTTCGCCACTGTTGAACTCTGCACGTTCAACAGTGGCGAAAAGATCTTACAAATGTGGAAAATTTTGCGTGATGGAGTTTCCATAAGAACACTTGCTAAGAGCCTCGTTCCCACTGGAATAGAACAAAGGACTTCTGTACACCTTCCTGCCACTAACTCTCTTGCCCTGAGTTCTGTAGATCAAGAACTGGGCCCAAGTCATCCTAGTGACTCAGGATTATGCCAGGAGAGTCTGGTTCCCAGAACTTCTGGGCATGAGCATCAGGCTACCGCTTTGAGAGGGTCTTCTGTTGCAGTAGCACGGCAGGGTTCTGTACCCAAACCTGTGCAATCTACATCTTCTTGCATGGAGATGGAGTGGCGGCATGATCCACTGCCTGAGGTTGTGGATGACAACCTTGCTGCCATGCATCCACCTGCAAAGTCCATTTATGCCAAGCATTGGGATAAATTTGTGGCCTGGTCTGCATTCCACAACATTTATCCCTTACAAGCAAAACGTTTGGAGGTTTTTTTGTTATCTTTAGCCCAGTGAGGTCTTACGAAGAGCTCTATTAAGTCATTTGTTGGCCCTTTCAGCTTGTGTGTTGGCCGGACCAACTGTCCTTGTTTAAATCACCAATCGTGATGCCTTTTCTTAAAGTTTTAATACACTGTTCCTCCCACACAGTTTGTGATGCCAAAGTGGGACCTTAATTTGGGACTGACATTTCTCATGTGTACTCCTTTGCTCACTGCATCTGATACTGGGGACTGTCTTCCTAGTCCTGATCACTTCAGCTTGTTGTGCTAGTCTGCTACGTGTATGCCAAAAAACAGCCTCTGAAAGGGCGGAGAGCCCACTCCACCAGGGTTAAGGCTGCTACTACAGTTTTTTTTTTTTTAAATGTGTTCATTAATTTTACAATGAAAAAAGTCACACACAGTACTTGATCGACAGTTCGGCGATTTATACAGTACATTAAAACCATTAGGGAGAGTGAACGTGCAGTCACGGTACTTCCAAAGGCCTTCCTCCAGTGCGTTGCAGTTCCATTTCCACTGATGGGGAAACACACAGGTCTCTTCGATATACATTCCATCTGCCCCATTTTCTGTTCCATTTCTTTGGACACCCTCTCGATTTAAATACCTCCTTCTCAGCTATCATGCATTTGTCAAATTCCCTTGCCCATACTCGAAGACGGCCTATCCGCCACTCCCCACTGTTTCACAATCTCCCGCTTGACTAAGGTGTAGCCCAATGTGGTTAGTTGTTCCACTTCTGTGAGGCCAGTCTGTTCCCACATATTGAGAAGGCCCAGTTGTGGTGTGAGGGTGAGCCCCTTCCCCAGTGCATCTTGGATGTGTCTCGTGGCCCCCTCCCATATGGGTCATACAGCCGGATATTCCCAAATTGTATGGTAAAAGGTCGCGTCTTGCTGGCAGCCACGGAGGCAGAGCGCATCCGATCTCGAGCCCATCTTCGCCAGTGTGACCCCCGTGAGATAAGACCTAGGTAGGATTTTAAGTTGGATTAATCGGAAACAAAGGGTAATGGCCGCCTCCCTCTGGGACATTAGTGCCGCTTGCCAGTCTTCATCGTCAATGGGCCCAATATCTATCTGCCATTTCTCTCAGAGTTTGTGGAACATGTCTGGTAGGTTATTGCACAGTTTTCTGTAAGTTAGTGATATAGCTTTATTGAGCAACGGCCCGTCTAGCAACCGATCCTCGAGGGGGGACGACTCGGGTATGTCGCTCATATCGAAGAGCTGTGGTCAGGGCATGTCGAATCTGCAGGTATCTAAATATCTCCCCTGGAGCCATATCGTATTTCTCTCTCAATTCCCCAAATTTAAGAATTGTGCCCCTCCTCACCAAGTCCCCTATTGTGGAGATTCCGATGGTGTCCCACTTATCAAACCCAGGCTGATGACATAGTAGTCCAAGTCGTTGGGTAAACCACAGTGGTGTGGCTTTGGTCAGTACATTCGACCAACCTAAACGGGAGTTCGTCAGGTGCCAAATTGCAACTGTGTGGTCCGTGGGGCTGAAATACTTTTCTTTTCGGGCCTTCGAGTACAACGCCCCCATGTATCCCTCCCTACCCATTTGATATCTATCCAGCAGATAGGCCGGATCAATAGGGGAGCGATATACCCAGTGGTTTACCACCATTAGCTGCGATGCCCAATAATAGAGCCTTATGTCAGGGAGGGCTATTCCCCCGTCATACCACCCCTTAGTTAGCTTACTCATCGCTATGCGAGGGGCTCCACCATCCCATAGTAACGTCCTGACTTCACTCTCCACCCCCGAGAAATAAGTATCTGGGACCCTATTCGGACAATTCTGAAGGATATAAAGGAATCGTGATAGGGCCAGCATCTTAAATAGAGCAGCAGGGCCAACCAGAGAGAGGGGCAAGGACCTCCAGTGTTTGACATTGTTGCGCAGCCTGTCCAAGGGAGCGGCTAGGTTGTGATCATAGAAGACTTGGGGGTCCGGAGTTATGAAGATTCCCAGGTATCGGAAGCCCTCGAGGGCCACCTCCACCCTGCATCCTGAGGGGAGCCGGGCCCCGAAGGACCAAGAGTACCGACTTACTCCAGTTAATCGCATACCCGAGTATTTCCCAAAGTTTGTGAATATGTTTAAAACACGATGTATGGACTTGTATGGGGAGGCGAGATATAACAGGATATCATCAGCATATAAAGATATTCGATCATCGTGCCCTTCCGCCCACTTCAACCCTCTCAGCATGACATCTCTCCTCACCCAGGAAGCTAGTTCCAACATCCGGGGAAAAAATGAGGTGGGACAGGGGACAACCCTGCCGAGTGCCCCTTTGTAGTGCGAATATGCGAGACGTATGGTTGTTCACCCTCACTTGGCCCCGAAGGCCTGTGTACAGCAGCCGTATCCAACCCAGAAATTTCGGGCCGAAGCCCAGGCGTTTCAAAACTTCAAATAGATATGGCCATTCGATAGTCAAACGCCATGGAGGCGTCGAGGGAAAGTACCACTGCGTCTTCCTCTATAAATTCTCGGCGCACGAGCACGTTGTGAAGGCGGCGGATATTTAGCGCTGTACTTCTCCCTGGCATGAAGCCAGATTGGTCTGGATGAACCAGTGACGGAATGACCGAGACCAGGCGTAAGGCCAGCACTTTCGCAAGGATCAACGCGGAAGCAAAGATTAAAGAAATTGGCCGATAAGAGCCGCAATCATCGGCGGTTTTCCCCGGCTTACGGATAACCACTATCGATGCTAATCGCTGGTCATCCTGCAGAATCCCCTTTTCATAACTCATCATACATAGCCTGCAAATGAGGCGCAGCCTGGAATGCGACCGTTTTCAGAAATTCAATAGGTATCCCATTGGGCCCCATCGCTTTCCCTGACTGGATAATGTTGATGGCCTTTTGGATTTCATAGTCCGTCAGTTCCTCGTCCAGAGCGTCTGTCAGTATCAAAGAGTGTAGGCAGATTACTATCTAATAGTAGCTGGCGGGAATCTTCCGCCGTGTATGTGGTTGAGGGGGTGTAGATTTGTGCTACTACAGTTTTTGCATTCACAGTGCCTGTCCCCGACATCTGCCAGGCTGCAACATGCGTGTCTGTGAACCCGTTCATGAAGCAGTAATGCATTGACAGACAAGCCAGGTGAGCAGGACATTTCGCCCGTTTAGTCCTCCAAGATTTTTTTGGTTCTGAGTCCACTCCACAGACACTCTCCCTTGGGGTCAGTATCTATTTAGTAGCTGTTCTAAAGGTGAGGCGTCTGCGGCTAGAAGTATCCATCGAGGAAAAAGTTACTTTTGGTAAAAATATTTCTGGTGGATACTCTAACTGCAGATTCCTCACTGCCCTCACACCTCCCCGTTTTCTTCTGTGGAGTTGCCTCTTCACCACATAAAGATTCCAGATTGGAGATTTGCACTCTGGTACTGACAACCGTTACTTGCTTTACATAAAAGGGTACGTTAAGGGTCAAGCAAGAAACTTTTTGGTGCGCATGGGTGGCACTTATATGCAGTTCTGATCCGTGACTTCCAGAGTGGAACGAAGCCAATGTGGACCTGCATGGCTCGTTGGAGCACTGCTGAGAATGTCTGGATCCAATGTGGCACCCCGGAAATATTCTAAAGGTGAGGAATCTGTGATTAGATATTGCATCCACCAGAAAGGGCGTTCCCAAAGGTAAGTTTAGTGTAGTTGTCAATCAGACAAAATAACCAATAACACTTGTTCCTGCTGAAATCTACAGATTTATATCCTATATCCCTGTGTTTTTTGTGCTTCAAATGTTGTGTTTTGTTATCCAACAACAAATAGCTCTTTGAGGCAGGACATTGGGATTTTTTTATATATATATTTGTGGTCCAAGGTCTGTTGCAGGTTATAGGGCAACCCATTCCCCACCGGCCTTGGCCAAGGGTTTGTGGGCGTGCTTTTGTTGTCCCTGGACCATTTCTCTTCGCTGTGCCTAAGGGGTGTAGAGATAATCCATCTCCTAACTTGGAGGCATCTGACAGCTGTCATGGGGAACTTTCGCAATTGCTATGATAAGACCAGGCAAGTGTTTGGTCCTCGTCCTCCCACCAGCTTTAGTGGAAAGAAAAAATGCTGGAGAAGGGAATAGCTGTCCTGGTGCCATGTTTACAGTTGGGATGATGCCACTAAGGCAACTATCAGATGGCTTTGGTGCAGGTTGGGGATGTGTTGTAGGAGGATGCATCACACACCACCCTGGCTCTTGGGCTAGGCTGGGGAGAATGTGTGTAAGTCTGGGGGAGGGAGCTGGATGATGCCTGGCAATTCTCCCTGGTCTTTGTGCAAGGCTGTAGACACGCATCCACTCACCCCGCTTCTTGGGCAAGGTGGGGAGAAGTTAAATATGGGTCGGGGGAAGATAAAGACTCAAGTTTTTGGGATGGTGGGGTGTGGATTAAGCCGGATAGAGCTGACAGACCATTTGGGACCATTTTTAAAGGCCTGCGGTGATTACATATTTCTTGCTTGCCCTTTGGAAAGTCTGGGTGAGATTTTTAAATTTTATCTTGGCTCTGGCTATGCCAGGGAGGAGTGGAGATTGTAAGCGGCTCCTTTTCGTTTTTGTTAGGGCCCTATGACCGGTTAGGCAAAGCTCTTGCATAAGCGGGTGTGTTTCGCTGTTGAGGCCCTTTGTGTCAGATCTTCATATGAAGGATACTTTTTCTTTGAGATTGAGAGGTATGTTGGCATGCTTGAAGTAGCCAGGAAAATGTCACACAGAAAAGATTAAAGAACAGACTTAAAAGACACTTTGCAAGGTTAAAATGTGGACTGGTTTGTTTTTGTGAGTTCGTGTCTGGTTGAACTGAATTGGTGGGGGTATGGAGATTGGGTGTAGGACTAAATTGGTGTTCTGTATGTTTCAGCAAAAACAGTATATTCTACTCTATATCTACAGCCAGGGCAGCTTTCTTTTCTGGCATCCGACTAGGGGCTTTTTTCTAAATACAGGCCTACCAACTTTTCTTTGGTTTAATTCTTCCCACAGTGATACCAAATGTTGTCCTACGCACAGTGAAACAGAAGAGAGAAGCCCGAAGGTTAAGCTGACCCTTGCAGCGAAGAAAAAGAGAAAAGGGTACTGCGAGTGCTGCCAGGAAGCCTTTGAAGAGCTTGTCACGGTGAGCGCACATGGTGCTTTGAGTTTCCCCAGAGTTTTATATAGCGCAAACTTGATCCGAAGGTATCAGAGCGCTTTACATGAGCACCAGTTGCGTTACAGAAGGACACATTCAGTTTTGTTAGGCACGGGGAGATTAAGTGATTTGCCCAGGTTTACAGGATGTTGAGCGTCATTGCCGAGACTCTACCCCAGTTTCCCAGATTTGAGATCGGCCGCCCTAGCCGTTAGGCCGCAACCTCTCGGCCAGAGTTTGAAACCTCTATCTGCTTATGTGGATGATTAGTCTGCCTTATGAGCATTTCACCTACTATAACAATCCTATGAGATGCCGATATTCAGTTACCACAGACCTCTTACTGCCACAGCATGCAGCATCTGCCGCCTGCATTCATATCTTAGTTCTGCCATTTCCAGCCTGGTTATTCTAAAATCGCTGTTTTTCAGTCTAGTGTGACAGTTGTGCATTAGTAATGTGGTATCTGAAAGAGACACGTTAGTGACAGATTCCTTACCGTAGAATATCCCCAGGCGTCAGGCTGGATCCGGAAAGTTTTTGCGTAGCAGTACCCTTGCGCGTCGGTAGGCGGCGTCGTGCGGCTCCGTGTCCATCGTCGGCGCCGGGATGACGTCGCGGGCAGTACTTAGACGCCGCCCCTGCGCGCTGACGTCAGTTCTTCTTTTTCCGCGCCAGTAAGCGCAGATCCGGGAAGAGCAGTGCCCTAGTCATATTTTGACTACGTTTTTTTGGGTGATTTTTCACTGTTTTTTTCTCAACGAGTATCTGGACTCCGAAGGTGTCGGTAGGGATGCCCGGCTTCAAGCCAAGCGACGCCTGTGGTCGGATGATGTCGATCACAGATCCGCATCAGGAATGTCTCTACTGCCTCGGCCGCGACCACGACACAAAGTCGTGCCCCGACTGCCGGGCCTTGCATCCGAAGGCTTTGCGAGAGCGGTCTCGAAAGCTCCTCGAGGTCCGGCAGTCGGCTCCGCGCCACACCAAGCCCCGGTCACGTGAGAAGTCGAGGGGCCGGTCGCAGAGTCCTCATCGGTCGTCGGGGTCCAAGTCTTCGCACTCCTCCGGTAAGTTGAAGCATAAGAAGTCGAAGAAGCGCCATCGCTCGACGACTTCCCCTCGCCGGTCTCGCGACTCGGCTGAGGGTCCTGTCGGCACCGTCCCCGCGGTTCCGGGAGTGCCTGTGGGGCCGCCGCATTACCCCCCTTATCCGGGTTCGGCGGCGACTCCGGCCGAGATACAGGAGTTCCTGTCGGCCATGGCCCGCCTCTTCGGGCCTCAAGGTCCCCCCGGTGCGCCTTTTGGGCCCCGCGGGCCCTGATGGGGTTTCTCCAGCGACTCCGGTCCCGGCGCCGCCTGTCACACCAGCCTCGGTCCCGGCCCCGGCTCCGGTGTTGCCACAACCCCGATCGACGCCGGTTGACCTGACGACACCTCCACCGGCGCCGATCTCTCCGGTGCCGTTCCTGACGCCGTCCGGGGCTCTGGGCGGCATCGTTCCCCGGTTCTCTCCGGATCCGGACACTGCGCCGGACCGGCGTCGCTCGACGCCGGCTCAGACGCCGATGAGACCTTGAGTCCCGCATGTCCCTCCTCCTTATTTTGAACCAGAGGAGGACGAAGAGAACTGGGAGGGGTCGGATGACCCTCTCACACAGCAGTGTGAGTTCGATCAGGACTGGGCTGAGGAACTTGGGGATGCCAGTGGTCTGGACACCTCCCCTGACTCTGGCATGCTGTCTCCTCCTTCCGTGGCAACGGAGGAGGGAGCAAACTTTGCAACGGTGTTGTGTAGAGCAGCTGGGGCCTTACACCTCCAATTACCTACAGTGGCTGTCAGGACTAACCTCCTGACGGAAGTGCTTCAGCCGGCGGCTACCTCCTCGGAGCCACTGCTGCCGTTTAATGACGCGCTTTCTGACGTTCTTTTGGGCACCTGGTCCAAGCCCGCCACAGGGGCTCCTGTGGATAGGAACGTGGCCCGACGCCATCGCCCCGGGCGACCCCCTGTTCCTCTCCCAACACCCCACTCCTGAGAGCTTGGTTGTCCAAGCCTCTGCTTCCCAAACCGCCTTCCCTACCGCTCCTCCGGATAGGGAATCCAAACGCCTGGATCAATTTGGGAAGAAGGTCTTTTCTTCCTCCAGTGCTGGCTTGCGGTCTGTCAACACCGCTTGCCTTTTGGGCCGATATTCCCACTCTCTGTGGCGCAAGTTCTGCCCCAGTGTCCTGAGGAGGTCCAGACACTGCTTTCCCGCGCCATTGCGGACGGAAGAGATGCGGCTAAATACACCATTAGATGTGGCCTTGATACCGCCGACTCGCTAGGCAGATCGCTTGCGACGACAGTGGCGCTGCGCCGTCACGCCTGGCTGAGAACCACTGGTTTCTCGGGTGATGTCCAAAACACCCTTATGGACATGCCCTTTGATGGGGTCGGTCTTTTTGGAAACGAAGCAGACCATGCGCTGGAGCGCTTTAAGGACTCGCGGGCTACAGCCAAGTCCCTGGGCCTTTCTGCTGTACGCCCTCCGCTACCGTCTGCTTTTCGCCCCTTTCGTGGCCACGAAAGGGGCGCCCAGTCACGTCCGCTGCCCAGCCACCGGCCCGTGCAGCAAGCGTCTTCGCGTGGCCGAGGACGTGGCTCCCGCCGTGGCGGGTCAGGCAACCAGCGTGCGGGTCAGGCCACCAACCCCGCCCGCGGCCTCCAAGCCCTCCTAGTCCTTCCTTTCAGGTGCACAGCACGCCAGTAGGGGGCAGGGTCTGCCATCACCTTCACCACTGGCGTACCATCACCTCGGACAGGTGGGTCTTGGACATTGTCCGAAGGGGCTACTCCCTCCCCTTCGAGACCATCCCCCCAGCCATGCCACCTCAATTCCACCGCATGTCAGGGGATCACTTGGTGCTTCTTCAGAAGGAAGTTGCGGCCCTCTTGGCCAAGAGGGCCATCGAGCGCGTTCCGACCCCAGAAGTAGGACGTGGTTGCTACTCCCACTACTTTCTGGTGCCCAAAAAGGACAAGGAGGACATGTGTCCTATCTTGGACCTCCGGAACGTCAATCGCTTCCTCCGGAAGGAGAAGTTCAAGATGCTCACCTTAGCTCAGGTCTTGACTGCCCTCGACCCTGGAGACTGGATGGTAGCGTTGGACTTGCAGGACGCTTATTTCCACATCCCCGTCCTGCCGGCCCACCGGCGTTACCTGCGGTTCATGGTGGGCCTCGAGCATTTTCAATTCACTGTGCTCCCCTTTGGCCTCACAAGTGCCCCTCGGGTGTTCACAAAAGTGATGGCGGTGGTCGCAGCTCATCTGCGCCGGGCAGGGGTTCCAGTCTTCCCCTACCTCGACGACTGGCTGCTGAAGGCGGGCTCGTCCCAGGCAGTCGTCTCCCACCTCCAGACTACGACCGAACTCCTGCACTCGCTGGGGTTCTCCATCAATGTGCCGAAGTCGCACCTGATTCCTTCTCCACAGCTCCTTTTCATCGGAGCAGTTCTGGACACGACGCAGTTTCGGGCCTATCCTCCCGAACGGCGAGTCTGGGATATTCAGGCTATGATTCCGATCTTTCAGCCTCTATCCTGGGTTTCGGTCCGGATGACCCTGAGGCTGCTGGGCCTCATGGCCTCCTGCATCCTGCTGGTCGATCATGCCAGATGGCATATGCGGGCTCTGCAGTGGGACCTGAAGTTCCAGTGGGCGCAGCACCAGGGCAACCTGTCCGATCACGTCCAGATCTCGGAGGGGACTGCAAAACAGTTGCAGTGGTGGCTCTCGAACCGGCAATGGGTCAGGGGCAGATACCTCTCCCTTCCCCAGCCAGAGCACACAGTCGTGACGGACGCGTCCCTTCTGGGATGGGGCGGTCACATGGGAGAGGCGGAGATCAGAGGCCTCTGGTCTCCGGCGGAGTCCCGGCTCCATATCAACCTTCTGGAGCTCCGGGCGATCCGTCTTGCACTCAAGGCATTCCTTCCCTCTGTCAAAGGGAAGGTAGTGCAGGTGTTCACAGACAACACCACCGCCATGTGGTACTGCAACAAACAGGGCGGGGTGGGGTCGTGGACCCTATGTCAGGAGGCTCTGCGCCTCTGGACATGGCTGGAACATCAGGGCATTTTCCTGATGGTTCAACGCCAGGGCGGACGAACTCAGCCGCAGTTGCAAGATGGATCACGAATGGCGTCTTCACTCGGAGATGGCGCAAGGTCTCTTTCAGCAGTGGGGAGAGCCTTGGTTAGATCTGTTCGCCACCGAAGAGAACGCGCAATGTCAGCAGTTCTGCGCGTTGGAATTTCCAAGGCGGCACTCGCTCGGCGACGCTTTTCGTCGCGAGTGGAGTTGCGGTCTATTGTACGCCTTTCCGCCTATACCACTTCTGCCCAGAGTGTTGAAGAAGATTCGGCGCGACCGGGCCCAAGTCATCCTTGTGGCTCCGGACTGGGCTCGAAGAGTTTGTTATCCCGAGCTACTCAGTATGAGCGTCGATCCCCGATCCGTCTGCCTCTTCGGGAGGATCTTCTGTCGCAGCAGCAGGGGACGGTCCTCCACCCGAACCTGTCCAGTCTACACCTGCTTGCGTGGAGATTGAGCGGCGGCAGTTGATTCCTTTCGACTTGCCTCCCGAAGTTTGTGATGTGATTCTGGCAGCCAGGCGTCCCTCCACTAAGGTGGTATACGCCTGCAGGTGGAACAAGTTTGTGGCATGGTGCACAGCAAAGGCTGTGAATCCCCTCTCTGCCCCCCTTTCTGAGGTTCTTCTGTTCCTTCTTTCTCTGGCCCAACAGGGTTCTGCCCTGGGTACCATCAAGGGCTATCTTTGTGCAATCTCGGCCTTCCTCAGGCTTCCTGATCAGCCCTCTCTTTTTAAGTCCCCTGTTAACAGGTTTCTTAAAGGCCGTGCACACCTTTCCTCCTGTTCCGTTTATAATGCCTCAGTGGGACTTGAACTTGGTTCTTACTTTTTTAATGTGCGCTCCTTTTGAGCCTCTGCATAACTGTCCTCTTCGTCTTCTTACTCTGAAGACTGCCTTTCTGGTAGCCATCACCTCCGCTCGGCGGGTGAGTGAGCTCCAGGCTCTTTCATGCAAACCTCCCTTTTTGTCTATTCATCCAGACAAGGTTGTTCTTCGGACGCGTCCGTCCTTCTTGCCAAAGGTGGTTACTGCCTTCCACATTGGGCAGACCATCACTTTGCCCACCTTCTTTCCGCCTCCGCATCCTTCCAGAGAGGAAGAGGGGCTCCACCGTCTGGACCCAAAACGTGCGCTTGCCTTTTACATCAACCACACACAACAGTTCCGGGTGGATGACCAGCTCTTTGTTGGCTACGTGGGCGCCAAAAAAGGTTGGGCGGTGCACAAGAGAACCATCTCCCGCTGGGTCATCTTGTGTATCAAGGCCTGCTATTCTTTGGCTAAGAAGGAGCCTCCTATTGGGCTGCGTGCCCATTCCACCAGGGCTACGGCTGCTGCCACGGCTTTAGGCCGCGGTGTTCCGTTGCAGGATATTTGTCAGGCAGCTACGTGGGCCTCGCTGCACACGTTTACCAAACATTACTGCCTTGACAGCCAGGTCCGGAGGGACGGCTTCTTTGGCCGTTCTGTCCTCCGGGACTTCCTTGTCTGAATCTGTTCGCAGACCCACCACCGGGGTTGGTATTGCTGGGGTATCTATTCTACGGTAAGGAATCTGTCACTAACGTTTCTCTTTCAGATGCACAAGTTACTAACTTGTGTAACGATATATCTGTAAGACAGTAGTTAGTGACAGATTCCTTACCGCCCCACCCATCCTCCCCGTTCTGCGAACTGATTTCTAGGGTTAAGGACATACCTTTCAGGGCCCTAGTATTTTTCAGACACCCATGTCAGCTTCTTGCATGGCTCTGCGTTCCTGGTGCGGAAAGTCGTGTACAGAACTGACGTCAGCGCGCAGGGGCGGCGTCTAAGTACTGCCCGCGACGTCATCCCGGTGATGCCGACGACGGACGCGGAGCCGCACGACGCCGCCTACCGACGCGCAAGGGTACTGCTACGCAAAAACTTTCCGGGTCCAGCCTGACGCCTGGGGATATTCTACGGTAAGGAATCTGTCACTAACTACTGTCTCTTACAGATATATCGTTACACAAGTTAGTAACTTGTGCGTTCAGATTAGAGGCAGTAGGTCTTGCTCTATCACCGACTGGGCATACATAAATTTCCTTTAGCGATTGCATCTGCTTTCAGTAGCTTTGGTTAATAAAGGAGATCTTTAACACTTGTGAGGCTGTCTTTTTACCTTGAGATAAGATGATAGACCTTATAATGGGCACATTCATTCTCCAGTATTGAATCTTTTATAGATTCACATGCAAGGCCCACAGAATGTGGTATTTGTAATGCATTTTGTAAAAATACCTGAAAAAATTGTGACACACTTGGGTGTTACTTTGTTGGGAAAAGGCCTCACAGCTCTATCAAGTCCTGTACTTATCAAGCTGAAAAAAAATATTTAGAACCAACCACTAATCTAAAGGAGGGAGCGGTAACACCTTCAAGTAAGTGACCCACTAAGCCTGCTGGTAAGATTGAGCCTTCTGGTCAGCCTTCCATATTTACCCTCTGCAGAGTCATCCTTGCGCTCTGACTCAATGTTTCAACAGCATTCAACACATCAGACCATCCCAAATTGATATGCACCCTGAAAACACACATGACTTCCCGAGTTCGATCCTACAATGGTTCACATCCTGTTTCAATGACCAGACAGCAACTCATTCCTATAGGAACTACCATATCACAGACTTCTTTCCCCGAGGGGCTCCATCCTTATACCCAAAATGTTCGACCTTTATATGGAAGTAATGCTTAGGAGCCATCCTTTCAGACATTGAAATCCATCAATATACTGATGACACGCAACTTAATCTCAAAATCTTCTCAACCAACTATCTACATAGAATCAGTTTACCTCAAAACCATCCAAGGCTTAATAGCAACAAACTGCAAGGGCAGATGGGCGAACAAAGTCTTTCTTTTCCCAGGAGTTGCAACATCTATGGCTGTGGCCCCTGTGCACAAACTGAACATCACAATGGTGCATGTGCCATGGGTAGACAATGTATGTCCTGATATGCATAGTTGACATCTGGTATACAAACACAAATGTGAACTAAGTGGTGGGTAGATGCGATTAGTGTTCCAGTTGGGGGCGGGGGAGCCACAATGGGATCTGTTCTCAAACCGCAACAACAAATACTTGTTGTTCATGAGTATGCAACAATGCCCGGGTTCTCAAATGACCAATCGGGATTTATAAAGTGAGGCTAATCACCTGATAGGGTATTTAGGCGCTTGAGATGAGAACATCTAGATGGATTGGGTGGTTAAATTCCTGTATGCTTTGCTACTGATTCTAGTGATGAGCTACTATGTAAAAGGATGAGAGCTGTCTCTCATGTTGACCCTCCGCATGTCCGGCAGCACTGGTTTCCAGAACTGTGGGACAGGTCAGTGCAGACAGTACAAAGCAGACCTGTCACTACTGTTAACGAATCAATTAAAAATTCTTAATCTGACCAAAGACTCCATATATTTAACAGCTTGGTTGCTGAAGATTTCGAATTATGTGACTTGGAAGTTCTTGACCAGTGTCAAAATCATGAGGTCAGGCAAAACTGCCTTCACACTTAACTTGTCTGTTAGTGTGCTTTTTTTGTAACTAGGTACCAGCGAACTATTGCCAATGGCTCCTCATCAATTCCTCCCTTATTTAGTACTCCTTGCAAAATCAGGGCTTAAACATCCATCCCTGTAGTCCAATTATTAGCAAAGTCCAAATACCTGAAAGTCAGGCACTCCATTTTTATTCTCAAGTAGTAGTATTACGGTGTAAGTGGTTAATTTTGAACATTTGCCAGTAAAAAAAAAAAAGAATAAAGACCTATTTGGGATTTCAATTCTGCTTTTGCTACTTTGAGGAAGGACCCTTTTGAGCCAATACATAAGTCTACAATTCAGAAATTATCCTGGAAGGACTGCCTTTGCCTAGGTTTCTTTAAAGATAAAGTTAACCTTAAAACTAATCCAAAGTTTGTCTAGGATACAGTGATCTTTTCACTTAAATGAGCAAATATGATTACCTACCTATTTTCAACAAACATTGATAGGATCTAAAATAATAAGACATTGTTTGGCAACCAAAAAATGCAAAATTAAGTTCCATCTCTGTAGAACAAAAGCATTCCACTAATCGCAACCACTTTCTGTAGCTCTCAGAAATGCAACCATGATAGGCCTACCGCACAACAGAGAATTTATAATGGGTACTTCTAACTGAAGATTCCTCACCTTAGAATACTCCTCAGGTGCCAGGAAATCCGGACCTGGAAAACTTCGCCATAGCTGTGCTCTGCTAGGTGGCGTCATATGTCTCCGGGCTGACTCCATACTGCCCTAGAAGTGGAGTGGAGCCTCATGTAAGCGCCACTCCTGAGTGCTGATGTTGGTTCCTTTCTTTCTATACATTCAGATGCATATCGACAAAAACACACCCGTTGTCTTAACTCCTCCTCCCCATCTCACGCGTACCCGCTACCTTCACAAGCACATCCCCCCTCACAGCATAGATCCCCCGCATTTGCCCCAATCCCACACCCACGCATAACGCCCCATACCACTCTAGCCACGCAAACAAGCGCCAACCCCACTATGGAACGCATGGGCTTACATACGTACACCATTAACTACCCCCCCAACCTATCGAAAAAAGCATCCAAACGCTTTAAACACCATCTGTTAAAATCACACCCCAAAACCCCTATCTCATACCCCTACTTCTCGACTAACAAAGGGCGCATAACCACAGACATTATTTTCTACACCAAAAGAAGGCCTTCCTCGCCCTGTTCCCGATCTCCTCTACCAGGAAAACTTGGCCTCACAATTTCTATCTCCCCTTCCCCAATCTACAAAGCCGCAGCAACAATCACCATCTATCACAATGGGATCATCCTCATGCAATCAGCGGACCGTAGCTTAAACCTGCTGGACAGCATCTTCCCCATCATCAAGGACAAAGTGGTAAAATACTACCCCACCTCTCATGCGGCCCCTGCCACTAGCACATACCCAAACACCCCCCCATAATTCTCAGTCTACTCACTCCCATCTGTTGACACCCTCTACACCCAATCCCAGGGCTACCCCCTCTTCCCCGCCTGATTCCCTTACACATCACCCCCCCTCTTACTACTCTACCTACTTTTACACCCATTCCAGATCCAGCAGCCTCCCCTGGAAATGACATACACCCCCCCCCCCCCTCCCATCTCCAACCCTTCCACCGGCATAACCAACACTTCCACGACCCCATCCACACCTCACACCCCTACCATACCTACAGCGCTACCCCCCACCAGTGTCCCCCCCCCACGCTCCGGATAAGCAACCAGGCAGGAGGCAGCACAATGACCCAGAGTACGTGCTACCCTCATACCACCTACGGGACACAAGAACACCTCCCTTACACTCACTCCAAACATCAAGCATGCTACCACCCTCTCCAGACCCTAGACTTGACGAGATTCTACTCTCTTTACGGCAAGTCAAAGAGGACCTACAAGTCCTATGTGAATTGCTTCTTCACCATCCCTCGATCAATAGATCGGTACAAGAAACCAGGACAAACTGCCACACTCATCATTCCAAACTCACCCCGAAATTACCGCCCCCTAGGTGGAGATCAGTTCCTCACCATAATACCTCAACCCGCCCAATCCGAAGGACCAACCCTCTATCGGATAATGAATTACTCTCCCTACTACACTCCTATGATCCACCACAATCCAACCTCAACACAATGCCTCTGGACGATTTCCATAAACAGTCTCTAACCCAAACTATTCCTTCCAATACTCTGACTCACAAAACATAATCCCAGAGGTATTTTCAAACAACCTGAGACAAGTCCCCCTTATACAGGAACCCAACTTAACCCTCATCAAGCCCAATCTGAAATGTTTACTGCTAAATTACAGATCTGCATCAAGATATGCAGCTGACCTAGCTGATCTCATACTTACGAAAGAACCGGATCTACTAATCCTGACAAACCTGGTTAAATGAATCTTCAACGCCCATCCTCGACATCCTGGTACCCCCGAACTACGATATCAGACTAGACAGAATTGATAAGACAGGGGGGGGTATTGCATGCATACACCGGAACAATCTCTCAGTGAGCCGATCCCAGTATCCCCCTCCTGCGAATACCTATGCTTGGACATCACTAGCAATAACAAACCAGTCTGCTCTCTGCACACTCTCTATCATCCACCAGGTGATAACCTCACCTTCATCGAACATCTCATGGACATTGTTTCTACTAATGCCGGACAACAAAACACTCAAATATTTCTCGGAGACTTCAATTTCCACTGGAATGACCCTAATGATTTAGCGGTCAATAGTTTCAAAACCTTCCTCTCAGACCTTGACCTCACCCAAATCTGTAACTGCCCCACACATGAGAAAGGGTCAATCCTTGACTTAGTCATCTCTAAGGCTGATGCCATTCAGCTCCATACGATCCACCCATGTGACTGGTCCGACCATCACATCATCACTTTCTTCATCAACAAAACAGTGAAACTGAAGTCTGCTCAACCTACAAGAATGAAAATATGGAAGAGGGATCTGAAAAACATCAACGCGGGCCTCACCACAACCTCCAGCCCCAACATCCTTCTTCCCCCTTTAGGGTTATACGAGGTTCAAGATCTCACCAACCACTACTTCAATTCCATGAACATGGTAATAGACGAGGTTGCCCCCCTACAACTAAAGAGTCTCCTTAAAAGACTCAAAACCCTGGTACGACGGAAGACTCAATGAGGACAGACGATCCTTAAGACTAATGGAGCGAAGATGGAGATCTGCACCATCTGCCAACCACCTCAAGCTACTAAGAATGAAGAGAAACGCGTACTATAGAAAGATCAGACTATCTAGAGCAGACTTCTTCAGTCATCAACTAGACCAGGCTAAGAATCGCCCCAAAAAACTTTTCGAGCTAATCAAATCCCAATCTAAGGATGCACCTCATCCCTCCCATACCGACATAGGCTCACTACCTAACTGCAAAGCGTTCGCCTCCTTCACTCTAAAGACTGAAAATATAAAGGACCTACTTAATGATTTAATCATACATACTGACTCACATACTGACTCTTCATCATCCCTTCCAGGAGTCCCACACCGGAGCTCACCAAAGTTCGACCTTAAAAATAATGCATCTTGGTCCTCCTTCAACACTTGCAGTGATGAAGATATTCTCAAATTGCTCACGGCCGTGAATCCCGCCAATCACTTCACTGACCCTCTTCCCGCTAACTGCTTAAAAGACTTCATCCCATTGCTACTGCCTCTTTGGACTAAGATTATAAATACTTCTCTCCTTCAAGGATCCATCCCGGAAATCCTCAAATCCGGTCCGGTAACCCCCATCCTAAAGAAACCAACGAATGACCCTGCAGACTTAAATAACTACCGCCCAATATCCAACATCCCCACCCTGGCCAAACTCCTAGAAAAATGTGTACACCTCCAGCTTGGAAAACATATTGACCACTTCAATCTGCTCAACCATTTCCAATCCGGCTTCCGTGCAGGACACAGTACCGAATCAGCCATGACCCACATAATTGACGATGCTCTACAGATCCTAGACCAAAACGAAGCCTGCCTACTGATCTTGCTCGACCTCTCTTCGGCCTTCGACACCGTCAAACACGACAACCTACTTGACCTTCAGAATGGGATTGTCCGGATCCGTTCTAAATTGGTTCACCTCGTTTCTCCAAAACAGATTGACGATTCAAGGTCCAAACCCGTCCCAGTCACCTTAGGAGTCCCACAAGGATCATCCCTCTCTCCGACACTTTTCAATGTATTCATGGAACCACTCACCGAAATTCTCAACTCCTCTAACGTACAGTATCCTATGTATGCAGACGATACACAACTATACCTAAAGATCCATTCTCTGGAAGACCGCAAATCTCTCAACACAACTCTAGAAAAAACTCAAACCTGGCTGGCCGAAAACCATCTATAACTGAATACCCTCAAAACAGAATTACTCCTAATCGCTCCTCCTTCCCAAGTAAGCATAATGCAAGATTGGATCAAACACCTAACAAACAGCACTCCACTGCCAACCTCTTATCGTCGATTCAGCAAAATCATTGGGAGTGACTCTGGACAGAAACCTAAATATGCAGAAACACATCAGCACCGCAACAAAAGGAGCAAACTTTCAGATGAACACATTGAGAAAACTAAAGCCTTTCCTGCCCGAAAAGGACTTCAAATTGACAGTACAGGCTCTAGTCGTCCCAAGAGTGGAATATGGGAGTGTCTCTCTCTGCGGCCTTCCCAGATCCTCAACGGCCCCGCTAAGAGCTACCATCAACGCAGCAGCTAGACTTATTACTGGCTCCAAAAGAAACTCCCACATATCCCCGGACCTAAGATCCCTTAATTGACTACCTTTCGAAGCCAGAATTCAACTAAAAATCGCATGCATGACCCATAAAGCCATTCATCATAACACTCCCAGCTATCTGGCCCAGAAATTGGTGCCGTCTTGTGGTAACAGAGCGTCCAGAAGTGCCAGTAACCTGTTACTGAAACCACAAAGATTCATCAAAAAGAAAACATACAACCGAACCTTCTCGGGGGATGGCTCCCAGGATCTGGAACGCTCTGCCCCCTGAAACTAGACTGAATCCCTCTACTGCATTCTTCAAAAAAGAAGTGAAAGCTCTTCTCATGGCTAAATTCACCTGAGCTAGGGTGATTGCGTTTACGTGACTCTTGATTTGTATGAAACTCTATGGTTTTTACTTGATGCCTATGTGTCCTCGATACTTACCTTGCTAGGGTTATTGTGATTACGTGATTCTTGATTTGTATGGAACTTTGTGTTCGAGGCATGTGAGCTGCAGAGCTCACACTGTGCATTAGATCGCCATCTGGTGTTGGGCTCGGATGCTTGCACTTTGTTGTTGTCTTCGAAGAAGTCTTTGTAGTCATGTGATAGGTGACTCCTCCTTTGGACAATAGTGCGCATGGGCATCGACTCCATCCTCAGATTGTTTTTTTCCGCCATCGGGTTCGGATGCAACTTCGACACTCCGGTTCGAAACTTGTTTTTTTTTTTTTTGGCAACGTTTTTCACTTTTCAACACCTGATACCGACATCGACATCTCAACGTCCCTTCCTCGATCTCCTTTCCAGCCGTCGACGCGGGCCGTTGGGCCCATCGACGCCGTAAGGCCTACTGCCCATGGAAAGGACGCCATTCCGAAAATGCCCCCAGTGTGGAGCAAAGTTTCCTCACAGTGACCACCACCAGGTCTGTAATCGGTGCCTCTCCCCAGACCATAACGAGGCCACTTGTCCGGCCTGCGCCTCCTTCCGCTCCAAAAAGACCATCCGCGATCGTCGAGCCCGAAGGCACATCATGGCGCAAAGGTCCGCTCCGGAACCCATCAACATCTTCGATGAGGGTCCCAATGTTCCGGAAGAAGACTCCGAAGACCTCGCTATCCTCTCCGAGGCAGAGGACTCCGACGGTTCCATCCCTCCAGGGCAGCGTGGTAGTACTACTGCCCCTGCCCCAACCCTCCCTGCAAAATCGAAGGCACCGGTCAGCACTTCGCCTACGGGCCCCAGTCGAGACCGTAAACGTGCTTCGGACGCCCCGCCTCCGGGCTCGGCACCGAAGAAGAAAACAAAGCCTTCTAGTTCCTCGGCACTGACCAAACCACATGTGCCCGTTACACCGGCACCTTCGGCGCCGAAACAAAAAGACCACCCGGCGCCGAAATTCAGTTCGGTCCCCAAATCCGCCTCCAAGCACGCGGATCCCTCGGCACCGAAACCGAAGCTACTCGACACACCCCCTAAACTAAAGCCGGTCCAGTCTGTAGCTAAGCCGAAGGACGCCTCGACGCCTTCTAAAGTAAAGGAACATTTAAAGAAGCCATCACCGGGTTCGGAACCGAACAAGTCGGCGCCGAAAACTAATATTCAAGGGGAGGAACTGTTTACGACGGATCCCATCGATCCTAATCAACACAAGCTTTATATCAATCCTAAAACAGGACACATTTCCTCTGTGCCACATCACAAGCCTGTCCCTCCAAAGAAGAAGGACTCTTCCACTTCCCCTATGCCTCCTTCTTCCCCTATACCTCTCTCTAACACCCCTCCTCTCCACATCCCTGTCACACCTCCTCAACCTGCGGATTCTCCCCCACATGAGTAGGAGGACAACATGGGGTACGGGGATGACCCTCATAATTTATTTCTGGACCCAGATAATCCACCACAGGATGACTGGGGTTATAATGACCCGCAGACCCTACAGACCTCCCCAGCCCCTCCACCTTATCCCACAAAACCATCTCCACCAGATGATCATAGGTTTTGGGCAACTCATACATAGGGCGGCCGTTTTTCATGGGGTGCATATTCACACCGACCAACCAGAAGAAGACTTTCTTCTAGACACCTTTGAACGGTCTCAAAAACTGTTCAAACTTTGCCCATGATCAAAGGTGTCATTAAACACGCACCTGAAATTTTTAACGACCCAGTCAGAGCCAGGATCCTTAATCCTAGAGTGGATAAAAAGTATAGACCTGCCCCGATGACCCCACCTACATCAAAGGTCAGCTCCCCCTTGACTCACTGGTTGTTTCTAATGCCAGAAAACGCGCCAATTCCCAAACTTCAGGGGATGCTCCGCCCCTGATAAAGAATCCAAATTGTTAGATTCCTCTGGCAAACGCGTAGCTGCGCAAGCCACCAACATCTGGCGCATCGCTAACACCCAAGCTCTACTAGCTAGGTACGACAGGGCACACTACGATCAGCTAGAAACCCTCCTCCAACATCTACCTGATCAATACAAAACACAAGCCACTGACCTCATTCAGGAAGGCAAACTTATTTCAAATGCCTCCATTAAGTGCGCCTTAGACGCAGCCGACACCGCCGCTAGGTCAGTTAACACTAGCGTGCTTATCAGACGACACGCCTGGCTTCGCATTTCAGGTTTTAAGCCAGAAGTCCAGACTACCATACTGAACCAGCCATTTAACCAAAACCAACTATTTGGTCCCGCTGTCGACACAGCACTAGAAAAGATGAAGAAGGATACTGACACTGCCAAATCAATGGGTGCATTGCAGTCCCCGCAGCAACGTGGCTCCTTTCGCCGCTCCTTTTACAGAGGGGGCTCTAGGAACACCACCGCAGACAGTTCCTCTTCCTATCGAACAAACACCCAAACCTCTCCCAATAGAGGATACTTTAGGGGTGGTTACAGAGGCAACAACTCTAAGGGCAGAGGTCGAGGTAATAATAACACCCGTACCTCCACCACTCCCAAACAGTGACTTTCCTCCACTTCCCCGACCACAACACCCCTGTCGGGGGAAGGCTATCACAGTTCCTGCCTGTCTGGAACTCCATTACAACAGACAGGTGGGTGAGACAGATTATCCAACATGGCTACTGCCTGGAGCTAACAGCTACCCCCCCACCATACCACCCAGGCAGCGTCCAATGTCCACAGACCATCTTACACTTTTACAACAAGAGGTACTTTCCCTGCTTCAAAAGCACGCCATAGAGCCAGTGCCTCTGCTACAGCAGGGCACAGGGTTTACTCCCTGTACTTCCTCATTCCCAAGAAGGACGGCACTCTCAGGCCTATTTTAGACCTCAGACCTCTCAATCAATACATACACTCAGATCATTTTCACATGATCACTCTCCAACAAGTGCTTCCCTTACTACAACAAGACTTCCTTGCCACATTAGACCTCAAGGACGCCTACTTCCACATTCCCATACATCCTGCTCACAGGAAGTATGTAAGGTTCGTTCTCAATGGGCAGCACTACCAGTTCAAAGTACTCCCATTCGGAGTCACCACTGCTCCAAGAGTGTTTACCAAATGCCTTGCAGTAGTAGCAGCGCATCTACGAAGACAACAAATACATGTCTTCCCATACCTGGACGACTGGCTTATCAAAGCCAAATCATTCAACCAGTGTGTCCAACACACCCACCAAACGATACAAACATTACACAACTTGGGGTTCACAATAAACTATACCAAGTCCCACCTTCAGCCCTCCCATGTCCTTCAATATCTGGGAGCCACAATAAACACTTCCACTGCTCTAGCTTACCCCTGCCCAGCCAGGATAGCCAGTATACAAACCCTTGTCCCCAGGTTTCAAATGCAACACTCTTCCAGCCAGAGTGTTTATGCAGCTAATCGGCATGATGGCATCCTGCATTTTTATCGTCCCTCATGCAAAACTTCAAATGCGCCACTCTACAAGAGTGCCTAGCGCGCCAATGGAACCAGGCTCATGGACATCTTACAGATCTGGTGTTGGTGGACAGCCGCACACATCGCTCTCTGCAGTGGTGGAACACCAACAATTTGTCCAAGGGGCGGCCGTTCCTAGAGCCGGTTCCACAAGTAGTACTAACCACGGACGCATCCCTTACAGGATGGGGAGCACACCTGTTACATCATACAACACAAGGCAAGTGGACCACTCAGCAGAAGCTGCTCCACATCAACCACCTAGAGTTACTAGCTATATTCCTAGCTCTCAAGTCCTTTCAACTCAACGTACAAAACAAAGCTGTCCTGATCCGAACAGACAACATCACAGCTATGTACTATATACAAAAACAGGGGGGGACACACACTCCACAACTGTCCCAACTAGCACAGGACATTTGGAGGTGGGCCATTCCACAAAACATATACCTTCTAGCAGAACACCTACCAGGGGTTCACAATCAGATTGCAGATCTGTTAAGTCGACAGACACAACAGATTCACGAGTGGGAACTACATCCACAAGTTCTTCTACCTTTCTTCCAGATGTGGGGCCAGCCAGACTTAGATCTGTTCGCCACACACCAAAACGCCAAATGCCCAACCGCCGCCAGGTTTCCACACCCGCAGTCCAAGGGCAATGCGATATGGATGAACTGGTCCGGCAGATTTGTGTACGCTTTTCCACCGCTCCCACTCATCCCACTTGTAGTACGCAAGCTTCGACAACAGTCTCTAAAAATGATACTAGTAGCCCCTACATGGGCACGCCAACCGTGGTTCACCACACTACTGGAGCTATCAGTAGTCCCATACCAAAGACTACACCTCTCCCCAACAATGCTAACGCAGAGCCATGGAGAGATAATGCACCCAGATCCATCTCAGCTGAACCTTGCAATTTGGCTCCTGAAGTCCTAGAATTCGGTTACCTTAACCTACCCCCAGACTGCATGGACGTTATAAAAGAAGCTAGACGCCCAACTACCAGAGCCTGCTATGCAGCTAAATGGAAAAGATTCGCTATTTACTGCACTAATAATAACATCCAACCATTACAAGCCTCTACGCAAAACATCATTTGCTATTTGCTACATTTGCAAAGATGTAATCTTGCATACTCATCCATACGTCTGCACCTCGCAGCCCTTGCTGCTTACTTACAAAACAGACAACACTTATCACTATTCAAAGTTCCCGCCATTAAAGCCTTTATGGAAGGCCTTAAGCGGATCATACCTCCCAGATTACCACCTTCCCCAGTGTGGAATCTTAATATAGTACTTACCAGGCTCATGGGTCCACCTTTCGAACCCTTACATAAATGTGAACTTCAATTCCTTACATGGAAAGTTGCGTTTCTAATTGCAATCACTTCTCTCAGGAGAGTCAGTGAGCTACAAGCTCTAACTATACAAGAGCCTTTCTTACAAATACATCATAAAAAGGTAGTTCTCAGAACAAACCCAAAATTCCTTCCCAAAGTCATTTCGCCTTTCCACCTTAACCAATCAGTAGAACTACCTGTGTTCTTCCAAAACCCAGATTCCGTGGCAGAAAGAGCTCTCACACCCTAGATTTCAAAAGAGCCCTTATGTATTACATTGACAGAACCAAATCCTTTCGCAAAACCAAACAATTGTTTGTAGCTTTCTCTCCACCACACAAAGGTAATCCCATCTCAAAAGCCGGGGTTGCAAGGTGGATTGTTAAATGTATCCAAATCTGCTACCAAAAGCCAAACGCACATTATCAGTTCCCCTAGAGCGCACTCAACACGCAAACTAGGGGCCTCCATGGCATTCTTAGGGAACATTCCCCTAGAAGACATATGTAAGGCAGCCACATGGTCTACAACACACACCTTCACTAAACACTATTGTGTTGATGTGCAAGCCAAGCAACAAGCTTCCGTGGGCCAAGCTGTCCTTAAAACCCTTTTTCAAACTACTGCAACACATACAGGTGACCACCGCTAGGGAGATACTGCTGTACAGTCTATGCACAGTGTGAGCTCTGCAGCTCACATGCCTCGAACGGAAAATGCTACTTACCAGTATGCATCTGTTCTTGGCATGTAGAGCTGCAGATCCTCACACGCCCACCCACCTCCCCGGGACCTGTATGTGCTCCAGTCCTATCTTAATTAGATACACACACATGGACATCTCTTTCCTTTTCTACTAACTCCATCACTCCCCAATATGGCGAAAAACAATCTGAGGATGGAGTCGATGCCCATGCGCACTATTGTCCAAAGGAGGAGTCGCCTATCACATGACTACAAAGACTTCTTCGAAGACAACAACAAAGTGCAAGCATCCGAGCCCAACACCAGATGGCGATCTAATGCACAGTGTGAGGATCTGCAGCTCTACATGCCAAGAACAGATGCATACTGGTAAGTAGCATTTTCCTTTTTACTCTATGCCTATGTGTCCTCGATATTTACCTTGTAAAGCGCTCTGATACCCGCAAGGGTCTTGTTCGCGCTATATAAAACCCTCAAAATAAATAAATATCATAAAGCTCCGCTGTCAACTTTCTTGGTTTTCTGAAGACTTCAAAACTATTTCATCAGTGTGCTAGGGAATGATGTCCCCACTCAAAATCAAGGCTTTCAAGCCATGCTGTGAATGTAAGAAGCAGTTGTCGGTCATGAACCAGCACAAAGTGTCTTTGGTGTCTGGGCCTGATCCATGACTCAGTTGTGATAAATATTCCCTTATGCACCCAAAGGCGATCTGAGACCGGGAGGTGAGGATGCATATATCTGAACACAAGACGTTGCAGCCTTTGCATAGGTTCTGCTTGCTCTGCAAGGCACAGGTGCAGACTCTCTCCCGAGGCTGTTCACATGACCACTGAACTTCATGCTTGAAGTCCTCCTTTAACTTGAAGTCCAAGGGCAAGCATAAGCAAGTAAAGCGGGTCCCCAAAGAGAAGGCACCAGGGTGTTGTAATGCACGTGTAACCGTTCGAAATAACCAGCCATAAAGCACATTCCTCAGTTGGCCTGTATGTGCCCCGAATTTATCGGACCTCCTTGTCCCCAAGCAGATCGAGGCCTTCAGTGAGGCTATATTGTACATGTTCTATGTGCACCTTCAGGCCTCATGCAACTGTGGGCTCCTTCAGTCTGGTTACCACTGGCGGGTCTGTCCCTGCACGGTCTGCCACCAGGGGAACTTACTGGTCCATACCAGTGCCAGCACAGACTTCTACTCCATACCCAAGATGGTCCCTGCTACCCCAGTGCTGGTGCTGACGTTAATGAACTAGAGGTTGATCAAGTACCAACTCCAGTATCACACCCTAAACAGTCTTCGAATCGTGCTCGACCAATGTCCCACTACAAGATAAAAGCGCAACCAGTCATAATGCAACCTAACTAACCAGTGCCTGTGCCATGTTGCATCTACCAGCACAGGCTCCATTATCTCTTTGAATCTACTTTAATCCTAAAACAGAGCGGGGGGGCACCTTCAAGATGTTGATGACTTAATGGAGATGGCTTGCTATCTATGCTGATGATGCCTTGGCCATTGATTTACAAAATGCCAGTGGGCTTGATACCTCGGCTGAGACAGAGCTGGAATCACTACCTGGGCCAAAAAGACGAGTGCCTCATTTCAGTGGTGATTTGGAGGGCAGCTGAGTCATTAGAATTGTAGCTGTCGTCAGTTGAGACTAAAACAAATGTTTTAACAGATTTTGTAGCCCAGGCCAGCAACCTCTAAGACCTTGCATGGGTTTAATGATGCCCTCACTTTGTGGCCACTTGGTCGAAGCCTTGTAGTTGCCAGCATGTGACTAGGCAGATGAACAGACGTCGGAGGCTGGCGCCTTATGACCCAGATTTTTCTCATCAAGCATCCCACTCCAAAGAGTCTAATCATACAGCCATCAACCAGTAAAACCGCAGCTCATTTCCAGCCCCTCTTCCGAATGGGAAATCCAAGAGAATTGATGCTTTTGGCAAGCGCATGTTTTCTTAGGCCATTTTAGCATTGCGTTCTGTGAATGTTATTTATTTGCTGGGCCGCTACACACATTCCCTTTGGGACATGGCAAGCAAGATCTTGCTGGCGATACTGGAAGATCTTGGGGTCTCTTGGGCCCAGACGATCCATGATGCTCGCAGGCAAAAAATTTATTTGCAAAGGTGTTGATACAACAGACTGTCTGAGGAGGACAGTTTATTTAGTGTTGGTTGTCGACATGCATGGATGCATTCCACAGGACTTTCCGGTAATGTACAGGCCTTCCTCCTGGATATGCCTTTTGATGAGTCCCACCTTTTTGGTGAGAAGGTGGACTCTGGTAGGGGTCTGCAGCTCCGTAGATTTGCTGTCTTTAAAGCGCTACAATACAAAGAGTTCCCACATCTTCTCCTCAAGTTTAGAGTCTATTCCAGAAGGCTGGTGTATTGACTGAGACCCCCTCAACCTGGGATGCAGCAGACACCCCAGTCCTTTCGAGGATGTGGATCAGGCAGCAGCTTGTGGGCCAACAAAGGCATCCGTCTTCAAATTCTACTTCCTTTGCTACAGCAGTCATCAAACTTCTTTAGTGTGCTATAAGTGGTGTATACCTAACCAGTGGGGGGAAGGATTCGACCTTTACTCCCAGGTTGGCAATGCATTATGTCCAATAGATGGGTCTCACAGATCTTTCAAAATGGCTGCGCCCTGCCTTTTCTTTCTGTCCCACCTACTATTCTATATATATATACACACCGGTCAATTCTCTTACAGGAGGTGTGCTGTTGCCCTCCAAGGGTGTTATCAAGAGGGTTCCAGACTTGGAAAGAGGAGGGGGTTGTTGCATTTGCTATTTCCTGGTTCCAAAGGAGGTCTCTGAATGCCTTCCTGTGGAAAGACAAATTTGAAATGCTCATGCTTCTGTCTGTGCTTGATTCGGTTGACTGAAAGGTATCTTTGGACCTGCAGGACACACGTTTTTATATAAATGTCCTTCAGTCCCACAAACGTTCCCTGTGGTTCAGGGAAGGCCAGGAGCCTTTTCGGTGTGCTGTACTAACTTTTGGCCTCACTAGTACCCCAGAGCTATTAAAAAAAAAGTGATACAGGTGGTTGCTGCCCATCTCTGGAGGTTGGGGATACCAGCATTCTTTACATCTCCCATTGCACAGACTAGCTCACTCCCAGCCTCTGAAGCCTGGTGTGAGTCTGTCTAACTTCTTCATGGATAAAATCCGCTCCATTCAGGCGGCTTTTGCCCCCTGCCTTAGGACCCCAACAGAGTCCATGCCTGTCGTTCCCACGCCGCTAGGCCTAGGCACTCCCTGCACGCTTTCGCTCCAGTGGATCTGCCCAGCACTCTCAAGATTCTGAAGGGCCTGAAATCAGGCTCTTCCTCTGATCCCTGTGCAGCCAGACTGATGGCAGCGGTCGCGGAGACCATTAATCCTGAAGTAAACTTTATTATCAATACCTCCATACGTGAGGCTCGTGTGCCTGAGGGTTGGAAGCAGGCAAAAATCCTCCCACTTTTGAAAAAAACCATCCCTTGACCCCCAGATTCCAGGGAATTATCGTCCCATCTCCCTTCTGCCCAGCTTAGCCAAAGTGTGCGAAAAGGTGGTGACCAGACAACTGACTGAGTTTATCGAAGGATCGAACCTACTGCACCCAGCTCAATCAGGATTCCGGACCACCCATAGTACGGAGTCAGCGCTGGTGGAGATCTCAGAAGCCATTCAGGAGTGTCTGGACGCCGGCGGGAGAGCAGCCTTAGTTATGCTCGACCTGTCGGCGGCGTTTGATACGGTGCCACACTCACTCCTACTGTCTCGTCTCGCCGAGATTGGGGTCTCGGGCTCGGTCTGGGGCTGGCTTAAGTCCTTCCTGGAAGGACGGACGCAACAGGTCTGGCTGCCGCCGGCCGCTTCAGCCCCTCAGGCGGTTACCACTGGGGTCCCGCAGGGGTCCTCCCTTATCCCCCTCCTCTTTAACATCTGTGTGATTCCTCTGGTCTATTTAGCCGAGGACCTGGGGGCTAAGGTCATTGCCTACGCGGATGACCCAGCTTCTTTTTACCTGGGGAAAGGATGCTGACTCTGTATCCTCGGCTCAGCACTGCTTGTCTTCTGTTTTTGAGTGGTTAGCCGCAGCACAGCTTGAGTGCAATGAAGTCAAGTCAGAGATTCTCCTTTATGGTAACTTCGCCCCCTGTTTTAGAGACTCGCTCTGGCCTCCAGGGTTCCCTTTACCAACATCGAAAGGGAAATCCGCCAAGAACTTTCGAGTGTGGTTCGAGGATAATTTATCCTTCTCTATTCAGGTTAAGAAGCTCACAGGCAACTGCTTTGGACTCCTAAAAACGCTAAGGAAATTTATCCCTCTTCTCCCAAGGCCCTCTAAAGAGTTATTCGCGCGCTGATCCTTTCTCGCCTCGACTATGCCAATGCACTGTATATGGGCATCCCGGGCTACTTGCTAAACAAGCTTCAGGTCGTACAAAATGCGGCTGCCAGACTACTCCTTGAAATTCCCACTAGGTGTAGTATGCGACATCACCTGCGCTCATTACATTGGCTCCCTGTAGCAGAACGGGTTAAGTTCAAATCCCTAGTCCTTGCCCACCGCGCTCTTTATGGCCGGGGCCCCTCCTACTTGCAGAAGCGGTTCTCTTTTTATGTCCCGCTGAAACAACTGCGCTCATCAGCACAGCTTCTGGCACATGTTCCCTGCTTCATTCGTCACAGGCTGGGCGGTGGCTCGCTCGCCGTGAAAGCGGCCCAGGCATGGAATGTCCTTCCTTTTGAGCTTCAACACTCAAGATCCTCTGGCCTTTAAGAAAAAATTAAAAACCTAACTTTTTGTCTAGTGGTTGAGTGATTCCTCTTGGTTCGCGCTGGGACACTCTTCGGAGTAGCTGCGCGCGTTATAAAATTAAATAACATAACAGTACATAACCTTAACAACTTGCTGTCGAAAGCAAGCTTACCAGCCATTCGTGGACCACCTCTGGGCAATGGCTATCCTCTTGATGTGGTTGCAGTTTACTTTCAATGAGCCAAACTCCCACTTGACTCTTTGTTGGAGCCTTCTAGGAGCAATCCTGAACCTGGTGAAGCTTAGGTCTTTTCCCTCTGCCACAACGAGTCCATTGCATTCAGGTTGTGGGCTCTGATGTTTCACTCTTAATTCTAGATCACATTGAGAACAGCTCTGCCTCAAGCATCCTCCCTGTCGGCTCTGCCAGCCGACGCATGCAGGCTCTGCAATGGATTATCTGGAAGAGACAATTGGTTATAGATTCCTTACCTTGTGAATTACCCCCAGGCGTCCGACTGGATCCGGAGAATTTTTCGTCCGCAGTACCCCTGCGCGTCGTAAGGTGGCGTCGGTTGGCTCCGTGTTCGTCGGCATCGTGATCGCCGGGAAGACTTCGCGGCAGCTACTTGGACGCCGCCCTCGCACGCTGGCGTCGGTTCTTTCTTTTTCCGCGCCCGCCAGCGCAGATCCGGAGAGAGCGGTACCTCCAGTCAATTTTGACTGACTTTTTTGATTGACTTTTGTCGACACCGTTTTGAGTCCTCGACTCCTGGTGCGGGTAGGGATGTCTGGTTTCAAGGCTTGCGGTTCCTGCCGACGGTTGATGTCGGTGACGGATCCGCACCGCGTGTGCCTGTTTTGCCTGGAACACGACCACGACTCCAAGTCATGTTCTGACTGCCGGACCATGAATCCGAAGGCTTTGCGGGAGCAGTCCCAAAAGCTTCTCGAGGTCCCAGTCGCGTGGGAGGTCAAGGGACCGGTCGTGGAGCCACCACCACCAGTCCTCCTCCAAGTCTTCGCACTCCTCAGGTAAGTCGAAGCTCAAGAAGAAGTCGAAACATCGTCGCTCTTCGACTTCTCTCCGTCGGCCGACACGACGAGGGATGCGGGCAGTGCCCCTCCTGCGGCTCCGCGTGCGGAGCCCGCTGGGTCGACTCCAAGTTTCCCTCCCTTCCCGGGACCCGGAGCGACCCCTGCCCAGCTTCGGAGTTTCTACAAAGCGAGGCATGCCATCTTTGGGCATCCCGACTCCGCTGGCACGCCTTCGGGCCCCGCGGACTCGGCTGGGGGCCCTGGGCCTTCGACGCAGGCGGCTTCGGCCCAATCTGCAGGGTCCCCTTGGAACCAGGCCTGGATCCGGATCAGCGCCGGTCGACCTTGTAACACTTCCACCGGCACCGCGTCTGCAGCCGACGCCGGTTGTGTCCCCTGCCGGCGTCGACCCCGGCCTCCGCCCTGACGTGGACATGGAGCCGGAACGCATCGACCGACGCTGGATCTGGCGCCGACGGGTACTTTTGTTCCCCTGTTCAGCCCTGGTGTGTTCAGGCCAGATTGGCAACCAGAGGAGGGTGAAGAGGACTGGGAAGGGTCTGGTGACCCTTTAACTGACCAGTTGGAGTACGACCCGGACTGTAGAGAGGAGTTTGGGGAAGCCAGTGGTCTGGATACCTCCCCAGACCTTGGCATGTTGTCTCCTCCTACCGTGGCTACGCAGTGGTGTTGCATAAGGTGGCCGAGGCTCTCAACCTCGAGCTACCTACGGTGGCAGTCAGGACTAACCTCCTGATAGAGGTGCTTCAACCGGCAGCGAGCTCTTCGGAGCCCCTGCTGCCGTTTAATGAAGCCCTCACTGACCTCTTTTTGGGCACCTGGTCCAGGCCCAACACGGGCTCCTGTGGATAGGATGATTGCCCGACTCCACCGCCCGGCCCTGGGCGACCCCACTTTCCTCTTCCGCTTGGTGGTCCAAGTCTCCACGTCCAAAGACTCATTCCCGAACGCACCACCTGATGGGGAATCCAAAAAGCTGGACCACCTTTGGAAGATGTTTTCTTCCTCCAGCTTGGGACTGTGGTCGGTAAACCCCGCATGTCTGTTGGGCCGTTACACCCACTCTGTGTGGGATACGGTAGCGCAGGTGCTGCCCCAGTGTCCGGAGGAGGCTCGGGCTGTGCTCTCCTGTGCTGTCGCCGAGGGGAGAGACGCAGCCATGTTTACCATCCGATGTGGGCTGGATACTGCTGACTCGCTAGGCAGGACGATTTCAACGTCGGTAGCCCTTCGACACTACGCCTGGCTGAGGTCGACTGGCTTTTCCTGGGATGTCCAAGCTACCCTTATGGACATGCCCTTTGATGGCCGTCGCCTGTTCGGCGACAAAGCAGACAACGCGCTAGGGCGCTTCAAGGACTCTCGGGCCACGGCCAAGTCCCTGGGCCTCTCCACCACCTACCCTGCACAGTTTGCTTTTCGCCCCTTTCGTGACTACGGAAGGGGTGCCCAAGCTACGTTCCACCCAGAGCCACAGGCCGGCGCAAGCTGTTCAGCCCTTCGCGGCCGGTGACGTGAATCCCACCGTCGTGGGTCCGGGGGACAGCGAGCGGGCCAGTCCACCACCGCCCCCTCTGCAGCAGCCTCCAAACCCTCCTAGTCTGAGCTTTCAGGGCCAAAAATCGCCAGTAGGCGGCAGGATTCGCCATCACCTCCCCCACTGGCGTACCATCACGTCGGACAGGAGGGTTTTGCAAATAGTCCGAAGGGGCTACTCGCTCTCCTTCGAGACTACCCCCCCCCAGCCATGCCACCTCAGTACCATCGTATGTCGGAGGATCATCTGGCCCTTCTCCAACAGGAAGTTACGGCTCTCTTGGCCAAAGGAGCCATCGAGCGAGTTCCTACCCCCAGAAGTAGGTCTTGGTTGCTATTCCCACTACTTTCTGGTGCCCAAGAAGGACAACGGCCTGCATCCTATCTTGGATCTCAGGAACATCAACCGCTTCCTCCGGAAGGAGAAGTTCAAAATGTTGACGCTAGCTCAGGTCCTGCCTACCCTGGAGACTGGATGGTAGCATTGGATTTGCAGGACGCTTACTTTTACATCGCCGGCCCATCGATGTTGCCTACGGTTCATGGTAGGCCACGAGCACTTTCAGTTTACCATGCTCCCCTTCGGCCTTACCAGCGCTCCTCGGGTGTTCACGAAAGTTATGGCGGGGGTCGCAGCTCATCTGCGCAGATCAGGGGTTCGTCTTCCCCTATCTCGACGACTGGCTGTTGAAGGCAGTCGTCTCCTACCTGCAGACCTCCTGCATTTGCTGGGGTTCACTATCAACGTGCCGAAGTCACACCTGACTCACTCTCAGAAGCTCCTTTTCATCGGAGCGGTTCTGGACACAACGCAGTTTCGGGCTTATCCTCCTGAACAGCGAGTCCGGGATATTCGGGCTATGATTCCGATCTTTCAGCCTCTATCCCAGATTTCGGTCAGGATGACCCTGAGGCTGCTGGGCCTCATGGGCTCCTGCATCCTGCTGGTGGGTCATGCCAAGTGGCATATGCGGGCTCTGCAGTGGGACCTGAAGTTCCAGTGGGCACAGCATCAGGGGAATCTGTCCGATTGCGTTCAGATCTCGGAGTGCACTGCACGACAATTGCAGTGATGACTAACGAACCAGTATTGGGTCAACGGCAGATCCCTCTCCCTTCCCCAACTGGAGTACACAGTGGTGACGGATGCATCACTTCTGGGGTGGGGCGGCCACATGGGAGAGGCGGAGATCAGAGGCCTCTGGTCTCCGGCGGAGTCTGGGCTCCCCATCAACCTTCTGGAGCTTCGGGCGATCCATCTTGCGCTAAAAGCATTCCTTCCCTCTGTCCGGGGAAGAGTGGTGCAGGTGTTCACGGACAACACCACCTCCATGTGGTACTGCAACAAACAGGGTGGGGTCGTGGACCCTTTAAGAGGCTCTCCGTCTCTGGACATGGCTGGAACATCAGGGCATATCCCTGGTGGTTCAACACCTGGCAGGTTCACTGAATGCCAGGACGGACAAACTCAGCCGCAGGTGCATGATGGATCACGAATGGCATCTTCACTCGGAGGTGGCGCGAGGTCTTTCAGCAGTGGGGAGAGCCTTGGTTAGATCTATTCGCCACCTAAGAGAACGCGCAATGTCAGCAATTCTTCGCGTTGGAATTTCCAAGGCAGCACTCGCTAGGCAACGCTTTTCGTAGCGAGTGGAGTTGCGGTCTTCTATAAGCCTTTCCGCCTATACCACTTCTGCCCAGAGTGCTGAAGAAGATCAGACACGACCGGGCCCAAGTCATCCTGGTGGCCCCGGATTGGGCACAAAGTTTGGTATCCCGAGCTCTTACACATAGCCATCGATCCTCCGATCCGACTGCCTCTTCGGGAGGATCTTCTGTCGAAAGAGCAGCAGGGGACGGTCCTCCACCCGAACCTGTCCAGTCTCCACCTCCTTGCGTGGAGACTGAGCGGCGACAGTTGACGACCTTTGACCTTCCTCCTGAAGTCTGTGATGTTATCTTGGCAGCCAGGCGTCCCTCCACTAAGAAGGTATACGCCTGCAGATGGAATAAATGTGTGGCATGGTGCACAGCAAAGGCTGTGGATACCCTTTCTGCTCCTCTTTCTGAGGTTCTCTTGTTCCTCCTTTCTTTGGCCCAGCAGGGCTCTGCTCTGGGCACTCTAAAGGGCTACCTCTCGGCCATTTCAGCCTTCCTTGAGCTTCCTGGTCAGCCTTCTCTTTTCAAGTCCCCTGTTGTAAATCCCTTCCTTAAGGGCATTACTCATCTTTTTCCTCCTGTTCCCTTCGTAATGCCCAAGTGGGACTTGAACCTAGTTCTAACTTATCTTATGTGCGCTCCCTTTGAGCCGCTACATAACTGTCCTCTGTGAAATTATAGAGAGAGAACTTTACTGCAGAATTCATAGATATTAGTGGATAAAATTACCAATGGAGATGACTGAGGCGACCAGGGGGTGGGGCACATGTGCATGGTAGGGTAAGTGCCCTGTTACATTTGCATCAAAATTCAATCAGTGACATGCGCTGTCTGCTGGGAGACGTATTGTTTACTATAAAGGGCTTGGAACCCACCCATTGCTTACCATTAGTTGGCATCCTTATCACTCTGTGCTGCCTCTTAATTGGCCAGCACGTGCCAGGCATCACTTCCCTTTCTTTGGGTGGAGCACAGTCCAAGCACAGATTGATTCATCCTAATTAGTGTCGGTCTGCTGCTCGTTTGATTCAGGTACTATTTTTCCATTGCTGCACTTTTTATATATTTTTTTTTTCTTTTTTATATATTGCTTAACACTACACACTTAGGCCGTTTCGGGCACTTCCTCTGTCTCTACTTGTGTTGCTTTCTCCATTCGTTCTTTTTTTCAAACACATTGTTGAACATTCTTTATCTACGCATACATCTTGTGGCTTACTCGCACAACTAAAATAGAATTGCATTTTATGTGGCTTGGATTAATTGGTTGTGTATAAATGCCACACTAGCAACACATTTATACCTTTATGATGCTGTCGCCTCTCACCTATTTTTGTTGCCTTTCATCTTTATGCCTCTTACCTTTGCCTTAATGTTGAATTTGTTTCCTACTTACACCCACAACTGTACTACTCTAAGCCGCTCCACTCTTCCGCTCCACTCTTCCGCTCCACTCTTCCGCTCCACTCTTCCGCTCCACTCTTCCGCTCCACTCTTCCGCTCCACTCTTCCGCTCCACTCTTCGCCACGTTACTCTGCACACCCTACGCCCATCCACTCCATGCCAATCATCTTTACACCACTCAACGCCACTCCATGCCACTTTACAACATGCCACACCACGTTATACCACTCCACTAACTTTTAGCCATGTTGAACAGCAGCCACGCTGCTGTACATGTCTAAAAGACATTGGCAAAGCCAATGGCTCTCCCATCGTCGCAACCTTTTGGCTTTGCCAATGGTTTAGTGTGGTATCAGTGGGAATCTGTAATTGGCTAGGCTAAGTGTAGCAAATCGATTGTATGAGTAAATCTTTCTTCCCATATATTCACATTTCTTTATCTACTCCCTACCCAACCGACATGCCCTGCATTCTTCTAGCTCTTTTTCCGTGAGACATTCAAATAATTATCCACCTCAAAGAACTGGGGGTAATATTTCAGTCATTGCTGCCTCCGTGTGTTCCTCTGCTGAACTCTTCTTTTCATTTTCAGCATCTCTACAGTGAGCAGCACAATCGCTTTGCTTTGGATGCAACACATTATGCTCTTGTTGATCATGTCATCTCTCAGTTCCCCAACGACTTCATAGAACGTCCACCAGTCTGTCCAGATTCTAGGTAAGTCCACTCCTCCCTCTTAGCAAACATATCCTGACCTCGCCTTTCTGTGTGCACCTAGCTTGTCTGACTGCAGTTTTTGGGAAGCTGTACTTTAATAGCGGTCTTTACTACTTTACATGTGAATAGAAATAAAATAGTTGGGGGCATGCCATCTTATACGTTGCATGGATTAAGAGTGATTTTCCATCACAAGATCTTCATTTGCATGCAATATTTTTGCCAATGTGTGGGATTTTTTTTTTTTTTTAAATATGCCTGTTTATAAAGGCAACATTAACTGATTTTTGTATTTTGTTTCTGTAGTGTGAAGCAAAATGTATTTAAGCTAACCAATTTAGAGTTTGAAGTCTCCTCTCCCTTCTGCACTGCAGCATTTTGTGTTTTTGGGTCTAAGATGATTGATAAATTTAGTGCCTGCACTACTGGTTAAGTTTCAAATAATTTGATTGGATGACCATCTCCAATTATTGAAAAGATGGATGAGAAAGGGAGAGGAAGCTGAAGGGGACCTGCCCTTAAGTGTTCGTTGTTAACCAGCAGATGTTGAGATATTACATTGTGATCATTGGTGTGGGTGATTGAGGCTGGAGATTGTGTTTTGGTGACAAGCCTCCTGCCTTATTTTTATAGAAGATGTATTTTGCCACAGTTCAATTTCAAGTTTTGTTCTTTCAAGTTACCCAAAAACATTTCTTCCTGGGTACCCTAACCTATGAATTTATCTTTTTGGTGACCACTTCCCAATAAGCATTTGCCAGAGCAGTCCTTCTTGGGCATTCTTTCGCAAGGATATTTTCGCTTGGTAATAGGCTATTTTGTGTGAAGAAAGTTCTTGCTTTGTTGCAGCTGTCCTTGTGCAGTGTTCTTTGCCTGATTGGCAGTGCTTCCTAAGGAACCTTCTCTTCCCAGTGCAAAATCCTTCCTAAGCAATCTCACCTTCCCATTAGACGGTCCTTACCGCGCACCTTTTCACCTATTCCTTTTGGATGAGTAGTTCTTTTGGGGGAAACCATTCCTTCTGCATCGCAGGTTGTTCATTGGGGTGTGTGTGTGTGTGTGTATGTATGTATATATATATATATATATATATATGTGTGTGTTCTTGGAGTGTCATTTTTCAAATATTTAAATTTATCATGGGAAAGTAGGCCATCCTTGCTGCCCCACATTGGATTTGCAGGTAGAAACTAAGCAGTGTATGAATTGCCAGTTACCTCTTAGTTTTACAAAAATCAGGGCGCTAACACAACAGTGCACCTATCCGATCAGGATGGCTACTAAAATGGTCAAGGCAGTGCTAATTAATGCACGCTCATTAGTAAAACACAACACCGAAGTGGCCGAACTAATTGAAACACACAATCTTGACCTAGTATTCATCACAGAGACATGGGCGGATGGTGCCTCAGACGCAGACATAGCTCTAGCTCTACCAGGAGGCTATTCAATAATCCGTGCTGACAGAACAGGGAAGCGGGGGGAGGACTAGCCATCATCTTTAGAGAAGAACTGCAGGCTAAGGGCTCAGGACTGGGCAGCAGCCCAGACTGTGAAATGCTATCCTTTCAGATCACTATCACTAACAACTATACATTAAAAGGCCTGTTGATATACAGACCACCAAGGGCAAAAACCCCTCTGATACAGCTATTAAGTCCTTTTTTAGAATCTAGCTCCAAGGGCTCAGATTTTACCATACTAGGGGACTTCAATCTACATCTAGAAAAGAATTCTGACAATAACATTGCATCAATGGTCGAGGCAATGGCCAGTTTTTCCCTGGACCAGATTGTCAAGCATAAGACACACGCGGCCGGTCATACGCTAGATGGGATTTTCACCTCCAACACAAACATCGAAATTGAAGGAATAATGCCCGTTCCCTGGTCAGACCATAAAATAATAATATTCACGATAAAGGTGGATCAGGTCAAAACACCCACTATAACAGAGCCCAGGTATGTCTCCTATCAGGACTGGACCAAGATAGACATTCCGAGATTACAGGAGCAGCTACTCAGGACCACTCCTGAACTCTGATCAGATAGCAACGCAGCCGCTGATCAGGTATTCAGCTGGATTAAATCAGCGGTCAAAACTGCAGCCCCCCATGGTTTCAAACCTCTGTAAAGAAGCAAGCACCGTCATGAATGTTATTGTATTGGGTAGAAGGCTATGTAATGTACTCTTATGGAATGATAATGGTAACGCCTACAGCCGTATTGTCTGCCCGTTCACCGCTGATTAAGCTATGTTTGCTGTATCTGCCTTGGTTATTAATAAAATGTTTTTTTTTAAAAAGAAAAAAAACTGCAGCCCCCTTGAAACGGATTATCTCTAGGAGGAAAAATCCCTCAGAACCTTGGTTCACTGATAAGCTGAGGGCACAAAAGCAAGCATGCAGAAGGGCAGAGATAAAATGGAGGGCCAACTATTAGCAACAGATGAAAGACGAATACGTTAGAACCCTGGCCACATATAAAAAACTAATTATAGAAGAAAAAAGTAATTACTTTACAAGAAAAATAAATGAGGCCAAGAACTCCAGTAAGGAGCTATTCGCCACGGTCAAAAAAACTAGCAAATCTTACCATTAATAAACAGATGGAAGGTAGCACCGAGCTATGCAATACACTGGGACAGTTCTTTGTCGATAAAGTCAAAGTAGTGTATGAGTCTTTTAAGACTAACAACAAAGCAGATATTCCCTATCCACATCCTAATCCAGGCACGCACGTTGAAGACCCCAGTCTGGGGTTCTGCTTTTTGCCCCCATCAGTGGAACAGATCAGACAGGTGATGATGACCATAAAGTCTGGTGACCTAACAGACCCCTGTCCACCAAAGGTGATGCATATGTTCCCAGATCTACTTGGCGAACAATTACATTTGGTTTTCACAAAGATAATACAGTCTAGCTGTTTCCCAGATTCCTGGAAAACAGCCTCAGTCCTCCCGCTGATGAAGAAGCCCAATCTGGACCCTAATGAACCCGGGAGCTATAGACCAATTTCAAGAATCCCTTTCCCGGCTAAAGTGTTGGAAAAACTATTGAATAACCAACTGTCAAAATTTCTAGCCTCTGCAAATGTCCTGGACCAATCACAGTATGGATTCAGGGAGGAACATGGAACCGAGACAGCTCTGATTATGGCAGTAGAGGAACTCGGGACTGTATTAGATACCGGTGGGAAGGCCGCCCTGATTCTCTTGGATCTATCGGCGGCCTTCGACACGGTAAACCATGAGATACTTCTGACCCGGCTAGCAGAACTGGGAGTTCACGACACTGCACGGAAGCTGCTATCCTCATATTTGACAGATAGAACTTTTACAGTCAAATTAGGAGACTCCACATCCAAACCATTCAACTCACCGTGCGGAGTACCTATGGGGTCCTCCTTGAGCCCCACTCTTTTTAATATATACGTTGCCCCCCTGGCAGCTATAATAAGAAAGTGTGGGTTCTTATCAGTCTCCTACGCAGATGACACCCAAATAGTGGTCAGTCTCAAACAATCTGGAGGATACAGCCCACCGATTCAGCAACTGCATGAGACAGGTTAACTATTGGATGCAGCTTAATTGCCTCAAATTGAACGGTGATAAAACCGAAGTTATGCTGCTCGGGGCAGACACGAATTTTTGGTCGCCTAAATGGTGGCCGGATAGCTTAGGCGATTTCCCCTCCCCAGTGGACAAAGTCAGAAACCTGGGAGTTATATTTGATGATAAACTGTCTTTTAACGCCCAGATAAATAAACTGACTTCCACTGTGTGGTTCATTTTAAAAATGATTAGAAGACTACTGCCTTTCATTCCCCAAGAATCATGCAAAACACTAGTAACTGCACTGGCTTTGTCCAGATTGGACTACGGCAACGCCTTGTATGCTGGGATACAAATCCGACATCGGACAAAACTCCAGCGTTTACAGAATGCAGCAGCAAGGTTGGTGCTGGACATCCCCAGATCAGAGCCAGTTGCCCACAGACTAAGAGCCCTCCACTGGCTACCAATGGAGAAAAGGATAAGGTTTAAGTCAGTCTGCCTAGCCTACAAGGCCCTTCATGGTGTAGGACCACAATTTCTAAAAACTCATCTGAAACGGTATGAGCCACACAGGAGCCTGAGGTCTGGTCAGGCAAAATTGATACAGGTCCCTAAATTTAAGCAGGTCAGGTGGGGGGGGAGAAGCTTCTTGGTGCAGACGGCCAAGACCTGGAACCTGCTCCCTATCACAATAAAAAATAGCCCCTCGCTCCTATCATTCAGGAAAGCTGTAAAAACCTGGCTTTTTACCTCCTAGTTAGAGCTCTTTATCATTGGCAGTCTTTTCTACATCGACTTAGCGCCAAGACGCCCTTGGGCATTTGCGCGCTCTACAAATTTTCAAATCAATCCTTAAACCAGTGCTCTAAATCCATGATCTAGTTCATTTGCGCTTTGGTCATTGCTTCATGCTTGCATTTCTTGGTGTCAAAAATCAGAAAGAATAAGCAGGTGGTTATTCGAAATTCGGATAAAGGGCGCAATGTTGTCCTTTGGCCAATGAAAATGTACTTACAAGAGGCTCGTAATCAACTAAACCAAAGGGATTGTTACAAGAAATGCAAGCATGAAGCAATGACCAAAGCGCAAATGAACTAGATCATGGATTTAGAGCACTGGTTTAAGGATGGCCTACTTTCCCATGATGAATTTAAATATTTGAAAAATGACACTCCAAGAACTCCTGTGTTGTACCTGATTCCAAAGGTGCACAAGAATATCATTTGCCCCCCTGGACGCCCAATTATTTCGGCCAATGGAGAACTGCTCTAAGTACATTGATTTCTTTTTGAAGACATATGTTGAAAAGCTGCCATCGTATGTAAGGGACAGCAGTGACTTTCTAAAAATGATATACAACATACCCATGGAGCAGGACTATGTACTAATTGCACTTGACATAGCAACTCTATATACCAGTATTGCCCACAGTGATGGGCTCAGGGCTATGGAATTCTTCCTGAGTGACAGACCAGTCAGCCTGTGGAAACACACCCAGGTGCTGATGACCATGGCAAGAAGATGCCTAGAAGACAATTTCTTCTTGTTCGATGGGGTGTTGTACCAGCAGAAGCGGTGGACTGCGATGGGCACCTGCTTTGCCCCCAGTTATGCATGTTTACATATAGGCTGGTGGGAGGAGCAGGTGCCCCGCAGAGAACTCTCCCAAACATGGGAGAATAATATCATACTGTGGGCTAGATTTATAGACTATTCGTAATTTGGAAGGGAACAACTGAATCCGCAGAATATTTTGTCAATAGTCTAAATTGTAATGAGATAAACCTGAAATTCACGCACACCATCAGTACAAAACAGGTGACATTTCTAGATATTGAAGTACATGTCAAGTCAGGGAAACTTGAGACTAGACTGTACAGGAAGTCGACAGCGGGCAATACTACGCTGCACGCTTTCACCCAACCCACACCAAACAAAGCATTCCGTATTGCGAGATGCTACGAGCGAACAGAAACTGTAGCACACCTAAGGAATTGTCCAAATGTCAGTGAGATGAGCCAGAGATTTCGTGAGAGAGGTGGAGCAACAATTGAGGCAGCAAGACTTGCGGCTAATAGGAAGAAACGTGAGGAGCTCTTATTTCTCAAAAAGGTACCCAGGAAAGAGAAGATAGAACCCCAGATGCGCTTTCTCACCACTTTTAATTTCCAAAACAGTGTTTAGGGATTTGGTCAACAAAAATTGGCACATTCTTAAAACAGATCCAGTTATTGGAAAGATGCTCCCCAAACACTCCCCTCTCGCATATCGCAGAGAATCATCGTTAAGAGATGCCATTGTCAAAGCTAGCCCAGAAACTGAAAGGGACCCAGGATGGTTAAGACCTGCCCCGGGCTTCAAGAAATGCAGCAAATGTAGAGCTTGCAGTATAGGCAAAAACACCACAGTGTACTCTACCCCCTTCAGTGGCAGGGAGACTAAGATCAGGGGTACCTACAACTGTAAGACGTAATTTACGGTGTATGTTCTAACTTGCACAAGCAATTTACAGTATGTAGGCAGTACCACGCTGCAAGTGCATAAAAGGATCTTGCAGCATATGGGGCAATTACCAACGCTGATGGATCATACCCCATAGCCCGTCATTGTGAAACTATACACTCTAAAGATCCTACACAAGTAACATATTTTGTAATAGACGCAGTTCCGATCAGTAAGAGGGGCGGTGATAGTCGGGACACTACAAGAGCTAGAAACCAGGTATATTCTGTTGCTCGATAGCAGAACACCCCACGGGCTTAACTGTGATGAAGAGTTTCACTCATGCCTGTAAGTGGATACTTTCAGTAGGTATTTTGCTGAAACTCAGTTGTAACAATTTAATGCACTATGTGCGCTGAATCCAAAAAAAAGAGGGAAGAGGGGAGGTGACTCCTTGTGAAGTTGGCCAATATCCATGTGGTAGTAAGGCAACCAGCATTACTAGGCACTAGCCGTTGATTAGAGTTATGGGAAGTGACAAGATTTTGAGATCAATTAGGCCCTTGCCTGTGAAACTGATTTGTTCAAACAGTAATGCTTTTTCTAGAAAAAAATGCATACGTTCCGACACTTGTCTAATTTGAAGTTTATTGCGTTTATTTTAACATGTAACCCTGATGCACACATGGTATTCCAAACGAATGAAGGAATCATACTGTGACACTTGTCCTGTATTCAACCGATACTCTACAGGGCCACGATGAGAGCAGTTTCTGTGCTTTTGGTTGCTTCAGAATCCCGATTGGGTGTGGTTCAATAGGTCATGCAGATTAAGGTGGTTGGCGAGTTGTTTGTTGATGGTCTTCATCACTTTGGCTGGGTATGGGAGCACAGATGGGTCGGAAGTTGCTTAACTCGCTGGGGGTCAGACAATGGTTTTTTGAGAAGGGCGTTCACTGCTGCATGTTTCCACTCTTTTGGGAAGGTGGCGTAATTGATGGAGGTGTTGATGTGGGTGAGCGTGTTGCTGATTGGTAGTCCTGGTAGTCTTCCTATGTTGTAAATGTGGTGGGGACCCCTGAGAGTACAGTTTTCAGGATCGCTGTGGTGTCTTCTTCGGTGAGTGTTTCCATTAATCAGGTGTTTGTCTCGGTTGGTGGTCAAGTTAGCGATGATCTTTGTGCTCTGATTGTTGTTTGAAGTTCCAGTAGATCTTTTCTATTTTACTGTGGAAGAAGTTTGATAAGCTGTTGCAGAGTTCCTGATTTTTCTTGAATTGAATTTTGATAGCATGTACTCTTTGACCAGCACCATCTGATCACTTTTTTCTTATTGTTTAGAATGTTGACTGCAGATGTGGGTGCTGGATTCCCTGAGAACATGGTCTCTCTTTCAGAAGAGGTGAAACTATCTTCGACTGGCCTCGGCATCATAAAAGACTCTCCTACAATCAATGGATGCCTGGAGTTTCTTAGTGACTGCTTAAACTTGAACATGACTGGTGTGGAAAGGCCAGATGAGTTGGTAGATAGGTCTGCCTCAGGTGCTGGAAAGGAGAACTGCCACAGAGTCGACCCTTCTAGTCTTCATCTGCATAAGGTGAACTGTCCGGTGGAGACGTCAAGGAGGAGAAATGAATTGTCATTCCGGGCCCTGTTAGAAGTTGGAGTACAGCATGCTGGGACTGAACAAACCGGATGCATTCAGGAAGAAACTATTTGCTGCAAACTGACAAATACAGTATCCTCACTAAATCATCATTTTGGAGGATCCGTTGATAGGGAGTCTGCTGCAGTCAGCAGACTGCCTGCTTCAGTTGGTGAACAGATCGAATTTTGCCATGACACGCCCTCTGCGGTACTTGAAATAAATGTTGCTAAACTGCATCTTGGGAGTAAAGGCCTGATGCGATCTGACTCTGAACTGAATGAAACTACCTCCTCAGTCAAACGCAAGCGATCTGGCCATCTGAGTCCTCAAGCACTAAAACGGCGGCAAATCGAGCCTGTTGGTTGTTTCTCTGGCCCGCTTAGTGCTCCTTACCAACGTGATGAGCAGAAACCTGTACATACCCTAAGCTGCTCTAAAGGAAATGTGGCAGGCAGCATGCACGCTTCAGTTGTGGGCCAGTTGGAGGTATTTCCTAGAATGCCCTGCAACCTTGCGCAACCTCTTTCAGCATTGGCACATCCCGCGCTTCCGAAGGACCTTCAACACTATGAGCAACTTTTAGGTCTATGGGAGTGCTTTTCCCCCAGAACGGATGTTGATCAGACAATGCCCTCAGGATTGACTGGTGGTAGAGATGAGTGGGACCTGAATACTGCGACTCCCCATGGTCAGACAACACTGGTGAAGGAGCAGGGTTTTTCCTGTGGTATGGACAGCCCAGCCTTGAATGAACAGTCCTTGTGCTGCAAAAATTACGGTAAAGGACGATCTGTGCTTCAAGAAGTGCAGCAAATGGAGCGAGTGCCTGCAAGCCCTTTGCATTCCTTTCCTAGTGGATGCGGTGTCAGTCTGCAGGCCTCACCCAAGCGCGTTTACACTGTAGGTGCTGCTGATGATGCATTCTGCATCGCCCCCGAGCATGTTTTAGCATCTGGTGTTAAGAATGGAACGGGTGTGACCTCAGTAGAGAGTGTTTCCTCTCTATCAGACTGGGATGTGCAGCTGATTTCTCGATTGGGCAGTCTTCATGCCATGAAAGAGCACACACTGGATGTGGAGGATCTGCGGCGGACTTCTGTCAGCATGCAAGACACTGGCTACGAATCTCATCTCTGCTCAATCTTAAAGCCAAAGTCTGAACTGGACTGGGTACACAAGGAAGAGAGTGTTAATGCCAGCTGTTGGGCAGAAGCAAATGGTATCCCCTTCAATTTGTTTGAGGCTTGCCTCAATGGCTTGACCAGTTGAACACTAATAATTCTGCAGAGTTAGTAGTCCCTCGAATTTCTCTGGTGCCTCCAAGGCTGCCAAAGAGCTCTTACTCCTGCTTTTCAGTTAGTGACCTTGTAAAGGGCGAGAATTGAACCTGCAGCAATATGGGTGCTACCAGGAAGGAGTGGAGATGCGGATTCATTGCAATGAAACCAAAGAATTCAATTTTTGAAATACTGGGTGGGTAACTAGTGTATTTAGTTGTTGATTAGTAACCAACGGGACAAACTGCCAAACAGTGGCTCAGATTTTGACCTGCATTCGCCCAGGTGCAAACTGTGCAACAGGCCTGTATTATCCATTTCAACCATTTCCCCTATTGCCATACTAAGAGAAATCCACAATTAGGCTTTCAACCTCCTAAGATTAGTCAAGAAAATATGTGCGTATAAATGCTTGCTGCACTTGGCATATTAATTTGTAGGTAAACATTCAGTTGTCTGCTTTTGAGCCGTCTGATAAGCCCGCAGATCAAGCCCAATATCTCACGTACAGTAAGCCAATTGGAAATGCAGCTTTGCGCCTGTAAACGAAATCCTGTGCTGTCTCACTGAAGCAACAAAATGCCTGTCAGTCCATTTCTGAAGTTTCGTATATTTTCAAATGTAGTTTGCATTCCAGCATTTAGTAGTTTAATTATTTCGTTTTTGGTAACTATTTACCTGATGTGAAGAGTAATATCCGGTGTAAATTAACAATCCAATAAGGACGTGTGGGACGGATGAGGATACCCATGACTGTTCCAGTGTCTGATTTTTCTCGCCTGACCGTCGATACTCTGAACTCTATTTTATTTTTCTTGATGTCTGTCGGTGCTGCTTCCCACATTTTAGGAAAAGACTATGCTCATGATGTAATGGGGGAGGGGGTCGTTCGACTGGACAATAGTATAACAGCCAGAGCAAATTGACTGCAGCAGGTGAATTTTTAAAAACTATTTAGGCTGCCGGCCCAATTTGTGCCTGTCTTCTAGAAAGCTTTATTTAGCACAACTAATCTGTGTAATGGGCTGTGTCATGTAAAATGTTTGGGGAACACAGCTGACTGATTGCTGTACACCACCAAATTATCTAAACATTTGTCTACCTGGGACCGTATTACACATAAGGCACACTTTGTCCGGTTTGTGACATGGCGCACCTTTAAATAAGTGTGCAAACAGGGAAAGTGCGCCCTATTAAAAAGAATGTGCTACCCCTAGGGCAGCAAAAACTTGTGCTGGCCTGGGGGCAGCCCATTTAAGTGAAATGCGGAGTGGCTGCTTCAAAGCCACTCCATGTTTCACAGCACAGGCGGCAACCCGCCTGCACTTTGAGGAGCCATTAGAGATTCCTTTGCAGCTGGGTGCAGTGAGTGACTGCACCCGCCTGCAGGGGAGGATGGGTGGGGGGGAAGGGGAGAGCTGGTGTGCTCTGGGAGTTCAAAGAATTGAACACAAGACAAATATTGTAGTAAGTGGGCTATACCTTAGGTGGGACTTGAGATCAACTAAATAGAGGAAGAAAGGGTAAAACTCTTAAATACAGATCACATGTCCACGTTCTTCCATTGTACTTCATCATTGTTCCAGAGTTTCCGTGTTGAACCTGTTACTTTACATCATTATGAAAAGTCATTCACAGTGGACCGAAGCAGTAGTCAAGGACATGCATGTTCCAAGTACTTTATTGCTAGTCTAAAAACCCTTTAAAACTGGTATTTTAAACTTCAGTGAAACGTTGATACACAAAGATATTTATAACTCTTTTCTTTCAGCAAATAGAATTTTAACATTGATTTGCAGGAAAGCGATCTTCCACGGCTGAGTAGATCAACAGCAGTTTCTGATAAAAGTGGTCCTGTGTGACTTTCATAGGATGAAGGTACCTTGCTGACCCTTTCATTCAAAACAGCCCCTTCAGAAATAGTTCTTTGATCTGTTTGAAGTGTGAAAGAATAGTCGGTGTGTTTTCCTGCTTCCTTCCTCTCGAAAACCGTTGGCATTGTTAAGAATATTCTAATGTCACTGATGGAACTTGTAGTTTTGTTATTTGGGGGGGCTTGTTTTCCCTTGCTCACTGTGGCCCACTTGGACTGGGCAGTTCCATTCCACTGACACCTTGGTTATATTTTTTATTTTGTAATCTTCAAGGCACTTTTGACCTTTGTGTACTATGCAGACTTACTGTATGTTCCTGTGGCCATTGATCAAACTGATAATTTCTATGTAGTGAAGAATGGCTGAAATTTACCCGGCCCACTCCATTTTTATCCCAGGGTGGTGTGCCCTCACCTGTTGATACTCTTATCATGCAACCTTGAATTTTGTGGTGACAATCGGATTGTCTGTTTTTTGGAGGGAGAGGGTCTGACGGCATTGATGCGCCTATGCCACTGCAGTGAGATATTGCCATAATAGACTGGTTTAAGGCGTCACAAGTCCAGATGACTGACCTTTGCCTAACCTTCATAGACACCCTTAACCTGTCAGTTACACAACTTTTACAACCCCCGTCCCCATGAAGCTTTAGATGCCCCCTCTGAATGATTATGTAATGGGGAGCAGTTACTGGACACCGTTCCTTACAGGCTAGCATTAAAAGGTTCGTGCCCATGGTCCTGTGGGTGGGCTTTTCCGGCCTGTGTCTTACATCTGAGACCTCTTAGGTAGCCCTGTACAGTACACTTCTTACCTTTAGCAAGAATGTAGGGGTCAAGTCCTCTTTGACTGCCAGTACTTTGAAACATATTCATCCGAATCCATCCTGGCCTGTGCAGTCTCCAATCAGATTTCACATAGGTCTTTACTTTTAGCTTTAATGGGAGGCAGTCGTAGGAGTGCGAAGAAATACCCCTTGCATAGTAACGTCAGTACTTTCCGTTAGTCTCACTTAATTGTAGTAGCGCAGAAGAAGCTTAAAGTCCTGATTGGTCAGTTGTGGTGAACGGACTGCGTTGAATTACATATGGCTGCTAAAGGATTGTCCTGGACTCGAGGGGTGGGCGGTCGTGTGTACTCCATGCTCTCGTTTCATGTTGCTTTAGAACATTCTGTAATTCTGCCCATTCCGAATGAGCATCCCAGGTGCTTACCTTTTACTTTTATAGTCTTCCTTAAAGCAAAATACTCCCGTTTTACATTATAAATCTGGTACCATAAATGACCTTGCATCATACTGTTCATTTTAGATTGGTAAACGCCTAAAGACACGTGCTCCCAAAACCTGAGGGATACTTCTGTAGCGATTGCTCGGTCTTCGTTAAAATGTTGTTGCATTCCTGCAATATGGTCCTAGCCTAAGAATCCTCATTTGTGTGGTCCTGGAAGCAGACCGCAGCTTCCAGCCCATCAGCCTGGGTCACAAATGTCAAAGATGCCAAGTGGTCGGACTGTTGACTGGCAGCTGCCACCCTCTGGGGGCCTGTGCAAGGTGAATGGCTTGACCATTAATCCAAACTATCGAATGCAAAGGGACCAGTGTACAATAGTGCATTCTCTTTAATAATGGATTTATTTCAACTTCAAGTGTTTTTCTTTCTACAAAATCGTTCTGCTTTTAAAGTTTAAATATAAGTAATGTAGAGAAGTCTGGTGCTTTAACAAGAACCTTTCAAGTGCAGCCTCTAAAGAGTAAAACATGTTTTTCGCCTCTATGTAAACTTAGCTCCAGCATTGAAATAGTCCATGAACTGTTCTCGTTGTGCTGCTAATAATACCGAAAAGGGCGATCTGTGCTTTTTTGACCTTCCTTGTTTTACTGGCTGGCCCTTTAAGGTCACACCTCGTTGGAGGCATGGAACAAAGTGAGCTTTTGTGACCAGATGAATTAGTCTGGCCGCTTTTGCCTACTGGGTTTTGGATGTGCTGTGCTTATGTAAAACAGGTGCCCTTGTGGTTCTTACCATGACCGTGCTGCGTCTGGTGGTGAAGTTCCTTTTCAACTATTGTACTTGACGGTGGGTCGGAGGTCCTGTAGTAAACGAAGAAAATATTGGAACAAAAGCATTGCAGTAATGCAAACTCATCTTGTTGATAAAAATAGCTCGCAGTCAATATCGTCTATCATAGAGCGCTGAATAATTTAAAAGCGGTGTAATGGCGCTTCTCTCTACTCGTCCGTATATGTATCTGGATCGTATGTAAAGGGGAGATGGGGGAGGGTGGCAGGTGGAGTGTTCCACTGAAACTCCACACCTCCAAGCAGAAGGCAGCTGTGGGGTGATGTGCACCTTCCACTTTGGCTACAAGGCAGCAAAGAGGACGGACTGTAATTTAAAGGACACACCTCCGTTTATTTCAGCCTAGGAACATAGGAAAGTTAACGATTTTGCACCCTCCGACCAAACCCCCGTTGAATCTCGTCCCCCACGTGGCATGATGTGACAGTGCAAGAAAGGAAAGGTTACTTCAAACTCGTAAAGAGAAGGAAAGCCCTTCACACTAGAGGTACAAGAAAAGGCGCGGTTTTTCGGGAGTATTTTTCCGGCGGTCCTCGCTTAGGAAGCGAGCGGCCAGCCTTCACCAATGGTCTGATCCCCCGTTATCTGTGACCCAGATCTGTGGTAGCTGCTGCGAGAGGTCCGGTGCTCATTGAGGTGGGCCTAACTCTCCAAGCGCTCAGAAATGCACAGCACTGACCCAATTCAAGAATACGGAGTATATTTACTGAAATAGAAACGAACTTTCTTCTTCGAGTTGAGGCGTTTCCTCTCCTTCATACATTGAAGCAGAAGAATGCTCATCCTATTGAGAGCACGTTGAGAAGAGGCGATGCAACATGTACCCGGTACTACCTTCATAGACGTAGCATTCGAGTGCCCAAAGCTGCTATTGTGCAGAAGCAGGAGCAAGCAGTATAAAATTTAAGGGCACTTGGAGCGTGTGATGCCTTTTGACATTTTGTGATATTAATTCATGACCGTGAAACTGTCCCTCTGGACTGGTTTTGCGGTGGCTTGACTTTGAAATATCTTAATTACCAAAAATATATTTTCAAATGTATAGATCTGCTGCCTTACAGAAAGGCCTCCAGTCTGACCAGCAGTACATTCTCCTGCCCCTGCTAGTGCAGATGTTAAGTAATGTGACCTGCATGCTTCTCGATGACCACTTGTTTACATTTATGCTTGGAGCCCTACCTTCCCCTTTCACACTACTTTGTGATGTTCTCTGTCTTGTGGCCACTATTTGCTTAGAGGGCCACTCCCTAGAATATCTCAAGAAGCGTCAAAAAGCCTCAGCATGTGCTCTCTGGAGTGAAAGCTTCCAGCCAGCACGCTCCAGTTGTCTAGGTCTTCGCTCACTCCATCTCTTTGGGACTGCAGCAATGGCTTTTGACACAGGGAGTGGAAACATTATTGTGACTTTAGTTTAGGGGCGCTGTGCACCTCTGTGTGGCTTTAGGGATGCCAGTTAGCTACCTCCAGTCTATCTAGAGTCTTAGCTGCTCCCTCACTCAACCCGTAATCACTCGCAGTGCTTTTACTACAACATGGGGAACTCAAACATCCATAAGGAACCGGTGCTTTGAATGCTTTTGTCTACCCAAATAACCCATAAATTTGCATAGGGGCGGATGTATTGTGGTCTTCAGTTCGGCTAGAAGCACTTTAAGTTAGCGTTTGGGAACAATCTGCGTCACTCTTTAAGAAAATACAAAGCACTATTTCTCTTGTGTTCTTTCCTAGGACTTTTGTATGGAAAGTTTGTGGGTAGGGAAGGGAGACCGCTGGCTCTTTTTCTGAAGCCATTATCACTGATTTGTCCAGGTCTAACATTTCAGCAGAATTTTAATGGACTCTAATGGTTTGTGGTTGGGGAGGGTTCATAACTTTTTTATTTTCCTCCCCATCTTCGCAAGGAGATGGGCCTTTCATCACTGACTGACTCATTAAGATTGGCATAATATAGTGCAGAGGCAGACGAGGTGCTCTCAAATGGAAGGGCCGAGAGCTTTCTGGTTCCCATCACAAGAGTCTTCCGGTTAATATGATTCTCTGCAGCACTTATCCTGTCCCAAAGGCCCCCTGCGCTGTAACATTAACCTGCTAATGCACTAGCGCCATTGATTTTTTTGTTGTTGTTTTTTTTTTTTTTTTGTTGCTATAATTTGTTTGTTTTTCCTAGCTTCGTGCACATGGATTTCAGGCAGAGCGGCTTGGCCATTGGCATCCACCATGATTTCTTTTCTTTTTTTTGTGGCTTTTAAAGGCTTCTAAAATGTCCGCTTTATCTTTTTTTAGAAAATGTTCATAATGCAGGAATCTCATCTTGTTTGAATCAGCGGTTACACTTTTTTTTAGTAATTTGTATCTTAACAATTAGCCTGCATTACCTCTTTGTTACCACAGACTTAGTGCAGTCAGCTGCACACTTGAAGGTGCTGTTTGAGGTAGGGCTTGGCAAACCGTCAACAGTCTGCAAGGACTGACTGCATTTGTCACCAGCTAATCAACACGTGTGACCTTTCCTGTCCAATCTGATACCACCATCTGTAGATGAATGGGCAACCTGCATGACTTCTCCGGTCTTTAGAAAAAGTGTTATTGTTAAGACCAACCTGTGATAGCCTCTGCCATCGCTGCACAACGTTTTTGAGACCATTAGTCTTGCAATGGCTGCATTTCCTTAATAGTAGTCTGCTGCTTTGTGAACAAGCGTCTTTCACTTGGGCAAGTGACAAAACCTGGCTCAGGATTTCTTTCGAGTTTGATGTTTCATGTTACTGACCTGAAGCTTTAACTCACGTTGTCTAATAGTGAATTTGGTAGCTCAGCTTTTTTTCACAAGGTATTTTATGCTGTATATCAAGGTTGTCGAAAAGATGAGGTGCCTTGGTGTAATTTGGAGAGTCCGGCTCTGAGGTTAAGATGACCCTTTTTGAGCTCTTTCAAAATGCAGGGATGCTCCTTGATCTGAAAGCACCTAGCCAGTCCTAAAACCTACTGGTAAGATCAGTGGCTTTTGCACAAGCCAGCCCTTTTCCCCGAAAGTTTAGAGCCCCTGAAAGGCTTTAGGAAGTATATTTTTAAATGCTAACATTTTCCGTTTCCTGGTAGTAATATGTGGAGGTTACAGCATCTTTGCACGTGTATTCCATTTGCAGGCAGACGCTAGAAAGACACTCCGTTTTTAGGGTGGTCCCTTACTCTTGCCAGTTTCAGAATCGAGATTCCTTGCAAGGGGAGCTGCACTCTAAACACGATAGCAGTGCACTATGGCAAATGCTTTCTTAAGGGGAATTTTTAATAGATTGTACTTAAAGTGAATGCACATCAAACCTTCCTGCTATAGTTTCCTTCCCTTGAATCCCCATCCATCTCCCTCCACATCCGATTTAATTATCTCCGTTCCTCTGCCTCCCTCCACGCCAAAAGAGATGTATTTTTTGCAGAATAAGTAACTTCACGTCGCCGTTTGAAATGCTTAACAAAGGTGCCTTAAAAGACAGGCCTTTCGTGTCTGCAAAGGGTGCTTCTTACTAACTCTGTTTACTAGGCTAGTTCTTGTTCAGTTGGAGCAAGAGCCGACCACTGAGGAATTGGGGGGTTCGTTCTGTCCGAGCAGTCTTATTGTCATTGTGTCTGTCTTCTGCCCAATTTTTATTGTGTAGTTTATTTTAATGTGTATATTGTAAACGTTTCAAATATAGATTTTATGAACTGTGAAGACATTTTGATATTAAAAGCCCAAATGTTAATATTATATGAAGTGTTATAATAAAGTGCTCATAAAACCTTTTATGCCTCAGCCATTAATGTTTCCTTTTAGTCCACCTGGCCCTGCTGCCCTTTAACTCTTGTTCCTACATTAAAAAAAGCTAATAGCTACTCATGCCTTTTCCACATTTGAGTTGAGACAGGGATCCCATCTACCGTATGAATTCTAATAGGTCTATGGCTGAAGTCTCAAGCGTTCACCCTCCACAGCAAGAAACACTATGTTGATGGAGTGGTCATTGGTTGGGTATTTATAACAGGAGAGAGTAGGATTACTCAAATCACCAGAAAGGTAACTTGATCCCTTTTCTATATTTAGGTCCTCACCTGAACTCTTTTAATATGTGGGACAGATAAAAAGCAGAACTGCGTAAAGAAGCCAGGACTCTGGAAACTATCTTCAAGTATGCTCAAAGGCCAAAAGTGTCCCACTTGTCTTCTGTTGAGATTTGTCGTATGGCAAGTGTTGAAGGGTTCCGATGTTGCCTAATCCCTGAATTTACTCTGATCCTCCCTATAAGATGAGAACAATGGAGGCTATATCAACGTGCAATGAAGGAAATCCATGCGTTAGTAACTTTAAAGGGGGATTTGCTTGTCGGCTTGGCGAGCCAAGATGGTGGTCGCACTTGAAGAGTGCTCCGGACCCCTCGACGATCCGTCACCATCCTGACTCTCCTCCAGTGAATTAGTCTGCTGGGGCACCTCCAACCTTGAGGTCCCCTCCCCTGCAACAGCCCAGAGACCGGACTGCCGGGCGGCTGAGGGGATGTAGGAGTCTGCCGACAACACCTCGAGAAGCAGGCCGAGCCAAAATGGTGTCGGGGTGGCCTACCTTCTAGAGGTTAGCCCTGTGAGCCCAACGGGAGATGTATTACCGCAGTGGAATGCGCTGGAGACCCTGCTGATCGATGGGCTCCTGAGGCGTGAAACCTCCACGCTATTCCCATTTGCGGCTCTGAAGACCTGGATGGCGGCTTAAAGGAGCTATCAGGACCTACACGGACGCTTGGGGTGAGGAGAGGGTCCCTCTGACTAGTACCGAGGCTGCTGCGTCGCCCCGGAGACGGCAACCCTTGACTGCATAAGATCTGGCCTGTGGTCGGCAGGAAACTTTGAGAGGGCCAATAATCAGTATGCTGAGTGGGACCTGTGGTGGCTGACCATCCGGGGGACCTGTAAGACTTTGGTGGCCCACCCCGGGTGACAAATTCCGCCCTCTCCGACCCCACCAATGCTAGCTTGGGTGCCGCTTGACCCGCGGTCGGCAGACAACACCGAGCCACACATGGCCTCCAGAAGCCTGACGCTGCGCCTTCTGACATGGCGGCCAACTGACTCTGTGTCCGCCACGGCCTCGGAGGTGAGGAGGAGGCACTGAGGGTGGAATAGCGGAGCCGCCGCTTGGCCCTTGGGATGGCGGCGACCCTTGAATATTTGGGCGCTCCCTGCGTGTGGGCACTTTGAGGGCTAGCAACCTGCGATCGGCAGGGCATCTCGGGGTGAGCCCCCCATTACCGGGCCCTGCCTTCAACACCCACTGGCACACAATGTGGGTCCCGCCCGGCCCGCGATCGGCGGGACTGGGACCTGGGCTGCTGATGCCCCGGGCGCTACATCGACTGAACCCCCTCCCCCCGCGTGCCCTTTTTATTGCCGGGCTAACCTTCCGGGGTGACACTCTGGGGCCAGGGCCTGCCTCCCGAGTCCCACCGGACTGTGATGCCTGCTCACGCCGTTCGGTCGGCGGGACAGACTCACAGGTGCCACGGCTTGCTGACACTTTAGAGGCCATCGACCTGCAATTGGCAGGGTGCCCCGTGGTGAGCCTCCCCCATAGCGGGCCCTGCCTCCCAAGACACCCGCCGGTGCACATTAGGGGTCCTGCCCGGTAGGCGGGACTGGGATCTGTGCTGCTGGGGCACCCTGGAGCTGCATCGCCTGGAGCCCCCTGCCCTTTTGTTGCTGAGCTAAGTCTCCGGGACGACTCTCTGAGGCCGGGGCACACCTCCCGAGTCCCGCTGGGCTGAGCGGCCTGCTCACACCGTTTGACCCGCAGTCGGCGGGACAGCCTTGCAGGTGCCATTATTCGCTGCCCCCTAGGGCTCCGGGGGTGGAGACGACTGAGGTAGCTAGAGACAGGTACCGGGCCCTTGACGGACGGACCCTTACTCCTTTGATCCTAGTGAGGTGGGGGCAGGTCCAAATCGACCCGCGATCGGTGGGACATCCCTGCCCACAGGAGAGACCCCCTCCCCTCTCCCAATGCCCTGAGTCTGGGCCTGAAGGTGCTGGCAGATGGATGGTGCCCGGTAGCTGGGGGCACTGGTGTGAGGGCTGTCCCTGAGGCGTTCAATGCAGCAGCAGGGATAAAGGCAGCTCTGTCCGGGGGGGCTGATGAGGCAGCACTCTGACACTGACCTGAGGGGGGGATGCCTGTCTAGACCCGTGACTGAAGGCAACACCACTCGAACCGCGGTCGGCGGGAGGCACCAGCATCCCTCCCCCAAACACCGACTAGCTTCCTCCAAAATCTCCCGCCCTTTGGACCCAGCGTGACAGCTGCGCACTGCTGAGGGCTCGCCCAAAAATGGACGCAGCGACCGTAACAATCCTGCCTCAATAGGCAGCAGAGATCTCCTAGGGACCGCGAGATCCCCCCTACCTGGCTCAGTTGACCAGCGTCCCTGGAACCTAAGTGACAGAGTGCACAAAGGGGTCTGGCTGCCACCCCCTCCCCCCCCGCTCCTCCGGGGAGAACGAGCAACCATGGGGAAAGATGGAGGGGCTAAACTCCCTTTGACTCAGACTCGAATAGAGCAGTATGCAATCAACGGCCCTGGACATGGGGAGAAAGCACCCCCAGCAACCAGCCACCCAGAGGGAGACCTAGCCACCATCCTGCAGGCCATTAAGTCCTGTCAAGAGTCAATGGAGACCAAAATCTGGTAGGTGCGAGTGGACATGGCCCTTATTCGACAGGACCTCCGCAGTGCAACCGCTCGCATCACAAACCGAATCCCACATCTGAGGTCGAGTTCGACGTATTCAGCTTGAAAGCCCAAGTAAAGCAGCTCCTATCCCACACGACTGATCTTTATAGACGAGCTGAAGATGCTGAAAACCGATCACATCGGAATAATCTTTGCCTGGTAGGCCTTCCCGAAGGAACGGAACCCTCTCAAATGAACACCTTCATCGATGATTGGATTAAGTACTGGATGCCCCCGAATGCCCCGTCATCGTGGTTGGTGGTGTAGAGGGCCCACTGGGCGCTCGCACCCAGGCCACCTCCGGGTGCCCCTCATCGGCCAATAATTGCAAGGATACTAAACTTCAGAGACCGCAATGCCATCCTCCAGGAAGCCTCTCCCGGTCAGAGTTGTTCCATAAAGATGCCAAAATTATGATCTTCCCCGATTACACAGAGGAAGTGCAAGCCCAAAGAAGATCATACACCCATGTGAAACGGAAACTGCAAGCTCTCACCCTGCAATACAGACTCCTCTTCCCGGCCCGTCTCAAAGTGATCTTCCAAAAGAAGTCGTACTTCTTTGATACTCTAAAAGGATTTACAAAAGAGGTCTTGGATTTAAACCGCACTTATTTACACCTTGGGAAAATGTTAGCATTTGGTGCAAGGATCAAAAACAAGACCTCATAGTTTCTTAATGTGTGAAATGCTTTTCACATCAATAATTTACAAAAAATGATTTGATCCGCACACATTGATCGATAGTAATCAAATCCACCAAGTAAACTTGTTCACAAGTTTCTTTATACTTTTATTCTTATATTCTCTTTTCGCTGGTAGCCAACACGTTTCGTCCTATTAGAGGACTTCTTCAGGGCTCATCAATAAAATCGTTTCATTTCATGATTGTCCTCTCCTCAAAACGGGCAAACCATATGGTACTCCTTCTGTACGTCTTTTATATTAGACTCCTATATAAGGCTGGTATTATAAATAAGTTTTCTCCTGGACGGTACAAGGTCAATGTCGACCCGTAACTTTCAGAACTTATTCTGGGCGTGTATCCCTCTTTCCGTATGTAGCACCGCCAAAAGATACTCTGGAGGCGGCGTGGACCTGGGTGACCGAGGAACGCCCAATCCACCCTCTAAGAAGTGCTCCCCAGTCTGAACTCCAGAAGGAACCTTGGGTGGCTGTGCTGGCGGACACCCGTGGGTGGCGGGCCAGGTCCCGAAGAAGGCACAATGCCCGTGGAGCAACCGGCCTCTCCCGCAGTGTTTCCCTCCCCCCTCTCCCCCTTTAAGAGGAGCAGATCGCCTGCATCCCTTGAACTGGCAAAAATCCGTGAGAACTCGGATGGGCCTGACTCGACACCCGAAGTGCGCTCTGTTGATTACCCGGGGCTAAGCTCTGAAGACACCGACCTTTCACGCAACCCCCATATCTGAACTTAAGTACTCACATTAGTTAAGTTTTAAACTGGAGGAACCCTAATCCTTAATTGTAGAGGGGCCCAACGCATTGCCCTACACTACGCTTCCATAACTAGTTTCTTACACTCCAAGTCTTTGTTTAACTGGGCGACAGATGCTTCAATTGGGGGAAGTATGTGGAGGGGGTTGGTTGGGATTGTGGGTAGGGAATGTTCTTCCTGCTGTTAGTTGTGTTAACCTGTTTCTCTGCGACACTGTGTACAAAACTCATGATGCGCCCCACATAGTCAGTGTAGTAAAGCTGACTGCCTCCAGCCGATCCCAGGGCCCAAGCATCAGGAGCACTTAAGCGCCCCAGACCTCTGGCCTCGCAAGTCTCTACCCTACCATAATGTCACGACCATATAGCGGAGGTGAGCCCCTTTGAGTCCTTTCGTGGAATGTTAACGGACTCTTCGATAAAATGAAACGGACCGCGATCTTAAAGTGTGCGCGGAGGGTGCGCCCAGATGTCCTTTTATTGCAAGAGACGCACCTGATGGGAAATTGATGCCCCTTTTTTACCACGTCAGGGCTTTGACAGGGTATGGCACTCTGGGTTCTCTAGAGGGGCCCGAGGAACGGCAATCCTTCTACAACACTACCTCCAGTTAACACAGACCCACCCGGTTGGCGACCCCCAGGGGCGATTTGTCATCTTCATAAACACCACTATTAATTTGATGTCGGTATGCGCTCCACCGGCAAACTTGGACGCCACTCTCCGAGCAGCCGTAGAGACAATACCCTCTCTCCCCCAGAGTCTGACGGTGATTGGAGGAGATTAAAATGCTGTCCCTGACCCTGCCAAAGACGCCACGGGCTCACCATCCTCTCATAGAAGGCTAGGGGCTAAAAGTCTTGGAGACTGGATCTCTAAACTGGGTCTTTGCGACGTCTGGCGTACCTGGCACCCTAGAACATTACAGTATACACACACATCTGCTGCGCACCACACTCACTCCCGCATTGACCTCCTCTTCATGCCTGCCCCAGACTGTAGATCAAAAACAAAAACAGGGGAACCCTACTCACTACGGAACCAGGGTAGATAATATTCTTTCAGAAACAATGGCTCCTGTGGATTGATGTGATCTATAATAATATTAATATTTCGCGTAATAGCAATATAAAAGGGTTTTTCTAGGGTTGTCAGAGGACAAAGAACCACCAGTACTAATGATTGAATATATCATAAATAATTTTATGGTATAGAACAGAAGGAGCAATATGTATAATTACAAAAACTTAAATAAACATAAATACACAATTGTGCATAGTGTCCCAATGAAAACAAGAACCTCAATTAACAGTGCAAAATAGTGACAATAGTTTAAACAAGGTTTCCACAATTCTTTAAAAGTCGACCATTGTATGTATACAAAATATGCAGCAGCTATATATAATATGCGCTTGTTAATGGTTCGCTTTTGTTTATTGTCGACGACGTTTCGACCCTCTGTGCAATACAGGGTCTCATCAGGACCTAGGATTATAGGGACATCTATGGAGAAAAAGGAGGATAAAATCAGCATAGGGCCCAATTAATGGCACAAATGCGACTGAAGGGAGGGAGACTATAATATAAATACCTGGTAGTTTTGCGCAGCCAAGTGAGAGGTGTGTGCCAACCGTGAGTGAAAAGAATAGAAAAAGATACTCACAATGGGACCCAGCCGGGTACTGATTGTGGGAGAAGGAAAAGAGGTTCGAATTATAAACCTTAGAATTATTCTTGTTTAAGGATTTATAGAAAATAGAGGCTCTTACCCCAATTGCGAGAGGAAGAATGGGGCTGCTCAATAGGGATAGCACAGCGTTACAATTGAAGAGTAATACACTATAGCATAGGATGGCTAATAGTGTGGCAAGCGAACTCTCTGGAAAAAGGAAACAATTTAGCATGTATATTCTAGAGTTGGGAGTTCTAGTAGTGTCCAAATACTAAATTTAATACCTGTCATAATATAGTCAGGCTCTTATGGTGCATGGGATAATGTTTCTTAACCGCGGCGCCCGGTCGGTGCTGCCATCAGTATTATCAAGGCGAGTCCTATCAGAGACACAATCAGTGGTTAATGGCCCGTTGTATAACACTCTGTAGTTGCTTTAAAAAGTATAAAAAGTCCTGTATAAGACAGAGACCATGTCTATTTTATGTCCGTGGGGGCGCTGTCATGCAATGTTAGCTCTTACCTTTAAATTCAGAGAGTTCTATGGAAAAGCGGAAAAATTCGACGCTGAATTTTCACAAAGCCGCATGAGTCAGCTCTGCCTGGGATCAAATGACAGAGAGCGCTTAAAATCAGGCCTCTAAATAGAACAAGAACACGCCGGAACCGGAATGGGCCACAGGATTCTCAGCGGAGTACCGCAGGATGGCACCATCCGTATTTCGGTGTTCGGTAATACAGGGGAAAGAATAGAAGAAAGACGAAACGCATAGATAAGGAAAAGAAAAAGTTTGGCACAAGGCAGGCTCGCAGATTCAAAGTGTATAATGCTATCAATTCAGTTGTTTATGCATTAATAAACAATTATAAAAACTTGTGCCTCATAAAGTCTGTATAATTACATGCCACGCATGTATTTGGTTCTTTGGAAATGCCGATAGACGTAATATTATAGCATCGTAACCATACTGTGATGGGAATACCATAAAAGAACACAGATACTAGCTAATGAAAAAAGGCTTTGGGATCATAGAGCAGGCCAATCAAACGCATAATGGAATATACATATAGGTGTAGTCCTGCTCACATAGATTACAGTGTTTAAGGCATAAAGAGGTATATACAGCATTATAGCATAAGGTAATGAACCCGCGTCTAAAGAAATCGCCTATTGTCCTAAATATAATTTAGACCACGATGATGGTACATATGTATATTAATTATTTGATTACAGAATGTGTTGCAATAATTAACATTTGCTATATCCTGGAAACAACATTGTGTATAACCATCTGTATTAATATAGGAATGTTATTTGCAAACAGAGCTATCTGTATTAATATAAAAGATGTTATTTGCAAACAAAACAATAAACTGCAACATAAGTCTTGACGTACAATATTGTTTACTCATAAAATGATGCCCAAGATCACGACAATGGTGGGACCTAAACAGAATGTTTGGCCCAAATGTCTACTGTGGCTGGTCTGTTATATATATATATATATATATATATATATATATATATATATATATACAGATTTTTAGCTGTCGGCCTCATCTGGAGGACATTTGGAAAGTGTACCTATTATGTGGGTATATTAGTGTAATAATGACGTCACAAAGCCTCGCCATTCTTCAACAGAGTTGAGGCCCTCCTCTATGGAGTTAATTCTCTCTATCCACCGACACTCAAGTCGTTGTAGGATTTGGGAAATGTCTCCACCCCTCTCTGGGATCTTAGCAATGTCAATCACTTGCCATTTGATATCATCTGCGGTATGATTTTTCTCATCAAAGTGTAAGACCAGGGGAGCATTGGCTACCGATCTACGTATCCGACTTCTGTGTTGTCCAATCCTGGCTTTCACAGGTTGCTGGGTTTGTCCAATGTATGGGAGGCCACAGGGGCACCATATACAATATACAACGTTGTGTGTGTTGCAATTGGAAAAAAATTCCAATGCATGCTTGACATTTGCATGTTCAAATGTTTTGGTGTTAAATGTTGAAGGACATGAAACACAATTCCCACATTTATGATGTCCTTTGATATCTGGTAGACCCCATGCTGAGTGTAGTGTATTTGGTCTGCTCGTGATTGTCTCGGTTGATGATCTGATTAAGTGGTCTTTTATGTTTTTGCCACGTTTGTAGGCAAACATAGGTGTCTCAATACTTGGGTCAATACTTTTAATGATATCCCAATTCGTACTTATAAGGTTACGTACTTTACTCGTGTGTGTGCCAAATGTAGTGACGCAAATAAGTCTGTCTACTGACGATTTTGCTTTGGTTTTTAGGAGTTCCTCCCTAGGGTAAAACCAGGCTCTTTTCAATGATTTCCTAACTAATCTATTGGGATAGCCTCTGATAACAAGTTTAGCTTTGAGTATTTCTGCTTCTCGCATGTAGTCTTCTTTAAAAGTACAATTTCTGCGAAGGCGCAGAAATTGACCAACGGGTAGACTGTCTCGTAGAGCACGTGGATGGTGACTTCTATATGATAGAGTGTTTCTCTCTGTAGGTTTCCTATGTAGGGCAGTGTATAACATCCCATTGGCATGATTAATGTTAAGGTCAAGGAAAGAAATAGACGATCTGTGCACCGTAGAGGTAAATGTTAGATGTGTTTGGATACTGTTGAGGTACCGTACAAAGTTGTTAAACTCTAATTCACTGCCTGACCAAATGAGGAAAATGTCGTCAATGTAACGTTTCCAACATTTGATGTTAGCACGGTACAGGTTGGTGACATTTAATGCAAACTTTTGTTCTACATAGTCCATATATATATTCGCTAGATTAGGCGCGAAAACTGCTCCCATGCTAGTGCCGGAGCATTGTTGGTAATAATTGCAACTCGATACAAAATAGTTAGTCTGTAGTGCAATTTGAAGCAAGGATATGATAAAGGAGGTGGGTACCTGAATTGGCCTGGGTCTTGTCTCTAATAGCATCTCTATTATTTGAATACTTTCCTCCTGAGGTATATTAGTATATAGTGAGGAAATATCAAGGGTCGCTAGCCAATCAGAGTCAATATCATAAGGCATTCCTTCAATCAGGTTTACCATATACATCGTATCTCTCACATACGTTTCCTGAACAGGAACAACGTTTTTAATGAAATGATCTATATATCTCCCAATGGGCTCTAATATAGACCCACATCCAGACAAAATGGGACGTCCTGGAGGATTAGTGGTGCTCTTATGTATCTTTGGTAATGTGTACAGAACCGGGGTTCTGGGACATTCTGTATTGAGAAACTCAAACTCTTTTTTAGTGATATATCCTTCACTTAAACCTTCTGTAGTGAGATGCAAAATGTCATTGCGAATATCTGATAATGGGTTAGCACGCAATTTCTTATAGTGTTTTTCTTCACCAATTTGTTTAAGGATCTCTGTCATAATCCTTGCGATCTTGGACTACAATTCCGCCTCCTTTGTCAGCAGGTTTCAAGATTATAGAACTGTCATTTTTAATGCATTAAGTGCCTGACGTTCTTGTAACGTGATATTGTAAGGTATATATTGTTTAGTAGTTTTCATTTTATCCAAACCTTGTAGTACAAGCTTTTCAAAAGCTAGTACTTCAGATGGCACCATAGCATTGGTGGGGAAGAAAGTTGACGGTAATCGTAGGCCTGTCACTGAATCTTGTGTAATGGGTTCTTTATCTCTAAAGAACAATTTAAGACGTATCTTTCGAAAGAATTGAAAGATTTCTGCTTTTAAATTGAAAAAGTTTGTTCTTTCCGTTATTACAAAGGATAAACCTTTGCTTAAGAGTGATATTTCAGAAGACGACAAAATGTGATGAGACAGATTAAAAATAGGAATGGTTGCCAACATGTTCATATCTTGCCCTAGTACGGTTGGGGACCCCACTGATAGTGTTTCCACCGTGTTTGTCGTTCCCCTGGGTACTGGTACCAGGTCTTGCCTTTGGCTTTTCCTCCTCGATCTAAAAAAGGCTGTCCTGAACGGTTATCTATTCTACTGGGACCTGGTTGCACGTCAGATTCATCAGATCCTCCCGAGGATTCAGAAAATGTAATGGGTTGATTTCTCCTGTATCTTCCCCACGTGTTCTGTCTATTCTGATTCCCAATTGTAGTATAATAATCGTCTCTGAGATAGGGATAAGCTCTTTCTTTTGAAAAGTTCTTAATGTCTTTTGTGACCTTATCTGCTTTTTTCTTCAGTTCGAAAGAGTTGAAATCTTCAATAGTTTTATTCAGTTTGTCTAACAATGTTTTGGCCTCTGAGACACCGTCTCCGCCTAAGAGTTCCTTCTCTAATTCCTCAATTTCTTTAAGTTCTGCTTTAGCATGTTCCAACGCTGTTTCAACACCCAAGACCATCCAGTGGCGTGAGCATGTCGTAGAAATATGACTGAATTTACCTTTAAATTTTGGGTCTTCGCGGAAAATATCTGGCACGTTCCTAATCTGAAGTCCCTGTGGTATTATCCCTGCCTTCAGGTACTCTGTCAGCATACGAGCATGGAGCTCTGTTCTGACGTGTTTCTTCTTAGCTTTCTCCAATCTATCAAGCAATTGTTGCCTAGGGCTTATACTTCTACTTGGCTCCGTTGAAAACCTGGACGGTCCACTGGTAATTTTAGCAATGTATTCATCAGTATAGATAGGTGCTTCACCCTCTGACAACATAACCCTTTGACCAAGAATAACCCTATATGCTTATAGGGTATTAGGAAAAAAATCCAAAAAGAGGATAAATCCCTCGCGGTGTAGCCACCGCACTGAGAGACAAAAACGGGAACCCTACTCACTACGGAACCAGGGTAGATAATATTCTTTCAGAAACAATGGCTCCTGTGGATTGATATGATCTATAATAATATTAATATTTCGCATAATAGCAATATAAAAGGGTTTTTCTAGGGTTGTCAGAGGACAAAGAACCACCAGTACTAATGATTGAATATATCATAAATAATTTTATGGTATAGAACAGAAGGAGCAATATGTATAATTACAAAAACTTAAATAAACATAAATACACAATTGTGCATAGTGTCCCAATGAAAACAAGAACCTCAATTAACAGTGCAAAATAGTGACAATAGTTTAAACAAGGTTTCCACAATTCTCTAAAAGTCGACCATTGTATGTATACAAAATATGCAGCAGCTATATATAATAATATGCGCTTGTTAATGGTTCGCTTTTGTTTATTGTCGACGACGTCCACTGGTAATTTTAGCAATGTATTCATCAGTGTAGATAGGGGCTTCACCCTCTGACAACATAACCCTTTGACCAAGAATAACCCTATATGCTTATAGGGTATTAGGAAAAAAAATCCAAAAAGAGGATAAATCCCTAACCTCTTTTCCTTCTCCCACAATCAGTACCCGGCTGGGTCCCATTGTGAGTATCTTTTTCTATTCTTTTCACTCATGGTTGGCACACACCTCTCACGTGGCTGCGCAAAACTACCAGGTATTTATATTATAGTCTCTCTCCCTTCAGTCGCATTTGTGCCATTAATTGGGCCCTATGCTGATTTTATCCTCCTTTTTCTCCATAGATGTCCCTATAATCCTAGGTCCTGATGAGACCCTGTATTGCACAGAGGGTCGAAACGTCGTCGACAATAAAAAGCGAACCATTAACAAGCGCATATTATTATATATAGCTGCTGCATATTTTGTATACATACAATGGTCGACTTTTAAAGAATTGTGGAAACCTTGTTTAAACTATTGTCACTATTTTGCACTGTTAATTGAGGTTCTTGTTTTCATTGGGACACTATACACAATTGTGTATTTATGTTTATTTAAGTTTTTGTAATTATACATATTGCTCCTTCTGTTCTATACCATAAAATTATTTATGATATATTCAATCATTAGTACTGGTGGTTCTTTGTCCTCTGACAACCCTAGAAAAACCCTTTTATATTGCTATTACGCGAAATATTAATATTATTATAGATCATATCAATCCACAGGAGCCAGACTGTAGATCAGTCACGGAGTTCCAAATCCCGGCGCAAGGCATATCAGACCACTCCTGACTCCTCCTGCAGATAGGGGGCTCCTCTGGAGCTCTACGCCCTATATGGAGGCTAAATGCATGGTTTCTTCAGGACCAAGAGTACAAACGAGGGATTGAGTAAGAACTGACACACTATATTCACGCTAACAGGGCTCAGTCCAACTTCAGGGCACACTATGTGAGGCGAGCAAGGCCACAATCCGTGGCTATGCCAAAGGATTCCTCCAACACAGACGGCAGCTCCAGGGACGCCATCTCTCCCAACTTGAGGCCAAGGCCCTCTGCCTGGAAATGACTATGGCCACCGAAAACGGGGAGGCAGAACGCTGGCAGCTCCACTTAGTACGGGAAGAGATCAGGACCATCTCTCTTGAATCTGCCAAAATGATCAGTGGCCCGGGTTTATGGCTGGGGAGACAAAAATGGCAAGCCAGAGTCCCTGAAATCCGAGACTCCCAGGAGGGCAAATCCTTCGCACCCCCACTGAAATCGCGGAGGCCTTTGCAAATTATGTGTGGCTTTATTCAGCAGATCACTCGCATACGCCGGCCACTGGTTCCCTTTTCCTGCAGGGTGTGCCCCCCTTCCCCCAACTCCCAGAGAGGGAAATTAAGGCCTTGGATGAACCCATTACAACTGAGGAGATTGGAGACGCGATCTCAGCACTGGCTACCCGCAAAACTGTCTAGATGGCCTCCCGGCGGAATATTACGCTGCGTTCCGGGAAATACTAGTCCCACAACTACATGCCTGTTTGACAAGGTTCTGGAAAGAGGCACCTTCCCCCCCTCCCCCTTCCCCCCCCCCCCCCGACACAGACACCGCCACTATCGTGGTCATACCCAAAGCGGACCCTTCCCTGGTCTCATTTCCCAACTACCGCCAAATTTCATTAATGCTGAGATTAAAATCTGCTCCCCAGTTCTCAGCTAGAGTCCTTGTAAATGGGGTGTAGTCTGACGCCTTCCCCATCAGGAGGGGGGGGGGACACAGCGGGGATGCCCCCTCTCCCCTCTCCTATTTGCTCTAGCAATAGAGCCTCTGGCTTGTCTCATACGGGCTAATGACCGGATACAGGGGTGGCGCTGGCATGGCTCCCATGAGGACTGAATTGCTCTGTATGCGGATGATGTCCTGCTCTTTCTGGCTGATCCGGACCGAGATGCCTCCAGTTCCTCCAATCCTTTGGGGGAGCGTTAGGCTTACATCTAAACCCGGCTAAAACCATCCAAGTGCCCCTTCGTGAGAATGTGTGGACTGGCAAACAACCATCCCTCTAAGGAGACTTTCTTTCAAGTATCTCGGTATATGGGTGGCCCTTCTCCCGTAGCTGACCTGGTCCCTTAATGTTGGCCCGCTGTTCAAATGTACAAAGGACGACCTTCGTCTTTGGCAGTCTCTTCCACTCAACCCCCTCGGTAGGATCGCTCTATTCAGAATGATGATCCTGCCTCGTCTCCTGTATGTGCTTCAGAATCTCCCACTTCACCTCCCCCGCAGCTGGTTCCGTGGGCTGGGTGGAGTGATCATGACTTTCCTCTGGGGTGGCTCGAGATCGCGCTTGGCGCTCGCGCACTGCCAACGCCCCTTATACGATGGGGGAATGGGAATGACGAGCCCCTTTCTATGCTACCTGGCCACCTGCCTCTTGGTGATCCATGACTGGTTCAACAGTGGATGGCCGGACCCGGCCTACCGGCTAGAGCTAGAAAGCCTTGGTTTCACCCGGGTCCAGGCCATGTTATATGGGGCTCCAATTCCTTCCACTTTACAAGCAGTCACCCGAACGGACCCTCCTCACATGGCAATCTGCTGTGCGACACACTCAGTGGGACGCCAAACTTACACTACAGATGCCCCTATGGTACGGAACTTGGTTGCGGGAGGTTGGGGTCATTGGCGGGCTTTCAGAAATGGAATCTGATCGGTATCATCCGTTTTGGAGATGTGTGGAAAGGCCGAACACCTGGCCCCCTTCCAAGAGCTGCAGCAAACCTATTCCTTACAAGCTACTCAATTCTACAAGTACCTTCAATTGTGACATACCCTCGCCCTCCACATCCCCGACCACACGACTGTTCCAGAGTTTAGTCCAATGGAAGCCAAGCTCCTTATGGGGAATCTGGGGAAAGGAGGAATATCCCAGATCTACCGATCCTTGATGAACAACACCCCGTCCACTGTTGGCCCCCTTAGGACCCGCTGGGAGCAATGGGTTGGCCCATTAGAGGAGTAGGACTGGAGAGATGCATTGATTGCTCCCAGGGTACTAACCATTTCGGTCAGACTCCGCCTCATTCAAATTTATTATCTTCCTCCCGTCCCCAAAATGCCCTCGGTGTGAGGCGGACCCAGCTGATTTTTACCACATGGTCTGGTCCTGCGCCACCCTTTCCAATTATTGGGGGTTGATTGTAGCTGAAATGAGTGACATCCCGGGCGGTCCCCTTCAGTACCCTTGCTCTTCTTCTGGGGTTGATGGATGGGCTGGATGGCTCCCGTGCCGACAAGCTGACCATATATGTTGCTGGACCAGACGGGGGAATTTTATGTGATTGTATCGAAATGTCTTATGTCACAGTGATGTTCTGTTCAGTTCGTTGCTTAAAAACCAATAAAATTGTTTATAAAAAAAGAAAGGATTTGCTTGCCTCTTGCCGTTATGAGACCAATAACTGGGGTGAGGGTAGAGCGGGTGATTTCAGAAGTTTTAGAGTAAACTTAAGCGGAAATATTTGGTCTCTTGCATCCAGCATTGACTCTCCAAAGTTTGAAGGGTGGTTGTGTTGAGCTGTAAAGGCCCACTGCTGGAAGTTCCTAGAATGACTTGCACTCGGATTCATCATCCAGGCATGTTGTCTTTTGAAAAGGACAGGTCATTATTTACATGTTCTAACTGGAGGTGAGCTAAAATGATGAGATTCAAAACAAGCCAGGATATTTTGGCCCCTTCTGACAACCAGGTACAACCCTAAATGTATTTCTACTGCTTAAGGGGTTATTCCTTGAGGGGTTACTCTGCCTTCCGCTCCCGCATTTCCTCCCTCCTTCAGCTTTTTTTTTTTGCACACGCTGACTGCTGCTATATACTTCGTTTTTTAAAATAAGAAAAACTGCTAGTCCTTTTTAAAAACATATTTTACTACTGCTTATCTAGTTTTTTGTTGTGTTTACTGTTAATTTGAATTTGATTCCGATTGGTGGGGTTATTCGCTTCCTGGTCCCCCGGTCTGCCAGTGAGAGTCTCTATTTTGGGGCAGTGCGCTCTCTAGTCTTTCTGGCTGCCGGGAACATAAATATGCACGCTGCGCGGACGCGCCTAAGGCAAGCCCGTCAGCGTCCCGGAAGGGGCCAGGGCCAGTCATGCTGCCCGTCGGCCTATTGCCTCAATGGACAGGCTGTGCTACACCAGTGAGTTATTACGGTCACTTCATCCCATAACGTGCCCCTCCCATTGCAAGCTGGACTTGCCCACCGGTCATGACACTGTATGCTCGTTGTGCGGTTTTAGGCTGCGCACGGACTCTGATCTCGGGTCAAATCAGTGCCTCTTCTAGTAGGCCCCCAGGGGCTCCCCCCCCATTCTGGCGGCCTTGATCAATGCACGATCTCTCAGGAAACATCATCTGGATATTTTTGACCTCATTATAGATAAACCAGTGGACCTTTTGTTCATTACAGAGACTTGGCTTGATGGTACAGCCGATCCTATTGTCACCCTGGCCATGCCCGAGGGCTACAAGATTTCTAGAGCAGACCGCCCAGAGGGTAGGGGGAGTGGAGTGGCTCTCATGTACAAGGATAAGTGGGATCTCCATAGGGGAGATACTAGCTCTTGGGGCGACTGTGAAGCCCTGGATTTCAGTATCCGCTTTTCTGCCCATTTTACGTTGGTAGGCTCTCTGATTTACAGGCCTCCCGGCTCTGTCAGGGCCTTTCTTAAATCATGGGGTGACGCTGTGGTCTCTCGGGCGCTTTGCTTCTCCCAATACATTGTTTTAGGTGACTTGAACATCCATCTCGACCAGGCAGACTCTAGAGGCTCACTTGTTTTTTTTCGACATCTTACAGCTTGCTCAACTCTCTCAATGGGTTAGCCTCCCCACACACCAAGGGGGTCATATCCTCGACCCAATTTGTTCCAACTTCCCTATCCTGGTGGAAGATCCCCCTCCCGGTTTCATGGTCTGATCACTGTCTTATCTATTTCTCTTGGGCGGTGGTCATGGCTGATTTGCCAGGCCACTGCTATCGTAAACCAGTCTTCAGCAAAATTGAGCCGCACAAGTTCTCCCTGGCCTTGACGGCCTCTAGACCCACTCTCCCTCGGGATCTTGATGGGAGCCTTGCAGGGTTTTCTAATTGGGTTTCTAACACCATGGATATGCTATCCACGCCCATTTCCTCTAGGTTTTCCAGGGAGTCACCCTCTAAACCCTGGTTCACACCCGAGTTGACTGCTCTTAAGCACGAGTGCAAAAAACTTGAGCGTGCCTGGCGCCTTAGTGAGTACTGTCCCTTGGCCAAGTATAATCTTAGGCTCAAACAAAAAATTTACTATGTTGCGATAGCCCAGGCCAAGAAGCAATATTATTCGGCCCGCATTGAGCAGGCTCAAAATTCCAAAGAAATTTTCGCCATAGTTCAGAGCTTTACAACCCCCACTGCGCAGTCAAGTTCACTTCTAGGCACAGAGGCCTGGTGCGATACTCTGTCTAACTTCTTCATGGATAAAATCCGCACTATTCAGGCGGCTTTTACTCCCTGTCTTAGGGCTTCATCAGACCCCATGCTTTACGCTCCTACGCCCGCTAATCCTAGGCACTCCCTGCATGTTTTTTCTCCAGTGGATTTGCCCAGCACTCTCAGAATTCTGAAGGGCTTGAAATCAGGTTCGCCCTCTGATCCCTGTGCGGCCAGATTGTTGGCAGCAGTTGCTGAGATCATTAATCCTGAAGTGAACTTCATCATTAATACCTCCCTTCTTGAGGCACGTGTGCCGGAGGGCTGGAAGCAGGCTAAAATCCTCCCACTTTTAAAAAAAGCCTTCCCTTGACCCCCAGATTCCAGGGAATTATTGCCCCATTTCCCTTTTGCCCAGTTTAGCCAAAGTGTGCGAAAAGGTGGTGACCAGACAACTTACTGAGTTTGTCGAAGGGTCGGACCTCTTGCACCCAGCCCAGTCAGGGTTTCGGACCTCCCATAGTACTGAGTCAGCGTTGGTTGAGGTCTCCGAAGCCATTCGGGAGTGTCTGGACGCCGGCGGGAGAGCGGCTCTGGTCATGTGCGACCTGTCGGCGGCGTTCGATACGGTGCCACACTCACTGCTGCTTTCTCGTCTCGCTGAGATTGGTGTCTCGGGCTCTGCCTGGGGCTGGCTTGGGGCCTTCTTGGAAGGGCGGGTCCCAGTAGAACAATTCTAAAGAACACACAAAGTTAAATGTCGTCGGGCATTGATACACTTGTACTCAAATCTTGGATCAATAATATTTAATCTCATCGATCATCATGAAATGTTCACAACCCCGCAATTACTCTGGAGACAATGTATCACAAAAGTGCCCCACTAGGAGAGGGAGGGGAAAAAAGGTTGTGTGCACTTAGTGTGGGTTGAGAGAGTGAAAGGAAAGGTAGTGACAATATATCCATCACAACAATATTTATAATTGAAATTGGCTTTATTCAGCCTCACAGTCAAATGTTAACAGAATACATAGCCATTGTTTGAAACCCACTGTCACAGTGAACAAGCATTGGCATAGCCAATAGGTCTCGCTTTTGGGACCTTATAAGTATTTAGTTATGCAGCACAATATCCTTGGTGCAACAACATTAACTGTTGCATGGCTAAACACTTATAAGGTCCCTAAGGCGAGACCTATTGGCTATGCCAATGCTTGTGTTTTTTTTGCAGCGCCACCTCTCCTCCACCCTGGCGGCAGGCCTGGGTCCGGGTATGGGCTCCGGGAGTGCCAGCAGCGGTGGGCGAGGGTGGGCTGGGCAGTGTATCGCTGCTCTGGGGTCCGGCGCAATTTAAAGGTTATTTTGCGCAGTAACTATTTTTAAGAGTATTGTATGTTGGATTTTTGTCGTTTTTGGTCTTGTGGGTTTAGATAAAGTTTTCTTAGTTTTTCGAAACCGGTGTGGTGTCAATTTGTAGTGTTTTCACTGTGTTACTGTATGCATGCACAAATGCTTTACACACTGCCTCTGAGATAAGCCTACCTGCTTGTGCCAAGCTACCAAGGGGGTGAGCAGGGGTTATTTTAGAAGTGTACCCCCCTTACCCTGACTAGGAAGAAGGGTCCCTACTTGGACAAAGGTGCAAATCTCTGCCAACTAGAGACCCCCATTTCTAACACTTTCCAATTGGAAATGACACTTACAAAATGTAATAGGGTAATCCCAATTTTAACCTATGGGAGAGATGGGCCTTGCAGTAGTGAAAAAATAATGTAAGAGTTTTTCAGTACCAGGAGGTGTAAGACTTAAAAGTACATGTCCTACTGTTTAAATACACTGCGCCCTGCCCTTGGGCTGTCCAGTCCAGGGTCTATCTTAGGGGTGACATATGTATTAAAAAGGAAGGTTTGGGCCTGGCAAGATGGTCAACTTGTCAGGTCGACATGGAAGTTTAAACCTGCACACACTGTCTCTGGAATGGCAGTCCTGAGGCATGTTTAAGGGGCTACGTAAGTGGGTGTCACAATCAGTGCTGCAGGTCCACTAGTAGCCTTTAATTTACAGGCACTTTGCACATGTATTGCACTTCACTAGGGACTTATAAGTAAATTAAATATGCCAATTGTGGATAAGCACATGCACTTTAGCACTGGTTAGCAGTTGTGAAGTGCCTAGTGTCCTAAAGCCAGCAAAACAGGAGGCCTGAAGGCAAAAAGTCAGTGGAAACCATGCCAAGGATGCCAGTTCTAACATGTTTTATGCTTACACATCTGGGGTGCGCTCCGCTTGCCTCCGGGTGTGGCCACAGTGCTTGCAGGACTGGCTAAAGGGTTCCGGCTGTGATCAGGTGCGCGGGGTTTTTGCTTAATGCTCCATTTGTTTTTTGTTGTTCCTGACAAAGATCTTTCTTCTCTAGTCTAAAGTCTGAGGACCTAGTGCCCGACCCCACATTTATGGCACCGTGTAAAGCTTTTCCCAAAGACCAGCACTAATTTTGAGCTGATGCACACACCTGCTGCCCAATTAAATGCTGTAGAGAAGCAGATCAGCCTGTGGGCGGAGCATAATTTCTTCTCTCAATAGCCTTCTTAAAGCTCTTTTTCTGGTGATCACATAAGGTCTAACAAAAGCTGCACTATCAAGCCAGCTCTAAAATGAAATCACATGTCCCAGAGTGCAACAGTTGTTGGCAAAAAAAATACTTGGACCTTTTCAAAAAGTCATACAATGACAAAGGGCCACATGGCAGCCCTGTACAATCTCCATAAGCATGCTGTAAGAAACACCTGGTGGGCGATGCTCATCCGATCAAGGGTTTATAGCATTGTCGCCTGAGGAAGGTCTCTTGCAAGCCTCGTCCCCACAGAGCAGCTATAGAAAATGTTGCTTTTATCATCACATGACATTTATCGAATATAACGACTTCCCTGTCGGATACTCGTATTTTCTTCACAGTCTATATGCACTCTTCTAGTGCAAGGAACAGATGATTCAGTGGGGGGTGGGGGAGGGGTCGAAGGTGTTGTCTTTCTAAACCTTCGCCCATGTGACGACTTGTCACCCCGTTTTACTGCATTCCACACTCCATTCACAGACAGACGACCCCCACACCCCTCTTCTCCCCCCCCCCGGAAACTTTCAAGACTTCAAAGGCAGTAGGTGTCATTCTGCGAGGTAACCATTGCAGGAAGCACAGTAAAGCCATCAACATCAGTAGCATAACAAAAGGCTCCCATTTCCAGCCTCAGACCCAGAGGAAGAAAAGGGTAGTTGTAACAATGCCGAACCCTCTGTTTAAGCGAGAGTGTCCTATCAATACGAACACTGTTGATTTTTCAAAAATATTTTTCTACACCACGAACTCGGCTCACAGGCATTGGAGCACTTTAGAAGAGCATTACTTTAAACAACGTCACGTTCATTATTTAGATACCGGGAGATTAAATGATGTGCCCAGAATCACAGGATCTTGAACAGACGCCGGGACTGAGCTTTGTTCCCCAGCTCCAAAGTCGCAGCCTTCTCCCCCACCGCAGGAGTTAGAATAACAAACAAGGAAAAAACCAAGCACGCGAGTGGTGCGCGCGCTTGCAAGCAGCAGGAGTGACCACACGCTCGTGCACCATGGCCTTTTGCTTGCGGGTAACCGCGGGGAAAAGGCCATTGTGCACGAGCGTGTGGTCAGCTTTCTGAAACCCCTAACAAAGTCTTGCCAGAGCAGCGCTTGCGCGCTACTCGAGGCTCGACCTAAAAAGCACTGTTGACCAAACTGGCACAAAGGGGTGACACAGTCGACTTTTCGACCCCAAAACAAAAGTAGGTTGCTTGTGTCCTTACAACTGGGTCTTCCTCAGGACTGGGTGTGGGTCACCATAGACCACCCTGAACTGGATGGTGGAGATGTGTGTGGGCCCATAGGCTCCAAAGGCAGAGAACGGGTTGATGGCACTTTAAATGAATTGATAAGGATTCTTCCCATCTAAATGTCACCTCTTAAATCGAGGAGTTATATATTTAATTAGCTCGTGCCCAAACTGATTCCAAGGTTCCAAAATTACTTAAAAGCAGAACAAAAGTCACGACCTTTGTAAAGCCCCACGGGTGCTTCTTATCTCTTCGCCTTAGAAGTGCATCCGCCTCTGCCGAAGAGATGGGCGCACGGCAGAGACGGGCGCACTTCTAAGGCGAAGAGATTAGAAGAATCCGTCGGGCTTTACAAAGGTCGTGACTTTGGTTCTGCTTTGAAGTAATTTTGGAACCTTGGAATCTGATTGGGCACGAGCTAATTAAATGTATAACTCCTTGATTTAAGAGGTGACATTTAGAAGGGAAGAATCCTTATCAATTCATTTAAAGTGCCATCAACCCGTTCTCTGCGTTTGGAGCCTATGGTCCCACACACTACATCTCCACCATCCAGTTCAGAGTGGTCTATGGTGCCCCACACCCAGTCCTGAGGAAGACCCCGTTGTAAGGACATAAGCAACCTACTTTTGTTTTGGGGTCGAAACGTCGACTGTCACCGCTTTGTGCCAGTTTGGTCAACAGTGCTTTTTCACTGTGATAGTGTTTCAAACAATGGCTATGTATTCTGTTAACATTTGACTGTGAGGCTGAATAAAGCCGATTTCAATTATAAATATTGTTGTGATGGATATATTGTCACTACCTTTCCTTTCACTCTCTCAACCCTCACTAAGTGCACACAACCTTTTTCCCCTCCCTCTCCTAGTGGGGCACTTCTGTGGTACATTGTCTCCAGAGTAATTGCTGGGTTGTGAACATTTCATGATGATCGATAAGATTAAATATTATTGATCCAAGATTTATTGAGTACAAGTGTATCAATGCCGGACGACATTTAACTTTGTGTGTTCTTTAGAATTGTTCTACTGGGACCCACCTTTTTACTGTACTGACTTTTAGAAAGTTGGCATGTTCTTAATTTAGTCATTTGGTGCCTGCTGCCAGTCTGATCAGTTTTGGGTGGATGACAGCTGGACTTTGTGTATTCCCCATAGACAGCCACACACAATGGGAGCTTAGGTGTGACTTGATGGCCCATTTTGAGAGGATGTTAGGGCGGAGCTGGACCCAGCCTCACACCTGAATAGGCTGTGTCCTGTCCCCACACAAAGGGCTGCATACCCCCTATGTTGTGAGTCTGGAGCCAGGGCAGGAAGGGAGGACCTCTGTGCACTTTAAAGACCTTTCTTTGAAGTCTTCCCCCACTTCAAAGGCCCAAATGGGTACAAGTACTGGACCTCTGACACCGTCCCTTCTGAACCTATGAAGACTCTGCCAGGAAGGACTGCTGTGCTGTTGAAAGACTGACACTCTACTGGACTCCTGTGTTGCTGTGCTAGCCTGCTGTCCCCTCCTGAGTGAGAAGGACTGGACCAGCATCACTTGAATTCCGGAGGGACTCCAAGGGCTAGCTAACCGACCTCCTAATATTTAGTCTCTGGGACATAAGACTTCTAACCATCTTGCTTCTGCATGGACTCTGCTGTCTGAGTCTGCTCTGCCAAGTGGTGCCACCCCAGTCCTGGATCCTGTAAAGTAGGCCTAAGGCGCCTGTTTCAGCGGAACCGACGCATCCATTATCGTACCGACACATCGCCTCTGCTGCGTGGTTCAGAACTGAGCAATCACCTCTGCTGCGCAAATCTGAACCAACGCATCGCCTCTGCTGCGTGGATCTGAAAGAGACACGTTAGTGACAGATTCCATACCTTAGAATATCCCCAGGCGTCAGGCTGGATCCGGAAAGTTTTTGCGTAGCAGTACCCTTGCGCGTCGGTAGGCGATGTCGTGCGGCTCCGCGTCCGTCGTTGGCGTCGGGACCGCCGGGATGACGTCGCGGGCAGTACTTAGACGCCGCCCCTGCGCGCTGACGTCAGTTCTGTTCTTTTTCCGCGCCAGTAAGCGCAGATCCGGGAAGAGCAGTGCCCTAGTCATCTTTTTTTGACTAACTTTTTGGTGATTTTTCACTGTTTTTCTACACGAGTCTCTCGACTCCGAAGGTGTCGGTAGGGATGCCTGGCTTCAAGCCCTGCGACGTCTGTGGTCGCATGATGTCGATCACAGACCCGCACTTAGAGTGTCTCTACTGCCTCGACCACGACACGAAGTCGTGCCCCGACTGCCGGGCCTTGCACCCGAAGGCTTTGCGAGAGCGGTCTCGAAAGCTCCTCGAGGTCCGGCAGTCGGCTCCGTGCCACACCAAGCCCCGGTCACGTGAGAGGTCGAGGGGCCGGTCGCGGAGTCCTCATCGGTCGTCGGGGTCCAAGTCTTCGCACTCCTCCGGTAAGTCAAAGCATAAAAAGTCTAAGAAGCGTCATCGCTCGACGGCTTCGCCTCGCCGGTCTCGCGACTCGGCTGAGGCTCCTATCGGCACCGTCCCCGCGGCTCCGGGAGTGCCTGTGGAGCCGCCCCCGCATTACCCGTCCTTCCCGGGTTCGGGGGCGACTCCGGCCAAGATACAGAAATTCCTGTCGGCCATGGCCCGCCTCTTCGGGCCTCAAGGTCCCCCCAGTGCGCCTTCGGGCCCCACGGGCCTTGATGGGGTTTCCCCGGCGCTGCCGGTCCCGGCGCCGCCTGTAACACCAGCCTCGGTTTCGGCCCCGGCCTCCATCCCGGCTCCGGTGCTGCCGCAACCCCCATCGATGCCGGCTGACCTAACTACACCTCCACCGGCGCCGATGTCTCCGGTGCCGTTCCCGACGCCGCCCGGGGCTCCGGGCGGCGTCGTTCCCCGGTTCTCTCCGGATCCGGACATGGCGCCGGACCGGCGTCGCTCAACGCCGCTGGGACTTTGGGTCCCACATGTCCCTCCTCCTACTTATTTTGAACCTGAATTGGAGGATGGAGATAACTGGGAGGGGTCTAATGACCCTCTCACACAGCAGTGTGAGTTTGATCAGGACTGGACTGAGGAACTTGGGGATGCCAGTGGGCTGGACACCTCCCCTGACTCTGGCATGCTGTCTCCTCAATCCGTGGCAACGGAGGAGGGAGCAAATTTTGCAACGGTGTTGCGTAGAGCAGCTGGGGCCTTAAACCTCCAGTTGCCTACAGTGGCTGTCAGGAAAAACATCCTGACGGAAGTGCTTCAGCCGGCGGCTACCTCCTCGGAGCCACTGCTGCCGTTCAACGAGGCGCTTTCAGACGTTCTTTTGGGCACCTGGTCCAAGCCCACCACAGGGGCTCCTGTGGATAGGAACGTGGCCCGACGCCATCGCCCTGCTGTGTGACACCCCCCCCCCCCCTGTTCCTCTCTCTACACCCCACCCCTGAGAGCTTGGTGGTCCAAGCCTCTGCTTCCCAAAGCGCCTTCCCTACCGCTCCCCCGGATAGGGAATCCAAACGCCTGGATCAATTTGGGAAGAAGGTCTTTTCTTCCGCCAGTGCTGGCTTGCGGTCCGTCAACACCACTTGCCTCTTGGGCTGATATTCCCACTCCTTGTGGGACTCGGTGGCGCAAGTTCTGCCCCAGTGTCCTGAGGAGGTCCAGACACTGCTTTCCCGCACCATTGCGGAGGGAAGAGATGCGGCAAAGTACACCATCAGATGTGGCCTTGATACCGCTGACTCGCTAGGCAGATCGCTTGCGACGACAGTGGCGCTGCGCCGTCACGCCTGGCGAGGACCACTGGTTTCTCGGGTGATGTCAAACTCTCTTATGGACATGCCCTTTGATGGAGTCGGACTTTTTGGGACAAAGGCAGACCATGCGCTGGAGCGCTTTAAGGACTCGCAGGCTACAGCCAAGTCCCTGGGCCTTTCTGCTGTGCGCCCTCAGCAACAGTCTGCTTTTCGCCCCTTTCGTGGCCACGGAAAGGGCGCCCAATCACGTCCGCTGCCCAGCCACCGGCCCGCGCAGCAAGCGTCTTCGCGTGGCCAAGGACGTGGCTCCCGCCGTGGCGGGTCAGGCAACCAGCGTGCGGGTCAGGCCACCAACCCCGCCCGCGGCCTCCAAGCCCTCCTAGTCCTTCCTTTCAGGTGCACAGCACGCCAGTAGGGGGCAGGGTCCGCCATCACCATCACCACTGGCGTGCCATCACCTCGGACAGGTGGGTCTTGGACATTGTCGGAAGGGGCTACTCCCTCCCCTTCGTGACCATCCCCCCAGCCATGCCACCTCAATTCCACCGCATGTCAGGGGATCACTTGGTGCTTCTTCAAAAGGAAGTTGCGGCCCTCTTGGCCAAGAGGGCCATCGAGCGTGTTCCGACCCCTGAAGTAGGACGTGGTTGCTACTCCCACTACTTTCTGGTGCCCAAAAAGGACAAGGTGGACATGCGTCCTATCTTGGACCTCGGGAACGTCAATCGCTTCCTCCGGAAGGAGAAGTTCAAGATGCTCACCCTAGCTCAGGTCTTGACTGCTCTCGACCCTGGAGACTGGATGGTAGCGTTGGACTTGCAGGACGCATATTTCCACATCCCCGTCCTGCCGGCCCACCGGCGTTACCTGCGGTTCACGGTAGGCCTCGAGCATTTTCAGTTCACAGTGCTCCCTTTTGGCCTTACCAGCGCCCCTCGGGTGTTCACGAAAGTGATGGCGGTGGTCGCAGCCCATCTGCGCCGGGCAGGGGTCCCAGTCTTCCCCTACCTCGACGACTGGCTGCTGAAGGCGGGCTCGTCCCAGGCAGTCGTCTCCCACCTCCAGACAACGGCCGAACTCCTGCACTCGCTGGGGTTCTCCATCAACGTGCCGAAGTTGCACCTGATTCCTTCTCCACAGCTCCTTTTCATCGGAGCAGTTCTGGACACGACGCAGTTTTGGGCCTATCCTCCCGAACGGCGGGTCTGGGATATTCAGGCTATGATTCCGATCTTTGAGCCTCTATCCTGGGTTTCGGTACGGATGACCCTGAGGATGCTGGGCCTCATGCATCCTGCTGGTCGATCATGCCAGATGGCATATGCGGGCTCTGCAGTGGGACCTGAAGTTCCAGTGGGCGCAGCACCAGGGCAACCTGTCCGATCACGTCCAGATCTCGGAGGGGACTGCAAAACAATTGCAGTGGTGGCTCTCGAACCGGCAATGGGTCATGGGCAGATCCCTCTCCCTTCCCCAGCCAGAGCACACAGTTGTGACGGACGCGTCCCTTCTGGGATGGGGCGGTCACATGGGAGAGGCGGAGATCAGAGGCCTCTGGTCTCCGGCAGAGTCCCGGCTCCATATCAACCTTCTGGAGCTCCAGGCGATCCGACTTGCACTCAAGGCATTCCTTCCCTCTGTCAAAGGGAAGGTAGTGCAGGTGTTCACAGACAACACCACCGCCATGTGGTATTGCAACAAACCGGGCGGGGTGGGGTCGTGGACCCTATGTCAGGAGGCTCTGCGCCTCTGGACATGGCTGGAACATTAGGGCATATTCCTGATGGTTCAACACCTGGCAGGTTCCCTGAACACCAGGGCGGACGAACTCAGCCGCAGGTGCATGATGGATCACGAATGGCGTCTTCACTCGGAGGTGGCGCAAGGTCTCTTTCAGCAGTGGGGAGAGCTTTGGTTAGATCTGTTCGCCACCGAAGAGAACGCGCAATGTCAGCAGTTCTGCGTGTTGGAATTTCCAAAGCGGCACTCGCTCTGCGACGTTTTTCGTCGCGATTGGTGTTGCGGTCTGTTGTACACCTTGCCGCCTATAATACTTCTACCCAGATTGTTGAAGAAGATTCGGCGCGACTGGGCCCAAGTCATTCTTGTGGCTCTGGACTGGGCTCGAATTTGGTATCCCGAGCTACTCAGTATGAGCGTCGATTCCCCCGATCCGTCTGCCTCTTCGGGAGGATCTTCTGTCGCAGCAGCAGGGGACGGTCCTCCACCCGAACCTGTCCAGTCTACACCTGCCTGCGTGGAGATTGAGCGGCGGCAGTTGATTCCTTTCGACTTGCCTCCCGAAGTTTGTGATGTGATTCTGGCAGCCAGGCGTCCCTCCACTAAGGTGGTATACGCCTGCAGGTAGAACAAGTTTGTGGCATAGTGCACAGCAAAGGCTGTGAATCCCCTTTCTGCCCCTCTTTCTGAGGTTCTTCTGTTCCTTCTTTCTCTGGCCCAACAGGGTTCTGCCCTGGGTACCATCAAGGGCTATCTTTGTGCGATATCAGCCTTCCTCAGGCTTCCTGATCAGCCCTCCCTTTTCAAGTCCCCTGTGGTTAACCGGTTTCTTAAAGGCATTACACACCTCTTTCCTCCTGTTCCGTTTGTAATGCCTCAGTGGGACTTGAACTTGGTTCTTACCTTCTTAATGTGCGCTCCCTTTGAGCCTCTACATAATTGTCCTCTTCGTCTTCTTACTCTAAAGACAGCATTCCTGATGGCCATCACCTCTGCTCGGCGGGTGAGTGAGCTCCAGGCTCTTTCATGCAAACCTCCCTTTCTGTCTGTTCATCCAGACAAGGTTGTTCTTAGGACGCGTCCGTCCTTCTTGCCAAAGGTGGTTACTGCCTTCCATATTGGGCAGACCATCACTTTGCCCACCTTCTTTCCGCCTCCGCATCCTTCCAGAGAGGAAGAGAGGCTCCACCGTCTGGACCCAAAACGTGTGCTTTCTTTTTACATCAACCGTACACACCAGTTCCGGGTGGATGACCAGCTCTTTGTTGGCTACGTGGGCGCCAAAAAAGGTTGGGCGGTACACAAAAGGACCATCTCCCGCTGGGTCACTATGTGTATCAAAGCCTGCTATTCTTTGGCTAAGAAGGAGCCTCCTGTTAGGCTGCGTGCCCATTCCACCAGGGCTACGGCGGCTACCACGGCTTTAGGACGCGGGGTTCCGTTACAGGATATATGTCAGGCAGCTACGTGGGCCTCGCTGCACACGTGTACCAAACATTACTGCCTTGACAGCCAAGTCCGGAGTGACGGCTTCTTTGGCCGTTCTGTTCTCCGGGACTTCCTCGTCTGATCTTTGTTCGCAGACCCACCACCGGGGTTGGTATTGCTGGGGTATCTATTCTAAGGTAAGGAATTTGTCACTAACGTGTCTCTTTCAGATGCACAAGTTACTAACTTGTGTAACGATATATCTGTAAGAGTCAGTAGTTAGTGACAGATTCCTACCGCCCACCCATCCTCCCCGTTCTGCGAACTGATTTCTAGGGTTAAGGACATCCCTTTCAGGGCCCTAGTATTTTTCAGACACCTATGTCAGCTTCTTGCATGGCTCTGCGTTCCTGGCGCGGAAAGTCGTGTACAGAACTGACGACAACGCGCAGGGGTGGCGTCTAAGTACTGCCCGCGACGTCATCCCGGCGGTCCCGACGCCGGACGCGGAGCCGCACGACGACGCCTACCGACGCGCAAGGGTACTGCTACGCAAAAACTTTCCGGATCCAGCCTGGGGATATTCTAAGGTAAGGAATCTGTCACTAACTACTGTCTCTTACAGATATATCGTTACACAAGTTAGTAACTTGTGCATCGGTGGCGCTGTGTGGATGGGACGCAATGCATTGCCTTTGGAATCATCACTCTTCTAGCGCTAGGTCCTCACATTTCTATCGATGGCAGCCTCAACGATGATGCCGAACCTCTGCATTGCAGCATATCATTCATCGGAGCTGACACATCACCACTGCTGCGTGGATCAGGACCAGCACATCGTCACCCAGGATTAAGCTACTTTTGGTCAGCGGGCCTCACTGGGTTCCTTTATGCTACGTGTGCTCCATTGCGGTCAGCTTGAACTTTTGACTTGGTCCCTGTCCAATGTGACCAGATATCCCAAATAGCACTTTTTGCTTCTAGGCACTATTTTCACCTAAAACAAAAGTTGAATATCTCAAGTTCTACTTATAGGCTATTTGTCATTTTGGTTTGGTTTCATTTATTAAATGAAGTTCTATTTTTCTAACCTGGTGTGTAATCTTTTTGTGTGGTGTAAACCTTGTTCCACTGTTTGAAGTGTTGCACAAATAGTTTACACATTGCCTATAAGTTATGCCTGACTGCTCTGTGCCAAGCTACCAGAGAGTGAGCACAGGTTAATGTAGATTTGCCTGCTTCTTAACCTGACTAGGATTGTGGTTGCTGCTGGACTAGGGTTCATACCCCCGTCAACCTACAACCCAATTTCCAACACTGGTGATCAGTGGTTGAGGATATGACTTGTATTTGTGCAGTGGCATACAGTGATTTGGTGTTCACTAATATTCCACATCCAAGACCAGTTCAAGTTTTAAATTCTCCCTAATTGGCATTTTTGATTTTCTTTTTTTTTTTTTTCTTTTTCTTTCAAAATTAATTGAATCATGTGTGTGGCTGCTGAATCTTCAACCAAAAGCTTGGAATTTGAGCTGGCCAACCTTGAGAATACACTGTGGGCCAACTCAAAGACTTCTGCAAGGAGTTTGCACTTCCTGCCAAGAGCACCTTCAGGAAGGTGGAATTGAAAAAGGTGCTGAGGGCCTGGGCAGAAGCTCGCTCCGTACTGGATGAAGTCCCAGCTGAGGATGATGGGCTAGAGGATGGCCCTTTTGAGAAACCACCTACGGTGGAGCAGGATGTGATCCCGGATTTGGAGCTTCCTGCAAAGGCAGGGATCAGTGTCTCTTCCTGCGGCTTGTCCCTGTAGGAACTGGGGAGGAGAGGGACTTTAAGTTGCAGATGGTTAAATTGAGAGTGGAGGCAGGGAAGAAAAGAGCCTTTGAGGAAATGAAAATATTATTGGCTCATGAACGGAGTCTAAAGGAGCTGGGTATCAAAGCCAGGCAGGTAGATTCCAGCAGTGACGGGGGCAATATACTTGCAGAACTTGAAGGAGAGAGAAGGGTTCGCATTCCCAAGGATTTGGCGCCCAGTTATGTGGTGGGAGATGAGATTGCCAAATTGTTTTCTGCTTATGATGATGTACATAAGGTTCACAGGGTAACTGAGGAGCACTGGTGCAGTGGTCTGTGGAAACAAAGGCCTATTCCGGGAAGATACACACTTCTTACACAAGAGTTTGGGGACCCAACCAAGAATACCCCTATGAAGGCCATTTTTATTTGCTAAATTTGGGCTGGCTCCTGAGAAGTATAACAAAAGATTCAGGGACAGCCAGAAGCTCCCCAACCAATCATGGGTAGATTTTTTGTTTTGGGGGACTACTCCAGCAAGGCACTGAATGGTTGGTTGCCGGGCAGCAAAGTTAATGTTTGTTTGGGTTGTACAATTTAGTCATGAGAGAGTTCATGCTCAGTATCTGTTTTACAGAGTTGTGCCAGCACTTCATTGACAGTAAGCTGACCCACCCTAGAAAGCTTAAGAGGAGGTAGACTTCTGGCCTAGCACCAGAGTGTCCAAAAAGGTATCTGACGGGGACTCCCACAAAGGTGGTCAGGGTTCCAACCAGAAGAAAAAAGGGGAGAGGGGGAGGGTAAACTTAAAAATAAGGAGTTCTCGGGGCGTGGCCAAGATGGCGGTTGACTTTTAGGGTTGCTTCTGCCGCCCCGTATCATTCAAGCACCATCCTACCTGACAACGGTGAATTTGTGGAGCACTTGAGGCTTTTTGTGGGGCCCAGTGGTACAGAACATGTCGGTCCTGATCCCGTGCAAGGCCACCAGACTGCCTAACTGTGACGGGGAACTGAGCTGCTGTGGGGGCTGCGGAGCCGCCGAGCTCTGTGGGGCCACCCGTCCCACCATCCTGACGGCGCGGCCCAGTGTAGTGATGTCGATCCGGAGGGAGGAGTCCCGATCCGGAAAGCAGACCCTGTTCTGGTGGTGGCCAGGGGGGCCGTTGGCCGATTGGGCTCAGCTGCCGCCGCAGAGTAGTGGAGACCCAGTTGCTGGTGGTCCGATAGAGAGATTAAGGCCCGTACCTGTATTTGATCGGAATGGAAGGTTCCAGTGTACCCCTGGTGGCAAGTGGCCGCAGTGCTCTCCTGCTGGCCGGGCTCGGGTGGAAGAATAACTTGGTGCCGACGGTGCCCTGGCATGAAGGTGGAGACTGCGCTGGGAGTCTGCTGGATGAGGCCCTCCCTCTTTTGCCTCCTGCCCAATTGCAGCTTGATCCACAGCTACTGTGTTCGCGGGCACTTGTTGGGGGGGTGGTGGAGGGGGGCGGCCCATGATGGTAGGATTGGTGCGGTAGGCAGAGCTCTGGGCCTTGGTGTTTGACTCTTCTTCAGCTCCACGGTGAGGCGTCCGGGCTCTGAGTTAACGAAAGCAAGGTGGTGTCCGACCATTCCGATCTGGCACAGCTTGTTCAAGTATTTAGGGATTCAGGTGTCACCCCTCCCGGATCTGGCCTGGGCCCTTCATTTCAGTGAGCTGGATCTGCAGCTCGACTGGGGTGCACTGCCCTGTTTAAAATGGTATGTCTACCGCATTATTTGCGCTGGGCATCTACCCCTATCCCATCCCCCACAGGTGGTTTCACTCCTTGACAGATATGATCACCAACTTAGTCTGAGCAGGTGGGAGGCACAGGGTGGCCTTTCTCTTCCTGCGTAGATCCCCATTTGACGGTGGCCTGAGTTTGTCGGATATCTGCCTGTACTACCTCGCAGCTCACTTGGTGCCGGTTAATGACTGGTTCACGGGGGGGGGGGGGGAACCTGACATATCGCCTGGAAATTCATTAATTGGGTATAGATGGTCAGCTCTATCTTTTGTACCGATCGCGTCTGCCCATCGCATTACCCTCTTGTATGCAGGTGTCTATCAGTTGTTGGAGTGTGGCTCTTCGGCTCACCTGCTGGAATTGCTGCTTCACTGGGATGACTCCTTTATGGAGGGGAACGTGGCTTGTTCAACTTTCGACCCTGCCAGGTTTGTCACCTGGGATCGCATAGGGATTCCCTTCATGCGAGTAGTTTACAATGGTGTTAGCATTGTGTCATTTTCAGATCTAAAGGATAGATATGCCCTTTCCAACACGCAGTTCTTTTGTTCCCTCCAACTACGCCACGCAGGCTCACAAGCTCCTGACTGACTCACTGTACGAATTCAGTCTGCTGGAGGCGAAGTTTTTCTTAGGGCAGTTGGGCATGGACGCAACCTCTGCAATCTACCGCTCGCTGGTCATTAATACCCCGGATGGTCTTGAAAAGACCCGGCAGAGGTGGGCTGCCTGGGTGGGAGTACTGGATGATGAGAAATGGAGGGAGGCATGAATGATGCCTCGAATTGGCAATTCAATTGCGGCTGCGTATGGTTCCATTTACTTACATGCAACAAATCTCACCCTGCAGCACTTACAGCACATGCTCCCTAACACTCAGTCACCATGTGCACGTTGCTCGCTTCCAGCAGCAGACTTTTTGCATGTGGCTGCACCCTGGAGCTAACACTCCGCATTGCGTTATTGGGGCTGATGGAGGAGGTTGGTGGCCCTAGAGTTGTCTTTTTGGGGTTGTCCTGTTTGGTTGCTAAATGTGATGTGTCCCGTGCTGGAAACAGCATAAGTCACCGACTGTCAGTTACTAGCGCAGAGGGTGCGCTCACCAGGAGAAACCAATCTACCAGGCATGCAGCTGTCCTCAAAAGCATGCACAAATATGGAGGAAATGGTCGTTATTATGAAGTGTCGATTTGATCATGAAATGCTTTACAACGCTGCTGTTTGGACTTGCTGTAATGATGTGCCCCTGCATCGATTATTATTGAACTGTTATGCTCTGCCATAAATTTCTCAATAAAGTTGGTTATAAAATGGTAGGTCATCCTGAGAGGATGGGAGGGAGGAGCTGGACCTAGCTTCCCTTACACTTCAATAGGATGTGTCCTGTCCACACACAAAGGGCAGAAATCCGCCCTCTGGTGAGCCTGGAGCCATTGCAGGAAGGAAGGACCTCTGTGTACTTCAAAGACCAGTCTTTGAAGTATCCCTCACATCAAAGGCCCAACTAGGTATAAGTACTGGGCGTCTGACACCATCACTTCAGTACATGTCTGCACACTGCCAGGAAGAAGGACTGCTGCTTTGCTGGACTCCTGCCTTACTGTGCTGCTGTGCTACTTGCAGTTGCCCTGCCTGGGTGAGAAGGACTGGAGCTGCATCACTTAAAACCAGAGTGACTCCAAGGGCTAGCTGGCTGGCCTCCTGATCTTAAGTCTCAGTGACGTAAGACTTCCAACCACCCCGTTTCTGCACCTGAACTCTGCCCTACCAAGTGGTGCCACCCCCAGTCCTTGACCCTTTGAGGTGGGCCTAAGGTGCTTGTTACAGCGTCACTGATGCATTGCCGCTGCTGCATGGATCTGCACCGATGCATCGCCACTGCTGCGTGGATCGGACGCCGTGCATCGCTTTCGGAAATACCACTCTTCCCTGCGCACATGATCCTCGCATCTCCGTCAATAGCAGTCTCAACAACTGTGCTGAAGCTCCACATCGCCTCTTATAGCTCATTGGAGCCAACACATCGGTACTGCTTTTGCAGATCAAGACAAGCGCATCCTCACCACTGCATGGACCGGCACCAGCGCATCGCCTTGACTTCTACCACACACCCAGGATTAAGGTACTTCTGTTCAGTGGGTCCCTGTATCCAGCTTGCGCTCCATCGCGGTGTACCTGAACTTTTATTTTGTCCTGATCCGGCGCTGCCAGCTATCCCAAATAGTGCTTTTTAGGTCTCGCCTAGCGATGCAGCGCCATGCGTTGCTCGCGTAGGCGAGATCTATTGTTGTCGACTTGCTTAGCGATGCGGGACAGGACATGTGCACGCGTATGGCAAGACAGGAGATGTGCACGCGTACGGCTTGCGTGTCCTTCAGCGTGCGCCTTACATGTCTCACCGGGGCTCAGCAGGTATATAAAATTGCCCCCATGATGGAGCGGCCCGCTGTCTAGCGGGTCCGCTAAGAGAATGGGCGCCGGCCGAGCCCTCACTCACCGGCTGGTTCAGGAGGGCGTCTCTCCTCCGTCTGCAGGTTCCCTGGCCGTCTCCTCGGCACGCCGCGGGGCTCTCCTCACCACTCGGGAGCCCCGTCTTGCCTCTGGTGCCATGCAGTCTGCCTCGCTCTTCGCCCGGTCCCTCTGATGGGGCCGGGACTTCAGCATGGAGCCTGCAGGGTTCCGGACGTCCTCTCCGGCGGTTCCTTCCTGTTTCTTTGGCAGGCCCCGCCCACGTCCCAACGAAGGCTGCCTGACTTCCGGTTTCGCCCCCATCTGCACCGGAGGCATGGAGTGCGCCCCACGATGTCGCCTCCGTTGTTCAGCTTGTTGGAGTTCAGGTAGGAGCTGAAGGTGTCTTTTAACAGTTCTGTTGCGCCTGGACTGCTTGTTGCTGTTAGTCAGCACAGGTGTTTGCACTTGTCAAGCAATTCAAATATCAGTCCAAAGGTACAGTAACCTCAGTAGAATGTATGTAATACTAAAATGATGCCATTTGCAAGCTACATAATCCAGCCCCTAGTGTTTCTGAAAACCGCATGCTGGAATTTGTCCTTTCATGTTTCCCATTATACTCAGGGCCAGCTGGTTTAAAAAAATAACTTTTTAAAAGTCCTTCCCATGCGAGGCATCCAGTAGACTGGTACAAAACTGGCCAAAATCTGCAAATGGATAGAAATCTGGCCTGGGTGTAGCTCTAAAAGTTGACTCTAACAAGAATAATTATTCACTCTGATCTTAAAAGAAGCACACAAAATGAATGTAGCCATTTCAAGTTCCCCAGTTTCAGATGTGAGTTGCTTATCTAGTCCAGCTTTTTTTCTTTTAATTCTGGGATTATTAGTCATGATTGTTCCATTCTAAAACCAGAACTACAAGTCCCAAAATGGCCAGAAATACCTAGACTCATGCATGGATTTAGGAAACGCGATAGTAGTGTGAACGAATAGATTAGAATTTAAAAACCCTATAACCGCAAGAAAATACAGAGCTACTTTATTTTGGCATCCTCAGCCAATCGGGACTTTCCAGTGAGAAGAGTGATCAGATTCACAAATGACTCCATGACCCCCATGCATTGGTCTTGGGCGGTATTTATTAACACTGTTTTCTGTGAGTTACAGTCTGGAAACCAGACCTCAGTTGCGATCACAATCGTGTTGCTGAACAGCTTGCACTCGTACACTGACAAGGTCATCTGGTAGACAAATCTAAAGGCATTTACCATTTATTCTGTGTTTAGATAGTCTTTCTACCATCTGTGTCTATAGATCCCGAACTGTGCATTTTTTTAAGACAACATATTTCACTAAAGTAAGTTGAGGTGGGTGCTCCAACAGACGAGCCCAGAGAAGACAGTACTGACTAGTGAGTGAAAGTTGTGGCTTGGAGAAAATCTACCACTCACAAGTGTTCTAAATATTTTGGTTTGTTTTTGTTTAAAAGTAAGGACACATATCCTTTTGAATAAACACTGATGTACAAAGATCACTTTGTTTATTATATAAGGGAACAATGCGGTTGTCTGTGTTGACTGTGCTGAAACAAATACATAACATTTTTATATAAACCTAATGTGCAATCAATCAATCAATCAATCATGTCACTTATAAAGCGCACTACATACCCGCGAGGGTCTCAAGGCGCTGGGGGGAAGAGGGGGGTGGTGCTGCTACTGATCGAAGAGCCAGGTCTTGAGGAGTCTTCTGAAGGCCAGTAGGTCTTGGGTCTGTCGGAGGTTGGTGGGGAGGGTGTTCCAGGTCTTGGCGGCGAGGTGGGAGAAGGATCTGCCGCCGGCGGTCGTTTTCCGGATGCGGGGGACTGTGGCGAGGGCGAGGCTGGTCGAGCGGAGCTGGCGGGTGGGGGTGTAGAAGCTGAGTCGTCTGTTGAGGTAGGCTGGTCCGGAGTTGTGGAGTGCTTTGTGTGCGTGGGTGAGGAGCTTGAAGGTTATCCTCTTGTTGACAGGGAGCCAGTGCAGGTCTCTCAGGTGGGGTGTGATTTGGCTGCGTCGGGGGATGTCGAGGATAAGACGTGCAGAGGCGTTCTGGATGCGTTGCAGCCGTCTCAGGAGCTTAGCCGTCGTTCCTGCGTAGAGGGCGTTTCCGTAGTCCAGCCTGCTGGTGACGAGGGCCTGGGTGACTGTTTTTCTTGTTTCGGTGGGGATCCACTTGAAGATCCTGCGGAGCATCCGGAGGATGTTGAAGCAGGATGAGGAAACGGCGTTGACCTGCTTAGTCATGGAGAGGGTGGGGTCGAGGATGACCCCTAGGTTGCGTACGTGGTCGGTGGGTGGCGGGGCTGTTCCCAGTGATGTTGGCCACCAGGAGTCGTCCCAGGCTGAAGGGTTGGAACCAAGGATGAGGACCTCCGTCTTGTCCGAGTTCAGCTTCAGGCGGCTGGTCCTCATCCATTCGGCGACGGCCTTCATTCCTTCGTGGAGGTGGGCTTTGGCGGTGTGAGGGTCTTTGGTGAGGGAGAGGATCAGCTGGGTGTCGTCGGCGTAGGAGATGATGTTGAGGTTGTGCTGTCGGGCGACGTGGGCGAGGGGTGCCATGTAGATGTTGAACAGCGTTGGGCTGAGGGAGGAGCCTTGGGGTACGCCGCAGATGATCTTGGTGGCCTTGGATCGGAAGGGGCGAGGCGGACGCTTTGTGTTCTGGCCGGAAAGGAAGGATGTGGTCCAGTCCAGGGCCTTCTCTTGGATCCCGGCGTCGTGAAGGCGTGTTCGTAGTGTGTGGTGGCAGACCGTGTCGAAGGCGGCTGATAGGTCCAGGAGGATGAGGGCTGCTGTTTCTCCGTTGTCTAGCAGGGTCCTGATGTCATCGGTGGCGGCGATGAGGGCGGTTTCGGTGCTGTGGTTACTGCGGAAGCCGGACTGGGAAGGGTCCAGGATGTTGGTCTCCTCGAGGTAGCGGGTCAGTTGTTTGTTGACGATTTTCTCGGTGACCTTCGCGGGGAACGGGAGCAGAGAGATGGGTCAGAAGTTCTTGAGGTCCTTGGGGTCTGCCTTGGGTTTCTTGAGTAAGGCGGTGATCTCGGCGTGCTTCCAGCTTTCCGGGAAGGTTGCTGTCTCGAAGGAGATGTTGATTATTTTCCGGAGATGGGGCGCGATGGCTGTACTGGCTTTGTTGAAGATGTGGTGAGGGCACGGGTCTAGCGGTGAACCGGAGTGATGGTGTTCATGATCTCGCTGGTGTCCTCGTCGTTGATGTTGGTCCAGGAGAGCAGGCGGTTGGTGGTTGTGGGGGCAGTGGTCTCGGTGGTTGCCGGGGCGGTCGTGGTGTTGAAGCTGTCGTGGATGTCGGCGATTTTGCGGTGGAAGAAGGTGGCCAGTGAGTCGCACAGGTCTCGCGACGGCTGGATGTCGTTGGTGTTGGAGCTGGGGTTGGAGAGTTCCTTCACGATGTTGAAGAGCTCTTTGCTGTTGTGTGCGTTGTTGTCTAGGCGGTCTTTGAGTGAGGCCCTTTTGGCGGATCTGATGAGGTGATGGTGACTGCGGGTGGCGCTCTTGTGGGCGGCGTAGCTGTCCGCTGTCCGTTCGTGGAGCCAGATCTTCTCCAGTTTTCGGCATGTTCGTTTGGAGGCCTGGAGGTCTTCGGTGAACCAGGTGGCTTTCTTGCTGGTGTGGCTGTTGGGCGGATTCTTGAGCGGGGCGAGGGTGTTGGCGCAGTCGTCGATCCACTGTCTGAGGTTGCGGGCGGCGGTGTCGGGGTCGGAGGGTTCGGCGGGTGGGCTCAGGGCGAGGGTTGTGGTTAGCTGGTCTTCCGTGACTCTGCTCCAGCAGCGGCGAGGCATTTGTTCGGTGCGGTGGTGCGTGGTGTAAATATATTGCAGAGTTTGCAATATATGTTGCATTCACTCCAAAATTTTGCTGACAAACTTATTTTTCTTTAGAAATTGTATGGGGCGACAAGGGTTGATTTAGATTCATAAGTGCTTTCCAGAGGCTGTATATGATTATGTTGCTGGAGAACGGTTTGTTAAAAAGGCTCCTCAGTGTAAGCGCATGTTGGTGCTCAGAGCTGCAAAGCTCCACATTAGTTTACTGAACTGAGGGCTTGTTTCCCAGCCCTCAACCCATGTCCGTGCTTAGAGTATTCAAAGTGCATGCTCTAAATGGCAGTGTTTCCATGGCAGGCTTCTTACCCGTGGTGCAACGCGTGCATATCCTTCACCGTCACCTAATATTGAGAAGCTGTGCTGGGAACAAAGGGCACACCTTATTCGGAAAGGAATACTACCAGCCCATCTCAAAAGCAGCAGGAGGAAGCCACCTTAAAAGATCTGATTACAAGACTACCACTCCATGTGGTCAGCGGAAAAGCATAAACTCCTTGAAGTGTGAGCCTTTAAATGGATTCTATGGAAGGTGTGAAATTATTACTGGCTCACCTTGAGAACAAGCATTTGCAATGCAAAAGGTCTCGCATTTGCGAGAGTTTGAGCAATTGGCATTGTAAATGACAATGCCTTTATTTATCCGTTTTGAAAATCTGCAAAAGGTGCTTAAACATGCATCTTGTACTTATAGTCGTTGTTTACAAAAAGCAAGGCTGGCAGTAATGCACCTCTTTTACTGCCAGCCTTGCTTTTCGTAAGCAAGGACTATAACGCACCGCTTGCAGGTTTTCAAAACACATAAATAAAAGGCATTGTCATTTACAATGCCAATAGCTCAAACTCTCGCAAATGCGAGACCTATTGCATTGCAAATGCTTGTTGCTTATAGGTGCTATTTTCACCAAACAAAACCCAAAAAACTTGAAATTCAATATCTCAAGTTCTACTTATTGCATATTCAACATTTTGATCTTGTTATATTTATTAAATTAAGTTCTATTTTTCTAACCTTGTGTGGAATCTTTTTATGTGGTGTTTTCACAGATTTACTGTTGGAAGTGTTGCACAAATACTTTACATGTTGCCTCGAAGTTAAGCCTGACTGCTCTGTGCCAAGCTACCAGAGGGTGAGTGCAGGTTAATTTGGGGTTTGCCTGCCTCCTACCCTGACTAGAATTGTGGTTGCTGCTTGACAAGGGCTCATACCCCAGTCAACCTACAACCCAATTTCTAACGGCGCAGCAGGCCTTGTGTTTGAAAGATCAGTGCATGAAATCTAAGGATAAATCTCCAGATGGAGTGAGAATGTGTGACTGACAACAGAAGTGTTTTGCCATCCTCAGAGTGAGGAATGTTCTTTGCTGTTTGCCTCACTAGCCAGCATGTAGAATGTGGAGACATTGTCTCTGCTATGTGTCTGGTAAAGGTATGTTAGAGGCATATGAGCTGAAGATCATATGCTATGCATAAATCGCCATCTAGTGTTGGGTCCTCCGGATGTTTGCACTTTGTTTTTCTTCGAAGAAGTCTTTCCAGTCACGATGTAGGTGACTCCTCCTTTCGGTGATAGTGCCCATGGGCATCAACTCCATTGTTAGATAGTTTTTTTCCGCCATCGGGTTTGGATGCCTATCGTTGCGCTCCGGTTCGACACCGTTCCTTCGGTTTCCCTCGGTGAGCAAGATACTCACCCTCAACGGTATTGTGTTCGATCGCATCTCCCTTTCTATCGTGCATCGTAATTACTTAAAATAATCTTTTGAACGGAAAGTTCGTGGTAGGCCGTCGGGCCTACCCGCGTCGGGTCGACCTGTAGTCGGAACAAACTCCCTTCAAATTCTGCCCTCTGTGCCACGCGAAATACACGCGCACCGACTCACACAAAGTGTGTAATCTGTGTTTGTTCCCCAAACACAGAGATCAAGACTGTGACGCATGCCAGGCTTTCCGCTCCAAGACAACACTTTGCGACAGTGGGGCTTGACGTCGCGACATGCAGAGCCAGCACACAAGCTCCATTCCGAAAATCTTCGGTCAACAGTCAGACGAAGAGGCCAGCGAGGCCATGGGAACAGAGGAGGACCAGGAGCCGGTCGCCATCTCAGAATTCGAATCCGACTAAGAGGAGGGCATCCCACATGGTCAACGTACCGTGAGTACACCTCCCCCCTCATCCCAAGAAACAATTTCAACTAAAAAGAGGGCTCCGGTCCAACCCGCGCCCTCGGGCCCCGGTCGGCACCAAGATCACGCTTTTGACGCCCACCCTCTGGCTCGGCACCAAAGCCTACCAAAAAGCCTTCCAGCTCCGAAAAGACACATTCCAAACAGAGTTCGGAGCCCAGAGCTTCTGGGTCGAAACACAAGTCCGGCACCGACCCCGAAAAAATTGTCGGATTCGAAGACATCAACGGTTTCGACTCCTGCACCGAAAATTTCGGCGCTGAAACAGACAGAAGTGCAGAAAACCGCTACAAAGCCCAGTTTCGATGCCCCAATTGAAAAACCGGATCCGAAACAAAAGCTTTTGTATATCCATCCACAGACTAGCCATATCACCACTAAAGTGACTCTAAAAAGGACTGATGCAGAAGAAGAATATCTCATCCCTTTAAAGAAGAGATCTGTTGGAACCAACCCTTCCCCTCCTACTCTTCCTCCACCTATTCTTCCTTCATCACCACCTTCCCCTCAGCTTCAACCAATTTCACCTGAACATTCACCACCACATACACCTGACAACCAAGATGATGGGGATGATGATCAGCCATTACAAGACCCATGGGACGATTATAACACCAATTCGCCCACGGGCAATGATCCCGACCTGTACCCTACCAAACCCTCTCCACCAGATGATAGTGTAGGCTACATTGAGTTACTGGGTAGAGCTGCCAACTACCATGGGGTGCAGCTACATAAGGAGTAATTAGAAGAGGATTTCCTCTTTGAAACCCTCAGTACCACACAGAAGTCATCACATACACTACCCATGCTTAAAGGGATGGTCAGGCATGTAGATTAAATTTATAATGACCCAGTCAGAGCTCGTATTCTTACCCCTAGAGTGGACAAGAAGTACAAGCCAGCACCATCTGACCCAGAATATATAAGGGGACAATTGCCACTAGACTCCCTGGTTGTGTCCAATGCAAGAAAAAGAGCCAACTCCCAGACGACAGGAGAGGCTCCACCTCCTGATAAAGAATCAAAACTTATTGACGCTACTGGGAAAAGGGTAGCTTCTCAAGCAGCCAAATTCTGGCTTGTCTCCAACACTCAGGCACTGTTAGCGCGATACGACCGTGCTCACTGGGACCAAATGGAACAACTGATCCAATATTTACCCCCGGAACACAAATCAAAAGCACAAGATCTGGTTCATGAAGGGCAACTTATTGCTAACAATCAAATAAGATGCTCTCTAGATGCTGCAGACACTGCTGCTAGAGCTATAAACACTAGTGTCTTTTTAAGAAGGCATGCCTGGCTCTGTATATCTGGTTTTAAACCTGAGGTTCAAACCTCCATTTTAAATACCCCATTCGATAAGGAACATCTATTTGGCCCAGTAGTAGATTCTTCACTTGAGAAAATGAATAAAGATACTGAGGTAGCCAAATCTATGGGAGCCCTTCAATCCACACAGGGTTGTGCTTCCTTTCGACGCTCCTTTTACTGAAGAGGTTCCAAAAATACCTCATCGGAAGCCACCTCCACCTATAAGGGCAATAACCAACCCTCTCCATCTAGGGGTTATTTCAGGGGAGGTTACAGGGGTAACAACGGTAAGGGCAGGGGCCGGGGTTCAAACACACGCAACTCCCCCGCCAACACAAAGCAGTGACTTGCCTTCACTTCCTCCTGACCACTCAACACCTGTAGGGGGAAGACTCAGATTTTCTACCAATCTGGCAATCAATAACAACAGACAATTGGGTACTCCAAATTATCCGTTCTGGTTACTGCCTGGAATTTATCAACACGCCTCCAAATATTCCACCAAAGCCCCACAAACTATCACCAGACCATCTATACCGCCTCAAACAAGAGGTTCAGTCTCTACTTCTAAAAGGGGCTATAGAGCCTGTGCCGCCCCAACATCACGGGTCGGGCGTATACTCCTTTTATTTCCTAATTCCCAAAAAAGACGGTTCTCTCAGACCAATTTTAGATCTCCGAGAACTCAACCGGTACATTCAGTCAGACCATTTCCACATGGTGACACTTCAACAGGTACTTCCTCTACTACAGAAAGGTGACTTTCTATCTCCTCTAGATCTAAAAGACGCCTACTTTCATATACCAGTTCACCCTGCTCATCGCAAATTCCTCAGGTTTGTGGTAGCGGGTCAGCACTATCAGTTCATAGTACTCCCATTCGGTGTCACCACCGCCCCCAGAGTCTTCACAAAGTGTCTGGCGGTAATAGCTGCTCACCTAAGGAGACAAAGCAGCCACGTCTTCCTGTACTCATCAAAGCCAACACGTACCAACAATGTCGACAGCACACTTTCAGGACAATTTGGTTACTGCATCAACTAGGGTTCACAATCAATGTACCAAAGTCACATCTCCAACCAACCAATACAAAGGACTACCTAGGAGCCACAATAGATACTCAAAAAACCCTCGCTTTTCCCAGCTCAATTCGGAATATTCAAGCTTTAGTTCTCAGCTTTCAATCCAACCATTGGATTCCTGCTTGAGATTACATGCAGCTACTGGGAATGATGTCATACTGATCGTTCCCCATGCCAGACTGCACATGCGTCCACTTCAAGAATGCTTAGCAAGTCAGTGGAACCAGTCGCAAGGTCTATTGACCGATCTAGTGTTGGTAAGCGGCCGTACTCATCGCTCTCTGCAGTGGTGGAACACACAAAATTTATCAAAAGGACGGCCGTTCATAGACCCGGTTCCACAGATAGTACTGACAGCGGATGCGTCCCTCACTGGCTGGGGAGCTCATCTACAACAGCACACAGTGCAAGGCTTGTGGAGCCAACAACAGAAGTTGCTTCACATCAATCACCTAGAGCTGCTTGCAATATTTCTAGCACTCAAGGCGTTTCAAACTCACCTACAGGGCAAAACTGTCCTAATTCGTACAGACAACATGACAGCCATGTATTACATACAAAAATAGAGGGGGGGGGGGACACACTCTCCAAATGTCCCACTTAGCCCAAGACATCTGGAGGTGGGCCATTCACCACAAACTTTATCTCCCAGCAGAACACCTCCCAGGAGTCAACAACCAGATTGCAGATCTCAGCAGGCAGACAGCAAATACATGAATGGGAACTCCACCCTCCGGTCCTCCTTCCATACTTTCAACGTTGGGGAGTCCCTCACATAGACCTGTTCGCCACATACCAAAACGCAAAATGCCCAAACTTCACGTCTAGGTATCCACACCCATTGTCCAAAGGCAATGCACTATGGATGAATTGGTCAGGGATATTTGCTTACGCTTTTCCGCCTCTCCCACTCATTCCATTAGTGGTTCAGAAACTGAACCAAGCGTCCCTGACACTAATCCTAGTTGTTCCCACATGGGCACGTCAACCTTGGTTCACAACCCTATTGGAACTCTCAGAAGTCCTCACCAAAAACTAAGTCTTACACCCAATCTTCTCAAACAGAGCCATGGAGACATAAAACATCCAGACCCCAGTCAGCTCGATCTGGCTCCTGAAGTCTTAGAGTTTGGCTATCTTAATCTACCGCCAGACTGCATGAATATTATCAAAGAGGCTAGACACCCTACCACAAGAGCTTGCTATGCAGCAAAGTGGAAGCGGTTTGTGATATACTGTAATAACATCAACCCGCTTGATGCTTCTGTACAAAACATATGTTATTTGTTACATCTACAACGTTCCAATTTAGCGTATACTTCCATACGCTTACATCTAGCTGCATACCTCCAAAATAGACAACATCTATCTCTTTTTAGAGTGCCTGTTATCAAAGCCTTTATGGAGGGACTCAAAAGAGTCATTCCCCCTAGACGTCCACCTGCTCCAGTATGGAATCTCAACATTGTTCTCACCAGACTAATGGGTCCACCCTTTGAGCCACTGCACAAATGTGAACTGCAATTTCTCACTTGGAAAACTGCTTTCCTCGTGGCTATCACATCACTCAGAAGAGTGGGTGAGCTTCAGGCATTAACTGTAGAAGAACCTTTTTTTTATTTTTATATAAATGCACCAATTTTAGTGGTTCTTCGGACTAATCCTGAATTCCTTCCTAAAGTCATTTCTGCTTTTCATATCAATCAATCTGTTGAGTTACCTGTGTTCTTCCCTCAACCAGATTCAGTGGCAGAACGTGTCCTACACACATTAGATGTGAAAAGAGCATTGCTTTATTACATAGAAAGGACAAAACCTTTCCGTAACACAAATCAACTTTTTGTCGCTTTTACTCCACCACACGAAGGCAATCCCATATCAAAATCAGGTATTGCAAGGTGGATAGTCAAGTGCTTTCAAATATGCTATGCAAAAGCTAAACGAACGTTAACAGTTCCCCCTAGAGCGCACTCTACATGCAAACTAGGGGCTTCTATGGCATTCTTAGGAAATATACCCATAGATGACATATGCAAAGCTGCAACATGGTCTACACCTCACACATTCACAAAACACCATTGTGTAGATGTGTTAGCAAGACAACAAGCTAGAGTGGGCCAGGCAGTTTTACGTACACTATTTCAGACCACTGCAACAGATACAGGTTAGCCACCGCTTTGAGACATAACTGCTACATAGTCTATGCCTAGCATATGATCTACAGCTCATGTGCCTCGACCGGAGAATGCTATTTACCCAGTATGCATCTGTTCTTGGCATGTAGAGCTGTTGAGTCCTATGCGCCCACCCGCCTCCCCAGGTACCTATACTGTTGCAGTAACATCTTACTTAGATACATGCATTCATGGACATCTCCTTTTACTACTCTTACTAACTCCATTATCACCTTCTGCGGGAAAACAATCCAACAATGGAGTCGATGCCCATGCGCACTATCACCGAAAGGAGGAGTCACCTACCTCGTGACTGGAAAGACTTCTTCGAGGAAAAACAAAGTGCATCCGGACCCAGCACTAGATGGCGATCTATGCATACCATATGACTCTACACATCTACATGCCAAGAACAGATGCATACTGGGTAAGTAGCATTCTCCTTTTTTGCTCAACTATGCCAGAAAATTGTCATTTTCTAATGTGAACTAAGCACCTTTTGTGTGAATCTTTGTGCTCAGACAATAATTCCTTGCTAATGGGACATTCATCTCCTCTGACCACATACAGTACCCCAATCCGTGCAGTCCACATGCAGAGATGATACTCCCTCACATAGTTCAGAAACTTTAAGACTGACTCAACAAATCCAAACTACAAACTTGCACAACACCATATACTAGACACGTGCTTAACTAAAACAATCTATTTCTGTCCAAGTGCTTCAACTAAACAAGAGCCTACCTTGCACTCTTGCAATACTTGAGAGCAAATCACCCTTTAATAAGTGGCAGATGTACGATTTTCATGTCTTGTAACCTCCACCTGCAAGTCTTGGGCATCTCTTCGTACATTCTAATCAAGTAGAGATGTCTCCCCCTCCTGCCTGTACACCATAGAGTAGTCACTGAATCTTTCTCTCCAAACAAGCAACGTCCTGCACCAAATGTTGCCTCCTCTAACACAGGGGCTGCCCACATTTTCTCATTCCTCCACCCATAGTACACAGACTACAAAATGGAGATCCAATCAACAATCTTTAGGAGAGCATCAAGCAAAACCACAGTACCTAGCTGGTAGACAAAGTGAAGCGATTTGAAGTTACACAAACTATTGCACAAATCGACACTGCCCCCCCCCCCCGTAACAACTATTTTCTCCACTACTATAGAGTCAAGCTGTCACAACTCTTGAAACAAGACACTCATGCAGAGTTTATGGCTTTCAGCAGAGCCACAAAGAGTATCTATTTCAAAAACAAAATTTTGCTGCATGAAGCTTTCAGGATTCACATGCTGTGCATTATTCTGCCATCTAGTAGTTTGGTCTGAAATGGTCTGTCTCCTGTTTTTGTTTGTGATTGTGTGTCATTGTTGACCACTTTGTGTCCCTCTCTGATGACATATGCCCAGCCATGAAGCTCCATTGCGTAGTTGCCATCTTCAGAATCTTTTATCTGCCGTTGGGTCTGGATGCAGTGCAGGTAGCCACCCGGACAGACATGGGGAAGAGTTTTTTTTTGGGGGGGGGAATCAAAGCAATCTCAAAGAAACACTTGTTGGACACCAAAGAACATCAAAGGTCACCACATGGCTGAAGAGTGCTGGTTGGGCATGGAACACTTGCCATTCATGTTCTGTCTGAAGTGTCACCACAAGTTTGCACAGAAAGACAGCCGTCAAGTGTGCAACTTGTGTCTGCCCAAGGTCCACACACCCCAGAGGGCTGCGATGCCTGCAGCGAGTTTCAACCTAAAACCCTCAAAGCAAGAGAAAAGCAGAGATAGGTGCATTACACCTTGGCACGAGCCCAGAACGAGACTCCTAGGGCAGAGGAGACATACAGCGATGACGATACAGAAATGTTGCAGTAGCAAGATTCCAGCACCGGGGTGAGAGGGGGGAAAGGTGCTGGAACGAGAAGGTCCATGAAAACTGGTTAAGGAGTGGAAGAGGTTGGATTCAAAAACCAAGCAGCCCACTCTGAGCTTAAAGACAACAAAACCCAAATAGAGGCCCAAAGAGTCCCTCGCACCCGAACAAAAGGATACTGCGGGAAGCAAACCCTCTGAATCCACCTCTGCCCAAGGGGGACCGGAAGCCTGAGAGGGAGAAATAGCATTGCAAGGGGAATGTCGGTGCTGAAAAAAAGAGTACCCTGACAGACTACATTGAGAAAACAACAATTGAAGCCCAAGAGAGGCACCTCAAGGCCAAAATGAAGGCCTTAATCAGAAGGAAGGAGGAATTTGAATATGGGATAAAAGATCCTGCTCTGGCCTTCAAAGGAAACATCGGTCGAGGCAGAAGCGCTAGAGCTTAAACTTCTGCTAAGACCACAGCCGAAGGAAGAGACTTTCGAATTTGAGGAGGAATTCAATAAAAGCCCATACCGGGAGGGGATGTTGGAAGCCAACACTTAGGGACTGGCAAGACTTTGACACCAACCTACCGGAGAAAGGTGTGGACATAGCCTTGAGGCCCTTGGCACCTATGATCAAACTTGAGGGAGAACAAGGGGAGTCTTGGTTCCTCCTCAAGACCCTACTCCATCACAACAAAGGTGCCAGTTCCTGCAAAGGCTGTTAGGCATGCTGGACCAGGGATTTAAGCCATTAAGGAACCAGCCATGTCACCCCATCTGTGGAGAAAAGGTACAGGCACTCCACACAGGACCCTATAGGGGATCTGTGGCTGCTCATTCCATTAGTCTCCACGGCACGCTAGCAAGCTAACTCACCAGCGGGACCATCACCCAGTAGAAAAAGCAACCGGGTAGACATGGTGGGCAGGAAAATGGATAGATCCACGGTGGTCTAAAGGAGAATCACTAACTTTAACGCTGTCCTGAACAGGTATGCCCACCAGCAGTGGGAAGAGATGTAGTCATCTACAAGACCTCACAGAGCAATACAAGAAGAGATGGAAGGCACTCTGAGGAGAAGACAATCAACCATACCTGCTTGAAATCATCCCTGGGCACGGCAGGCAACGGTGCACAGGCACTATGCTTAGAAGACCATCCTGGCTAAGGATATTTGCATTCAAGCAAGAGGTGCAGGCAACGGTGGTAAATATGCCCTTCACAGGGGTGGGTGAAGGGTCCTCTGGATTGGTGTTGAAAGAGCAAATGAAGGACAATGAGACAGCTGAGTCTATGGGTGTACTGCAATTCAGGGGAGCAACCATACCACGAAGGAGAGTAGGTTCACAGCCATCAACTTATCATACATACTTCACCATGCAGCAGCCTTCACACAGCGCATCAACACAGTTTCGTTACAGCGGACAACAGAGGCAGCCCCTTCGAGGAAGGGTAGGTGGAAGAGGTGCTGCACTAAGAGGCACTGACCACAACAAGAAAGTGGCTCCTCAAAGCACCCCGACTCCGAACTCAGCACCAGTTGGGGGCAGAGACAGGCAAACGGGAATGACCCCATCACCTTGGACAAATAGATAAACCTAATCCAGCATGGATATTGTATAGAACTCTTAAAACCATGCCCAACATCCACCCACAGGCACGTTTTCAAAAGCAAGAAGGGCACTACGCACTTTAGACGGGACACAGGGGCGTGGCCTTGCCTGGCAGCAAGATGGCCGCACCTTGAGTGGGCTCTGCCGGCCGGGAAGACCAGATCCAACAACATCTGTGCAATCGGGGGACTCACGCAACTGGCGAGTACTGCACGGTAACCCTAGATTGAGCTGAGCTGCGTGGGGGCGCCAAGACCCCCGCACCTGGCGAGAGCGGAGATGATCATGGGGGCCCGCCGCGAGGACTCCCGCGGCCGTGTGAGGCAAGCGGTAGGAGGAGAACGGGGCGGCCTGTGGCGAGCACCCGGTAAGATGGCCGGTGTGAGGAGAGCAGCGACCTCTATGATCGCGACATCCTGACTGCAGCGGCGGAGGCTTGCTGGATCGGGAAAACAAGCCCATATGAGGTCGCGCGGAGCGGCACTGACTGTGTACCCTGGCCTGGGAGAAAGGAGCAGATGGCGAGGCGGTGGCACACCACTGGATGACAGGGGCTTCTGGGGCCCGCGTTGCGAGGTGCTGGTGGGCGCCGGTCGGAGCGGCTCTGCCTGGGCTGCCTGGTACCCGTGATGAGGGACTGCTGCGACTGGGGCCTGCCGGGGACGCCCAGACTGCGACATCCCATCGGCGGCCCTTCTTGGCGCCTGAATAGCGGACTGCACTAGGGGCTGCAACTGTGGGGCATCCGGCACCCTGCTGCCTGATGACTCATCTGCCCAGGATGTGCGAATGGCTGGAAGAGCGTGGGGGCACTGAGCTGAGGCCCACTGCTGCCGGCCTGACCTGGCACCTGAGGCCTACAACTGGACGCCGCCTGCCTGCCCCACCACCACAACAGCAACAAGTAAGTGCGGCTTGCTACATGCTGCGTGCCACGCACCTGTGACCTGTGGACACAGAAGGAGCCTTGGGGCTGACGAGTGAACTATTAATTACAGGAGGCCCTCCCTGACGCCATACATAAGACTTTGGTTGGCACCTTGGGGGTGGCTGTGTTCCTCCCCCCCCCGGCCTGCATAATTAAGCACTGCTACTGGGAGACCCTCCCCGGAGTCAGCAGAGAGGCCTGGGACTGCTCCTGCGCCTGGGGGGGAGCCACAAACTGCCGGCTGAGCGGGAAGGTGCGAGGGGGGCGGACGAGTACTTGCGGTACTGGCGCGCCGGTGCCTCCGAGACGCCCCAAATACACTGGAGACCTGGCACCATCGTAAGCCCACTGTGTGCCACCCGCCAAAACTAACTGCTGACTTGACAGGACGAAAACCGCGGCGAAACTCCAGCACGAGGTGGTGAAACGCAATAAAAATGGGAAAACCAGACGCCAAGCAGGCTAAGCTTACATTTGAGGGCTGCCGTCAGGTCAGACAGAACGAACCAACTCAGCACTCAGACGACCCACCGTCGCAGGTGACGACCGCGCTGCCGCAAGATGAGGACATATGCACACTGCTAAAAGATGTCAAGTCTAGTCTAAAGACAATTGACACTAAACTAGACCTCCTCACAGCCCGACTAGACCAGGTCAAATACAGAGTGGATGCACACAATGACCGACTAGAGCACTCTGAGTCCTGCATATCTGACCTTGAAGACCTCAGGACAGACGACAAGAAAAAACTGCTGGAGAAGGACAAAGTCCTGGCACTTATAAAAGCAAAAAACGAGGACTTGGAATCTTGTTCTCAATGGAACAACCTTCGCATCACTGGAATTCTGGAGTCCACGAACATCGTCAACATGGAGGACTTCGTGGAGGAAAGCTAAGAGAGCTCTTTGGTGCTGAGCTCTCGTCAGTGTTCATAGTCGAGCGAGCGCACCGCACGCTGGGACAGCGTCCGCCTCTGGGAGCCCCGGCTCGAACCATAATTGCCCAAATCCTGAATTATCGGGATCGCGACAAGATACTCCGCAAGGCCCGGGAATACGGGGAGATGCGCTACCAGGGCAACACACTCTCCTTTTACCAAGACTTTACCCTGGAGGTGCAGTCTGCTTGGCGTGAATTCCTCCCAGCCAAGCGGGCACTACACCTACTGGGTATATCACATGGCCTTTTCTACCCAGCTAAACTGCGTGTGTCACTGGATGGCAACACGAAGCTCTTCACAGACCCCGCTGCGGCATTGAAATATGCTAAGTCGCTCTCCAAAAATAGGCGCCCCAAGACCAACCAACAAGAGGAAGAGGATCGCACGAGCGACAATGACTAAGGTGCGATACGCTATGTGACGCTTAAGTTTAGTTCCGCTATCTCTGCTGCACCTACTAAAATAAGACGGCGTCCCAGCGCAAAAAAACTGTAACAGCCGAACCAGGTGACATTTATGCTAACAGTACAGTATCATTTGCTTAAAGACTGAACACCCTGTATTACTCCCAGCCCCCTGTCCCGTAGACAGGATAGTTCGCCGGTGTTTCCACGCCCCATGGGGCTGAATCCCTTGTCTGTTTTGCACTGGGACTTAAAGGGCAAGTTCTGGTGGGTGGGTTCAATATCTCAACCTGATTGGGGGGTTGGAGTGGGAGGCGGGGGGGGGGGGGGTCACGCGGAAGTTCGTTATCGCAGTTGGGATGGGAGGGGGATTGTTTTAGAAATGCCATTCATGCAAAGCTATGGTTTTTGGAAATGCATTTTGACTCATGTTGCATCCTCAGCTGCTGGGAGGGAGACGGGGCGACTGGCCAGGTGCGCCTGTGCAGTGACACCACTGACACAAACATTGCATAGCGACTAATATGACAAATGTAAACTGCTTAACATGGAACGTTAGGGGCCTAAACGACTACCGCAAATCCTGTCTAGTGCACTCATACTTAATGCGCCACAAGATAGACATCTGCCTATTACAAGAAACGCACCTGACCAAGAACACGCTGTCCAGACTGCGGGGGCGATGGTGGGGCAAGTCACACTCTGCTACCTATGGCCGGGGTGTCTCGATCCTATTCAGGCAAAGGCTGCCATGGCACACAACCGGCTCCTACTCAGACAATGACGGCAGATATGCCATTGTCACTGGTACCCTAAATAAGCGACCCATGACTGTGGTGACCGTGTATGGTCCCAACGTTGACAGCCCAAATTTCTTCATGACTGTGTGGAGGCGGGTATCTAGCATGGGGTCAGGGATGATAATATGGGGCGGCAATTTCAATGTAGCGCTAGATGCAGAATTAGACCGCTCTGGGTCACGCAAACAGCACCCGCGCACTGCTAGTGCACTAGCCACACTGATGACAGACAATAACCACGCAGACGCGTGGCGACATTTAAATCCTAATACTCGGAAGGGCACATGTATTTCCTTCTACCATAATACATGGTCCCGATTAGACTATTGGTTGACTTCACTGGACGCCCTTGCTCATACAACCAGCGTTGCACATTTTTCACACACACTTTCTGACCATGCCCCAGTGACTCTGGTGATGCAGCTACCTCAGGCAATTCCCAGAGCCTTTACATGGCATCTCCCCCTGAACGCGCTACGAGACTCGGCCTTTAAAGAAGAGATCGAAACTGCCATAATTGAATACTTCGAGCACAACACTGGAACCGTTGAATCACCCTCCATGCTGTGGGAGGCGTTCAAAGCGGTGATTCGCGGCACCTGCATAGCTAAATAGGCCTGGGTGCTACGGGCTCTACGTGTCACGCTGGCTAAACTTGAGGGTGAGATCCAGACGCTAGAGAGCGAGTACTACAGAGCCCCCGACCACACTGGCACATATCAGGGAAAAAATCTCCTCCTTCAAAGAGGAGGCAGAGCGGGAAACACTATATCTCTGCAAGGAGGCTTGTGCACGGAGATACGGCGAGGGGGACCGCCCTGGCAAGACGCCTGCCTATCTGCTCCGTAGGCCCCGAGCTGCTGCGTATGTAGTGGAATTGCAAGATGCCGATGGCCGCTTAATTACAACACCATCACAACTGCCCAAAGTAATGTCCACTTTCTATGCAGGACTCTACACAGCGGGACTGCAGAGTGAACCTGAAACTCTAAATGCCTTCTTTGACACCATTCAACTGCTGTGGCTAGGCCAAGGACACAGGGACTAGGCCAAGGACACAGGGACTACTTGGACTCGCCGATTACGCCGCAGGAGATAGTGCAGGTTATAGCTAGCATGCCAGCTGACCAGGCCCCCGGGCTAGACGGGCTCATGCCCGCTTTCTACAAGGAATACGCCCCCATATTGATCCCCCCATGTCATTGAAATGTATGATGAGTCACTCGCAATAGGGAAACTCCCTCGTTACGCGAGGTAGTAATAGTGACCATTCTCAGACCTGACAAGCCGGCGTAGCTCTGCGACTCCTACCGCCCACTTTCCCTCATAAACGTAGATAATAAAATATATGCAAAGGTCCTGGCAAACTGCTTACTCCCCTTGCTGCCACTGATAGCGCGACCGGACCAGTCTGGTTTCATTCCTGGTCGGTCGACCTCCCACAACCTCCGTACCATTTTCGCAGCTATGCATCACATACACCTGGATCTCCCGGCGGTGGCGGCCCTACTGGACGCGACTAAAGCCTTTGACACGCTGGAATGGCACTTCCTCTTCCCCCTGCTACACAGACTAGGACTCAGCAGAGATTTTATTACGAAGATCCAGCTACTGTACGGTGCCCCCACGGCATACATTAGACTAAACGATACACTGTCCGAGCCCATCACTATTACCTGCGGCACCCGACAAGGTTGCCCGCTGTCCCCTATTCTTTTTGCGATCGCGATGGAGCCGCTGGCAGGGAGGCTGCAGCAACACCACACAGAGCAAGGTATTTGCTTCAACACGCGCTGCCTCATTGTATCAATGTACGCTGATGATGTGGCGCTATACGTTAAAAACCCAGTTGAAAACCTCAAACCTGTAATACGCGAAGTGATAAGATACGGCGGTCTCTCGCGAATACAGATAAACTGGTCCAAGTCTACCATTTCCCGTTGACGGACTCTGCCACCCCCTACACAGGCGAATATAAGCTGAAGTGGGCAACCGACCCAATCAAATACCTTGGCATATGGCTGAGCAGAGATCCCGATGAGCTCTGGAAGGCAAACTATGGGCGTACCATAGACTGGTTGGAAGCCCGAATTCCGCTCTGGACCAAATTGCCCCTTTCCCTCGCCGGCCGCTTAGCCATTTCAAAAATGGTAGTCCTCCCTAAATTCTTATACCTTTTCGTAAATATTCTGATCCCACTCACTACACACTTTTTTAAGCGATTGAGATCAAATCTGATTTCACTTATCTGGACGGGTCGCCAGCTGAGGGTGACATATGAAATACTCGCACTACCACCAGCACAGGGCAGCCTTGGGGCCCCTCACATGCAACTCTATGCGAGTAAGCACAGTTTATACATCACTGGCTCCACCCAACCCCCTTTCAACCGCACTTGGCGATTGAGCTCGACCGAGCAGAACCGTGGCCACTTAACACTGCTATTTTCCAGAAATGCACACCCCCTCCCCCCCCACAGAACAGAAATCAACACTGTTGAATGCTTACGTTGGGCATGGTCCGGCCTTCGCAAATGAGCGCGCCTCGAGTTGTTACATGCACCATCTGCTCCCCTGGTGGCTAACCCCGCATTGCAAGACCACGGCGCGGCCAGACGTGCTAGCGCGCGGCGTCAAGACATACGCTGAGCTATACCCAGGAGGGAGATTTATCCCTGACCTCCCAAACCCTAACTCAACCACACAGACGCTATTAGACAAACTACTCTACTATCAAATCCGCTCCACTTGCCGCGCAATACATGAATCATTCCCATCCCCCCCCCCCCCCTGTCCCACCCCCTCATATCCTTTGTGGCATTGGCATTTAAAAAACACGTACACTACTGCTTCCTCAAACAAGCTTGTAACGCGCCTCTATGCCTTAGCGCAAAAGGAGCATACTGTGGACACCACAAGGGCTAGGACTGCCTGGGGCAGAGACCTAAACTGCAACATTTCGGAAAAACTGTGGGCGTACTGCTGCGCGCAACTAGAAAAACTACCACCTAATTACAGACTGCGCCTTATACACTTCAACTACCTACACAGGACATATAGGACACCAGCACATCTGTACAGTATTGGCCTCAAGGACAGTTCACACTGTGTGCGTTGCCGAGCCCCTGAGGCAACGTTCCTTCACTTAGCTTGGACTTGCCCTAAAATAGCAAAATTCTGGTCTGACATATGTACCGTACTGGAGGATATGGTGGAGACGCAAATCCAATGTGACCCTTTGACCTGCCTGCTGGGATACGTGGAGCCCATCCCGAGACAATACCGTAAACTGGTGGCGCTGCTCCTGTTACCAGCCAAACGGAGAGTGGCAATGCACTGGGGCCGCAGCCCAGCACCAACAAAACAAGCCTGGACGGTAGATGCCACATATTGCCAGGAACAACTCAATCTACTGGGAACTGATGCCCCTTCGGGCAAGACTCAAGGACATCTGGGAACCTTTCGCAGTACACCTGAGAAATCTACCTGGGGGAGCAGATGGCGTACCAGGCAAGCCCGTACAGACACTAACTGATGCCACGGAATCTGCTGTTGCCACACTGTAACCCTTGTTAGCCAGAAATAAGATCACTGCCTCAGGTGGCCTCAGGTGTCATGGTTGCTGGCGACTACCGCTCCTGTGCGGCCCTCTCTGTCCACAATGGCTGGATTCCCAGCATGCACAGCAAATGTAACCTAGGGTAGAATGCACTGTATAACTATGAATGGCTTTGTTACTTTGTGGGTCCTGTTTTCCTTTTTCTGTCCTTCTTGTTTTTCCTTTTCAGTTGGAAAATCAATAAATAAAAAAAAAAAAGACGGGACACCTCAGACCTACTGTGGGAAAAGAACTATGGAAAAGTTACCACTATCGGAAAAGGTGTGTTCTCGGCCTACTTCTTAGTGCCAACACCAGAAGGATACCTAAGGCCCATCCTGGATCTCAGATGCTTCAACAAATACTCCTCGAACTTCATGACAATAAACCTCAAGGACCCATACCTACATTTGCAAACAAAAGACACAAGAAGTTCCTGAGATTCGTCATTGTCACAGTTAAATATAAACTTGTAGTGCTACCCTTTGCTTTAAAATAGGAATCCAGGGTGTTCACAAAATGTCTGACTGCCTTGGCAGCGCCCGAAGGAGAAAGGTAAGCCACATCCACTCCTTTCTGGACAACTGGCTCATAAAAGCAGAATAGTACCACCATTTCAGAGATAACACAAACAAGGTTTTCTGCTTCTCCATCAACCTGAAACGGTTGTCCACATTACCAGAAAAAAATCTTCCTAGCAGCCAGCGTAGACTCCAGACTGGAGAGAGCCTTCCCCATAGAGAGAAGGGTCCAAGAAATGGTGCAAAAAGTTTGTATCTACCAGATGGGGCAAGCGCTGACAATGACAGTGGGGAGACTGATGGGCGTGATGGTGACATGCATACTGCTCATACCAAACGCCAGGGTCCCCATAAGCATGGGCTAGGACTGGCGCAGAGACACTCGTCACAGGCAACGGGGAGTTGGGAAGATTTAGTGGTTATAATAGAGAGGGTGCACGAGGAAATACAGTGATGGATCAGCAAGAATATCACACTAAGCAGACCTTTCAGACAACCAACTCCCACAGTCACCATCGCAACAGGTGGGGGGGGGGGGGTTAGTGCACATGAACAGACTAAACATAAGAGTCTGTGGAGCCCGGAGGATGCAGTGAAACACCCAAAACATCCTAGAGCTTAAGAAGGTGTTCCTAGCCCTCAAGGCACCTACTCACAGCTGTGTGTGGAGGGTCATCCAAATATAAACGGGCAAGATCACATGTGCTACACACCCTAGCACAGGAGATGTGCACTGCAGTGGAACCCAACACTAGTGTCAATCCTCCTACTGGGAGTGAAAAACACCAAATTAGACAGACTGAGCAGGTAAAACCACGCATCCCACAAATGGAACCTAAATGCACAGCTACTACACATGCTCTTCAGGAGATGAAAAACATTGCATGATTGACATGCCTGCAATGGAACAAACTGAAAATGCCAAGACTTTGCATCAAAAAACCCAAGCCACTGGTCGCCAATGAATACCCTGTCGATCAAATGGTCAGGGAGATTTTCATACGCCTTTACACTGATTCCTCTGATACCCCTGGTAAGAGAGGTACAATACAAGTTTTATTAGACCTCTCAGTGGCATGTGACACGATCTCACAAGATCTTGCTTCACCGTCTCACCCATATTGGGGTGGAAGGTAAGGCATGGCTCAAGTCTTTTCTTAAAGATAGGGAACAGGCAGTCTGTCTTAAACCCTACTACTCAGTGCCCAAAAACTCAAGTATGGAGTGCTTCAGGGCTCTGCCCTGAGCCCCACACTTTTTAATATATATATATGATGCCATTGGCATACCTCATTGACACTTTCAGCATACATGTTGTCTCGTATGCACACATAACTTCTGCTGACCTACAATGACGAGCCCAAGATGAAAACGAACTTTGCTGCCTGTGTGACGGCAGTGAGGATATGGCTTAAAGCATATTCCCTGCAATGCAACACTGATAAAACTGAGGTCCTGCTGTTTGGTAACAACTTCCTGCCTGGCTGTTCTGGTGCTTGGCCTGCCAACTACACGGCATCTCATCCCCCAGCCGAAGTGGAAAGAAACTTGGGAGGTCTTATTGACACAAACCTATCCCTCAAGCCCCAGATCTCAGCTATGGTTAAAACCACATGTTGGATTCTCAGGATGTTAAAGAAATTCCTTATACTCCTGCCTTGGGAAGCCCAGAAAACTGTGTGTGGTGCAGGCTCTGATCCGATCTAGACTAGACTACACCAACATCTTATACTTAAGAATCCCAGACTACCTCATTCAGAAACTACAAAAGGTAAAAAACATGGCCATCCATCCCTTGTTTAACTTTCCTAAACATGACTTGATATCTCAGTACTGTCATTTGGGTGGGTTAGGCCCTGGAAGAAACACCATCATTTCCATGCACACGTTTCTTGAGTTGCCTTCTTTTCCTTGCGCAACGACTTTTGCAGGATTAGTTTCTCTGAAACCACATTGCTTACATTTCAACTTCGTAGACACACTATCATGACACTTTGAACATTTAGTTTAAGGCCTAAACGTACATTGTGCAAATGTTGTTGTTTGTTGACCGTCCGTACGGCGACACAGCTATCACAAGAGAATAAACAATGTTAGCCTGGCTGAGGCTTCAGCACAGAAGCATGGGTGCTGTTTATTATAAATACGCAAACATTTCTGGGTTTAGGGAGAGGAGCACACTGCAGTCATTGCGTGGTCGCTGCACATCGGACTCTCAGCCCAGCAGATTCCTGTTTACCCTCTGCGAACGGGGATGTCCAACTTGTGACCAAGGCGAGGACCTGCATGCACTTACCCTCAGGTAATGGGGGAGTTTGATCATCCAGTAAGAGATTTGGCAGTTAACCCGCCCTAGGCAACTAGGTTAGGGAGCGCATAATCGCATAATAGGAGTACACTATACACAGCACTTGTATGCAAGCATATATATACATACACTGCTTCAGCACGATGGTGGAATTGGTTATCCTTTTCACTGTTCTCGTTATAAATCGCAATGGTTCAATAGAAATTGAATTGCCTCATTGTGCGTTTCTTGTATCTCTTTAGTTATGCATGAATGACTGAGCAAAAGGGTTCTAGATCTGATACGATTCTTGGGGGAGTCGGGGTTGTCCTAATCCATTTGTTACTTTCCTACGGTTGGGGATACTTATGGTTGCACTATGAGCTAATAGGACTATAAGCCAACATATCCTTAGGGTGAGCATGGAATCAGTCTGGCACAATCCTGATGTGTATTTTGTCCAACAAATGCACAGTTTTACCGGTACAACATTGCGCCGCCAACGTTGGTAGCTTGGGTTCTTATTTAATGGATTGCTTGAGTAGCTTTCTTTTATATACCCAAAGACCCCTACTCCCCTTTTAGCAAAAGACGTCTGTGGTGGTAGGAAATATCCTTCTCAGCTGAGTAGGTAACCCCTATATATTAGCTGTAGATTGTTCAAGATTTAACCTTTCAAAGGATTATCCCATTGTGTTACCCTCTCTGAACTTTACACATTATTATGTCTGAAGCAGAAGAACTTAACATTGCTGAGAACTGCAGGCATGCAGTTACTCAGAAACTGCAACAATATGGTCTTGCACTTATGGGTGGGGTTGTTATCTTAGTGGTTGAGCCTGACGAAGTATGTAGGACAGAGGTCTTCTATTCATGGGTTACATTCCAGCAGCAAACAACACAACAAGGCTGTTTCACTACTATGCAGCAACAGATGTTCCAAATAACTACACAGCGTATGAAGAATTAGAAATGCCACTAATATACCAAGAACACAGAAATTGGTTTGATGGAGCCCTGCCATTCCCCTGCCCTTCCCCCACCCCCATGAAGTTATTCTAGGTTCCCTTAGTAATGAGGGAGCAATATGACCAGTCTTAGCCAGTTTCACATCACATCCTGATAATTTGACAGCAATACAGTTACATAGATTATATAAAAATGTACTTACAATCAATGTTCCCTCTAATTTTTTTTCTCTGTGTGCGGCAGTGTGAGGTCTCTGTGCGCTCCAGCCACGGCAATGTGCGCCAAGAACCCGACCACGTGTGTGGGTGCAGCAACAGTGGTTTTGCCTCGGGGTTCCTGCTTTATTGTGCAGATAACTGACTTAGGTACTGGAACGGAGGAGGCCTGTTTGATGGGGCAGGCAGAGCCTGACTGGGAACCCAAAGTAGCCTGGCAATTTTACTGCACCGGCTCCCACCCTCCTGTAACAAAACTGGCCCCCACTGCTCCAAAACTGACCCCCACCCTTCCAGCCTCCCAGGCAAACGCATGATGCCTACTAAGGCAGTCCAGCCAGGGGATGGCCTTCGTATTGGTGACTGGAGTACAATGGTTGTGTCATGTTCGAAACGAGAAAGTGCAGTGCAGAGCATCTGCAACCACAGCAAAGCTACAATAATATATATTAGAAAACCAGGGCAACCGGCCTCATTCCACAGTGCCAGTGAACCTCTTCTTTCCTAACTAACAACACAGCGGCGGCTCAGGGACATCTTAAGGACTTTGAGCGCCCTAGGCCATACGTATTTTAGGGGCCTCTGTGCGGATCAGCTTTGAATTTATGATCCAGTTTCAGCTTTCTCGTGTCCTTTTGGCCAGATCACAAACAGTGCACAGACACACTGGTTCAAATTCCAAATGTGTTTATAGTTAATATTCAGGGATAGTGATGTATTTTTCTAATATTGTAACACAGTAGAAACTCACTAATACTACTGCAAATAATCACTGTGACATCCTCCCATTTCTCATATCTGAGATCCTGTTTGGATCTACAAGAAACATTTTTATGGATTTTGCATGAAACAAAACACATTTGTCATAAAATGTCTGTAATACAATCTCATAGCAAAACCAAAGGGGATGATGGACGGAGTGTTGAATATTGCAAGCACCCACCCCCAGTCAACTGATCTGGGTTTAATCCATCATCATTCTGTAACCCACTCTGCCACCCCAGTTAAGACATGGCCATATGCAAATCAGTCTGACCCTGTGCCTCATGGGAACAGTCCAGCCCGAACTGCCAAGCCATGTCTTCCCTGGACCAAGCATCCTGGGACCGGTTTCTGGCTTACAGCCGTCATCAGCCAGTTCTGCATTCTGTCCATCAATTGTTGTTTTTGCATTTGTCATCCTGAGTGGGACGGGTATGCCCAGACCTGGGTCCCGTGCTCTCCATGCCACTGGAATCAAGCTATCCTGGCTGAAGAGGGTGAAACCCCGAAACCCGTCCTAGGATGCTTGTTTCCAGTCCAGGGAGGACCTGGCCTGGCAGTTCGGGCTGGACTGCTCCCATTGGGCACAGGGTCAAGACTGATTTGCACATGGCTGGGTTCAAACTGGAATGGCATGGTGAGAAAAAATACGATGGATTTAGGCCCAGATCTCTGTACTGGGGTGAATGTATGACACTGTTCTGCATTCTGTCCATCAATTGTTGTTTTTGCATTTGTCACCCCGAGTGGGACGGGTATGCCCAGACGTGGGTCCCGTGCTCTCCATGCCACTGGAATCAAGCTATCCTGGCTGAAGAGGGGTGAAACCCCGAAACCGGTCCTAGGATGCTTGTTTCCAGTCCAGGGAGGACCTGGCCTGGCAGTTCGGGCTGGACTGTTCCCATTGGGCACAGGGTCAAGACTGATTTGCATATGGCTGGGTTCAAATTGGAATTGCATGGTGAGCAAAAAACGATGGATTTAGGCCCAGATCTCTGTACTGGGGTGAATGTAGGACTTGTTCTGCATTCTGTCCATCAATTGTTGTTTTTGTAATACAATCTCACACATTACCCAGATTAAAAATAAATGAAAGGAAAATGCTATTTGCAATATTCTGTTTAAGAATTATTCAAGGTCATCAGGGTAAGACTCTGCAGAACAGAGCTGGCTCTACCAAGGTGGGGGTTACTCCACCCTTTAAAACTGATAATCATGAGTTCACTTATCAGCTCTGAAGATGGTTTCCTGGATACGCAGGGGGAACGTACATAGAAGTCCACCATGTGTGCTTTCAGAGTCACTAATATATGTTAGTGATTCTGAAAGCACACGTGGTGCTTTTAGGCTTGCTCAGGGCTTTAAGTGGGATGAAAAAACTGGGAGTCTCTCAAAGGGGCGTGCCTGATGTAATTAAGGGCGTGGCTTAAAACACGTAAGCTAAAAATCTGTGCTTAGCATAGTGTGCCGCCCGACCGTTATTGTGCTGCCTCTGTCATTGCATCAAGATATATAATACAACAAGTAACATTATACCTACAACAAGCCAGGACTATTGGCTTTGTCAATGGTTGTTAGTTGCATAAGATAAATAAGCAACAACTACGGCTTTTTTAATATAATAACGAAAATGCCTCAGTTCTGAAATGATCAGACTGTGAAAAAACTATAAAAAGTCCTCTGAAGTTACACAAAAGGCTTTGAGCAGTTGCGCTGCTGCAGAGTTGAGATTTTTTTTACCCTGAGGGTGAGGGCAAAAATGAAGAGCCTGATAGGGACCTGTCTCAGCACCGGCTTTTAAAAACTCAGCATCGGCAGGACCCAGCCCACTTAAAGCCCTGGGCTTGCTGCATGCTTTTTGTTAATAGAGCGTGGCTGCGGGCAGATTGTGTACATTTTTGAAAGTATACATCCTAATTGCAGCAATTAACATGAATACTTTAAAAAATGCACACAGTCTGCCGGCAGCCATGCGCTATTAACAAAAGGCATGCAGCAAGTCCAGAAGCGGACGTGTGCTTTCAGAATCACTAACATATATTAGTGATTGTAAAAGCACACGTTATGTTTTTAGGCTTGCTGCATGCCTTATTTTAATAGAGGGCGGCAGATTGCGTGCCTTTTGAAAGTTTTCATGTTAATTGCAGAGCCCGACATACTAATACACGGGGCTGCATTTAACATGAAAAACTTTCAAAAAGGCACACAATCTGCCCCGCTCTATTAACAAAAGGCGTGCAGCAAGCCTAAAATACAACATGTGCTTTCACAATCACTAAGCCATATTAGGGATTGTGAAAGCACTCGTCGTGCTTTTAGGCTTGCTTCATGCCCTTTCTTAATAGAGTGTGGCTGGAGGGAGATGGCTGCTTTTTAAAGTATTCATGTTGATTGCAGCGCCAGTCATGGTTCTACAGGGCACTGCGATTAAGATGAATACTTGTCTCTCTGGGGCGCAGACAGTCCCAGATATGTCATAGCTGGCAGCCAGAGCTTTGTAGTGTTGTATTTCAAAAACTACTCAGTCTAACGCTTGATGCGTGGTATTTGGCATAGATGTGTATGTACGATTTAGCCAGTTTCATATAAATAGCTTGCAACTGTCCTGATCACCGATACTGGACAACAATTGCTCAGACAAGTGAAACACCGATACTGGACAACAATTGCTCAGACAAGTGAATATAGTTTCTGCAGAAATAGACTGCACAGCCCAAACATTGATGTTAGGATATGTAGCAGAGGTGTTGTGTAGCTAGTATTACTAGTGAAGCTTAGGCCAGGTAAAATATAGATGTAGGGTTCTGCCCCAAAAGTTCAAGAAAAGCTGAGATACATATGCAGGCGCTTGTCGTGGAAATGGCAACACGCGCACAATATTGCAACAGATTAGAGCCGGATCTAATGATGGGGCCCGTTCAGCAACAATTTGGCGGATAGTATAAAAGCTGAAGCAGGCCCCACTTGAACAAACGTGGATTTTTCTTAATATCTGTTATCCTTGTCTGCATTTTAGGTATGATGTTTGATTAAAAAAGAAAAAGTAAGAAAGAGCGGTACTGCTCATGCACTTTCAACTTCTGACAGGCACCTGAAAGTTTGACTACCTTACCTCAGCCCTTACGTGCCTTAGCAGGCATCATTTGAAAGTCAAAATCAAATCCCAAAGCTCAGCACACAGTATAGTGTATGTCTCACACTCATCAAAGGATCACTGAAGCCAGCCGTCGCTGATTCTGGAAATTGTGTTTTTCAGGCTCGGTGGAAACAGTTCAGAAATCCCTGCATTCCGATCCTTGCACTCGCACTTGACATTCTGAAAACACCTAAATAAATTCCGCCTCTGAATTTCTTTCTAAATAAATGTATTTGCGTTATCTTGCTATTAAGGATCACTGCCTTTCTATCTCCTTGATGAATCCGCTCCTCTGCTTGCTCCCCTGTCCTTGTTTACATTTACTGAGTTTGTTTATGCGGTTTTTTTGTTCTCTTTTCTTTTGATACCTATCTCTTCTTTTTCACCATGCAAGTCCAAAAGCACGACGTGTGCTTTACACGTTGTTTTTTGTGCTTGCTGCATTAATTTTCTTAATATAGCACGGCTGCGATCTAATTGTGGGCATTTAGGAAAGTATTCTTGTTAATTGCAGCACCATCATGCGCTGCAATTAACATAAATATTTTCACAATGGCCCACATTCAGGCCGCAGCCGTGCTCCATTAAGAAAAGACATGCATCAAGTCCAAAAGAACGACGTGTAAAGCACACGTCGTGCTTTTGGACTTGCTGCATTTCTTCTCTTAAAGGAGCGAGGCTGCGGGCTGATTGTGGGCCATTGTGAAAATATTTATGTTAATTGCAGCTCATGCCGGTGCTGCATTTAACAAATATTTTCACAAAGGCCCACAAACAGCCCCCAGCTGCGCTTCATTAAGAAGGAAATGCAGCAAGTGCAATAGCCTCCACAACCAGGAAATTACCATTTTTCGCGCCGCTCGCATTTTAAAAGCGGCGGTGCGAATTCTCTCCCGGGATGGGCTGTGGGTGCGCGCTCCACACACAGCACTGCGCGCTCGGAGGAACAGACGTGCGCGCGAGCGCAGGCGCGCACCTTACTGGGAACACTGCTTACAATATATAGGTGTCCGACACGGTTTGTTATACGAACATAGACAATAAATCTGCAAGGGCTGTGCAAGTTGCACATCCAGAATTGGCTACACCAGGCAAAAGCCCCCAAACAATAAATGCAGTCATGGGTAAGGTTCCCATCAGATGGGAGGAGATTCCGTTCTGGACCCCAGTAAAAATAGAATTCTAACAATATGCTTGCCAATGGGGATGGCTCCCCCTGTGGAATACTGCACCACTTGGGGTACAGTCTTTGCTGCAGCTTATACCAGAACTCATGGTACCCCTTCATTAGCTGTTCTGCAGGAAATGCTGAAACCGTTTCAAAGTGAATACAAGGCAGCACCTCCCCTGGATTTGGATATGAAACTGATGGGCAATATTGCCACGGTATCCCCCTTTGATGTTACTTAACATAATGGCAAAGTAGCCAGTGGTGGCTCCTCCACTAAGGCGGAGGAGTGTTGCCCCACTGTGCAAAAAGGAAAAATAAAATGACAAAAACATATCATTATTGTCATTTTATTTTTCCTATTGCATGCAGTCAGTGGCCTGTGTGCAGTGTGGGGTGGAGCGGGGCTGGCCAGAGCAGGGGAGGAGCGGTTTGCACTCCCAAAGTGCGCATGAACTGTTTGGTTGGCCCTCTTGGGCTGACCCAACAGTTCATGTGCACTTTGCGTTTTTCTACCAGGCTGCATTACACAGCCTGGTGAGGAACATGCACAGGCTCCCTGTTCGAGTCTGAGCGCCGATCCACAGTGCTCAGACCAATCACAACGATGCATTGCAGCGTTGTGATTGGCTCAGGGGAGCCTGTGTGCCGGGTGCTTTCTGCTGCCAGCAGGACTGCAAAGGAAGAAGAAAGAGGTCGCAGGGGAGGCAGCGTCCGGCCGGCCATTCTAAGGTAAGTGCTTTTTAAATTATTAAATAACCCCGCCCCACCACCCCCGTCCGGTAGTGTTTTATTCCATATAGGTACCCCGATATAGGCTCAGGTAATATCCTAACCCTTCACCTATATTCTTCCCTACATTACATACATAACGGTTCTTAGGGACTGACCTTTTACCTAGATACGACACTGCACACAGAACGTGGGATTTTCCCTGGTAAAAGCCTCATACATTATGCATGAGGATTTTGGAAACTCAGCAGGACTACCATCTCCTGTATAATAACTATGTATAAAGTTCATTCCCGACGTCATCCTAAGTCCGACAAGTGACACAGCAAGGTAGAACCCCCGGGGAGACCTTTGGTTATATAAACATCACATCTTGCTGAGACAAATAGAGGAGATCAGTATTTCCCTGCCGACACTTTGACGCAAGACGCTGAAGGTTCCTGCATGCAGATACTCCAGCTTGCAGTGGTCTAACATCCCTTGCGGGGTGTCCAACTTGAGACCAAGACGGGGTCCTACAGTCTCTCACTTCAGGTAATGGGGTTGACTTTATCCTAGAGGGATTCTTGGCTTAACACCTACATACATGCTAGGTACACCTAGGTACATCTAGTTAGGATAGCATTGTAGGAGTCCGCATTTTATTGTCATGTATTTTATATACTTGCCTGTATTTATGATTATAGCTAATTGGTGGAAATCTACCATCTTTTTACTTTCCTAGTGCTTCTAATCATTTATATCTGTTATTGTCTAATGGTTGTTTCAGCACACCTATTTTACACTAGAATAACGACCGTTCAATAAATACTTATTGAAAAACATCCATACTGTTTATTCTGTGTATCTCCCTGAGCACGAGTGACTGAGCGAAAAGTAGTACACTGTTTCCATGGTCCTGAGGGATCAGGCTTGTCATGTTCGATAGTTGCCAAGAACTATTCTCTCCTTGGTAAGAGGAGTTTCTAGTGGCACTGTGAGCTAGCTGGTACACAGGCCAACATACCCGATGGGGGTGTCTAGAATCAGTCTAACACCAATGCTACAGTGTGTGTTGTCTAAACGCGCAGATCCTATATAGGTTTTATAGGAACTACACAACTGTAGCAGCCGCTACTGGAAGCAGCAGCGTTGGCTATACGCTAGCGACTAAAGGATTTGGCTCCAGGACTGCAGGAACGCGAATGATTTTAAAATTTCGACAAAACCTATGCCATACTGTGTCGAGATAATTTGGGAGCCAAACCTGGTAAAACACAAATGAGGAGTAATTCTGAAAAAGATAACTCAAAGGAAGCACCGGAATCTTCTACAAAGAAGAAGTGGGATAATAAGAAAGATAAAATTAAATCACAGGGTGGGTCTCCTCAACAGGAAGGCACTAAGAAGCGCTATAACCTGCGTAACTGTTATTACATTAAACCGCCTGACAGGTATCAGAATACTGATACACGTTCCTCTTGTTCCTTCCAGGAGTCATCCGAAAAATGCTCCGAGAGGTGGACGGTCAGAGCGCAAATCAGGAGTACGTGAAACTTAAGGACTCAACGCTCATCTGACTACATAATTAAACAGGATGAAAAATCTAAATCATCAAAACCTCAATTCAAAAAGAAGATGGCTTGACTTAAGATCAAGCATGCTGCAGATATTGAGGACTCTGCTTCTGAGCAGGTAGTGGGCTCTGGTCATGCTAGACAGCGCGGCAGAGGTCATGATAGTTTGCTGGAACCTGATGGATTGTCTGGCAGCAGTAGCGCTGAGTGAATACATCCAGGTGGAAACACCGGATACACGGGTAAGTGTTCCGCATCGCTTATGGGAGATAAAACTCCAGTTGGAAGGGGACATACAAAGACCCAGAAAAGTTCTGTTTTGGGAGAACTTATCATTCAGCTAAAACCTTCTCTTGGCCAAAAAGAATTGGTCACCAGAATTTGTCATGGACTGCCTGTAGTAAAGTAGGATCTGCTTTCATGGTTACCCCCAATTTTTTGATGGTCAGTATGTTTTTGTGACCAGTCTAGCTGGGATCCCGCTAATCAGGGCCCCAGCCACTGTGCTTCCTCTCTAAATTTGACATGGTAAGTACTTTGGTACCTCCACAATTGGCTCCTGGTGTACCTCTGTAAGTCCCTAGTAAATAGCACTAAGGTACCCAGGGCATAGGTACACCAGGGGTCTCCCTTAGGCTGCAGAAAGCATTATGCCACCCATAAGAGACCACTCAAACTGTGACTACAGGCCTGCCATTGCAGCCTGTGTAAGCTGGTGCTAGCACCACTTATGACAAATATAAGTTTTCTTATATCTGAGATCACTACACTTAAATGTTATGTTACTCCTTAGGCAGGCCTTTCAATCCTGAAGGCAGGGTGTGGGGTTATAAGTCTGAGGGTGCCCTGCATGAGCAGGACACCGTTTACAAACCCCAGAGTCGATTCTCCAGGCTTTGTAAGTGTGGCTAGCCATTTTGATACATATAGTGGCCATGCGTCATTATGTAATTGGTAACTATATCTTGGCTGTGCTGTACCTGGGCATGTAGAACAATAGGTTTCCTAATACAGGGAGGTGTGACCACCTCCCAGACGGGGCTTAGTGTATTGGACTGCGGTGGGGGCGCTTGCCAGCACCACCAGACTGCTTTGAAGGGCACATTTGATGCCCTCCTTGCATACTCTAGTTAGAACCAGTTCTGGGAGCCCTTAGCTCCCACCCTGGCGTTAAACTAGACAAAGGACATGGGAGTATCCCCCCTCTGTCCAGCCCCTCCTCTGGGAGGGGCCTCCGAGTCGTCCTAACCCCTTTATTAGGGTATAAAAGGGCTTACCTGTGGCTGGGTCCTCCAATTCATCGTGGGACAAGACTCAAGCCTGAAACCACGCCACTCTTGACCGTCTGGGCACTTGGACTTCGCCTGGAACCGAGACTGCATCACAGAAGACTCCTGCTGCTCCTGGGCTCGCTGTTCTGCAAGTCTTTTTCGTCGTCTGTGTCTGTACTTTATCCAGGATCTTCAGCAGACCTATGAGTATCAAGGACACCCAAAGTAATCTCGCTTGGAGTGAAGGAGCCCCTCCCAAGCATCTTCAGGCACCGCAACAAAGCTGACCGATCTGCTGCTCCTAACATCCCACGTACTTCAAAAGGCTCAGCAACACAGGTGGTGGTTCTGCAACTCCCTCGAGGCCTGACCTGTCCTCTGCAATTTTGAGGCCGGTATACCTCATCGGAACCGCTGGGACGGAACCCCTGAGTACTGCATCGACTTGCCTTTGCCAAGGCTTGTTGGCTCTGTACTCCAGAGATCTTCGGGCTACAAAGAGCTCCAGCTTCCAGCATCTCTTCCTGCCAAGATCTTCATCCTCACCACATCATCTGCACTGTGGGCCTTCATCTTTGGTGAGCTGCTCGAGGTCCTCTTGCGACTCCTGTGCCTTTGGCCTGTGTGTCCTCTCGACGGTCTACTCTTCCTTCGGTGGGCTCCCCTGCTTGCTCAGGGCCTGCACTTGGTGAGTCCCTTGGACCTTGCTGGTCCCAATGTTGTTCCTTCATCGTTTTCCACGTCTGTTGCTGCTGCCAAGGCTTGTTGGTGCTCCCTGTGGACACCGATTCCCTTGGTTTTCGAGTTTCTGACGTGGGACAGCTCATGAACGGCTCTTGGTCTGCCTCAGCATTACCTGGTTCTCACAGCTGCAGCGACACAGTCACCGTCATAACTCCTGCATCTTCCGTCATCGGTGGTTATTGCTCTTCCGTGCCTCCTGGTCACCTCCAAGTAGCATAGACTCTGTCCCCTCTGCTTGCACGTTCTTCTCTTCAAGAATCCACCCTTGGATTCCACCGGATTCTTGCAGTTTTCGCCAGCGGCATCTTTTCTGAAGTCCTCCATTGTGGTCTACGGCAGTTTCCCATGTCACTTCGGCACCTATGCACCCGGCTTCCCTGGTGTAGGTATCCTGGTTCCTGGGGTATCCACGGTTGGGGTGACTCCCCAAACTTCTGTCTTCCGCAGGGTTTCTTTACGGTCCACTGGGAAGAGTCCTTCTTCAAAAATGCAACCGCAACTTTCCCGTTGACTTCTATTGAGTACGCGGCTGTGTTTCCACTGTGCACACCACCTCTGTGGGGTTCTTACCTGGCGTGGTTCCTTGGGTACCCAGCTCTTCTGAGTCTCCTGGTCCAAGTCCCGACTTTGGTCACAGTTCGCATTCCACATTCTTAGTATATGGTTTGGTCTCTCCCTGGAGACCACTATGTATTGTGCTTACTTACAAGTTTACAATTGAAGTATTGTGTGTATTTGTGTTGATATCTCCAGGTAGGAGATATACCAATGTGTTAGTAAGTGTTGTATAATAAATAGACATATTTTTATAAATACATTGTGTGGTTCTTTTTCATTTAACCTATACTACATGATTAGATCTGGTAAAACAAGCTGCTTATCACTCCTCCTGGACTAAGCCTGAAGGCTGCTCTCCACAGCTACCACTTTACCACTTAGAGAGCTTTTTATGATTGTCTAAGACCACTAAAACCACCATAAGGGTTGCCTGGATTAGTGCAAGGTGCTTCACTTTATTAAGTGTGCACCATATACTAAGCCAGCCTCCTACACTGCCGAAACGGAGAAACTGTAATTTTGTCTGCCTTCTCCGACCTTGTTCCAGAATCAGTAAAACATTCATATGCCAAGGAGTGGGCATTAGCCTTATACTGCAACCATGTGGGGTGGGATGACTGTTCCCCTTATGTAATACCAATGAGATCAATCCCACAACCTCAAAGACAATACCCCATTAAAATTAGGCTAAAAAGCAAGTTAGGGAAATTCTCCAACAACTTGAATACCAGTGTATAATAGAAAATTGCACCTCTTCAATGAACAATCCCTTGGTTCCAGTAATGAAACCAGACCATTCAAATCATCTAGTCTTAGATTACAGACACTTAAACACAGCTTCTTGCATATTTGCAGTACAAAACGCGAATAGTGCAGCTCTAATGAATAACGTAGTGCATAAAAAATATACAAAACCACACTAGACATCTCGAATGGATTTTTCTGCCAAAATATAGTTAGTGCCTGAAAGCATTTAGCACGCTGGGTTCTCAAAAACAGTTCTGTTGATTGCCCCAGGGGTATAAGAATAACCCCGGGCTGTTTCCAGCTAGAGTAACAGAACTCCTACAAAATGTTGACGACCAGGTATTGTCCTATGTCGATTACTTATTTGATGGATGATGACCTTTCAATACACTTGAAAGAGTAGATCGCATAGTATTGGGAGTTGCACACATGGGCTACAAATGTAATAAAAAAAATTGCCCACCTCAATGTCCAGTTTTTGGGATATGAGCTGTCAAGTGAAGGCAAAAGCCTTGCAACACATTTTTTAGAGAAGTGTGCCCTTCAACTACCTATAACTACATTGACGAGATTACAACCCATACTAGGATTCCTAAATTTTGGCAGAATATACATTCCAGATTACACAGAATGGGTTAAACTGTTCTACGACCTTGTTCGTTCAGACTTTTCAAGCACACATTGGACACCGGAACACACAAACATTTTGTGTTCAGTATATGCTGATATACTGGCTTCCAAACACTTATATGCGTGTAAACACAACCAACCTGGTGATCCGCGTAATTGCCGGGGCGTCAACGCATCCCTACGTTACATTCAATGAAGGTGACACTGTACTGATTGCATATAAATCGCATTTATACACAAATGCCGAAATGCGTTTTGCACCAAAAGAAGAAATACTAACTGCGGTACAGACTGCTGTGGTGAGGGAGAAAGCACTGGCTCAGGGGACACTAATAACTGTTGTGACCCCGGTGCCGACCTTAGAGGCAGTCACAAGAGCAGGTGTTCCCAATGCAAAAGCATTACATCCACGATGGATACAATGGGCTAACTCACTCACCGCAACAGATGTAGATTACGGTTTGACTATACCTTACAAAAAACAAGCTTTTCTGCAATATGAACATGAATATCCTCTGCATAATGAAGTCATGCCTCTTGATCAGTATGATTATATCGTCTATACCAATGGTTCTGCCCTGCCTGCTGTAGGGACAAAGCACCAATATTCAGTGGCGGGCGCTGCTGTAAGGGGTCGCATGCAGGATGGAGACTTCCACCCTGAGAAAACCTACACGCAGTCACGTGGTGACTTCACTGCGCAGTTGGCTGAACTGAGAGCTCTAATTCTGGCACTTGAGAATGCCGATCCCGGATTCCCCACACTCATTGTGTATGATTCATATTATTGTGTCCAGTCGTACAATGAGTACTTACACTACTAAAGCCAGTAGGGATTCAGAGATTCCAAGGGTTGCACAATCAAGCACAAGATGCTTTAGAAACCGGTGGCTAAGCTGGAAGAGTGCTTACCACAGACTCATGTAATACACACACTGAATCATCAATGTGTAAGTGTATACGTTTCAGGGAATTCCATGGCTGATGAAGCCGCAAATGCAACAGTGCAAACTGCTGCTGTCTCTGCAAATACTCACTGATGTGCGAGGATAGATGGAGACATTGACTGCTGTCAACGCTGCACATGATGGCACCCATCTGCCAAAAGGCTTTCCACTAAAATACTCCTACAAGTTAGATGCCCAAAATCTCCTGTTTGCTCATATTCCTGGAGTGGGGGGATAGAGGAATTCCAAATTCAGACTGCAGGTTAGGTTTAATTCTAGATGCACACGAGGGTCTCGCAGCGGCACACACGGGTGGTGGCAACAACTTCGCTATTACAGCAACGCTACTGGTGGCCAGGTCTTTAGAAACAGACCAAGGACTTTGTCCTTAAATGCGACATCTGCCGTAGCAAGCCCACCCCAGACACCTCTACTAATTTCCAACAAGTCTCACTTGTGTTTACCTGGACCATTGCTGTCCTTGTCATCAGATGGGGCATACAAGTACATCTTGGTTGCAGTGGATTCCTGCTTTCGATTCATATGGATCTGGCCACAATGGTCGACTGATGCCCAAACTGTTATAAAGGATCTGCAAGTCTTTATCAGGACATACGCAGTTGACATATTCTGTAGGAAAGTAGGATCTTTCTGTCATAGTTACTCCCACTTTTTGCCTTGTGTCAGTGTGTTTTTACTGTAATACACTGGGATCCTGCTAATCTGGACCCCAGTGCCTGTGCTCTCTCTCTCTCCTCAATTCACTGGTAAGTACCTTCTGCACCCCACAATTAACATACTGGTGTACCCCTGTAAGTCCCTAGTATATGGTAGTAAGGTATCTAGGGCATTGGTATACCAGGGGTCTCCCATGGGCTGCAGCATGTATTGTGCTAACCATGGGAGCTCATGCAAACTGTGTAAGCAGGTTTCCCACTGCAGCCTGCGTGAAATGGTGCATGCACCTTTTACTTTAGATCTGTTTTCCTTATATCCCGTTCACTGCACTTAAAACCTATAAGTCTCCCCTAAGGTAGGCCTTACAACCCACAGGCAGGGTGCATGGTTCTAAGTGTGAGGGTGTCCCTACACAAGCAGAGACACCCCTACAAACCCCGGAGTCCATTCTCTGGCTTTGTAAGTGCGGGGAAGCCATTTTAAGGTATGCTGTGGACACTGGCTAAGTCGAGATGTTCAACTACATAGTGGCTTCACCAAACTGGTCATGTTTGGTATCAAACATTTTAGAATAATGTGCCTACACCGATCCCAGTGTTATTTGCATGAACCCATATACTTGGGAGGGATGGGGGCTCCTCAGAGGACCCCCCCCCCCATGTGACCACCTCTCCTTTAGAAATAGGTGTCTTAGGCTAGGGTGGGGTGCCTCCAGACTGCTTTGAAGGGCACATTTGGTGCCCTCCTTGCATAAACCAGTTTGGCCCAGTTCAGGAGCCCTTGGCTCACTCTCTGCACGAAACTACACAAAGGACAAGGGAGTGACCATCCCCCTGTTCAGCTCCTCCTTTGGGAGGTGCCCAGAGCTCCTCCAGGTGGCCACTTGATTCTGACATCTTGAATCTTACATGGGCAGAGGCCCCTGGGAGCATCTGACTGGTTAGGCCACCAGAGTAGCGTCCCTGACCCCTCCTGATAAGTGGGTTAATGCAGAAGTAGTCCTACCACCTTTGTGGGTTACTTTAGGGCTCCCTTGAGGGTGGATCCTTAGATTCATCTGGACTTCATCTTCAAGGACCGATTGGCTTCCCCTGCAGATCTATTTAAAGACTCTTCTGCTGTTGAGTACCGAACTCTGATGCTTGAACCGAGCCAGGAACCAAGACAAGACTGCTTCTGGTAGGAAGACTACTACTGCAACTTCGTCATCATGCTCTTTCAAGTTCTGCAACTTCCGTGGCTGTGCATCCTCCAGAGTCTCCAAGGACTCTGCCTGTATCAAGATAGCAAGAAGGAATCTTCCTTGGAGTGAAAGTATCACTACCCTGCATCCGCAAGCACGTCGACGACTATGACCGACTTGTGGATCCTGCTGTCCCACAGACACCTCCCAAATCTGCAACACAGCTGGTGGTTTGTTGGCTCTCCAAAGGCCTGACCAGTCTTCCTTGCAACTTGGGAGATTGTAATCCCTTTCCAGCCGAATGGAACTGCATCCCTGTCCACCGCGTCTGTTTGCCGTTGCCAAGGCTTGTTGGCTGTCCTGACCGAAGATTTTCAAGCTCCAAGAAGCCCCAGCTTCCAGCATCACAGCTCCAAGAGTGACGTCCTTCCTGCTTCTCCACCAACGTGGGCATCCATCTTCTGTGTGCTGCAGAGGCTTCCATACGACTCCCTGTGTCTGCTGCCAGAGGGTCCACATGGGGTCTCCATTGATTCCTGCTGGCTTTCCTGGTTGCTGAGGGCCAGCCCTGACTTACCCTTGCTGGGTGAGTTCCTCAGACCTTGCTGGTCTGCAACACAGCATCTCTTTGTGCAACACGCCTGTTAAGTTTGCTAAGGCTTGTTGGTGGTCCAGCTGGCCCCTGACCTTCCTGCATCTTGACAACCGACATGGGACAGCTCATGGATGTCTCCTGTGCTTCTGCATAGTCACATGGGCTCCCCAGCTGCATCTTAAAGACCTCCGTGGTACAGTAAAGTACCTCCTCCTAAGGCTGGCGTCGTGCTCCCGGATACCTCCGAGTGGTTTGGACTCTGTATCCTCTCTTTCTTCGTCCAGAAACTTCATCTGGGTTCCACCGACCTGGTCCACGAGACTCTGTAACAGCTGGACATCCAACGTTCCCAATGAGGACAATGGGCGACTTCAACATCACTTCGCACCTATGCACCCGGGCTCCCTGGTGTAAGTATCCTGGTTCTTTGGGTATTCACGGGCGGTGGGGGGGGGGGATCCTCCAACTTTCCTGTTTCCAAAGGGTTTCCTCAGGGTCCTTGGGGAAGGGTGCTGAATCCGTAAAACTCCAACTGCAACTTCCCCACATTATCCTGTGGACACTGACCCGGGGTATCACCTCTTTATACCTGCGTCTAGCAACATTTAGTTACCTACCTGTGGTGGTTTTGTGCTCCCCCTAATTCCTTGGGTCTTGGTCTGGTACTCACCTCGCATTCCATTTCCTTAGTATATGGTTTGGCCCCCCTTTAGGGGCACATGTGTTTTATGTGCTTTACTTACCTGTTTTTGAAGTATATTTCTATGTGTATTGATATCTCCAGGTAGGAGATATGCCAAAGTAATTTTAGTGTTGGTTTATAATAAATGCAAGGTCTTTTTCTAACACTGGTGTGGTTCTTTCTTGTGTGTAATCTTCACTCACTGACTGTGTGGTAATGTACCCGCTTTACACTCTCCTGAATAAGCCTTAGCTGCTTTACACCCTCCTGAATAAGCCTTAGCTGCTCTCCACAGCTACCCCTTGAGAGCTTTGGTTATCAGGGACCACTGCAACTATCACTAAGGGTTGCCTGGACTCCGTGCAGGGTGCCTCACAAATGGGTGTGCACCGTATACTGAGCCAGCCTCCTACACATTCTACTCCGACCATGGTCCGGCATTCCCCTCCAAGGCTTACAAAGAGGCCATGGGAAGTTTGGGTGTGACCCTGCGGTATTCTTCCCCCGCCATCCCCAGGGGAATTTTGTAGTGGAGAGGAAAACCAGGACTTAAGGCAGTCTTTAACAGCTAGGGTATTAGTCTCAGGTCGCAGTTGGGTCCATCACCTACATGGGGTCCAAAAGAGCTCTGAACAATCTGCCTAGAAAATCCCTGGGTGGTTGGACTCCCTATGAGATCCTGTTTGTGGTTACGATGTGGTTCCCAGACCTCGACAGTCCGGGCACAGTGGCGGCTGCAACACCATTCAACATCAGTTAGCGTTTGGCTGTTTTACAGGAACTGAACGACTTCCCAGACCAACAGAGCAATGTCCAAGTAAAACGCACCGCCACTGGAGAAGTGAAGGAAGTGTCAGTAGCTCTCTGCTGAATCCCAAAGATTGGAGACCTGGTTAGGTAGAAAATCGTAGACAAAAAATAATTCTGGCCATCCTACAGAGCGCCTGTACCTGTCCTGGCTGTTGAAGGTACCAGAACTGTACTTCTTCCGCCCCTTGTTGGCTGCTAAAACGAGATTCGTCTTAATTGATCTGATCAAACCACACTATGTGGCAAATTCTAAACAGTAGGCCACGGAGGCTCCTGGGTAGTTACCTGCCTCCTCTCACTACCATACAGGAAGTTCCAATGAAAACTTAAATCGCTGATGAAGCCTCCTCTCCCCGGCTGGGGATAGCAGTAACAATGCAGTGTCACTTCTACCTGCTACATCAACAACTACATACATTTGACTTATACAGAAATGCAGATTTCAATTCAGAATCCTGACACGAAAGCGGTTTACATCAATATACCACAGATTGAGTCACCTCCCAGTTCCACACAAACCACAGAGCTGCCAAAAATAGATCAAACTGCCTCTGGCTACTTCATCAACTTTGATGACTTCTCTTTGGATTCATCGGATCCACCTGGACCTCCACCTCTACCATTTTGAATGAGACTGCATGTTTTCTATCTTTGGCTGAAAAGGGTATGCTTTGTTCCTCCTTGACTATACCATTGGATTAAATTGTGTTACTTTTTTCTGATCCTTTGGATTGGTTTTGTGACCGTTTTTTCTTGCCCCTGAACTGACACTATCTTCAAGAACGCTCTGCTGTACAACTGGTGAACTTGGTTCTAACACCACATTTGTCATCACATAAAGTGCTATGAGACCTGCCCTTAGTAAACGTTTCAGCTGTTCCAGTTCCTGATGGGATTGTTTGGGACAAGTTATCATATGATACCTTGGACCTACGGAGCTTTTACAGACATCATATGTCTTTCACATTTCCCTAAATGACATTATCAGCCCTAGTACTTCTCTGGTGATTGAGATATAGACACACTGCATGAAATGCTAGAAAATCTTGGGCATTCTATTGTTTTTTCTTCTGATGAACTGTATGAAGGCACAACTAAGTATGATGAAATGTTCTGTTTTCAGCATTATGGTCATAATTTCTTGCATAAAAGTACTCCACATGCAGTATTTAATGGCACACAATGGGAACACTGACCTACACCACCACGGGGTAGTTCAAAGGCATTTGTGCAGAAGTGTGCTTATTTTTCTGGTTATGACACATCTGACCCAGTGTCTTATTGATATAAGCTTGCATCCTCACCAGCAAAGAAAAATAAGCTGATATATTCTGCTTCTTTTCTTTCACAGCTGTCTAAGCTAGGGTTCGACGTTTGGAGGGACACTAGAGATGTAAAATCAATTTGGGGAACAAAGGGTTGGTAGGGTAAGAGACACTAGGCTTTGTTTAGAGCATGCCTTATACCACATCAGATGATTTTCCTGAACAAAACTTTGTGGCAAACAGCATGCCTCGGTCTTATCAAAAATCAAAGATTTAAATACACCAAGGATTCCCACATTTGCACGTTTTGCAAACTGGCAACAGTTTACAAAATACATGGAAGAAACACTATATTACGCAATGGTTCGTACAATTCATCGGAAACCAATTGGAGGGGATAGTTAGACACTAACGTATGTCAGGCACGGGTCTTGGGTAACACCAAAGGGTTTAAGATCAGCAGGCCTGACCTGTGCTACGTGCATACAGAACACTCAGGGTGGTAACAAATTAAAGTGTTGGGAAGTTGTGCCTTGATTGGCTGAAAACCTCAACACTGTCCCAGGTGAAACAACACTTGTCCCTTCTTTCTGATGACATGAGTTTATAGGACTTTTAGTGGGTCCTTGAAAACCACATCAATAGCGCTTCTTGTATGTAATTTACAATGAAGTGTGGAAAGTCTCACATTAGGAGGCTGCTGAGAGACTGCGCGAAATTGACAAGGCTAATATAGAAAGGACTCTAGCAGTGGTTGATAATGGTATGACTACCTTGTCTTCCAGGATATACTCTCGGGGTAACATTGTGTCGTCGGCAATAGACATTATACAACACGATATGTCCGCATTACAACATTGGCAGTCACAGCTTAGACTGATCATGTTGCTAAATTGGACACTTAAGACACTTTGTTCTGGCTGCGTACTGCGGCGACATATTAATCCCACCAGCCTGTTTTCACCCTTCAACCTTACAAAACAGCAAATGTTCATGGCACGCAAGGATGCAACATACACTCTGTTACTCATAGATAAGTTGGAGAAATTACCTTTCAGTGTTGTTGAAACAACTTCCGCGTATTGGATAATCCACGGGTTCATTGCTCTGCCAATTTCAACATTTCACTTCCATTACTGTTTACAACACCATCAGGTAGGCAGATATGAAGCGCTAGGAGAGGGGTATGTACATGGGTTTTTCCTTTTAAATTCCTCTGTCGGAATAGGGAGACTGAAGTTTTTCTTTGCAGGACTGACTGCTAGAGCACCTTGAGTCATTCCTTAGTGTGCAAGGAAATTTTACTTCACGGTGCATGTAATGGGTCTATGTCAAATTTATCGTGCTACTTGAATGTTCCCCAGTGGCCGTGATCCATCCAGCTTTCAGATTGCTCTCTAATGGGAGTTATTTGATGTTGAACGATCAAGGTTGTTGCAGCATGACACCGGTAATAGCATATCTTGTAACGGTTTCGGCTATTGTGACTTGTTATACAGAAGTACTATTTCCACCTGCCCACGCAGTAAGGGAGGCGATGCTTTGGCCTTCAATAAAGCTTTTGAACGTTCACTTTGACGCCCTGAGCAGACTGAAAGCCTTATTGTTCCAGAAAGATGTGGCCTTCACATCTGCAAAGGAGACATTTGATCGTCAAGTTGCAAGGTCCTCTTCTGAGATATTATGCACTAATTTCCCATTCCATTTAGACCGTCTTTTGAATCATTGCATCATTTATTCCCTCTGTGCTTGGAAGCATTTTTGGAGGTCTTCCGCTGGTCCTGCTCCTGATTGTCTGGACTGTGCTTTTATTTTTTCTGCTGCACAATGGATGTCCCATTTCGAGATCAAATGGAACTGGCACTACCACATTTGCTGCTGTGCCGTGAATGCAGAGTACAATGCTTTGGCGCACCCTTGCTTCGGGAACTGAATGAGCACTTGTTCTTGACCTTTTAGCCTATCTGGCTACTCTGTGTGCAGACCATATTCCACTGTCTTCTGTGCACTTTCGAGTGTGCCTTGGACATATGCGTGGGAACGCATATGGACATACTGGTAAGACCTCTGAAGGCTCGTTCATATTGGTGCCCCTTGCGTTTGCTGTTGCTCCTACATGCATTCTACGGGCCCTCCTGGGATGCTTCTGCTCTTGGGGACTTGGTTCCTGGCTCTGGTTCTATGGATTTTGCAATGGCTGTGGTTTGTCCTCCAGCAGCTGCTGTGGGGGATGAATGGGACCATGTGTGCTCCATAAACTTGCTCCGAGGTGTGCCTGTGGAAACATCGTCTTTGGTGACTGGGAACAGCAATGTTTCGTCTACCTCTCTGGAGAAACAAACAATCTGGCCGTTTCGAGCAGTGAGAACTTTTTCATTTGGACCGGTGTTTCATACACTAAATTGTTTTTAAAATTGCATTCTTTTAACATTTGTTTTTATTGACTTTTACAAATCTTAAATTGTGGCTTTCTGGATGTCTTGGCTTCAAATAGCGCGATTGCCCTTTTATAAATTTAGCATCTTTTATGCGAATATATCTATTGATAGCAGTGCAGAAACGCCATCATTTACATGTACACGTTCTTAAGTTGCCTTCTTTTCTTACACAACATTTGCTTGCGTAACTGTGCATGATTCGTTTCTCTGAAACCACATTGCTTACATTTCAGCTTCGTAGGCACACTATCACGGCATCTTGAACATTTACTACAAGGCATACACGTACATTGTGCAAATGTTGTTGTTTGTTGATCGTCCGTTAGGCGACACAGCTATCACAAGAGGATAAACAATGTCAGCCTGGATGAGGCTTCAGCACGGAAGCATGGGTGCTGTTTATTCAGTTCAGTTCAAAGACTTTATTCAGATAGCACCATATCCATAAAAGCACAACACATGCAAGTTTAAAATTCACAATAAAATACAGTTACAATAACATGATCAAAAGTTCATAATGTTTAAAACAAAATACAAACAACCTTCATGGATTGCACATCGTTTTGCGAGCCCATACAGCTGTTCTCAAAAAAGTGCCCACACGAAAAACTAATTTGTCTTTTTCCAATTTAAATATACTTCTAAGCGCATCTGCTAAGTCGACAGGTAGCATTTTTTTTAAAAATGGTATTAGCAGCCATTTAGGATACTTTGTGTAATACTTTCAGAAGAATAAAAAATGTGAAAGTGTTTGCCCGCTCTATCCATCGCATGGGGTCCGCTCTATCCATCGCATGGGCATGGCACGGAATCAAGGTTTGCATTATACCCAAGAGGAAAACAAAGCAGATATTTTACAGTGCCAGCCCTTAAGCAGAAGAGAAGTCCCCTCTCCCAATGGCACATGGGCAGAGTGAGGTAGCTAGGCAAGCAGTATGCGGTATGCTCGATGGATATAAAGTTAGCGACAGTTGATTTCTTAGATTCCCTCTCTAGTCTTTCTGCGCTATATAGTGTATACAATGCTGTCCTGAGAGTTTTTTTGTCTACGGTCTCGGCTTTATTCGGATTTAGAAAAAGCCTGCCATAGTTAACACTTTTTAGGCTCTTATTTACCCCGGCAAGCCATGGGATGTCCATCCCTTTCTCACAACTGATACAGTCGTCTATTATGTCTCTAGTGAGGGACGCTGCTGGATTTTTCCATATGGCCAGCCAAAACAATTTAGGGCGTGCCCTTATAAAATCTTCAATATAACTTAATTTTAATTCGCTGTGACAGACATATTGAGAGGTAGAGGTGTGCCCAATAGTTTCCTGCAGAAGCTGTTTTTCTCTTGCTGGATCATAAAACTTTTGGCGGTGCCCCAAACCTCTGCGCCATAGGTGGCTGTGGGTATGCACTGGGATTTTAAAATTCCCCCAGTTCTTTTTGGGCGAGGGAGGCTGAGAATAGAGTTAGTGGCCTTTGAGAACTTGTTCTTACAGAACACCACGTGTTCAATCCAGGTGCCGTTCGCAGCAAAGACCAACCCAAGGTATGGAAAAATGCTAGTACTAGTTAATTTTTAGTCGCCCACAGATATGGAATTTAAGGAATGTTTCCTTGGCCCACAGGACATTATAAATGATTTCTTAAAATTGGTGCGTAGGTCTAGGCTAGACATAAAATCGGTAAATCCCCGTACTAAAGTGCGTAATGCATTGGGTGTGCGACCCATTAAGACCGCATCGTCGACGTATAGTAGCACAGGAAGTGTTTTACCTTTGACTCTGGGTACATCATTGGTGAGTGTAGTCAGTGATTTGTGCAAATTATTAATATAAATAATAAAAAGAAGGGGGGCTAAGACACACCCTTGCCTAACCCCTCTGCTTACTTTAATATCATTAGACACCTCACCCCCACCGCCGATCCTGACCCGAGCCTTCAAGTCGATGTGTAGGTAAGCCAAGAAATGCACCAACACCTCCTCCAGACCATATTCTAAAAGAATGGACCATAAACAGGACCTGTTAACAAAATCAAAAGCAGAGGTCAGGTCCATAAAAGCTACATATATTGGCGAACGCTTTGCAATAGTATATTTTCCAATAATTAAATTAAGGTTTAGGCATTTTTCATTTGTGCCTACTTTACTCCTAAACCCCAGTTGACAGGACTCTAGAATATGATTTTCCTCAGCCCAATTTAAAATTTTGTAATATAAAACTCTACCTAAAATTTTGAGGGTATTATCTATTAGGGAAATTGGCCTGTAACAACTGGGTTGCGAGCAATCGACTTTTTTAGGTCTCGGGCCTAGCGTTGCAGTGCGCAGCACTGCTCGCGCAGCGCGAGACCTGTTGTATGGGCTTCAGAAAGCTAACCACACGCTCGTGCGTGTGGTTTTGCTTTCGCAGGCTGGCATTGGCTCTAGCGTGCTTTTTTTTTTTTTTTAAACGGCACGCAATTGGGCAAAGGTGGGCGCATGTCCCGCCTTTGCTCCGCCCATTCCCGTCCGTGTCTAGGACGCGCATCAGCGCGCGGCACAGACGACAGGCTCCCTCGCCCCCCCGCTCTTCTGTGGTGCGCGCGCACCACTGGTTTCAATTCCCGCGTTCGGCTCGGGAGACCGTCGGGACTGCACTAGGCTTTATTCCTGCATTTCCACGGAGCCCGTTTTCAAGCACAGAGCCCTTCCTGCTTTGGAATGAGTTTTCTATAGAGGACTGATATCAGGACACTACTTTAAACTTTTGCAACCTTCATTTTCAGGGACTTTGGACAAGCGCGAGAGCTCATAAAATGCTCCCAGTGTAATCTAGGCATTGGGCAGGGCTGTTTGTCGATGCACCCGTCACTCCGAGGACATAAATCTGATTTAAACTCCGTTTTATTGGGCCCCTGTGTGAGGTGCGGAGGCCTGGAGCCCGGAGCCCGGAGCTCCATTATATTTTAGGGCGGCGATGACACAGCTTTTGTCGGGAAGCCAAGGCTCTCTGGCAGCCACTCAAGTGGATTCCAGCACTGAAAGCGATATGACGAGGAATATTAATAAAAAAGTGAGTACAGGGCACTGGCCAGGGTCAGAAAGAATCCCAAATATGTTCATAAACAGAGGGGAGTTGGCGCGAGATGCATTAATTACTAGGGATGGGCTTTTGTAAAAGTGCAACTTGTGAGGCGGATACTGAAAAACCTCAGCAACTTTTATCAGGGAGAATCACAAATATAGACCGGGGAGGCCCCATCCGATGTGTGACCCTGGACAAGAGGCTCAACGCTGCTGACGACAGACATTTGAATAAATGACGAGGATGTTCATGGTTCGTGTCCCAGTGGTCTGGATACCATTCCTTCATCGATAACTCACTCCAAACATCGGAGTTTATAGTGCGTGTCCCAATGGTATGTGCATCATTCCTGTATCGATAACTTACTCCAAACATCGGAGTTCATAGTGCGTGACTGTGTCCCACTGGTCTGGGCGCCATTCCTTTATCGATAACTCACTCCATGTAGAGAGAGACATGTATGTCTAGAGAAAGAGACATGTATGTCTAGAGAAAGAGACAAACACGAATGCGAAAGAGAGGGATCACAAGACAGAGTAAAATCCAAGAGTGAAATCAAAGAGAGAGACATGTATGCCTACAGAAAGAGAGAAGTGAGAGTGAAAAGAGAAATGACAGCGCGGAAGAGAGGGATCAAAAAACAGTGAAATCTAAGAGAGAAGTCAGAGAGACATCTATCTCTAGAGCAGTGCTTCACTAACCTTTTAGAACTAAGGGCCAATTTTACAGTTTATTAACAGGTATTTATTTTACACTGTGTTGTGAGTTACAAAAAAGGACATCCTAGCCTTTCCTTCCACAGTCTCTGTACCACAGCAAGCCTGTTACGATTCACTTCTCTTTCTCGGACTGCAAAGTGAGACAAGTTTGTAAACACCAATCCCCATGTTAAACAAGCATTTGCAATGCAATAGGTCTCGCATTATTAAAGTTTGAGCTATTGGCATTGCTAAATAATGCAACACCAATAGCTCAAACTTTAATAATGCGAGACCTATTGCATTGCAAATGCTTGTTAAAAATTGGAACAATGATGCTTGTTGACCATGAGCTTGGTAACGGGGCGTTAGTTAGGTTGTTTAAAACATTTAGCAGAAGAGGGGCCCAAAAATCGGGTTTATGTTTGATGAGGTCAATGGGTAGCCCATCTGGACCTGGGGCTTTATTGCCCACACTGATGGATGGCCTCCTCAACTTCAAGTAACAATATTGGGATCCTAGTTGGGGTCCTGTGCTTGAAAGGATCCAGATCTTGTGCGGGAGCTAGGTAGATCGTGGAGAAATGACTTTCCCAGGTTGCACTTGTTATGTTGCAGCTTGTCGGGGTTAATGGCTGTCCCATTGCTCTCAGATCTTATGCAGTAGCCCAAAATATGTTCCCATTTTTTAGGCTGGCAGCATTAACAAGTGCGCCCCAGCGATCTTTTAATAGTTCTTCCTTCCTTTTAGCGATCGCTAGCTTATACTTCTCCCTCGATGATTTAACAAGTAAGTTACACCGCGGGCTGTGTAGCAGAGCCTTGCGTAACTGCCTGTTAGCCTCTGAACGTTCATGATTAAACCATCTAGGTTCCCATTGCACTGTAGTAATAAGTTCCTGGCACCACATTCTATATTAAGCGTTGGCCTAGAAAATAGTCTCAGCACTGTTTGAATCGGATTATGGTCCCCATAAGTTGTGGCAATAACTTCTGATTTCAATAAGCAGTCCTCTAGGACAGGGGATATAAAAACAATCAATCGTGGAAGCACAGCCCCTCCCTCTCAATGTCGGCTCCGGGGGATTATTGTCATTTGTTACGGCAGCGATTTCGATTTCCATGATGTGGGTTAAATTATGATTATACAGGTGTTCCACTAATTCATTGCCCCTATGGTAGTTTAGTCCTCTGCTACATGGCCGTTTACTGGTCCTCATGTAAGATAATTTAGCATTGAAGTCTCCTCCCAAACAAATTCCCGCTGTCTTGAAGCAGTCTTTGGGATGTTGAATCGAGGCAATAAATTCAAATAAATTTATAAAATTCCCATTAGGTATTGAATGAAAATCGTTCTTATAAAAATTAATTCAGTAAAAAGAGATCCCCCTGTTATATAATAAGGCTTGAAAATTGTTGCTTTTAGTGCTTATGGCTTTAACGCTACCATCTGCAGCGATATTTACCCAGATCGATAAACCCCCAGAAGGTCGGCTGAGCTTGGGAATTGGGGCTAAAATGTTATAGCATTCAAACCCATCAATGTATAGGTCTTGGGTAGCCCAAGTTTCTTGAAACATAAGGATATCCTGCTCTCTTACGAGGTTCAGCCAATCCGGTTGGTGCAACTTGGGCTGAAGGCCAGCCACATTCCAGCTCAGGATGCTCAAATCTGAACTGGCCAGGACCTTAGTTGGAATATGTAGATCAATGAACTCGGTTACTGAAGAAGGAATTGCTGACACAACAGAGGGATCAAAAAGTTCCAGGGGTGACGGTAGTCAATCATGGGTATCCAACTCCGATGATGCCGAAAACCTGTTCTGTGTGGTAGGGAGAGAGGGCTCATTTGTGCAGGGATTTAGATTCGGTTTATAAAAATAGCCCAACGGTAGTGAGCATATGTTAGTGCTGTTAATTGTTTTAAGCTCGCGCACTCTCAATAGGGATCTCACCATGGACGGTCTGCGGAAATTGATCACAATACAATCCCCTTCAATGTTCTTAGGGGATGCGCCAACCCATCCAACCCTACGTGCCATGATGATCTCATTCGTGTCTGATGGGTGGAACCGCCTATTCTTTGATAGCCAATCCACGTGTTTACTGCGTAGTTGGTCCCATGACTCGTTCTGGTCCCGCTTTAGAGACGGTACGCCTGCCAGCACCAGTACATAAGGGCAGGCGGCTGGGGGTAAGCCCAAAACATCTGAGCTTGGCCTCAGGGGATTTCTGCTGGGGCGACTAGTGCATTGCTGCTTGATTTACCAGACGTTAGTTGCAGGTCTGCTTCGTTTGGTCTGTTGGTGCAGCCTATGATAGGATTGGAGTGCGTAATAGTAGCCAATTCATCAGGATACTGTTCCTATTGGAGTAAGGGTTTGATACTGAGTTTGCCTTCATTTGGAAACATTCCCTGACTTGTCTGCATGTGGTACATGCACTACTGGCCAGGAGGCCAGCATGCGACGGAGTTACAATCTCAGGAACAATAGTGGTAACAATAGGGAATTGAATGTCATTTGTTATGGTACCAGATATAGCAATAGACCGTCCCCCCCAGCTGCAGCAATTTGAGCATCTCCCATTGATTGATTGGGTTTCCCTATGAGTGTGGCCAAGTTATCTAAGCGATCCAGTAGTAAAGTAAATTTTGTGTCTAAAAACTCTTTCATTTGCTTGGTCACCATCGCAGAAACAATGTTGGCAATAGCGCCCCCAAAGTTCTCAAAGCCCGGTGCCACCTCAGTCTGGGTACAGATGGAGCGACTTGGGTTCGCATTGAGTGCTTTGGTAGGGGTGCCAGAGGTGCCGGAGGTGCCAGTACTTGTAGATGGCTGCAGACAAACAGGTTTGGGAGGGACCGGTTTGGGCGGTTTTTTCCTTTTGGTGCAGGTGGGCTTCCCGCTCTTCCTCTTTCGTTTAGGAGCCGAAATTCCTGTGAATGTTGGTATATCTGTATCTGGCTGTGACTCAACTGTCTCACACACGCTTGTACTCCCACTTGCGAGTAGAGTTTTATGGTTACTAGTCCCATGGGGCTGAGGCGAGGACAATATAGTTACAGGGCCGAGCTTATGTATGTGATTAATTGATACGCCTCTGGGTTCAGAAATGTTCAATCGACCCTCACTGCCCAATGATAAGCGGCGCTCCGTAAGTTCAATTTCGCCTGATAAGATATTAACCACCCTCTCAAGCATGCTGTTAATGCTACTAGTAACAGGGCGTGCAGGAGGTAACACAGAGCCCTTTCCCATTATAATGGCTCAGAGTCTGCTCTTTGGTGGTTACATTTGCCAAGCTAGCCTTAAGAGTTATCAGCGAGTCGTAGCGGGCGACACTCACCTCGTGTTCTTGCTGAATGCCACTTGGAACTTGAAAGAGGGGTGGCCCTGCCCTGCCTCTTCCTGCCGTGGACGGGCGCATACGGGCCCGCCCTTGGCCCAGGCGTGGCCCGGGCACGCCCGCGAGCGTCCCGCGCTGCGAGAGCCGCCCTCCTCCTTTCTAGCGCCTCCTGGTGCGCAAACAGTGACAGGATCGGTGGCGGCAGGGAGCCGCGATGCGGGCCGGGTCTTGTGGTCCCGAGGGTGGTAACAGGTACGGGCGTCCCATGCTGCGGGAGCCCTCCTCCTCCTTTTTTCTAGCGCCTCCTGGCGCGCAAACAGTGACGGGATCGGTGGCGGCAGGGAGCCGCGATGCCGGCCGGGTCTTGTGGTCCTGAGGGTGGTAACAGGTACGGGCGTCCCACGCTGCGGGAGCCCTCCTCCTTTTTTCTAGCGCCTCCTGGCGCGCAAACAGTGACGGGATCGGTGGCGGCAGGGAGCCCCGATGCGGGCCGGGTCTTGTGGTCCCGAGGGTGGCAACAGGTACGGGCGTCCCGATGTCCATGCTGTTTATTATAAATACACAAACATTTCTGGGTTTAGGGAGGGGGGCACTCTGCTGTCATTGCATGGTCACTGCACGTTGGAATCTCAGCCCAGCTGATTCCTGTTTTCCCTCTGGGAGGAAGGATGTCCAACCTGTGACCAAGGCAGGGGCCTTCATACACTTACCCTCAGGTAATGGGGAGTTAGATCATCCAGTAAGGGATTTGGCAGACCACCCCCCCTAGGCAACTAGGTTAGGGAGTGTACAGTAGGAGAACACTATCCACAGCACCTATATGCCAGCATATATACACTGCTTTAGCGCAATGGTAGAAGTTTTTTTGTATCCTTTTCACTGTTCTCGTAATTCTAATTACTCTTCTCTGCTTCTGTCTGTTAGTCATTGCAGCACATGTCTTTCATTCAAGAAACACAATGGTTCAATAAATATTGAAATGCCTCATTGTGCATTTCTTGTGTGTCTCTTTGGGTATGTATAACTGAATGAGCAAAAGGGTTCTAGATCTGTTACCATGATTCCTTGGGGAGTCAGGGTTGTCATGTTCTGAGATTGTTTAATCCATTTGTTACCTTCCTAGGGTTAAGGGTACTTATGGTTACACTGTGAGCTAACAGGACTAAAGGCCAACATATCCTGAGGGTGTGCACGGAATTAGTCTGCCACAATCCTGACATTTATGTTGTCCAACAAACGCACAGTTTTACCAGTAAGGTACAAGCTGTACGACAGTACCGAAGCCAGTTGCAGGAGAGAGTCATTTACAAAGGACTGACGGTGGCACACGCAACCTTCTACACTACAGGATAAGTCATATCAACTAACAGGACAAACTGACCCCCTACTGTCCTAAAATATCCTTGAGGTCACAGTCAGCTCATCTGCAGTGCATCCCATTTACTAGACGAATGAAATGGGGCTGCTCGGCTTGCTCAGTTTTAGCAGGCAACCCCTGGAACAAACTTCTTTTGCCACTTAGATGTATTCCCGACAAAAAGATCTTCCGCAAACAACTGAAAACTCATTTGTTCAAAGACTAAGCTGGCTTCCCCCCCCCCTTCAGCTTTATGCCTAGCACCGGGACACTCTAGTTGTAGCCTTGCTCTTTACAAATCACATTATTCATTCATTCAAACAGGCAACTGTGACCTGCAGCCTCATTGTGCTAAGATGGACCAGATAAGCATGGCTCTCTGATCTTGTGGAGCTAGCACAGGGAAGTGTGATGCTGCTACCAATGCAACAGGTTATTCTAGCCATGCAACAAGGCAGTGTTCCAACCAGAACCAAAACATTCCGCTTGGCAGCATGGCTCCCTAAGAGATAGATTTTGGACATCTCAAGCTGCCTAAAAGAAATATGGAGGTTCTCAAAGAATCAAGAAGACAGAAAATATGGAGGAGTTGCTCCAAAAAATGGCACAAATTTCGAAAATGGTTAGCAAAATATGACTCACAGACTATGACAGAGGACGCTGCAGTCGTAACATATCTCACACACCTACAGGACAAGGGGCTTTCCTATGCAATGCTGAAGGTACACCTGGCAACCATGGTAGGTTACAGTAGGTATCACAGGAAAGAGCTTCTTGACCTGGAAGGGACAAAAGACTGCCCCACCCAGAGCAACGTGCACACCCACATGGAATCTCAACCTCCTTCTCCGGCAACTGGTGAAGCAACCCATTGAGCCCATCCATAATGCAGATTTCCATTTTCTTACTTCTGAAAATGGCCTTCCTGGTAGCCATAACATCACTGTGCAGGGTTAGTGACTGTTGGCAATAACAGTAAAATGTACATCAAGGACATTAGGACAGAATAGTTGTGTGAACTAATTCCTAATTCCTACCAAAGGTGGTATCACACTTCCATGTATACCAAGCAATACACCTCCCAGGGTTCTTCCAGTACCCTAAGTGGCAAGCAGAGCATGCTGCAAACGCTGGATGTCAGGAGAGCTGTAATCTACTACATACAGGAAACAAAATGAATAAGAAAGACCAGCCAGATTTCTCTCTCTTTCGCCCCAGTGACCAAGTGGTTGCCAGAGCCTAAGCAGCCATAGCAAGGTGGATAGTTCAGACAATACAAAGGTGCTACACAGCAGCAGGTGTGACGCCAGGAGAAAGAACAAGGATGGACTCCAGCATTAAGAAAGGGCCATCCCTGGCCTTCATAGCTAATGTTTCAACCAACAACATCTGCATGGCTGCCACATGCTCCTCAATACGTACCTTTTGTAAACATTAATATGTTGCAATCCAAGCAAACAAGGAGTCACAGTTGGGACATAGAGTACTCCAATTTCTGTTGCAGAAACAACGTTTTTCTCTACCCAGCCTCTGGTAGGACAAGAGAATACTGCTATTCAATCAATGCACATCATGTGAATTAAGAAAGATTCACACTGCAAAACGAAATGGTTACTTGCTAGTAGTAGTTGTCCACTTTGAAGACTTTCTGGATGCACAAGCGACCCACCTCCACCAGAGAACGAGTGTGGGGATTTGCAACAGTGAGGAGAGGCAATCAAACACTATGGAAGCTACAAACATAGGGACACTGGAGAAAACAATCTGAAGATGATGACCACGCAATGCAGCTTCCTTGGCTTATGTCTGAAGCCATCAGGCAGGGGCACAGCACCAAACGGTTAATGAAGCACACTCCCAACCCCCCACCCACACCAAAAGGTAAACTGGAACAACTCTGGACTCAACCACTACATGGTGGAATAAAGCACAGCATGTGAATCCATTAAGTCTTCAAGCTGCAAAACTACTCCTACAGGTAAGTAACCATTTCGTTTCAATAAAATACACTAAATATTAGAATATAATTCATTAAAATGATTTGCTTAAGCCCCACACAAGAACACCCGCCTGCAGCTTGGGACATTGGTTGGAGTATGTGTGTAGTGGAGCTTTGTACAGTACCTTCAAATGTTCACCTGGTGTGGCACAGCTGTTAAAGTGCAGAGATGTGTAATCCATTGAGGGCCAGAGTTCTGTGGCTGTATCTGGCTCCAAACGCCAATCTTGCAGCGTCTTGGTAACTATTACAGTTGTGGTCTCTGAAGTTTGGAGGACTCGTGTACAGGGAATAGTCCTTCTCCTGAGACAAACAAATTTGTCCAGATCTGAACAAATGCATGTTGCCATTCAATAATCAATCAATGATACTTTATTGCAATTATGCTGTATAATCATAAAAGTGCAAAAGTCAAATTTAAAAACACCAGGCTACATTCATCATTAAATTTGATTAAAACACAAAAAATAATTTACACATACACAGTAAAAATGGAGAATGAAAGACACATAATATAATAGTTCAATAAAAATTATAAAAACAGTCTAATCAGTTTAAGAGCACCTAAAAGGCAATAGAATTGGGCCAAAAAAGTGCATGTTTCAGAACGGTGCCCACCGAATAGGTCACATAGGGGTTCAGGAGCATCCGTAGGAAATTTAAAGCTGGTCTATGCTGACGGAAGCCAAAGGTTTTGAGTATTGGTAATGATAAGGGTTTCCTCTGTACCTCATAAAATTTACAGCAGAGCATAAAATGTGCTAGGGTTTGGGGTGAGAGTTCATCACAGGGAGAGAGCATGATATTGTTGGGGTCAAATTGACCAGGGGGTAAGCACAGGTGACATTTAATGGTGCCTAAATGGAACTTCGTCAGTAAGGCCTCTCCCTTGTATTGTTAACGTATAAGAAATATGGCTCTACCCCAGGTGTCGATTGTAAACCCATCAGTTCTCTCATGTTAGGTCTCATAATCTCTGTGTCTTCCCTATTAGATACTGCCTTTGTAAGAAAGAGGTCTTTAACTTTTGCAGATTCCCCCTTTAATATGGATTACCGATTAAAAAACAGGTCGGGTCTGCCAATGGCTTTCAAGGTTTTTTTTGTTAATTCAGCCATTGAATTCTTAAGCCATGGCAACATGACAAAATAAAAGGATGAACGGAGTGTTGGAACTTTTCAGACACCCACCAGTCACAGATCTGGGTTTGATTCATCATTATTTTGCTCGCCCTATCACCCCAGTTTGACCCAGTCATATGCAAATCAGCCTTGACCCTACTCCCCATGGGAACAGTCCAGCCCGCACTGCCAAACCAGGTCATCCCTGGACCAGAAACAAGCATTCTGGGACTGGTTTCGGGGTATCACCTCTATCACCTCTCATCAGCCAGGCTAGCTTGAATCCAGTGGTGCAGCAAGCAGTGGGCCCACTTCTGGGCATACCCTTACTCACATAGGGCGGACATAGCAGCATCACAGTTCGGGCTGGACTGTTCCCATGGGGACCAGGGTCAAGACTGATTTGCACATGGCTGGGTCCAAACTGGGGTGGCATGGTGAGCAAAAGAACAATGGATTTAACCCAGATCTGTGACTGAGGGTGAATGTTTGAAAAGTTTCAGCACTCCGTTCATCATCTTGTTGTGTTGCTATGTTCACCCTAAGTGGGAAGGGTATGCCCAGACGTGGGTCCCTTGCTTGCTGTGTCTCTGGATTCAAGCTAGCCTGGCTTATGAGTGGTGATACCCCAAAACCGGGTCCCAGGATGCTTGTTTCCGGTCCAGGGAGGACCTGGCCTGGCAGTTCAGGCTGGACTGTTCCCATGGGGAGCAGGGTCAAGACTGATTTGTATATGGCTGGTTCCAAACTGGGTTGGCATGGTGAGCAAAAGAACAATGGATTTATTCCAGATCTGTGACTGGGGGTGAGTGTTTGAAAAGTTTCAGCACTCCTTCCATCATCTTGTTATGTTCCTATTCTTAAGCCATGATCGCATAAAAGGCAATTCTCAATGATATCGTGATTAAGGGAGACCTGTAGTTTGCTCCAGATTGATATCCATAGGAGAAGAGGGGCAAGCCTCACCAGATCTGAAACATAGGAAAAACCTAGTTCATCGTGTATAAATTGCCTTGAACTACCTGGACCAAGACCAAGTAACCGCCTACAAAAGCAGTTTTAATCCCTCTGGAGGCTTCTGCAATTCTTATACCCCCAAATTCCTGCCCCATAAGTGAGAACAGGTAGACATTTTAATTTGTAAATTTCCAATAAGGGGGCAATGGGTTTGCCTCCTACTCTCGTAGATACACTAAATAGAAGCTCCCACTGCGCTGTTAAATCTTGAGCATCTGTCAGAACGACACAGCACAAAGTTGTTGTTAGAATCAAAGATCACACACCCAGATAGGGAAATTCACTGACCTTGGTAATATTAGCTCCTTTGATGCTAATTGGTCCCACCGTACTGCGCTGAGGGTCGTACACCATGTAATGTGACTTGGTGATGTTGGTATGGTATCCAGGTCAAGTTTATCCATAAAGGATACAAATTTATCAACAAGGGCCCGGATCCCATTTGGCATGCGGGCAAGCAGCACTGCATCATCTGTGTAAAGGAGCGAGCTCAAAGGGGGGTGCCTTGATTCTGACTAGGTCACTACACTTGCCGATAAGAGAGGCCTCTAGGTCATTTATATATAAAAGAAAGAGAATTGGAACCATAACGCACCCTTGGCGGACACCATGAGCTAGTAGGAACAGTCGGTGTTGCCATTATCAATGGGCTCTCACCCAGGAGCTCAGCAAAACTCCAGCTGTACTCATTTTTCCCAGCAACCCTCAGGGCTCTATAACCTTTGCCAGGGTCAGCCACCCCCTAGCCTTTACCAAAGTTAGACCCTGGCAGGCTGCTTTGAATAAGTACTTTGTGATTTCTTCCTGGTGGAAGGCTCCAGCCACCAGCACCAACTCCCAGGGGCCTCCAGATATCCAGACCTAGTTGAACTCCAGATATCCAGACCTAATTGAACTCAGTTTACTGGTCAATGAGAATACTGGCACATTGACCTTTCTTTATCCTAGTTTTGCAGTCATCAGTGTATATTACAGATATCCATCTCTGGAGCTGCCCTCAGGTAGTTCCTGAAATGTATTAGCCATAGACTGACCATGCTAAACTATTTGTCACTTGAAGTCCATCAGGAAGAAGGTGGGAGTTCCCTGTCAACAAAGGCACAACAGAGTCTACACCTATATACCTAAAAAAGGACGAACAGTCCCTGCCCCCTACCTGCTTCGAACACTTCATAGATGCATCAATGTCCCTCCTTTTCACAGGACCATGGTCAGCATCAGAAGCTTTTGTGGAGTATTATACAATCTACATCCTTGAACCCCTTAGACTAGCTTTGCACATGCCTTCTTTGAGAAGTACAGGTTGCACCTCATAACCAATTAAAACAGCTGCAATGTTGAGACTACATTAGAAAAGCTAACCACACAACAAAAGTCCAAGTAGTGGAGATCCAAAAGCCAAAACCCCTTTCTCAGAACCCGCTTTCTTAATAGCTAACCTTTGATAGGTTTTAGGCCTTAGGTTTGTGGCATTGTGACCCCCCCCCCCCCCTTAGATATGAATAGGACATGAATGACAGTGCTTTGCAGTCATGCAACAATTGCTAGAGCTCTAGATTACCAGGTGAGGAAGGCTCTGTTTGACATGGATGGCTTACAGAAGGGACATAATGTAGTGCAGCAAAGTGGACGATAACAAGTCAACACATTCAAGAGGCTGTTGAGTATAAAGGGGCCACACACTACAGACAATTTTTTATTTATTTATGAAAGGCCAATTTAATAAGACCAGCCTATTAATAACAGGACCTGGCTCAATGTTGTATAACCTAATATAACTTAGTCTCACTAATATAATAGATACTAATATAAAGATAGGACTCTCAATCCTCTACCCAATATCTACAAGTTTAAATATGTCACTTTCCATTCTTAGTCACATCCAACTTTCCCTACTTGCCCTCTTCTGTTGTTCAATAGTCCAATTTCAAGTGTGCCTCCTGCTCCTCCCAATTTAACCATTACTCCTTCTTTCATTCCTCAGTCTTCAAAACTCCTCTTCTCCACCCTAACCTTCCACGATCAAGAAACGTTAAACGGTGATGGGGGACAACCAAGCTACAAGATGGCTGCACTCTTGGAGGGCTCCGGAATGGACCCTCATTCATTCGCTCTTTAATCTGTTGCCTGACTCTGAAGTACTGTCGTGAGAAGAGTAGAGTCTATCTCAGGAAGGATACGATACGTTAAATACAACTGGTCCCTAGGGGGAAAACCGCTGGAAGTAGTAAAGGAATATACATACCTAGGGAGAATATTGTCACAATCCTTGCAAAACTTGCCTCACCTGCAGAACCTGGGCCGTAAAGTTGACGCCCACGTGGGGGCACTCCTACGCTTATACGCCTCGACTGGCCAAAGGCACTTTTCTTCACTTCTACAAGTCTATAGTTCTAAGATTCCACCAGTACTGTCATACGCTCTTGAATATATTCCAATAAGCTAGTGGAAATATCTGGATCAGAAAGAAGGGAAAGTTCTCTGGAAATTAACTGAAATGCCACAAGCCGTGCCGGTACAAACCCTCCAACTTGAACTTTCATTAGTCAGTTCTTTCGCCAGAGGCATCACCAATATCTTGAGATGGGCATATAACCTTATCCATGCGGACCAAGGAACTTTACGACACTTATTAAAAATAGAGACGTTTGAACACGGATCATCGAAATATGTTTACTGTAGGAATGTATTTATTGCTTTTAAAATGTCAAACGTCACTATTGATTTGTTGCAATCTTGGTCTCCCGCTCACCTGAAGCTTTTCTTAAAACATCTAAGTCGAAGGTTAAGCTTCGACCTAGACATCCAACACTGTACCACACTGCCACCATATAAACAACATACAGAAACTATTGTATATAAGAAAACGCAGCAGTATATGTATTTTAACTTAAAACATGCAGTCAGGCGAAGCATTATATTACTCCGTCTTGGGATACTTCCTCTAAAATCATTCACTTATAAGTGGTTCCCAAAAGAAAAGGCCAGTAGTGCCTGTGACCTGTGTAATGGCGGGGTGCAAGATTTGGATCACGTGTTATTCATTTGTCCAAATCTGAATGTGGTAGAAGCTAGAAAAAGGTTTATAAAACCAATTCGAACAAAATGTAAAATTAACTCCGTTCAGAATCTGATTTCTCTTTGTAAGGCACCGCCTAATGAATTTGTGTGCAACAATTTGTTCAAATTTTTTTAAGTCTTTTTTAACTTTGTACTAGAATGATATTTTACCATTTTAATTGTAATTTTATTCTTTAAATATTTGTTGTTCTCAGCTGAGAACTAAATCAAATAAACTTAAACTTGAGTCTATCTCATGTCTATCTGCCCACCAAGAGTGAAGACTATGCAGCAATTAAAGTGGTGGCAATCCAGGCCTCTCCCCAAGTTATCAGTAAGTGAACATGGTAGTGCTGGAGACAAAAATGAGCGGAGCCTTTGTTCATGTGGCTGTGGTGCATCTGGAGCTGCAGATCTTCTTGAGAGGTATTAGAGTATTGAGAGGAGGGAGAATGAGCAGAACGAGAACCTCCCGCAGCTGACAAGGTAGTGCCCTCCAACATCGTGGGCCTCCCTGTAGTCAGTAGCATGCCCTGTGAGCGACCTTGGTGTTACCTCAAGACAGCATCCAGTAAGGAGGTAGCTGGTGGGTCAATCAGTCCTTGAGTGTGAGAGTCAGAGCAGCAACAACCAATATGGCTGGTAAGAAGGAAGTGAAGAACTTCTTTGCCTCACATGTGAGGAAGAGTAATAACACCTGGCGAAACAATGAATCTGAGATGCCTGAGGAGGTAGGGATGTCTTCAAGGGACATTCGTAAACTGTCCCTCCAGTCCATACGTAAACTGAGAAAAGACCTGTTATGACAAGTCATTACAATTGAAAAGACAGTAGCTGGAATATAGCCAGACCCGACTCTGGGAGTTTTGATCTGGGAGGGCATTGACAAAGCATGGGAGATCCAAGAAGATGCATGTAGTGTGGGCAATAATCAACAAAGGGGCATTTGCTGTTTTGGACAGATATAGCTTATGTCCAATTTTGACAAGTCTAATTAAAGCAAGTTTGATATTCCAGTGCCCAATTCGTAGTGCATTCAAGGGCACTCGGTATAGGGCATGATTGTAGACAATGCCCTGTATCTACTGCCCTCTGAGTACAGCTGCAGGACATGTCTATTGGGGTTCTGGAAGCAGAGAAGGGCAAGGGCACCAGTCCTGTTCTGTGCCCAGTACTTAAGTATAGCCATACCCAGTAATTACCAGGGGTAAGATTATTTTGGCTACAGAGCAGGCCTTTATTGTATGGTCTGTGAAACTGAGGGCTTGGGGGGTACTATGTTACCATAACTAGCCATACATTCTTAAAGTCAATGATTTTTAGGTTTGGATCAAAGTTAAATTCCTTCATTAGTGATTTAAAAACCCTTATTTCACAGGATTGATGTCAGCAGACAGACTCACCCTCTCTGCCCTCACATCATCCCTCACGTCAAAGAGCTCCATGGCCACCCAATCTACAAACCAGAACTCTTCAAACTCCTCATGCACACATACAAAGCCTTACACAAAATTTGCCTACGTACCTCAACAAATCTACCAGACACTTCCATTCAGCGAGACTCTTACTCGCACACACACCCTTATACACAGAATCATTGGGTTATGCCTTCTCCTACCTCGCTGCAAAAGCGTGGAACGACCTCCCCCTGCACATCAGAGCCTCCTCCTCAGTTCTGGAGTTCTGCAAGAATCCGAAGACCTGGCTCTTTACCTAGCCCCAGCTCAGGCATGGCCCATAGAGCTCCTGCATCAGAACCAGGATAGCCTCCCAGGTGAGTTGTGTGCTATACACATAACATAACATTGAATTATTTATTTTCCAATATTTGTTTAAAATTTAATTAAGGCCAGTGTAGTGTATAATAAAATGCTATATCCTATCGCAGTGGTATCTCATCCTGTTTTCAAAACACACTTTCCTCTTTCATAAAATGAAATCACTGCCTTGTAGTTGAATATCATGTAATAAGAACTCCACTTTTGAAGTGTAGAATTGGGGCTCTACGAATATACTTGCATGCTGCATATGCATCACACCTATCCTGTTCCCTACAACCTATAGTCAAATGAGACATCCATCTGCAGGCAATTTTTTCCCTGCAGTCATTCGGCCATGAGAGGCAGCTAAGGCTCAGAAGAGCATGCTCCACTGCCAGAATATCTGCACTGGACCTTGAGCATTGGAAAAAGAGGTAATCAGCTCATCACAAACAGTAAAACAGGTGTGGGAAATTACCATATTTTGTGTGATGTACCCCCAGATCTTTGGCTTGACTGTTTTTGCTGGTTGTAGAACTCTGTGCACTTAACCCCTGCTTACTAGTGCTAACAGTGCCTGTGTTCCCCCTTTCACCATGATGAAATTAGTATACCTCTAAATGGAATATTTAATTTACCTATGAGTTTCCTTTTGTATGGTACAAAGTGTGCACAGGGCCTGTAAATTAAATGTCACTAGTGGACTGCAGCACCCATTATGCCATCCACTTCAGTGATTTTGAAAACATGACTGCAGGCCTACTATGTGTAGCCTGGCTGTGCGGTTTTAAACTGCAAATTTGATTGATCAAAATAACCCTTTTTGAGAGGCCTAAACCTTGTTTTTCATTATTAAGTCACCCCTAAGTAGGCCTTACTGCCTACAAGGCAGGGTGCATGGTATAAAAAAGTAGGACATATAGAAACTTTATGTTACACATGTCCTTACAGTGAATGAGCACCAAAAGCGATGTTCTAGGTAGCAAGACTGGCTCTTCCATAGGAAAGCAATGGGATGCAATATTAAATGTAATGTTAGCTCCGGATAGGCAGGAAACAGCTACAAATTTCATTCTTGATCTTTGTGTAATATTTATTAAAATCCCAATTCACTGGTCAAGTCAGATTTTGAATACATTTTATAGAAAAGCTACTTTTACAAAGTTACCTTTTCCCTATCTAAAGCCTCTGGGGATGCATTTGTATGAGTCCCAACTGTCACCTTGCTGCTAAATAGCTCCTGTATGAGGTGTGAATACTGCTTCCAGAGCAGAACAAAGCCCTTGGGTATAGAGAGGTGTTTATATTCTTCTGGCAGGATAACCATTTGGTATGTTCCCAGGTGTTAGACCTCTCATCTTTAGGGTGGTATTCCCCCAAACCTTTTCCCTGCTTACCTCCTCTTTTTGCCTTAAGACTCTGAGCACTTTACCACTGCTGACCAGTGCTAAAGTGCATGTGTTTCTCCCCTAAACATGGTAACATTGGTTTATACACAATTGGCATATTTAATTTATTTGTAAGTCCCCTGTAAAGTGGTATACCATATACCCAGGGCCTGTAAATTAAATGCTACTAGTGGGCATGCAGCACTGATTGTGCCACCCACACAAGTAGCTTTTTAAGCATGTCTCAGGCCTGCCACTGCAGAGCCTATGTGTGCAATCTTACTGCCACTTAAACACTCTGCCAAGCCCTAAACTCCCCTTTTATTACACGTAAGGTACCCCTAAGGTAAGCCCTTGGTAGCCCATAGGGCAGGGTGCCGTGTAAGTAATAGGTAGGACATGCACTTTTAAGATTTGCATGTCCTGGTAGTGAAAAACACCCACATTAGTTTTTAACTATTGTGAGGCCTACTCTTCTCATAGGCTAACATTGGGAATTCCTTAAAACACTTTTAAGATGTAATTCCTGATTAGAAAGGGTTAGCTGTGTCATGTTTCATATATTTGGAATTGTAATGATAAATCCTCTTTACTGATAAAGTTGGATTTAACATTACTGTTTTAGAAATGCCACTTTTAGAAAGTGGACATTTCTTTGCTCTTACAGCTCTGTGTGCCTGCAGCCTGTCTCCAATACACTTCTGAAGTGGATGACAGCTTCACTTTGTGTATTCCCTCTAGACAGCCAAAACACAGAAAGGTTAGGTGTGTCTGAGTGCCCATCTGCATTCTGATGGCTCCTCCTGGGCTGGATGGGAGGGAGGAGCTGACACTTGCACCTAAATAGGCAGTGTCTTGTCTCCATACAAAGGGTTGATTACCCCCTACAGTTAGTCTGGCGCCGGGGCTGGGAAGAAAGGACTTCTGTGCACTTCAAAGACCCTTCTTTGAAGTCACCCCCACTTCAAAGGCACAACTGGGTATAAATACTGGGTCTTTGACCCCACCAAAACAGGCATTTCTGGGCCTGTAAAGAACCTGTTAGAAGAACTGCTGTGCTGCTACAAGGACTGACACTCTGCTGGACTGCTGATCTGGGATGCCTGCTTTTCTTCTGTGCTGCCCTGCTTCTGTTCTCTAACCCTGCTGAGGGAGAGCTGGACTCTGCCCTGCAACAAAGTGATCTCCAAAGGCTTGTTGGCTTGCCTCCTGTTGCTTGAGACTTAGGGCTTTCAAAGTCTCTATCCTGCTCCTGTGCCTGGTTCACTGGAAGTCGACCCAGATACTTGCACCAGAGAAATCGATGCATCTCCAGTCTGCCTAGAGCCAAACTGGCACATCGACCCTGCTGCGTGAGTAGAATCGAGCCATCGCACTTGGAACCAACGGATCGCCTCCAGAACCCGACGCATCAGAACCGCGCATCGCCACCACAGCAGGATGGAGAGATCGACACATCCCCTCGACTGACAAACTCAGGCGCATCGCATCGGAACCAATGCCTCTCGGCTTCGGCACTTCATCTCTCAAAACAACCCATTGCCACCACTGCGGATTCCACATCGACGCATCGCTTGACTGTGCCCTGTATCTTGCTTTTGCAATCATGACCAAGGTATTCTGTTCCCCGGGCCTGCGTGGCTATTGAACCGGGCCTGCACTCTATCGCTGTCAGCCTGAACTGTTGACTTTGTGCCGGTCCAGCGCAACCAGATAACCCTCATAGGCGCTTATTGCTTATTGCCCTAGAAGCACTTTTATTCTTTAAAAATTCATATCTCGACTTCTACATATTGGATATTTGCCATTTTGGTCTTGATTTATTTATAACAATATTGTTTATTTTTCCAAACCAGTGTGGAATCTTTTTTGTGGTGTTTTCATTGTGTTACTGTGTGTTGTGTTGCACAAATACTTTACACATTGCCACTTTAGATTAGCCTGACTGCTCTGTGCCAAGCTACCAGAGGGTGAGCGCAGGTAATCTTTTAGTGTGTATCTGACCTGACTAGGATTGTGGTTCCTGCTTGGACAAGGTGCATACCTCTGCCAACCAGAAACCAAATCTGTAACACCACAGACTTGATTAACTTCAAAGAGGTTTACACTTTCACAGTCAAATATTAATGACACCTGGGTAGAGCCATTCTTTGTTTCCTCAGTCAGACAGGCACCATTTTGAGTGGGAGAGAAACTGCCCCAGAACTAGTTTAGAGTGCATACAGAGGAGGGTTTGTTCATTTCCCTGGCCCCACCTTTGGGGTGGGCACATAGGCTGTGCATTAGAGGAGAATGATTTTACGATCTTGGATTTAGGTAGAGAAGGGGCACTATGGGTTTGTTTGTTGCAAAAGTGGGTAGGGTAAGCCCTGGGAACTTTTATCCTATTGGTTAGGGTGGGGCCAGGGGTCACCCTCCACCCACAGACTGGTACCGTGCATAAATGTAGAACCTGCAGTACCTTCCTCACAGTACCCTCCTCAGAATGCTATTGGACCTGTGAAAGATAAGAAGAGGACTGAGCCTGCTGTCTGAGACCTGAGAAAAGCCTAGAAGACTGGACCTTCTCTCCCTCTTGTAGACTGGACAAAGAAGTGGACTCCAAGGGTCATAAGGCTAAACTCCACACAACAAGTATTCCTGCACTGGCCATCTTACCAATGCCAAGAAGATCTGCCATGGGCTCTGCTGGTGGCTTCTTCTGGAGTTAGTCTTGCACCCCAAGTGCGGTCGTCAAGGTCCTGGAATCCTTGGCTTTGTCAAATTTCACTCCCCCTAACATATCCTGAAACATGGGACTTGGAAACCTTTTGGGTCCTAACACCTATGGAAGTCCAGGACCAACCTGTGAAACTGATCCTGCAAATGTACATTGGTGCTGAGCTAAAGATTCATGTTGCTCCTGCTTGGAACATATCCATAGCAGCAAATCTGATTCAGGAGGACCTTGCGGAGAAGGCATCTGGCCTCAGAGAGCCATCTTCGGTTGTAGTCTGCAGCCTTGCCCTGCTGGAAGAATCCGAGCTTCAAAAAATCTTCTCAGGGCAAAGGCGCCAAAAGTACTCTGCCCGCAAAGGACCTTCCTTGGGCATGAAATTCAAATCTCGTCTGCTCTGAGCTTTCCCACCAAAATTAAAGGCTTCATCTAGACCTCATCCAGCAGCTGCCCAATGATGTGGGTCCTTTTTCGGCCATAGCCTACTGCCTTTCCTTGCTGAAGATTTTTTTACTTCCATTTTAGAGACTAAGTCCGAAGGTAAAACTTTCGACTGTGTTGAACCTGGTTTCTGTATCTGACTCGCACTCCACTGGCGGCCTTAACTCTCACCTAGGTACCAGTCAAGTGCGACCAGATGACCAAGGTGGAGATTAATGCTTTTTGGTGCTATTTTGAACCTTAAACATTAAAAAAATCATACCTCCGGTTCCACTCATTGGATTTTTGTTGATTCGTTGTAATTTTACTCTATTTTGCTACGTTGGTTTGTGATTTTCTTATGCTGTTTGACTTTATTTTACACATTGCCTCTAAGTGGTTGTATGACTATGCAACGCATGCCTTTACAACGAATCCTTCACCATGCAGTTGCCTGTACCACACGTGTGCCTTTACCACACAAGGTAAGTATAGTTAAGGTAAGTTTACCTCCTACTTTATATATATCAAACTGATTATACTGATATCACTGATTTTATTACTATATATACATATATATATATATATCATAAATCAAGTTCAATAAAGCGATCACTCAGAGGTAGTGTACTTATCAGTTAATGGTTTAATCCAGTTACGCGTTTCGCCTGCACAGCAGGCTTGTTCACAGGTGTGAATGACTCATTTTGTCCCATCAGTTTAAAATTCCACACTAAAGTATTTCTCTCCATTTTATTAATCCTGCTTGTCTAAAAGGAATATCGTGTATCTTTTAGACATTCTTGAGAATCCCAAATAGGCTGACAGCTACTATAGTCGGAATTTCTGCCACCCGTCTAATATCACTCCATAAATATATTGCAGCATATGCTCTCTTTAACCTGAGATAAAATATTTCGGGGCTGGAAACTTGAACATAAAATTCCCTTTACTACTTGAGCCAAATAGAGCAGCTTCAAGTTTATCTGTAGTGAGTCTCTGGGTCATCCTCTATCTTTCTTGCCCTGGTGTTGCTTAACTGTGTTGCTTAACAATATAACAAGCTTCATTGCATAAAAAGTTTGGAACTTAGGGCCATATGTATCAAGCTGTTTTGCGGTCGCAAACACTACGAATCGCAAAAAAACAGTGTTTGCGATCGCAAAACAGAGCTGTCCGATGTATGACGGTGTTCCGCCGTGCAAAATAGCCAATCGCAAATTTAGCGATTAGCAATTTTGCGAGACCATGAAATAGCGAATAATTCTGCGAATTCGCATTCTGCGACACGCTATTAGCGAGAATCACAAATAGCATAATCGCTAATAGCGAAATCGCAAATAGATGTATGAAAAATTCGCAAATTGCGATTCTAAGAAATTTGCATTTTTGCACATGGATATTACCACCAACTCAAAGCAGGTGGTAACCAGTTGAAACCTACTTAAACAGGCCCACAATGCCTCAGGGAGTTTCACAATGGCAGCGCTGTATGTGATAGCCAGGAGGCTGCGAATCCGAGCTGCTGCACAGAGAAGGAGACGACCGGAACGGATCTTCAGAGCTCGCGTCACCCTGTTCCAGCAGACTGAGGAGGAGATCCATGAGAAGTATAGGCGGGACGCAGCCAGCATCATGGACTTGATAGATGAGTTAAAACCAATGCTGGAACACCCCACACGCAGGACACACACCATCCCAACCCATGTACAAGTCCTGTGCTCACTGCACTTACTGGCATCAGGGAGTTTCCAGGGGGTGATAGCAGCAGCAGGAGGGGTCTCCCAGAGTTGCCTGTCGCGCTTCTTTCACGCTTTCCTGGATGCAATGATACAGAGGCTGCATCACCACATACAATTCCCCAGCACACCACAGGCATTACAGCAGACAAAACAGGAGTTCTATCAGATAGCCCAATTCCCCCACGTAATTGGCTGCATAAATGGGACCCATGTCGCCCTCTCACCCCCATCACACAATGAGTATGTGTTCAGGAACCGCAAATCCTATCATTCCCTGAACATACAGGTAATCTCCAATGCCAAACAAGTCATCACCGATATTGTAGCTAAATACCCAGGAAGTACACACGACTCATTCATATTTCGCCACAGTGGGATATACCGACGACTAACAGCTGGCGAGTTTGGTGAGGGCTACCTGCTAGGTAAATGCATGGCTTACATTCACACCTACAGTAAAGGTCTGAAGTGGGAGGACAGTGAATGATCTAATGTCTTTCACCCTGCAGGCGACAGTGCATATGCTGTACGTGACTTCATCCTGACTCCTTACCTCAATCCAGCCAATGCAAGGGAGCGGAGGTATAACTGCGCTCACAAATCTACACGCTGTGCCATTGAGCGAACCTTTGGAATACTCAAGAGCCGTTACCGCTGGATGCATAAGAGTGGAGGTGCGCTACAATACAGCCCAGAAACGTGCTGCAAGATTGTGGCCACATGTGCCATGCTCCACAATATGGCCACCAAAAAAGGCATCCCAGTCGAGCTTACGGATACCGAGGCATCTGATAATGAGGACCCAGCTCCACGGGGCAGACCAGCAGGTGGTGTCGGGGCAGCTGCGGGACGCCAGAGATGTGATGAGATCACACAGAACTATTTCTAGGTGAGTAATGATGACACAATGCTACAAATTGGTGCACAACTGTGTTTTTTATTCCTTTGGGTGCAGGAAAATATCTGTCACACAGCCTGACGCACACCTAATGTGTGTCACAAGATGTTGCGCATGTTAGAACCACAGTGCAAGGATGACGCACAAACACAAGTCCACATGCAATGGGTTGCCTCACTCATTGCCATGCTTCACTGATGCCACTTCATATCTTGCGGGTACAGCCTGTTGCCGCTCGCACAGGGTGCTCACTGCTCTCCCTTGAGTCATCGGGTGTTCTCCCCTGCCTCACGCTCTGTCGTCTGTTCTCGGGAATTGGTGGGGTGATGCTGCTCCTACTCGACTGCTCCTCACTCTCCCCTGAGCCCAGGAGTCCTGTGGTAGCTGTCTGCAGCTGTTCCACCGCATGCGTCACTTGCACCAGGCCCTTGGCCACATCCTGGCTGCAGTGTGCCATTTCCACCTGCATGCTTACAGAGCGGCGTGACAGCAGGGACGTGGCAGTATACAGGCGGTTGACCGCCTTGCTGTACATGTCCAGCCGGCTGTGGAGACGTTGTCTCTCCCTGCGTCTGGCTGCCTGGTCTCTCCTCATTGTGGCACACAGTTCTTGTATTGCACCTGTCATTTCCCTGATGCCCTACCTCATGTCGCTCAAGTTGTGGTTGACAGAGACCAACTGCCGCTGTATTGACCACATCGATTTTGCTTGCAGGCGCTGTACTTTGACCATGGTGCCTTCCAGCCCGGCAAACACGGTGTGTTCCTCAACGGCAGCAGCGATGGTGGACGGCGTTGCCCTGCGCCTCACCCCACTTTCTTCCCTATGGTGGTCAGGGGACTGTTCTTGGAGCTGTGCTGCGCGCTGGCCCTGGACTGGCTGGGCTTCTTCACCTGTGTCCTGTGGTCCTGCCTCCAACAGTGGGAGTGGAGGCACTATTTTACGCTGTCTCCGTGGGACAGGGATTGTAGGTGTGTTTTCCTCCTGCTCCTCTTGCCCTGCCTGGTCCTCATTATTAGCTGGCTCCTCAGCTCCTGCACTGTCTTCCTGTGTTTCAGGTGGTGCTATCAATGAAAATGCACAAATTAATGGTGTGTCCTGCCTCACATTGTCCACTCAATAAAGTTTTTTGATTTTGCATTCGCTAAGTACCCTATGTCTGTTTTTTGGACTATGCTGATTTACATGTCATGCTTCTACCTTGCTGTGTCTCATTGCTCCACTGTTTGGTGCATGTGACTACATCGCCCATGATGCATTGCTGGGTGTGCTTGTGACCGTGTACTGGATTTGCATGATTGTGTTGTATTTGGGGCATTTCTGTGTGTGGATGATATGGTGGTGTGTCCACACCACTGACACTCTCGGGCTGAAGGGTGGACTCCACCAACTCCTCAAGGGGCGTAGACTCGGTTGCAGTGGATGTTCCCCCACCAGTCTTCTTTGCCTCTGCCAATCTGGTTGCCACCTTTTCCTTGGATCTGAGGCGCATGTCAATCCACCTCTTGCGCATGTCATCCACAGTGCGGTGGGTCACGCCGATGGCATTTACCTTCTCCTGGATGTCCAGCCATATTTTTCTTTTACGTGCCTCTGGCACACGTAATGATTTTTTCCCAAAGAGGAACTCATGGCTGTGTACCATTTCCCCAATCAGCACCTCCTGCTCCCTCTCGCTGAACTTATGCTTCCTTTTTCTCCCAGCCTCCTCCTTCTCATTCTCTTTCTCCTGGGGATCCATTTGCACTTGACAGACTTTCAGTACACTGTTCTTTCACTCTCCTCCCAGCCTCTCACTCAGCTTCAGGCAATCAGGTGCAGCATGGGCAGTCACACTTCCTGGGTGTGATGTCATCAAGCTGCACCTGGATTGCAGATTCTCTGACTTGCGATTCCTTATTTGCGAATTCGCAATTAAGGAATCGCAATTTGGGGATTCACAGACTTATTCTGCAAATTGTAGAGAATCGCTAAAATTTTGCGAAGTTTTATTTACATCCGGTTTTGCGATTCTCAAAATGCGAATCGCTAAAATTCGCATTTTGAGAATCGCTAATTTCGATTTTGATACATATGGCCCTTAGATCCTAAAGTAGTGCTTCTTAGGATAATGGATGGTTGGCTGGACATTGCATACCACAGGCTATTTGCAGGGATTGGGTATCTCATGGTCAAACGGGACATTACTCTACACTGGCACTCACCGACTCCTCTGCGGTTATGAACTTCTGCTGTGATGGCTAAAAAGAGATATACAAGTGGAGGGGATGTGCAAAAAAGCACACAAAACTCTGGGATGCATGGACCTCCTACTGCTATGCGCTATTTATTTTCTGATGTTATTCTGTTTACTTGGACTGTGGTGACTTCTTTCATTGATGACTGTTGTTATATGGTGCTGTTTAAAATCAATAAAAATAATTATTTTAAAAAAGCTTGGAACTTACGCGCTTCCTATTTCTTTCTATTTATCTCATTGGTCTGTTACTTAAATGAAACTGTACATTATTAATTGTTTATTGGATTATCTATTATCTCTTTATTACTTTATTTATTTAGTTATTACTACACTTAAGGTAAATAGCCAATGCTGTGCCTCAAACAGCACGTTTTCTATGTTCTTCAGGACAGTCTTAAACTTGGTTGCGGCTAGTATTAACTGCTGTGTCATAATTACTTTTGTAAAGGCTTTTAAAGCTACCCTTTTAATATCTGTTAAAGTTGATCCTTGGGTTTTAACAAGTTTTAAGTAGGACGTCTTACACGATTTATTAGAATATCAATAGTAATTTTCCGTTGAGGGTCCATCTTCTCTGCCAGATTGGTGTGGGTGCCTCAAAACTCAGTAGCAATTTAGCATGATCAGACAAGTGTATAGGCAGGTGAGCTATACATTAACATCCATCATCTGTTTAAGACTAAGCATCGTATTTCTCCACATTATTCTTTGGATTCATGGGAGCTTCCTCTGTAAAGTTGCACTCAAGTCTTTAATTATTGCACCCTTTTTTCTAACTCCCATTGCCAGTCTTCAGTCACTCTACTCATAGCCAGTAGGAGAGAAAAACTATAGCTTTGATATTATAATGTTTTGTTTTTTAGCTGGTGGTCAAAACTTGTTGTTTCAGATTAGCGATTTAGCTTAAGTGGAAGACAATGGAGTCTTTGGATAGCATGATTCAAGTCTGTTTCTTAATCATCATTCAGAACAGTGTCCTCAGTAGCTTTGTTATGAACTTCTTAATATTGCTACCTTCTACTGCTTCTGGAAGATTCTACATTCTGATATTATTCCCATGGATTTTCCAGAATTTCCAATCGAACAAATATGGTGTTATCCTTCTTCTGTAGTCGATGAATTGCTTGGGCATTTTTTTAAAATTTTGGGTGATAAGTGGATACTACCACAGTGTGAAAAGAAGTGGGGGTAATAAAATATGTTGTCAGTTATGTCCAATATCGAAATTGATACTTGCTGGCTATCGGGCAGTACTTGATTTTCTATGGAGAGCCAAGGAGCATTGTGAATTGAATTAGAAAACGGACTCCAGCATGTGTAAAGGCAATACTTAAAGATGCCATACAAACAAGCCAGCTGGTACCCTTTTCCATGTGCATAATTTTCTATTTCCACTGTAGTTTATAATCTATTTGGAGTGTTAACTGCTGTAACGACAAATTCACCTCTGCCTGAGCAGTAGCTCAACAAATATATTCTTAGTTTTCAAGAAAATGCAAAGGTCACCAGGTCATTTGTTAGCAGTGCCTGGTCAAAACCCATTCAGTTTGTGTAGGAAAGTGGGATCTTCTTTCATGGTTACCCCCACCTTTTGGCTGGTGTTATCCTGTTTTCTGACTAGTCTGACTTGGATCCTGCTAATCAGGACCCCAGTCACTGTACTTCCTCCCTAAATTTGTTATGGTAAGTACTTTGGTACCTCCACATTTGGCTACTGGTGTACCCTAGTAAGTCCCTAGAATATGGTACTGAGGTACCCAGGGAAAAGGTACACCAGGGATCTCCCATGGGCTGCAGCATGTATTATGCCACCCCTGAGAGACCACTAAAACTGTGACTACATACCTGCCATTGCAGCCTGTTTAAGTTGGTGCTAGCACCACTTACAACAGATATGTTTCCTTCTATCTGAGGTCACTGCACTTAAAACCTATAAATCACCCCTAAAGCAGGTCGTTCAATCCTGAAGACAGGGTGCTAGGTTATAAGCTTTGAGGGTGCCCTGCATGAGCAGGATACCCCCTACAAACCTCGAAGTCGATTCTTCAGGCTTTGTGAGTGGGGTCAGTCATCTAATACATATAGTGGACATCAAGTCAAATACAAGGTGTCTAACTATATTCTGGCTGCACCGAAACCGGTCATGTTTGGTATCAAACATGTTGGAATCCTACCCCAACACCGATTCCAGTGTTGGATGTACGATCCCATGTACTGGGGGGCTCCCTAGGGTACACACATGTATTACTGGTACCAGCCTTTTAGGGTCTAAGAGTAAGCTAGTGCTGCTGCCGACCACAGACACAATTCTGCCCTCCTGATGCTGAGCTGAGCTCGAGCAGGGGAAGGTAGAACAATAAGTTTCCTGTCACAGGGAGGTTTAACCACCTACCAGACAGGACTTAGTGTATTGGGCTGGAGTGGGGGCGCTTCCCAGGCCACCAGACTGCTTTGAAGTGCACATTTGGGGCCCTCCCTGCATTCTCCAATTTGAGCCAGCACAGGGAGCAGTTGGCTCCGCTCTGGCGCAAAACTGGACAAAGGACATGGCAGTATCCTCACCTCTGTCCAGCCCCTCCTCTGGGAGGGATCCTTGAATCTTCCTAACCCTTTCCCTAGGGTACTTAAGGGCTAACCTGTGGGGGGCTCTTCAGAATGATCGTGGGACAAGATTCAAATCCGAAACCACTTCAACTTCAACTGTCTGGGCACCTTGGACTTTGTTAGACTTCGCCTGGAACCGAGACTGCATCAAGGACTGCATCATCATTTTGTGTCCTTGTGTAACGTAACAGTGCTCATGTAAAGCGCTCCAATACCTTCAAGTCGAGTTTGCGCTATATAAATCTGCACAAAAAAAAAACCATGAAGACTCCTGCTGCTCTTGGTCTCGTTGTGCTGCCAGACTTCTGCATCGTCTGTGCCTCTGCTTCATCCAGGTTCTTCTCCAGGCCTGTGGGCATCAAAGACACCCGAAGTAATTGCCCTTGGAGTGAAAGAGTCACTCCCCTGCATCTGCAGGCACCACAACCAAACTGACCGGTCTGCTGCTCCTGACGTCCTACAGACTCTGAAAGGCTCAGCAACACAGGTGGTAGTTCTGCAACTCCCTTGAGGCCTGCACTGTTTTCTCAGCAAGTTTGAGGCCAGTATCCCTCGTCGGAACCCCTGGAACAGAACCAGTGTGCACCGCATCGACTTGCCTTTGCCAAGTCCTCCAGAGATCTTCGGGCAACAAGAAGCTCCAACCTCCAGCATCTCTTCCTGCCAAGATCTTTGTCCTCACCGCATCCTCTGCACCGTGGGCCAGCATCTTTGGTGAGCTGCTCGAGGTCCTCTTGCGACTCCTGTGCCTCTGGCCTGTGGGTCCTCTTAAGGGTCTTCTTTGGCTTCAGTGGGCTCTCCTGCTTGTTTGGGCCTGCTTTGACTTTTCTGCACTTGGTGAGTCCCTCGGACCTTGCTGGTCCCAACGCTGCACCTTTTTCGTTTACTGCATCTGTTGCTGTTGCCAAGGCTTGTTGGTGCTCCCAATGGTCACTGATCCCCTGGTTCTTGATTTTCGACATGAGGATTCATTCTTTTATGAACCAACCACCACTTAGAGAATATCTAGGGATATTTTGGCAATTGTCCTGTGAAAACTACGGACAGTACCCCTCTCACTTCTTTATTTGAAATATAGCCTTGCCTTTTATCTGGACTTGAGAGACTACCTCCTAATTCATACATATAAACATAAAGGATAGCTCCTCAACTCACCCTGTTGAATCCAAATCTGTGGCTGAGAATGGCAAATTCTCACCATTAACATTCCTTGAACCTCTGCAGACCCTGTCTACTACTACCACATGTGCCTAATCAAACAGCATCTGACATGCTGACTCTGCTTCGATTGTGCTTACTCTGCTGCAGCTTTCTCTTCTCACCTGACATCTCCACGCCCATCAGTGCAATCTCCATGAGGCTTCCATCCATTTCTATCAGCAGCATGCAGCACAGGGCCAACTGTAGCGTGGCGTTGCCTGCCACCTCGTTTGCAAGAAATGGAGGTATTGTGCATTAAAAAGAAAAACCAAAGAATAGTTTAATTTTTAAAAAGTGATGGTGATGAATCTGTAAGGAGCAAAAGCAGCAAGAGTGTACTATTTGGGGAGCAAAGGCATGGAGGCTATTGAACTACCAACCTCCACGTACTGCCAACACCCCCCAACTATCACTTCTGTCAGTCTTATTTACCTATCGTAAGCACTTTGTCTCCTTCACCCACGCACAAAAATTCCTCCTGCGCCTGCCTGTAATTTGACTTAACTGCTCTTATTCAAAAATCTATAGAAGAGTTGGGCTCTCTGCATGCCTACTTGTCAGGAGTTCACCTGCATCGTTGCTCAACATTTGAGCATTAGGAGTACATAAATCCTTTCTCAGTGTCTTGCTTCGCCCTCAAAAAATACCACTCCCACACGATGGTCCAAACACGACGAAGCAGGAGACATATAACACAACAACACCTAGAAAGGGGTTTCACTTTACAAAATGAAACACATCAAAGACTCTCTTTTTAGAATAAGGCTTGGGGTTTTATTTATGCAATGCTCTCTAAGGGAAAGGCTTTCCCAGATGCAACATTCAAATGTATATAGAGATATATATATTTATATGCAAGCAATAATAACAAACTTGGTAAATGTAACAGTTAAATGCATGAATAATAGTAATGAATAAACAAGCAGCAAATAATACTGGATGTCCTGCAAGAAATCAGAAAGATATATACACTAAATACATCAAATGATTACTTTGGATGTGCACTCTGACTCACTCGCACATCACAGAGAAAACACCTTAAATGGCCACTGGCCACACATCACAATGGCACTAGTCAGAAAAAAATCACCTCATTGGTTGTTCACTCGACATCCTTGCCAACTCAAGCTGGAGGAGCCCGTTAACAGCCAGGCATTGACTCTCGACCGGGACTTAGGTTCTGTTCTTTTGTGACAACACGTCTGCCCCACAAATGAGCTCCTAAGCTGCCTGCCAAGACCCACTGCCTTTATAGTCCCAAAACACACTAGAAGGTTCGAGAGTCTTTCCTTCCGCGCCAAGAAAACTTACTGGAATTGGCCACCTTCCATGCAAGGATACCTGGGCAATAAGAGTTCCCACGTTCCCTCTAGATTCTCACATGTTTCAGCCTTTATCTTAACGAAGCTTACGAAAGTCTTCAAGGGTACATTCAACAATCTCTTCTCCAAAAACAAAACAAAGCAACATTGAACAGTGGATAAACAACTTGAGCAATCTGTAGGCCTTTGCGCGCAGAAAGCTCTAGCAAGACAGAGTCAGAATTCAGGATGACATGAGGCCATGTCAAAGCCAATAGTAAGAACTTCATAATACTTCCCAATGTACAACACAATGCACATTTGTACACCACTGCCTATATCATCACATACTTCATCTCTCAATGTACAACACAATGCATATTTGTGCACCACTGCCTATAGCATCACATACTTCATCTCTCAATGTACAACGCAATGCACATTTGTGCACCACTGCTCATAACACTGCACTTCGAGACCAAAAAGTACATTCCACACCTCTATCTCTCTCATGCTTTCAAATGCACATCCCACACGTTCTGTTCTTGGCAAGCTGTTCTACTCTGTGACAGCTCCCACTTTAAGACTCCAAGATTGCATGAAAGACACCTTCAAGGGAAAAAGGCATATGCAGGATGTCGTACATTCAGACTAGGGTAAAGTAAAACACCAAAGTCAATTAAAATGATGGTAGTCAAAGGTCATCACGTGGTGTCAAACCATAAGAGTGCCTCTAGCACTACATTCCACCCCATGACCTTTGACTATCATAACTTACATATATCAAAAAATGAACTTCTTAAGTGAAAGCAAAAATATAAATGAAGCACATATTAAAACAGTGACATTATAAAAGCATGTAACATAATACTTAATTTTTTTTTCTTCTAAAAAGCTCATGCATATCTGAATACTTGATTTAAAATAGCTCATGCATATCTGATAATAACTTGCTGTAGGAATACACAAAATGAATGAACTCATTGATGCTCCTAGTGTTATAAATGGCTAATTCTGAAACTTCTACTATTGAAGCAGCCAAATATATATTTTGCTTAAAAAAAGGAACTTAAAAATCCTCTTCATCAAACTGAACAACTTCTCCAGTAACTTCCTAGATTGAATGAAAATATCCTCCTGTGTGAAAAGTCAACGCTCTCTTGCTTTGAAATTATCCATTTTGGTGATTCAGCCAAAGGATGTCAGCAGCGATGTCAGTTTGCGTTGTCCGATGATCACTTCAGGGTTGGGGGGGGACCCACACCCTCACGGGCCCACTCAGACAAAGGCACCCACACGCAGGACAGGAACATCAGGTACACCAACACGTCTCAGTATGATCTGGAAAAGAAACATGCATCACTCTTCTTGCAAAAAATATTTTTCAAAAAGCGCACGTTCTCTTTTTTTTCTGTTTTGGGTCTGATGGCACAATATTATCATTCCTGTCTGCACGGTTCTATGCTGGCTCTGGGGAATTATTTGTGAATTCTACCCACACTATGGCCTCTGAATTCTAGGTACTGGAGTGAAACTTTCCTTCCTCCTGCACAGTAAGAAGGGCTGGGGCAGTCCCCTTCCTGACTGTCTCTCCACACACTGCTGAATAAGTACACCCTTGATCATTTGGCATAAACCCAAGGCAATCCACCTGCCCTATCTGCTCTGGTAATTTTCCTTTCTTCAACTGGCCCTTCACCATCCATGGGACTGGTCTGCGCTGTGCATACTGACACATAGGAATCACAGTTCTAAGTAAGTCTAGGGGGATATGCATCCCTTCATTCTCTGCCCACCGGTTGGTAGTTTCTTTCTCTCCTAGGTGCTTGCACTTAGTCATGCCCACCAAATCAGAATCATGTGTCACCACCTCTGCCTCCAAGATTTTAGCCTTTTCATCTGTAAGGGAATGAAAGGTTCTGTCTAGTGAATGTATAGGACAATGAACATCTACATGATACACAGTAGCTGCGCTTTGCAGTAAAATTCGCCACATTTCCCTGTTCCACTTCACTGGGGAATCCTGTGTTTCAGGCACCTCAAACAGCAGCACCCCTGGACTTTCTATTGGGACCTGCACCAACTGTTCATGCAAAACTGCAGTTTCTGTCTGTATGTACCATTTGATCACATTTGCTTCTTGTGCATTACCTGTTCTGTATAACTCAGGGAAAATCATCAGCCATTGCATTAAAGAAATTTCAAAACTCAAAATCACATTATGCCTTATTGTCATCTGCCCAGTGTCTGTCAGCGTGCAAAAACACAAAAGCACCTGTATCCGCCCTGTGTCTGTCACAACACAACTGCAAAGCAACTGTGTCTGCCCTGTATCTGTCAGAGCACAACTCAAAATCAACTGTGTCTACCCTGTATCTATCAGAGCACAACTCAAAATCAACTGTCTGCCCTGTGTCTATCAGAGCACAATTCAAAATCAACTGCGTCTGCCCTGTATCTATCAGAGCACAACTCAAAATCAATTGTGTCTGCCCTGTATCTATCAGAGCACAACTCATAATCAACTGTGTCTGCCCTGTATCTATCAGAGCACAAAAACACACACAAGTGTGTCTGCCCTGTGTCTGTCAAGCAAAACATTCTCCAGCATTTGAAAAGTTTTCAGTCGAAAAGTCTAAGAGCACCCTCTTCTTTATTACTTTTCCCCACATATTCAAAGTGGCACACTGCCCCTGAACTGTCATATGTAACTCAATGTCTCCTTTCTGTATTGGCCACACATTTGAAACACATTGCATAATCTCTTTTGCAAATTCAAAAGCACATTGCTGCTCCTCTTCCCATTCAGACTCAGACTAGAGTTTAAAAATCACATTTTCTGTCATTTCTTTTTTCAAAATAGCGTCTCTCCATGTAAAACAAGGTTTGTCATTCACTGACCAGTCTAATTAATAACTGCAACCAACGATCACTAGTTCTAACAGGCTGGTTTGTTTATCTTTTCTGTAGTTTCCAAAATACTCTTGCACGTTTACATTTTCTCAGTTCAATGTTACTTCGGAAGCTTCTAATTCAACCAAAATACCATTCATTTCTGGCTGAGGAACGTCCTCAAAAAAATTAATTAAAACCTCCTGTGAGCACCGTAAATTAACCTGCAGCTTCTCTGCATCCACATTTTTCATGAATTAATCACTCTGGCTATCTAAACAGCCTGGCAAAATAAATGGCTTCGGTGCTTGGTACATTTTCAACTCTCTTTTCAAAGATTTATTTTCAGGTGTTAAAAGGTCTGACTTTTCTTTAGTTTTAACTAACTCCCTTTGCAGCTCATTACGTTCTTTTGTTAACTGCTCATATTTTTGATACATTCTGAGCAATGCATTCAAAATGACACCACTATTTCTTTCTGAAATACCAAGTTGTTTTCACTCTTTAAGAGAAAAATCATGTACACATTTAAATATCTGTGTTTGCCCCTCATCTGTTAAACATGCATTAGAGGCAACTTACCCCCCAAAGAACTCAGTTGGCAACTGGGAATCTGCAACTGAGAACATGGACACTTTAGAGAGCATTTTTCCCTTTTAAAATTGCACTTTTTGTAAATCCTGCAAGTGACGCCAAAATGTCTTGCTTTACCCTAAAAAAACTACCACTGCCACACCATGGCCCAAACACGACAAAGCAGGAGACATATAACACAACAACACCTGGAAAGGGGTTTCACTTTACAAAATTAAACACATCAAAGACTCTCTTTTTAGAATAAGGCTTGGGGTTTCATTTATGCAATGCTCTCTAACAGAAAGGCTTACCCAGATACAACATTCAAATGTATATAGAGATATATATATTTATATGCAAGCAATAATAACGCACTTGGTAAACATAACAGTTAAATGCATGAATAATAATAATGAATAAACAAGCAGCAAATAATACTGGACGTCCTGCAAGAAATCAGAAAGATATATGCACTAAATACATCAAATAATTACTTTGGATGTGCACTCTGACTCACTCACACATCACAAAGAAAACACTTCAAATGACCACAGCCACTGGCCACACATCACAATGGCACTAGTCAGAAACAAATCACCTCATCGGTCGTTCACTCAACATCCTTGCCAACTCAAGCTGGAGGAGCCCGTTAACAGCCATCAATGGACTCTCGACCGGGACTTAGGTTCCGTTCTTTTATGACGACACGTCTGCCCCACAAATGAGCTCCTAAGCTGCCTGCCAAGACCCTCCATCTTTATAGTCTCAAAACACACTAGAAGGTTAGTGAGTCTTTCCTTCCACGCCAAGGAAACTTACTGGAATTGGCTACCATCCATGCAAGCATTCCAGGGCAAAAGGAGCTCCCACGTTCCCTCTAGATTCTCACATGTTTCAGCCTTTATCTTAACGAATCTTACAAAAGTCTTCAAGGGTACATTCAACAATCTCTTCTCCAAAAACAAAACAAAGCACACTTGATTGTCGATCAACAACTTGAGCAATCTGTAGGCCTGTGCACGCCGAAAGCTCTAGCAAGACAGAGTCAGAATTCAGGATGACATGAGGCCATGTCAAAGCCAATAGTAAGAACTTCATAATACTTCCCAATGTACAACACAATGCACATTTGTGCACCACTGCCTATATCATCACATACTTCATCTCTCAATGTACAACACAATGCATATTTGTGCACCACTGCCTATAGCATCACATACTTCATCTCTCAATGTACAACACAATGCACATTTGTGCACCACTGCTCATAACAGTGCACTTCGAGACCAAAAAGTACATTCCACACCTCTCTCTCATGCTTTCAAATGCACATCCCACACGTTCTGTTCTTGGCAAGCTGTTCTACTCTGTGACAGCTCCCACTTTAAGACTGCAAGATTACATGAAAGAAACCTTCAAGGGAAAAAGGCATATGCAGGATGTCGTATATTCAGACTAGGGTAAAGTAAAACACCAAAGTCAATTAAAATTATGGTAGTCAAAGGTCATCACGTGGTGTCAAACCATAAGAGTGCCTTTAGCACTACACTCAGCATTCAGAGAGGGCAATACAGGGCAATATGACTAGAATTGTCAGCACTACAAGAAGATAACTGGTAACAGACAAGTTTTAAAGATGTCCCAATATTGGTTTGAAATGACTCGTACATCGACTTTTTGGAAGACCAGCTATGTGTAGTCAACATCCACCTACTAGCAATCCTAAAACGCCTAGAACGAGAAGTATCCCTAGCCATCATGATTTAGAGGTTTTATATTAGAAGATCATCCCTGCTCATGCTAGAATTGTAGTGTGGAAGGTATACCAACTTCTCCCGACAAGAGCTAAAGGCAACAAGTAATCAAGTGGAAACATAATAGGTGTATTGGAAAATGTGCAAACAAATTACAAATATTAAGAGGCACCCAACCGCTGGACAACCACAATGACTACAGTTTAATAAGAAAGAACTGCTTAGCTTGGGATTAGAGGCTTTTATGTATCATTCTGCCAAGGTGACGGTATCTCATGAGGATGGTTGCCATGTTTTTACCCAGATGGAAGCTATGGAGGTCTTACTTGAAGCAAGGAAAAAGGAAACTGCATAGCTATTGCGTCATTTAGACTGGATTAAGGCTCGCTAGATTGTGATTTTTGGGACTGGCAGGATTAAGTAGATCTGATCCAAGCAAACTCAGCAACTACCTTCCCATCTCATTTCTACCGGTCCCTGCCAAAATCATGGAGAAGGTAATCAACTCATCGACCATCACAAACTGCACCAACTTCTGGATAGAACGCAATCAGGATTCTGCAGCATCCACAGCACCAAAATAGCGCCCATCTTGGCAACAGCTGACATCCAGATCATTCGTGACCAAGGACAAACTGCAGCACTCATCCTCCTTGACCTCTCTGCAGCCTTTCAACATGGTTTCCCACCACACAGTTGTAGCATGACTTCACAACATAGGAATACAGGGACCAGCACTCAAATAGTTATCCTCATTTCTCACTGGAAGAGCCCAACTAGTAAGACTCATACTATACACCTCAGAGCCCAAACAACTCATCTGCACAGTCCTGCAAGGATACTTACTCAGCCCCACCCTATTCAACAGATACATGACACTCCTGGCTAACATCATCAAGGTACACAGAATCAGCATTGTCTCCTAAGCCGATGACACACAGCTCATCTTATTCCTAACCGGCGACACCACCAGGACCGTGAGAACTACCTGAAGCTCAACACCAACAAGACGGAAGTGCTGGTCTTTGGGAACAAGAACTCACCTTTGGACTCCTCCGGGTGGTCTACGGAACAAGGGACAACACCAACCCGACAGACCACACGAGAAACCTAGGACTCATCTTGGACAACAAACTCACCATGACATCACAGGTCATTGCCGTCACCTCCTCCTGCTTCCACATTCTACGTATGCTGCGGAAGATCTCCAAGTGGCTCCAGCTGTACTCCAGATGTACCATCACACAAGCCCTCATCATGAGCAGACTGGACTATGGCAACGCACTCTACACAGGAGTCTCAGCCCACGTACTCCACGGACTCCAAACCACCCAGAACACTGCCACCAGACTCATCCTCGACCTCCCTCACCGCATCTACATCATACCACACTTCATTCAGAAACTCTACCATTTCAGACTTCTCACCCATGCATTCAAGGCACTGTACAACATTAGTCCCACATACCTCAACCACCGCCTGCAATTCCATCAACCAACCAGACAACTGTGCTCAGCATCACTTTCACTCGCACACACACCCCACATCCACAGAAGCAGACCTGGAGGTTGCTCACTCTTCTACATAGCAGTAAAGACCTGGAATGACCTCCCACAGCACATCAGGGCCTCCGCAAGAAGCTGAAGACCTAGCTCTTCAATTAAACACTATACATGCAGGACCTGCAGAGACGGCCTGTAATCATGCTCATTCTCACCTCCTTCACACCTGCTCAGCGTCTGGATACGCTCACATGTGACTCGCTGCGCTCCACAAATCAACATAACATAACAAATATTATGACTGAGGAATGGGTTTTGAGACACTATTTGTAAGAAACTGGGTTACTGGTTGAGGGGGTGAATCCCTACTCAAGCCCGAACCACAATCCTTGACAGGTGAAGTCACAAGCAAACCCTAAATTAACCTGTGCTCAACCCTCCAGTTGCTTGGCTCAGAATAGTTCGGCTTAATTCAGAGGCAATGTGTAAAGTATTTGTGCAACACTTCAAACAGTAAAACACCCCACAAAAGAATCCCACACCAGATTAGAAAAATAGTAATTTTTTATAAATAAAACAAGACCAAAATGTAAAAAAACTCAATCAGTAGAACCAGAGATATGAATATTTAAAGATTTAAGTGACAATTGCGGCATAAAGCACAAATCGTCAACCGTGCCGGACTGGGACAAAATCACAAGTTCAGGCCGACTGCAATGGAGCACAAGCCTACTGTCGTGAGGTTACATAGGCCCCGGGCACAAACACCTCCATTTTGCATATACACATTTAAAGTTGACATCTTTCTAAACAATGACTTTGAACACATTTGCTTGTGTGCCCATATGGGATAATGTTCTCAGAAAACGATTTGCTTACATTTCTTTGTAGACATATTATCAGTCCTTGGAACATTTTGTACAAGGACTAGGTACACTGCAGAAAATGTCGTTGTTTGTTGTCTATTCGGTGGCAGCTCTGGATGGGTAGAATCAATAATGACAGCCGGACCAGAGCTCAGGCACAGAACAAATGGGTCCAGTTCATTCTAGATACTGGACCAAGCCTTTGTTTAGCTAGAGAGGCATTTCAATGGGTTGTCAAGGTCATCCCATGCGGGAATTCTAGCCCAGCTGAATCCCTTTACTATCCTGAAAAGGACGGCGGCCCTTTCTACACCAAGACCGGCTACTGGATGACACAGACCCACAGGTAATAAGGGGGTTAGTCCACTTTAAGGTATTCTGGCAGACATGCACACCCTATTCTTTATAGGATAGGCAGCGCTAGGTAGGAGTGCAATGATATGTATTCATATAATCTAATGCAAATGCACAATGGTTGAATTGTTCATTCTGTTCACCATTCTTGTAATGTCGTAAAATTGCCTTCGTCCATTCTATTAATCATTGCAGCACAAGTATTTTACTCAAGAGTACAATTGCTTCAATAAACATTTGAAATGTCAATTTGTTTACTTTTGTGTCTCCCTTTGGGCACGCCTGAGGTAATAACAAAAGGGTAGGATCTGTTCCCACGATTTCCTTGAGGAATCAGGGTTATCATGTTCTGAGGTTGCATACACCATTAGGTACCTTGTAAGGTTTAGAGGTCCAGATGGCGCAATGTGAGTTAGCCAGGAATTAGGACAACATATTCTGATTGTACATGCAGACTCCGTCCCACATAGTTTTGACACTTATGTTGCCCAAACGCACAGTCTTACTGAAATATTAGGAACTGTACAACATGGTGCCACCAGTGTTCTAATATGGGTACCTATTTAATGGGTCTCTCGAGTAGTTTTCATAAGTGTGCCCAAAAGCCCTAGCTACCAATTAACGGGAGACGTCCATGATGTTAGGGATAAATCCTCCTCAGCTAAATAGAGGCCCCCTATTTTTGTCTGCAAGTTGTTCAAGCTCGAACCTTTCAAAGAATACCCCACTATAGTTACCTTTTCTGAATTCCATAATTTAAAATGGCTAATGCAGCACCAGTGAACATACCACCAAACTGCAGACATGTAGTTACACAAATGTTGCAACAACATGGGCTCACCCTCACAGTGAGGCACACGAAGCATACAGATCAGAGGCATTCTATTCAAGGGAAACATTTCCAGCAGCAAATGCGCAGTCAAGACATTTTCACAAGTATACTGTAGCAGCAGTTCCAAACAACTACACAGCTTATGAAGAGCTAGAAATACCATTAACATTCCAGGGGCACACAAATTGGTTCCAAGGCGCCCTACCACATGCAAGAGATGCTTTTTAGACTGGGTCCCCTCAGCAATTAGGGGGCAACATGGTCAGTCTTAGCCGGTTACACACCTTACCTGGACATTACAGCACCAGAACCACATACACTATACACAGGTCTATTTAGGTTATACAGATATATGACACAATATATTATGCAAACAATGATAATAAACCAAGCGATGAATGCTCAAGCTGCACAACCGCATTTAGCAATGCTGGCAATTAGTCCAGGCACTATTAATTCAATAATGGGAAATGTTTCCACGAGATGGGCGGGGTATTTCCATTCTGGGTTGCACAAAAAACAAATCAGCTTGAAGCAGTATTTCCCCATACGGGACCTCAAGATACACACAATTCTCACAATGTGCCTACCTTTAGGGATGGTTCCTCTGGTAGAAGACTGCCCCACTTGGGGAACAGTATTTGCTGCGGTCTATACCATAACACATGGTACATTATCCATTGCTGTTTTACCAGAGGTACTAAAAGAGATCCAAAATTAATACGGGGAAACCCCGGCCCTGGACTTGGGGATGAAACTTTTTGGCAACTATGCCCTGGTCTCCTTAATTATTTTAAGTAATGTTAAAGGGGGAGCAGCAGCTTTGGCAGTACGCCAACATCTCGCTCAGATACCGTTAGCAAACCAGAGGCGAGAACTACTGGAAATGATTGCTTAAACCTATACTTCCATAGGTCGAGGTAATTTGGGATCCAGACCTCATAAACCACAACTAAGGAGTAATTCTGAGAAGGAAAACTCGAAAATGGTACCAGAGTCTTCTAAAAAAGGCTGGGCTAATAAGAAAAATAAAGAAAAGATGAAACCACAGGTTGGATCTCCTCGACAGGAGTCCACTGAAAAGTGCTATAATCTGCACAACCATGAAACAATTAAACAGCCTGATAGGTATCAGTATACTAATACACGTCCTTCTCGCTCCTTTCAGGAGTCATCGAAAAACGCTTGGAGGACGATCAGAGCACACGTCAGTGGAGTACGTGAAACCAAAGAAGGACTCACAACACTGATCTGACATCATAGTAAAAAAGGAAGAAAAGCTTCTATAACAAAAGCCTCAATTTAAAAAGAAGAAAGTAGCTGGGATCTCACTTAAACATGCCACACATATTGAGGACTCTGCTTCTGAACAGGAAGTGTACTCTGAGTCTGCTAGACAGAGTGACAGACAGGGCTGGAATGGCCGTAGCGGGCACCGGGCGATTTCCCTGTGGGTCGCCAGGGTGGGGGCTGGTTTTGGACCCCTGGAAGGCTGTTTTTGTTACCGGGGGCCGGTTTTGCAGCATAGTGTAACAAAAGCAGCCGAAACTGGTCCTGGCAAACAGTTCAGCAACCCCCAAAATCCCGGGGGGGGCAGCCGAGCTGTTTGCCAGGGCCGGTTTCGGTTTCCAGTCCAGCCGTGGTGACAGAAGTCACAATAGTTCGCCAAAATCTTCAAGAGTGGCTGGAGGTGACAGCAACTAGTGAGTTTATCCAGTTGGAAACACTGGACCAGAGACTTAGTGCTCCAAGTAGATTGTTATTATTACAACTCCAAATGGAGGGTGGGAGCCCTCATATTATTAACGTTCTCTTCTGGGAGAACTTAACATTTGGTAATGCCATTCTCTTGGCTGAAAGAGATTGGCCACCTGAGTTTGTTCAACAAGTCCCACAAGAGAAAGTGTGACATTACCTTCTTTCCCCGACCTCATTCCAGAATCAATTAAGCATACATATGCCAAGGAGTAGGCCCTCGCCCAAGCCCCGGCATTATACTGCAATCACGTGGGCTGGGATGAAGAATCCCCTTAGCATATTACACTCATCAAAATGAGGCTAAACAACAGGTTAGAGAAATCCTAACACAACTTGAATGTCAAGGTGTAATCGAGAATTGCACCTCACCAATGAACAATCCTTTGTTTCTGGTAGTTAAACCATATCCTTCATATTGCTTGATCTTATACTATAGACAATTAAACAGTCATACTGGCCCACATTTGCAGTAATAAATGCGCATGGCGCGAGCACTAATAAAAAACATAGTGCGCAAAAAATACAAAACAACATCAGACATTAAAAATGTTTTTTTCTGCCCATACATTACACCTGAAAGTCAGAATTTGACCGTGTTTACCGTCCTCAGTATACAGAAACAATTTTGTCGATTGCCACAAGGTTACAAGAACAACCCATGCTTCTTCTCTGCTCGGATAACAGGACTGTTACAGTGCTTTGACAATGAAGCGTTGTGTTATGTCGATGACATATAACTCAGAGATGATGACTTTTGTTACACACTTGGCCAGAATAGATCACATAATTATAGAATTTGTTCACATTGGCTACAAATTCAATTTCAAAAAATCAAAAATTGCCTATCTCAATGTCCTGTTCTTGGAGTACAAGTTGTCAAATTAAAGCAAAAGCTTAGCAACACACTTCTTAGAGACGTGTGCACTCTTACAACTGCCAAACACATTAAAGAGAATCCAATCATTATTGAGTTTTCTAAATTTTGGCAGAACATACAAACCATATGACAGCAGTACAGACCGCTGTAGTGAGAGAAAGATCATTGGCTCAAGGGAAACACATATTTACCATGACTCCCATTCCAGCCTTAGAGGCTGTCACAAAGGCCAGCCTCCTGAACATGAAAGGCTTACATCCTAGATGGATACAATGGGCCAATTTACTAACAGCAACAGATGTAGACTACATTTTGACTCAACACTACAAACACAGGCTTACCTTCAATATCAATCGATCAGGGAATTGTAAGCGCACTACTCACCCGTGGGGGTCTCAAGTCGCGGGGGGGTAAGCAGCTCCGTTCAGTCAAAGAGCCAGGTCTTGAGTGTCTTCCTGAAGCTGTTCAGGGAGGGGGCACGTCTGATGTCGATTGGGAGCTCGTTCCAGGTCTTGGTCGCGATGTAGGAGAAATCTCTTCCTCCTGTTCTGGCTCTGCAGATGCGCGGGGTTTCGGCGAGGGCTAGGTTGGTGGATCGGAAGTTTCTTTTGGGTACATGGAAGGAGATTCTCTCATTGAGGTATTGGGGTCCGGTGTTGTGGAGGCATTTGTAAGCGTGGGTGAGTATCTTAAAAGTGACTCTCTTCTCAACGGGGAGCCAGTGGAGGTTCCGTATGAACAAGAATACCCTCTGCCCAATGAAATAATGCCTATAGATCAATACGACTTTATAGTTTACACTGATGGTTGTGCCCAGACAGCAGTTGGAACAAAACATCAATACTCTGCCACTTCCGCAGCGGTAAAGGGTAAAATGAGGGATGGAGAATTCCAACCTCCAAAATTTTCTCTCAATCACACGGTGATTACACTGCACAGCTGGCTGAACTGAAAGCTCTAATTCTGGCACTTAAGAATACAGATCCAGAATTCCCCACACTTATAGTGTGTGATTCATATTATTGTGTTTAGTCTTATAATGAGTATTTACACTATTGGAGCCAGAATGGATTCAGAGACTCAGAAAGGTATTCTATCAAGCAGAGGTTGCTTTGAGGAAAAGTGGCTAATCTTAAAGCAGGTTTGCCACAGGCTCATGTTATCCACACACTGAGCCATCAATGTCAATCAATCAATCAATCACGGCATTTATAGAGCGCGCTACTCACCCGGGAGGGTCTCAAGGCGCTGGGGGAGGGGGTAAGTTATTGCTCGAACAGCCAGGTCTTGAGCTGCTTCCTGAAGGAGAGATGGTCCTGGGTTCGCCGAAGGTGAGTGGGGAGGGAGTTCCAGGTCTTGGCTGCCAGGTAGGAGAAGGATCTTCCTCCGGCGGTGGTTCTGCGGATGCGTGGTACGGTGGCGAGGGCGTGGCTGGTTGATCGTAGCTGGCGGGTGGGCGTGTAGAAGGTCATGCGGTCGTTGAGGTACTTTGGGCCCAGGTCGTGGAGGGCCTTGTGTGCGTGGGTGAGGAGTCTGAACGTGATTCTCTTGCTGACGGGGAGCCAGTGCAGGTCTTTCAGGTGTCCGGTGATGTGGCTGTGTCGGGGGATGTCCAGGATGAGTCGTGCGGAGGCGTTCTGGATGCGCTGGAGTCTTTTTGAAGTTTGGCTGTGGTTCCGGCGTAGAGGGTGTTCCCATAGTCCAGTCGGCTGGTGACGAGTGCCTGGGTGACGGTCTTCCTGGTTTCAGTGGGGATCCATCTGAAGATCTTGCGGAGCATGCGCAGGGTGTTGAAGCACGAAGATGAGACGGCGTTGACTTGTCTGGTCATCGACAGGGAGGAGTCCAGGATGAAGCCCAGGTTGCGTGCGTGGTCCGTTGGCTTGGGCGCGGTGCCCAGGGCCGGGGGCCACCAGGAGTCGTCCCAGGCGGAGGGTGATGAGCCCAGGATGTAGGAATGCATGTTGCAGGGAATTCATTGACTGATGAAGCCGCAAAGGCAGCAATGCAAACTGCTGTCGTAGCTGCAGTGACTCGTTCTAACACAAGGATAGATGGAGACATAATGATGGCTGTCACAGCTTCTCTCTTCCCCTTTTCCAGCAAAATACTACTCCTACCTACTAAGTGCATAAAACATCCCACTTGCATGTCTTCCTGGAGTGGGGGATATAGTAATACCAAATTTGGACATCAAGCTAGAATTATTCATAGCAGCACATGAGGGGTTACCTTCTGCAAATGCGGGTGTGGCGGCTACAGTTTCATTGCCACAGCAACAATATTGGTGGCCAGGTCCATGTAAATGACCAAAAGAATATGTCCTTAAATGCGACATTTGTCAAAAAATAAAGGCTTTTACCCCAGCACGTCCACCACAGACACCTCTCATAATTTCAAACAAGCCGCTCACCTGCGTCTACCTGGACCATTGTGGGCCACTCCACAGTCCTCCACTCTTTTAGATACATTCTGTTAGCAGTGGATTCCTGTTATCGATTCCTGTGGGTATGGCCACAGCAATTGGTTGATGCTTGTACTGTTATAAAAGATTTGCAAGCCTTCATCAGCAGATATACAGTAGTCGCATTCCATTTGGACCAGGGCCCAGCATTTGCCTCTAAGGCTTACCGAGGGAATGGGAATTTTGGGTGTGACTGTGCACTACTCCTCCCCCTATCATCCTGAGGGAAATGCGATAGTGGAAATGAAAAGCCATGCGTTCAAATAGTCTTTAACAGTTAGTGTATTAGGTTCAGGTCGTGGTTGTGTCCATCACCTGTATGGGGTTCAGAGAGCCTTAAACAATTTGCCTAGAAGATCCTTGGGTGGTCGGATTCCCCATGAGGTCCTGTTTGGGGTCAAGATGTGGGTTCCAAACCTTGACAATCCTACCACATTGGCGGCGGAAATGCATTTTGATATCAGTGAGTGTTTGGCTATCTTTCAGGAACTGAAAGACTTCTGGTACGAGCAAAGCAACAAGCTACAGAAACGTTCTGCCACTAGCAAAGTGAAGGGACAGTCAGCAACTCCTGGCTGGATTCCAAAGATCAAGGATCTGGTTTGAGAGAAAATTGTGCACAAAATAAGAATTTGTCCCATCATACAGAGCACCTGTGCCTGTCCTGGCAGTTGAACATACCAGAACTCTACTTTTACTGCCCCTTGCTGATTGTAAACATAAAAGGTTTGTGTCATTCAAACTAATCAAACCACACCATGGGGTCAGTCCTACACAGTAGGCCACTAGGGCTCCTGGATAGGTACCTGCCTCCTCTCACTACCATACAGGAAATACTTTACAAGCTTTAACCAACACTGAGGTTTCTGCTCCCCGGCTGGGGACATCTGATTCTGAAGTCTTGCTACTTACAGTTACATCTACCAGCACCACACAATCACTGTATGTGAATTCACAGATGTCAACACCACATGCCATCAACTAAGTTGTTTATTATGATCAAACATTGGAGTTAACTACCAGTTCTGCACCACCACATGAGGTCTCTGTTTTTGCACATACTACTTCTGGCTATTTTCCCGGTATTGATGACTTTTCCGTGGATTTGTAAGACCCACTCAGCATGGAACTTGTGCGTTTATATTTTGGCTCGAAAAGACATATTTTGTTCCACCTTGGATTTCCATTTGGATTTCCATTTCATTGCTCTTCCTTTTTGTTTGGATTGGTTTTATGACAGTATTATTTCTGCTTCTGAGTGGACACTATCTCCCAGAATGCTCTGCCATTGAACTGGTAACCGCAGCATTAAAGCCTCATTCTTTATCACACAAAGTCCCTTATGATCATTCCGGAGGTACCAGTGCTTGATGGAATCATTTGAGATAAGGTACCATATGATATTTTTGGACTAACAGAAACTTTACTGATACTGTATGTATTTAAAATATCCTTGAATGATATTCTTACTCCTAGCAGCATCTCTGATGATTGGGACATTAACACTGTCAAATATATGCTTGATGAGCTAGAACATTATACTGTATTTGAACGTGAAGATATGTATAGTGGAACATCTAATTAGGATGAAATGTTTTGTTTCCACCACTATGCACACCATTACTTTACACAAAGCTAGTACTCCATGTGCAGTGATTAATTATACACCATGGGAACATTGCCCGATACCACCTTTGGGTAGCTCCAAAACATTTGCACAGAAGTTTGCATATTTCTGGCAATCACCCAGTGGACCCGGAGTCTTACTATTATAAACTTCTCCCTTCCCAGGCAAAGAAAAATATGCTAACCGAAACAAAATTGATTTATTCGACCCCCTTTATTTCCCAGTTTTCAATACAAGGGTATGACTTTTGGAAGGACAATATTGAGTTAAAATCTGTTTTGGGGAACTAAAGACTGGCAAGTTCAAGTTAATGAAGCTTTGTTTAGAGCATGTCTTATACCAAGACAAATGATTTTTCTGAACAAAACTGTGCAACAAACATCTTGCCTCTGCCTGTCCAAGATGAACACACCAAACATTTCCACATTTCCACATTTTGCGAATTAGCAACAGTTCACAAATTACACAACATGCTCAAGAATTGTACATATAATTTTTCACATTCCCGTCCTGAAGGATGGCTAGTGAGCCCATTAGATACTAATGGTTGTCATTCACATTTTTTGAACGAAGGGTGTAGGAAAGTAGGATCTGCTTCTTATGGTTACCCCCACTTTTTGCTTCATGTTACACTGTTTTTGACTACTCTGACTGGGATCCTGCTAATCAGGACCCCAGTCTATCTGCTTTCTCCCTAAAATGTTGTGTCATGTACTTAGGTACCCTCCAGATTGGATACTGGGGTTCCCTTGTCAGTCCCTAGTATATGGCACACATGTACCCAGGCATAGATACCCCAGAGGCCTCCCATGAGCTGAAACATGTATTATGCCACCCATGAGAGGCCATGCAAAATGGATCTACAGGCCTGCCATTGTAGCCTGTGTAAGTTGGTGCATGCACCACTTACTTAAGATATAGGTTTACTATATCTAAGGGTCACTACACTTAAAACCTATAAGTCACCCCTATAGCAGGCCTTGATAATCCTGAAGGCAGGGTGCTTGGTTCTAAGTGAGAGGGTACCACTGCATGAGCAGGACACCCCTTCAGCCTACGGAGTCCATTCTCCTGGGTTGTTAGTGCTGCAGCCATTTACGACATATAGAGTGGCATTATGCGACCGCGTGATGACCAACTCTAAAACGGCTGAAAGTAACCCTATCGTGTTTGGTGTCAAACATTGTGGAATCATACCGGGAGGTATGATTCCACCCCTCAGAAACAAGCTTTGTGAGGTCCCTGATGTTCCCGGTACCAGCCTTCTAGTCCCGGGCAGCCCAAAATGGTTGCAGCCGACCAGAGACACATTTCTGCCCTGCTGCTGCTGAGCCAAGCTCGAGCAGGGGAAGGCAGAACAGTAGGCACCCTGTCACTGGGAGGTGTGACCACCTCCCAGTGACAGGGTGTAGTGTATTAGGCCTGGGTGGGGACAGGATTTAGTGTATTAGGCCTGGGTGGGTGTGCTTGCCAGCGAACGTCTGCATGAGGGGCACATTTGGTGTCCCTGTGCATAGTCCAGTTCAAACCAGTCCTGGGAGCCGTTGGCTCCTGCTCTGGGGCAAGACTAGACAAAGGACATGGGAGTAACCTCCCCACTGTCCTGACCCTCCCCTGGGAGGGTCCCCTGAATCTGTCCAACCCTCTCCCGTGGGTACAAAAGGGCTTACCTGGCTGTAGGACCCTAGATTCGACGGGGACAAGAATCTGATCAAGAAACCACTGACCTTTGACCGTCTGGACACTCTGGACTTCGTTTGGGCCCGACTCCGTCCAAAGCATCGTCTATGCCCGTGCACCATACAGGCTCCGTGCAGGACCTGTGGAGCATCAAGGACAACCAAAGACATCTCCCTTGGAGTGAAGGAGTCACTCCCCTGCAACCGCAGGCACTGTAATGCAACTGACCGGTCTGCTGATCCTGAGCTCCTGAGGACTCTGAAGGCTCCAGCAACACAGGAGGTGGGTTCCACGTCCCTCGAGGTCCGAGCTGCCCTCTCAACTAGTTTGAAGTCAGAATCCCTTGTGGGGGCAGCAATACCTGTACCCCTGTGCACCGCGTACTTTTGCAAGTGCATATGCTTGTTGCCGTTTCCAAAACAATTGCACTGGGCTCCAAGTAGCCCTGACCTCTGGCATCATTTCCACCAAAGAACTTTGGCCTCCTTGCACCGAGTGCTCTGTCGGCTGTTGCTTTGTAATTCTGCTCGAGGTCCCTTTGCGACTCCTGTGCCTCCGGCCTGTGGGTCCTCTTGAGGGTCAACACTGCTTTTCTTGGGCTCTCCTGGTTGCTCCAGGCTTGCCCTGACTCCCCTGTGTTTGGTGAGACTCCTGGACCTGGCTGGTCTGAACCGTAACTCCTCTTGACCATCTTCGTGGGTTGCCGCTGCTCAGGCTTGTTGGTGCTCCAGCCGGACACCGACCCCACAGCACTCAACATCCTTCGTGGGACAGCTTGTATCCAGCTCCTGGTCATCCTCAATGTCTCCTGGTCCCGGTGGCTGCAGAGTGAAGAACCTCCTCAACGCACCTGATGCAACCGAGATCGGTGGGCACTCGTCTACCAAGCCCCTGGTCACTCCTGAGTGACCCAGACTCTGTCCCCTCTGCTTTCAGGTACTCTTCACCAAGAATCCACCTTTGGATTCCAACGGACACTTTTCTTCTTTCCCACAGTGGCATTTCCTTGAAGTCCTCCATTGAGATCGACGGCGGTTTCCGACACCACTTCAGCCCTATGCACCCGGCTTCCCTGGGATAGGTAACTCTGGTACTACGGTATCCACGGGTGGGGTGGCTCTCCAACCTCCTATGATCTAAAGGGCTTCCTCATAAACCACTGGGAAGGGTCCTTAAACTTTAAAACTGCAACCGCGACTCTCCCATTGAATTGTACTTAGCACGCGGTAATGTTCCCACACTGCACCCGTCCTCCGTGGGGTCCCTACTTACTCACCTTGAGTGGTTCCTTGGGGTCCCAGCGATTCTACATCCTCTAGACACTGTCTTGACTCGAGTCGTAGTTCTTATACCACTATTTTAGTATATGGTTTGGTCTCCCCCTGAAGCCCACTGTGTATTAGTGCTGCTTACGATTGTTTCTGTACTACAGTAGTGTGTGCTTTATGTTTATCTGCGTGTAGCAGATACTGTGAGGTATTTAGAGTGTGTTATAATAATAAATACATATTTTTATAACTACTGTGTGGTTCTCCTTTCATTTAACCAATACAATAAGGTTGCACTCTGATAAAACAAGCTGCTTAACATTCCTTCAAGACTAAGCCTGAAGGCTGCTCTCCACAGCTACCACTTGGATAGCTTTTTAAGGTTATCTTTTACCTCTTAAATCACCATAAGGGTTGTTTGGACTGGTGCAAGGTGCCCACTTTAATTAGTGGACATCATATACCAGGCCAACTTCTCACATTGGTGTGCAGCGGTTGGGATTCAAGGCTGCATTGTTTTATCAGATAAATCTTTGTATTGATTAACTGCAAACCACTAAGTACTAGGTACATATAATACTAGCTTAGAATAAGTAAGTTCTACTGAACTTAGGGTTGGGTAAGTCAAGGGTCTAGTACACCCTTTCTCCAACCTCAGAAAGTTTAGTTCCCACTAGGTTAGGTAGGTGCAACACCTCACCACACTTAGTATTTCTTCTAAAGGAGATGCCAGTGGCTCTCTGCCCTCTAGATACAGGGAGCTTTCATTCCAAGAATTGAAAGCCCTGTGTGCCTCTAGAAAGCTGAAGATAGGGAGAAGTGCCAACACTCAACGTCTAATAGAGATGTTACTTCTTGATGACCTTAGGAAGACCCCTGGGTCAGATGAACAGGAGAGAGTGGGTGGGACAGGGAATGAGGATAGGTCAGGAGGTGACACCTTTTATGACCTAGACTCAAACCCTGGCCAGGAGGACCAAGATGGGTCCCACCTGGAGAACTCAGATCTTCAGGGAGATGATGGAGAAGGCCAAGAAGGCCCCCTCTTTACCCCTCCTGTAAGAGTGCAGAGTTTACCAAGGAGATCCAGATCTCCCTCTGCAGAGTCTAACCACTCAGGACAATCTGTAGGGACCTCTGTATCTAGCAAGAGGGACCACTCTTATGACAGGGAGTACCAATTTCTGGAACTTGAAAAAGCTAAGCTTAGGCTCAGGCAACAGCAATTGGCCCTGGACAAAGAGTCCATAGAAGTCCAGAGAGCTAGAAAAAGATTGGGACTAGAGTTCCATGGTGCCAGCAACAGTGTCCCTAGAATTAAGGAACATTCCTTTGATAATAGGAACCTGAGCAAGATTGTCCCTCCCTACCATGTTGGGGATGGCATCCATAAATGGTTAACTGCTTTAGAAAGGGTCTGTAAAGTTCAGAGGGTCCCTCAAGAGCAGTGGGCAGCTATCGTGTGGCTCTCCGTTGCTGACAAAGGTAGAGATAAGCTCCTCACTGTTAGAGAAGAGGGTGCTGACAATTATTCAGTCCTGAAGAGTGCTCTCATTGATGGGTTTGGCTTAACCACTGAACAGTACAGGATTAAGTTCAGAGACACCCAGAAGACACAGAATCAGGACTGGGTAGACTTTGTGGATAGTGCCATTAAGGCTCTGGAAGGCTGGTTGCTTGGCAGCAAAGTGAATGATTTCAAGGGATTGTACAATTTGATTATGAGGGAGCAGATCCTTAATAATTGTCAAAATCAGTTGTTGCATCAGTACCTGGTTGACTCTGATCTGACTTCTCCCCAAGAATTGGGAAATAAGGCAGATAGGTGGGTCAGAACCAGGGTAAAGCATAAAAACCAGAATCATGGTGGTGACCAGAAGAAGCAAGATGTTAAAACTTCAGATAAGGGTGGGGACAAGGATAAAGATGATAAGTCTTCATCAGGGCCCCAAAAACCTGCATCTGGGGGGGAGTCACAATCCAACAAAGGTAAAGGCAAAAAATACCTTGGTGTTACTTATGTAAGGAAAGGACACATTGGACAAAGTATGCCAATTGTCCAAAGGCCAAGGATGCTACTCCAACTACCACTGCCCCTAAGGCATCTGCTCCCCCTAGTACAGCTACAAGTGGCGGCACAGGGAACAAGGGATTAGTAGGGTTAACCTTGGGTGCTGAGATGGGTTCTGGCCTAGTCAGGACTCCAGCTCAGGCTGTGTTAGTTTTTGATGGCGGCATAGATATTGCCACCCTACTTGTTAGTCCCAGTAACTTGGGGCAAGTTCAGACAACAGATTTAATAAATGGAGTAGAAGCAATGGCATACAGGGACACAGGGGCCAGTGTCACAATGGTGACAGAGAAACTTGTGTCTCCTGGACATATCATACTTGGTGAAATGTACCAAGTGACCAATGCAAACAATGTCAGGACTGACCATTCCTTGGAAGTTGTTAATTTCAGCTGGGGAGGGGTAACTAGCCCTAAGAAGGTTGTGGTTAGCTCAGACCTACCAGTAGATTGTTTGTTGGGCAATGATTTGGAGGCATCAGCCTGGGCTGATGTAGAATGTAGGACTCATGCAGCAATGCTGGGCATCACTGCAGATGTGTTTGCTGTGACCAGGTCACAGGCCAAGTTGGCTAACACTGAACAGGCCAATGGACCAAGGGCCTTCCAAGAGAAGGAGCAGGAGGGGTAAGGCTGCGTCTTCCCCCCAGACTCAGTGTGAGGATCAATCTCCAGAGGGAGATGATCTCAGTCCCTGTGAAGGAACTGTCTCAGATGAACTGGAACCTGATCAGGTTCAGTTCTTGGGGACAGGGGGCTCTTCCGGGGCAGACTTGAGTTTGGAACAGCAAACTTGCCCCTCTCTTGAACCCCTCAGACAGCAAGCTGCTGCTGAGGCTGCTGGGAGTATCAGTGGATCTCACAAGATCTATTGGGATGAGGGACTCCTATACTCAGAGGGTAGAGACCCCAAGCCTGGTGCCACCAGGAGGTTGGTCATACCTCTGAAGTTTAGGGGCTTCCTACTCACCCTTGCACATGACATTCCCTTAGCAGGACAACTAGGCCAAAGTAAGACTTGGGACAGGCTTGTCCCTCACTTTCACTGGCCTCACATGTCAGAGTACACAAAGGAGTTTTGTCGCTCCTGTACCACCTGTCAAGCCAGTGGTAAAGCAGGTGGTACCACAAAGGCCCCTATAATACCACTACCTGTGGTGGGGGTTCCCTTTGAGAGGGTTGGGATTGACATAATTGGTCCTATGAACCCTCCAACTGCATCTGGGCACAGTTACATTCTAGTGGTGGTGGACCATGCCACTAGGTATCCAGAGGCTATACCCCTTAGAACCACCACAGCTCCTGTGGTGGCCAGGGCCCTCCTGGGAATTTTTTCCAGAGTGGGTTTCCCTAAGGAAGACTTAACTGACAGAGGTACCAACTTCATGTCAAGTTACATTACTGCAAACTACAAATTCACCACACCCTATCACCCACAATGCAATGGGTTGGTTGAAAGGTTCAACAAAACCCTAAAGGGCATGATCATGGGCCTCCCAGAAAAGCTTAGGCGAAAATGGGATGTCCTGTTGCCCTGCCTTCTCTTTGCCTACAGAGAGGTCCCACAAAAGGGGGTTGGCTACAGCACTTTTGAACTTTTGTTTGGGCATCCAGTTAGGGGTCCCTTGTGTTTGGTGAAGGAGGGATGGGAGTTACCTCTCAAGCCTCCAAAACAAGACATAGTGGACTATGTACTTGGTCTCCGCTCCAGGATGGCTGAGTACATGAATAAGGCAAGTAAAAACATTGAGGCAAGTCAAAAATTTCAAAAAACTTGGCATGACCAACAGGCTGTGCTGACTGTTTATCAGCCAGGGCAGAAGGTGTGGGTGTTGGAGCCTGTGGCCCCAGAAGTTCTCCAAGATAAATGGAGTGGGCCCCATACCATACTTGAGCAAAAGGGAGAGGTCACCTACTTGGTGGACCTTGGTACTCCCAGGAGCTCACACAGGGTGCTTCATGTAAACAGGCTCAAGCCATATATTGACAGGGCTGACATGGGCTTGCTCATGGCAACTGATGAGGGACAGGAGGAGGAGAGTGATCCACTCCCTGACCTCCTCTCACAGAACCCTGATGATGGATCAGTTGATGGAGTAGTCTTGGCAGACAGCCTCACTGGCCAACAGTGGATTGATTGTAGGAAAGTCCTCAATCAATACAGGCATTTGTTTTTTCTTGACACCCAGTCAAACTACCTGGTGTACCCATGAAGTGGACACAGGTGAAAATCTACCTGTTAAGAATAAAATCTACAGGCAGCCTGACCATGTCAGAGATTGCATCAGGAAGAGGTCCAAAAGATGCTGGAATTGGGAGTGATTGAGCCCTCAGATAGCCCTTGGGCTAGCCCAGTAGTCCTGGTACCTAAACCTCACACCCAGGCTGGTAAGAGAGAGATGAGGTTTTGTGTGGATTACAGGGGACTCAATGCAGTCACTAGGACTGATGCTCATCCTATTCCTAGGGCAGATGAGCTTATTGATACTTTGGCCTCAGCCAAGTAATGCCCTTTGATTTGAAGAATGCACCTGCCATATTCCAAAGGTTGGCGAACAAAGTCCTTACAGGTCTGGAAGCCTATAGTGCAGCATATCTTGATGATATAGCCGTCTTTAGCTCCACCTGGGAGGATCACCTGGTCCACCTGAAGAATGTTTTGGAGGCTCTGCAAAAGGCAGGCCTCACTATCAAGGCTACCAAGTGCCAGATAGGGTAGAGCAAGGTTGTGTACCTGGGCCACCTTATGGGTGGAGGCCAGGTTCAACCATTACAGAGCAAAATCCAGACCATCATGGACTGGGTTGCTCCAACTACCCAGACTCAGGTCGGAGCTTTCTTGGGCCTGACTGGGTATTACAGGAGATTTGCTAAAGGATATGGGTCTATAGTGACTCCCTTGAATGATCTCACATCAAAGAGAATGCCCAAGAAGGTTCAGTGGACAGTTAGCTGTCAGAAGGCATTTGATGATCTCAAGCAGGCCATGTGCACTGCTCCCATTCTGCAAAGTCCTGACTACTCCAAGCAATTTATTGTCCAAACAGATGCATCAGAGTTGGGGGTAGGGGCTGTGTTGTCACAACTTAAAGCAGAGGGTCAGGATCAAACAGTAGCTTTTATCAACAGAAGGTTGACCCCCAGAGAGAAACGTTGGTCAGCTATAGAGCGGGAAGCCTTTGCTGTGGTCTGGTCCCTGAAGAAGCTGAGGCCATACTTGTTTGGCACTCACTTCATTGTTCAGACAGACCATAAGCCCCTATGGCTAAAACAGATGAAGGGTGAAAACCCCAAACTTTTGAGGTGATCCATTTCCCTACAGGGGATGGACTATACAGTGGAACATAGACCTGGGAGTAACCATGCCAATGCAGATGGACTCTCCAGATATTTCCACTTAGAAAATGAAGACTCAACTGGGCAAGGTTAGTCTCATCTCCTAACGTTTGAGGGGGGGGGGCTGTTAGGAAAGTAGGATCTGCTTCTCATGGTTACCCCCACTTTTTGCTTCATGTTACACTGTTTTTGGCTAGTCTGACTGGGATCCTGCTAATCAGGACCCCAGTCTATCGGCTTTCTCCCTAAAATGTTGTGTCATGTACTTAGGTACACTCCAGATTGGATACTGGGGTTCCCTTGTCAATCCCTAGTATATGGTACACATGTACCCAGGGCATAGGTACCCCAGAGGCCTCCCATTGGCTGAAGCATGTATTATGCCACCCATGGGAGGCCATGCAAAATGGATCTACAGGCCTGCCATTGCAGCCTGTGTAAGTTAGTGCTTACTTAAGATATAGATTTGCTATATCTAAGGGTCACTGCTCTTAAAACCTATAAGTCACCCCTATAGCAGGCCTTGACAATCCTGAAGGCAGGGTGCTTGATTCTAAGTGAGAGGGTGCCACTGCATGAGCAGGACACCCCTGTAGCCTACGGAGTCCATTCTCCTGGGTTGTTAGTGCTGCAGCCATTTACGACATATAGAGTGGCATTATGCGACTGCGTGCTGACCAACTCTAAAACGGCTGACAGTAACCCTATCGTGTTTGGTGTCAAACATTGTGGAATCATACCCCCACACCGGTAACCAGTGTGGGAGGTAAGATTCCACCCCTCAGAAACGAGCTTTGTGAGGTCCCTGGTGTTCCCGGTACCAGCCTTCTAGTCCTGGGCAGCCCAAAATGGTTGCATTTCTGCCATCCTGCTGCTGAGCCAAGCTCGAGCAGGGGAAGGCAGAACAATAGGCATCCTGTCACAGGGAGGTGTGACCACCTCCCAGACAGGATTTAGTGTATTAGGCCTGGGTGGATGCGTTTGCCAGTGACCGGAAGTCTGCATGAGGGGCACATTTGGTGTCCCTGTGCATAGTCCAGTTCAAACCAGTCCTGGGAGCCGTTGGCTCCTGCCCTGGCGCGAAACTGGACAAAGGAAATGGGAGTAACCTCCCCACTGTCCTGATCCTCCCCTGGGAGGGTCCCCTGAATCTATCCAACCCTCTCCCGTGGGTACAAAAGGGCTTACCTGCCTATAGGACCCTAGATTCGACGTGGACAAGATTCTGATCAAGAAACCACTGACCTTCGACCGTCTGGACACTCTGGACTTCGCTGGACTTCGTTTGGGCCCGACTTCGTCTCCCACTCCGTCCAAAGCATCGTCTGTGCACCATACAAGCTCTGTGCAGGACCTGTGGAGCATCAAGGACAACTGAAGACATCTCCCTTGGAGTGAAGGAGTCACTCCCCTGCAACCGCAGGCACCGTTACGCAACTGACTGGTCTGCTGATCCTGAGCTCCTGAGGACTCCAAAGGCTCTAGCAACACAGGAGGTGGGTTCCACGTCCCTCGAGGTCCAAGCTGCCCTCTCATCAAGCTTGAGGTCAGAATCCCTCGTGGGGGCTTCAATACCCGTACCTCTGTGCACCGCGTACTTTTGCAAGTGCATATGCTTGTTGGCATTTCTAAAACAAGTGCACTGGGCTCCCAGTAGCCCCGACCTCTGGCACCATTTCCATCAAAGAACTTTGGCCTCCTCGCACCGAGTGCTCCGTGGGCTGTTGCTTTGTAATTCTGCTCGAGGTCCCCTTGCGACTCCTGTGCCTTCGGCCTGTGGGTCGTCTTGAGGGTCATCTTTGCTTTTCTTGGGCTCCCCTGGTTGCTCCAGGCTTGCCCTGACTCCCCTGTGTTTGGTGAGTCTCCTGGACCTGGCTGGTCCAAACCATAACTCCTCTTGACCATCTTCGTGGGTTGCCGCTTCCAAGGCTTGTTGGTGCTCCAGCCGGACATCAACCCCTCAGCACTCGACATCCTTCATGGGACAGCTTGTATCCGGTTCCTGGTCATCCTCAACATCTCCTGGTCCCGGTGGCTGCAGAGTCAAGAACCCCCTCAACGCACCTGAAGCACCCGACATCAGTGGCCATTCGTCTACCGAGCCCCTGGTCACTCCTGAGTGACCCAGACTCTGTCCCCTCTGCTTTCAGGTACTCTTCACCAAGAATCCACCATTGGATTCCAACGGACACTTTTCTTCTTTCCCACAGTGGCATTTCCTTGAAGTCCTCTATTGAGATCGACGGCGGTTTCCGACACCACTTCAGCCCTATGCACCCGGCTTCCCTGGGATAGGTAATTCTGGTACTATGGTATCCACGGGTGGGGTGGCTCTCCAACCTCCTAGGATCCAAAGGGCTTCCTCGTAATCCACTGGGAAGGGTCCTCAAACTTTAAAACTGCAACCGCGACTCTCCCATTGAATTGTACGTAGCACGCGGTCGTGTTCTCACATTGCACCGTCCTTCGTGGGGTCCCTACTTACTCACCTTCCATGGTTCCTTGGGGTCCAAGCGATTCTACATCCTCTAGACACTGTCTTGACTCGAGTCGTGGTTCTTATACCACTATTTTAGTATATGGTTTGGTCTCCCCCTGGAGCCCACTGTGTATTATTGCTACTTATGATTGTTTCTGTGCTACAGTATTGTGTGCTTTGTGTTTATATGCGTGTAGCAGATACTGTGAGGTAATAAATACATATATTTATAATTACTGTGTGGTTCTCCTTTTTATTTAACCAATACAACAAGGTGATATTCTGGTAAAACAAGCTGCTTAACATTCCTTCAAGACTAAGTCTGAAGGCTGCTCTCCACCGCTACCACTTGGATAGCCTTCTAAGGTTATCTTTGACCTCTTAAATCACCATAAGGGTCGTTTGGACTGGTGCAAGGATCCCACTTTAATTAGTGGACATCATATACCAGGCCAACTTCTCACATTGGTGGCAGCCGTGGATTATTCATAGCAGCACATGAGGGGTTACCTTCTGCAAATGCGGGTGTGGCGGCTACAGTTTCACTGCCACAGCAACGATATTCGTGGCCAGGTCCATGTAAATGACCAAAAGAATATGTCCTTAAATGCAACATTTGTCAACAAATGAAGGTTTTTACCCCAGCACGTCCACCACAGACACCTCTCATAATTTCAAACAAGCCGCTCACCTGCGTCTACCTGGACCATTGTGGGCCACTCCACAGTCCTCCACTCTTTTAGATACATTCTGTTAGCAGTGGATTCCTGTTCTTGATTCTTATGGGTATGGCCACAGCAATTGGTTGATGCTTGAACTGTTATAAAAGATTTGCAAGCCTTCATCAGCAGATATACAGTAGTCGCATTCCATTTGGACCAGGGCCCAGCATTTGCCTCTAAGGCTTACCGAGATACCATGGGAATTTTGGGTGTGACTGTGCACTACTCCTCCCCCTATCATCCTGAGGGAAATGCGATGGTGGAAATGAAAAACCATGACTTAAAGCAGTCTTTAACAGCTAGTGTATTAGGTTCAGGTTGCGGTTGTGTCCACCACCTGTATGGGGTATAGAGAGCCTTTAACAATTTGCCAAGAAGATCCATGGGTGGTCGGATTCCCCATGAGGTCCTGTTTGGGGTCATGATGTGGGTTCCAAACCTTTACATTCCTACCACATTGGTGGCAGAAATGCATTTTGATATCAGTGAATGTTTGGCTGTCTTTCAGGAACTGAAAGACTTCCGGAACGAGCAAAGCAACAAGCTACAGAAACGTTCTGCCGCTAGCAAAGTGAAGGGACAGCCAGCAATTCCTGGCTGGATTCCAAAGATCAAGGATCTGGTTTGAGAGAAGATTGTGCACAAAATAAGAATTTGGCCCATCATACAGAGCACCTGTGCCTGTCCTGGCCGTTGAACGTACCAGAACTCTACTTTTACTGCCCCTTGCTGATTGTAAACATAAAAGGTTTGTGTCGTTCAAACTAATCAAACCACACCATGTGGCCAGTCCTACACAGTAGGCCACTAGGGCTCCTGGATAGTTACCTGCCTCCTCTCACTACCATACAGGAAATCCTGTTACAAGCTTTACCCAATACTGAGGTTTCTGCTCCCCGGCTGGGGACATCTGATTCTGAAGTCTTGCTACTTACAGTTACATCTACCAGCACCACACAATCACTGTATGCGAATTCACAGATTTCAACACCACATGCCAACAACTAAGTTGTTTATTATGATCCAACATTGGAGTTAACTACCAGTTCTGCACCACCACATGAGGTCTCTGTTTTTGCACAGACTACTTTTTTTTTT